>OY998241.1:63186233-64386233 GCA_963922005.1 Cornus suecica | reverse complement strand
TCAAAAATTCAAGAATTGTTTTTAACTAATTTATTTTTATACTCGAAAATTAAAGTTTTGGATCCGAGTCTCAAACCGAGTTCTAAGTTGAGAGTGGTTCGACCCTACTTATTGCTATACTATTTTAAGTGAAGTATTAGTAGGTATTATAAATTTTGTTGACCGGAGTTTGGTAAAGCAACAATAAATATCAACAAATCATCAACCGTCAGGCCCTCCAAATGTCATTGTTGCTTATCTCCTAATTCAGAAATGATTGATCATATTTTTGCTATTGGTGATTTGGCATCTTTTATTAGGTCTCATTTTGGGACTTTATGGGGTTGTTCCTTCGTTAGAGCTTCAGTTCGACACTATTTAGTGGATTGGTAGTCTCTTAGTTCTAAATATCGCCAAAGAGAAACTTATTATATTCTTTTATCGACTTTTATCTATTGAGCTCTATGGAAGCATCGTAATAGATGTCAGATGGAAGGTAAGGTTTATTTTCCATATTTGGTTATTACAGAAATTCGAATGTTGTCTAACTTGTACTACCCCAAAGCCAACTCTTGTAATACCTTGACGAGGCCAACTGTTATGGTTAAGTGGCTTCCTTGTACTAATAATTTTCTCAAACTAAATAATGATGGTTGCTCTAAAGGAAACCCAGGCCCTAGTAGTGGTGGTGGAATTCTTCGCAATAACAACGGGGGTCTCTTGTTAGCTTTCTACTAGTTTTTCAGACACTGCACAAATATGGAGGTTGAAGTTCGCGCAATTTTAGAGGGTCTCCAAGCTTGCTCCAGTTTGCACTATTCTGGCATCATTGTGGAATCTGACTCCAAAATTCTGATTGATGTTTTGAATGGTCTTTCAGCTTGTCCTTGGTGTATAAAACTATTTGTCTCTAAAATTCATTCAATGGCAATGCATGGTTTCATTATGGGATATTCTCACATTCTCCGTGAAGGAAATAAGCCTGCAGACTTTTTAGCTAATCTTGGTTGCGTCTCAAAAGCTTCTTCCTTTTCCAGCCACATTCAATTTTTTCCAACATTTCTTTCTGGGCTTCTTAAGATGGACAAGCTTGGTTATCTTTCTTTTCATTCTTAAATTTTGCTTTTGTTCTCATTTTCTTATTGTAAGCGCTTCCGGGAAGGGGCTTTTCCTTTCCATCTTATAATATCAATATCCTTTTGCTGGAAAAAAAAGAAAGAATAATTCTAATAGTAGTAAAACATGATGCATACATGATAATAAAATAACAAAACAAAAAAAATAAACATGCAAATAAAATAAAATAAATGCATGATAATATATCAATTCTAGGATAAAAGATAATGCAAGATATTCCAAGAATGAGACATATTAAGACATATAACCTAATGATAATATGTCACTAGATTTTCTAAGATGCATATGCTTTTGAAAATCTAATGGTTTTGTAAAGATATCAGTTAACTGAGAATCTGTGGATATATCCTCAAGACCTTTCTCAGTACAAAATTTAGAAAATATGCAATATCGATTATTAGATGTACGTACACATTCCATAATACAATTTCCAAAATAGTCATTAATAATGCATTTATCACGACATAAATTGACATATTGATAATCATTACATATCTGACTAATACTAAGCAAATTAGCCTTTCGACCCTTATCACAATCAACATTTTCTAGTCTAGGTAAACCAGAAGCAACAATGGTGTCATTTCCTAAACCTTTAGACTTTTTCTTTTCATTAAAGAGTCATTCTTACCATCACAATCCTTGAGATTATCAACCATTGACTTATCTCTTTTCACGTGCCTAGAGTCACATGCTCTAAGTTCAGTATGAGCCTTACAAAAAAGTAGCTCACTTTTTCTAACCCATATATGAGCATCACAATAATGTAGCTCACATTTTCTAACCCATGTTTGTCTGATCTTAGGTGTTTTACTTGTATGGTTAGATAAATTCTTTATCTTTTTACTCAAAACCCTAATTTGACCTTCAACATTGGGTCTTTTCTGAGTTCTCGATTTCCTTTTAGATTCAAAATCTTTCTTTCTAACTTTGCACAAGGGTCGAATGTGACCTTTCACTCCACAATGATGGCATATCAGAATAAACTTTTGAAAACCATTATTCAAACCCTTAGAGATAAAAAGAACCCTTCTTTCAACAGGTTTTCTGACATAATATTGATCATTTAAATTCTTATCAGACTTACCTTGAGAAGAACTCGATTCTACATGAGATCCCTTAACAAAAATAGTTTTGGGAATGACATTATGATTTCTCAGTGTTCCTTCAAACCCCAAACCTCTAGTATTTCCCACAAATTTACCTTCACTCAACATATGATCAAGCTTATTAGTTCCACTAGACCATCTATGAATAGTTGAGTTAGCATCTTCCAAGTTCTTCTCCAAATCTCCAATCTTCAAATATTTGTCAATCAAATCAGATCTTACAGATGTTAGTTCCTTATTGAGATCTTCTACACTCTTTAAAACCTCTATCCTTTCTTTTTCAGACTTTCTCAAACTTTCAATCCATTCAGACTTATCAGTCATGTGTTGATTAAAATCATAAGTAATGTTGGTTAATTCTTCTCTTAAGGATTCATTTTTCTTGTCAACACTTTTAAATCTACCAATAAATTTTGAGAAAACTTCGCTAAGATGAGTGTACTTATCATGTAATTTATTGTACTTAGCTTGAAGCGAACCATCACAATCATCATCACCTTTAACCGATCAATAACAAGGGACCTATCAACGAAACCTCATTCACGAAGAAATTCCATCGTCTAAGTTCAAGATCTAAGCCTAGGTAGTTAACCTAAATCAAGGCAACCACGCTCTGATACCAATTGAAATTACCTAGACGGTCAATGAAATAAGCCTAGAGAGGGGTAAATAGGTTTTTTGTGCATTTATTGACAAATTAATAATAATTGCGAAAAAAATAATTTTAATTTAATTATCTATCAAGATAAATCATGCAAAGAATAATCTAAGTGTATAAAATAAAGCAATACAGACATAAAATATTTTTACGTGAAAAACCTTGGAAAGACTCCAAGTAAAAATCACGGATACGTTCGGGTATCAATGCACTATGAATCAGAGAATTTGTACAGACTCTATGAAACCAATACTTACAACCGATGTAATCTGTTATTCTTCACTTGACGTCTGAAAGTCTAGATTCACTCGCGCTCCACGAAATTCTCGCTCCGTTTCGTACTTTGACGGCTCTATTTCTCAACAGATCAAATAACCACGAAGGTTCTCGCTCCAATCTCCGCACTTAGACAACTCCGTTCTTCAACGTATCAAAATAATCTCGTTGTAATAGACGGTGTGATAATTTTTCAACAACTAGATCATCCAATTATGTATAAGATCTTCGGTGTAGAAGCACAATTGGAAAACCCCAATAACAAAAGAGAGCTTGAATATATATGATCACTCAATATTTTCTCTCCCTGTGTATATATATGTAGAAGAATATGAATGATAGAATACTGCAGAGATCTCTCAAAAACCATGGCCTACTCTATTGTAGACCTGGTCTTTATAGGCAATGTAGAGGATAAATCCTAAGTTCGTCCTCTTTGGTAATTTTACACTCAACTGAGCCAGACCCTTCAATATCATGTATAATATGTGATATACACGAGCTTATAGGTTTTTAGGTCGAACTCAAGGTCATCTGGGTCAACACGGATCAAAATAGGATTTCAGCCCGTTTATGAAATTTTCTATTTTTTCCTACATTTCATCTCTCACTCTTTTGATCATATCTGGAGCTACACACATTGGATGGAAACATATAATAACTTTTTGGAAAGATGACTTCAAGTTTTTGATGGAAGGCTCAATAATAACCCCATTTGGACCTCTTTTAACTGAGATATGAGCTCTCGAAGTTGACTGAAAATCTTGTTGAAATCACTGTTTCCTTTCTAAACTGGGATTCCTCCCTTATTTAATCCTCTTATAATTGAGAATGAATCTAGTCAAACTTTTGTGTATATATCTTTTATACACGTTCTAGGATATATAGGAGTGTAACCCAAGTCATAATAGGTCACAATACGTAACAATTTTTCATTGCAAACAAATCACTTAACCATCCTGCTGCAACTACGCTTGAAGTGTAGCTTGGAGCGTACCTTCAAACGTAAAATTTCACTTTCCAGCCATTTCTTGATTCTGAAAGCGTAGGTTTTTTCATAAAAACCACTTTTCTCCACAACTGTGCCAAAATAACCCTCTTGACTCCCCGAGACTTTTTGCTTGAATTGACGACTTTGGAAAATGCCGTTTTTGCCCTCCGTTAGACATTTTTATCAATACACTCATTTTAACACTTCACTTGTATTCATCACTACTTCAATGCTTGATTCCGTCTTTGTCGAAGCTTGTAGATGTCTTTGAAACCAACACGACATATCTAATACTCAACATGGTTATTGTCTAAAACATGTCATAAATAAACAATACTCAATAGTGTTCTTACAGGTATATATTGTATAATACATATATGTGGTGATATACGTTTATAGGAAACAATGAATCAAGCTCCCATCAGATTCGGTTAATTCTCTGGGTCGGATGGAGAAATTTTTATTAATCTTTGTAAAGAAAATGATCGATCATAAATATAGCCCTTATACTATCTGGTTTGGTGATCCAAAGTAAACACCTTGAAATCCATATATATTCTTTGTGATATTTCTGGTAGTAAATAACAAACCAAGTTTCAACTGGATTGGATTATTTGTGCTCTAGTAGATTTTAGTGTAGTAGAATGGTAAGGTCGTTTCACTTTAATTGTCATTTTAAAGATAACAATGCTATGTCATTCTTTTCATTGTGTTATGCAATCACATTGTATTGAGGCTTCATTCCTACTTTTTTTATTTAGGAAGTAGGTTTGGACTTGGATTTTCATCATAAGATTCAGAACTTTAAAAACCCAAGGGGCACATTATTTTGTTCTAGATTAACGTCATATCGTTAAATCTTTTCGGTCATTTTAATGATTTCCAACTCATCGATGGGATGTTAAAGAGTTGAAATGTAAAGGAAATGAGTGTTGATTTTTTGCAGTTTGTATAATGCATTAGAACCAAATCCAACCAAAAGTCTTGGGGGTTTTCATGTTGCTTGATTGTACCAATATAGGAGTAATATTGACAACTATTGGTTTAGCAAAAAAAGGAAACCTTTTGGTGCTTTAGGATTGTTTCACAACCCAGTAATCATTTATTGAACTATATTTTTTTGTATGGTTGTGGTTCATGAATCAATTTATGTAATCTGAACATATAAGTTGCATCTTCATCTTCATCTTTAATCTCTGTGGCGCTTGTAAGAACATTTATTTACGTAATGGCATTATTCTAATAAAAAAATCATGTTGAGAGTTTTGGTGTTTTAGATTGAGTTGTTAAGTGTTAAATGTGTGTACAAAGTGTTGAAGATACAAAGGATATTCAGTGGAACAATGGCTGGAAGGGACAGTACAATGGAGAAACAAGTTCAAAGAAATTTGTATTTTGTTTCACCGAGTAGTCGGTGGGAGTGTTACCGAGTACTCGGTAAAGTGCAAACTTGCGGCCATTTGCGCAAAAATGGTAAAATCCTCCAGAGCGTTTTGCGAACTTGCACACACTTGCGCAGTTGGGTGTTCATCGAGTACTCGGTAGAACCACCACTAAGTACTCGGTAAGTGGCTACGCTGAATTATTTTTGGGAAGGTTTATTCTACTATGTAATTGATTCCTAACCACTTTGGGACGTGATTAGAAGCTATTATCAGTATATTGGACTATCATTGACATATTTATATATATTTGGAAGATTTAAATGGTGAAAATATGAATCCTAATTGAAAAAGGATTCTTACCATTAATTGAAGACTTTTCTCTATATATATGAATTAAACCTAATAGAAGGGTGTGACATGTGACTTTTGAGATATCTCTGCAATTCTTCTACATATTCATATTCTTCTACAGAGATATTTAGAGAGAGAAAATTATTGAGTGATTATATATTTTCTAGTTCTCTCTTGGTTTGAGATTTTTCAATTGTGTTTCTACACCAAAGATCTTTATGCACAATTGGATGATTTAGTTGCTGAAAAATCATCAAACCACCTTTATCGAAGCACAATTGGTTTGGATAAGGCTAAGGATGCTCACACTCCTATGAGTACAAGTGTAAAACTTGGCATAGACATTAAAGGCAAAGATGTTGATTCTACATTTTATAGAAGTATGATTAGGAGTTTGTTGTACTTAACTGTCAGTCGACCTGACATAGCTTTTAGTGTTAGTATTTGTGCACGTTACCAGGCTAGTCCTAAAGAGTCTCACCTTACTGTTGTTAAACGTATTATTAAATATATAAAAGGGACTATTAATTATGGACTATGGTACCCATCAAGATCTAATACTGATATTGCTTCTTTTTCTGATGTTGATTGGGCTGGTAATGTAGATGATAGAAAGAGTACTAGTGGATGATGTTTTTATATTGGTAATTGCTTAGTTGTTTGGCATAGCAAGAAGCAAAACTGTGTCTCCCTTTCCACTGCTGAGGCTGAGTATATAGATGTTGGTAGTTGTTGTACGCAAATTTTGTGGATGCATCAAATGTTACAGGATTATGGTTTTTCACAAAGCACAATGATTGTTTTCTGTGATAATACTAGTGCTATAAATATTTCTAAAAATCCTATTCAACACTCTAGGACAAAGCATATAGATATTCGACATCATTTTATTCGAGATCTTGTTGAAGATAATGTAGTGTCTCTAGAGTTTATATCCACTGATTCTCAGTTAGCAGATATCTTTACAAAACCATTAGATTTTCAAAAGCATATAAGTCTTAGAAAATCTATTGGCATGCTTTCTTTAGAATAGATATCTACATATGTATCATTCTAGGAATATCTTGCATTATACTTTATCCTATAATTGATACATTATTATGCATTTTTGTTACATTGCATTTTTAATCTTGTTTATTATTATGTATGCATCATGTTTTTGATAATTTTAGGATTGTTCATGCATACCTTATGCAATAAAACATCATAAAAATTTTAAAACAAAAATTTCTTATAAACATGTGAGCAGGGTAGCGATAATGAGCTAATCGTTAACTCATCATTCAAAATATGTGATTAGAATCAAGTATGAGTTGATTTGTATACATGTTATTACTAGAAAGATATTGTGTATACAATTACCTCACTCATGATTATATAATAGTTTGATTAAATTGATTTTTTAAGATGTGGTCCACATGAGTGAATAGATGAGTGAAATTGAAACTGAGAATGATGGTTTTGACCTATAAGCACATGCACATGCTCTCTATGGGATAATTAATTAACCTTTGACTATGTAGTTGAAAAATTAGCTTTATTACCATGACAAAGAGAGTAGTATGGAGAAAAGTTGAAAAAATATATATAAAAATAAAAAATGCAAAAAACAGTTCTTCAATCCAAAAAGGGGAGAAAACTGATGAGCATATATCCCATGGAAGAAACTCTGGCCCAGTTGGTTAGGACTAAAAATCCGCTGGAAAGTCTAAAGACATAGAAAGACAAAAAGGGATAAATATGGAAAAAAAATTTAGCATGACAAAGTTTGATCAATGAAATAAAAGAAGGGATATTGGTCTACCATAAAGAATGTTCACAAAAACACGGAAGATTATGTGGATCGGCTGTAGAAATTAGCAAGTTTATTTCACCACTGTGGGGACCATTCTTTTAAATTTAATTCATGAAGATTATTGTAATGAGTGAGTGGGGATAACTTCTATGCATTTTATTATAACGAAATTATAGCATTTGCATGAGTAATGATTATTTGATTTCATGAGCATGCAAGAATGATGAATGAAAGAATTTTTGGATAGTATATTTAAACCTCATGTTTCTAAGAACAATTTTTATTTTATTTTATTGAAGCATTTTGCATTCATGCTTTAGAATTAAGTTCATGCATTGTATAGATTATTTGTAAACCGAGAGTCTGGATATATTCTTTAGAGTTCTATATATTTCTATAAGTTTTGCTTAGATTCTCTGATCTTCCCGAATATTTTCCCAATGTTTACACTTTGTGTCTTCTCCTTCAAGTATCTTGAATTTATTATGATTTATTACCTTGTCATTTCAGTGACAAAAAGGGGGAGAAGTATTTAGTAAAGGGGAGAGATATGCAGTTAAGGGGGATAAGTATTTATTTAAGGGGGAAAATTAAATATTACTAATTAATTATCATTAT
Source organism: Cornus suecica (assembly GCA_963922005.1). Taxonomy (NCBI): domain Eukaryota; kingdom Viridiplantae; phylum Streptophyta; class Magnoliopsida; order Cornales; family Cornaceae; genus Cornus; species Cornus suecica. Next base: position 64,377,934 of record OY998241.1, on the reverse strand, counting down.
ACTTCATGTTAAAATTATTCATTTTATTTATGATCATTTAATATTGATTATTCCTGCTATTTGTTTTACACACTTGTTTTTCACATGTATGTTTGCTTAATTAAGTGTTGTGATTGCAGGATTCGTAGATCATCATGAGATCAAAAGAAAAGTCTATGTCTATGTTTGTTGGTGTGTGTTCATAGGTATAGATTTTATTTTTATCACGAGGATATATTTGTAAAACATGTTTTTATCTCAGAAATGTCAAGGGGGAGATTGTAAGAACATTTATTTATGTAATGGCATTATTCTGATCAAAAACCATGTTGAGAGTTTTGGTGTTTTAGATTGAGTTGTTAAGTGTTAAATGTGTATGCAAAGTGGTGAAGATACAAAGGATATTCAGTGAAACAATGGCTGGAAGCGGTAGTACAATGGAGAAACAAGTTCAAAGAAATTTATATTTTGTTCCACCGAGTACTCGGTGGGATTGTTACCGAGTACTCGGTAAAGTGCGAACTTGCGGCCGTTTGTGCAAAAGTGGTAAAATCCTCTAGAGCGTTTTGCGAACTTGCGCACACTTGCGCAATTGGGTGTTCATCGAGTACTCGGCAGAACCGCCACCGAGTACTCGATAAGTGGCTACGCTGAATTATTTTTGGGAAGGTTTATTCTACTATGTAATTGATTCCTAACCACTTTTGGACTTGATTATAAGTTATTATCAGTATATTGGACTATCATTGACATATTTATATCTATTTGAAAGATTTAAATGGTGGAAATACGAATCCTAATTGAAAATTGATTCTTACCATTAATTGAAGACTCTTCTCTATATATATGAGTTAAATATAAGAGAATGGTGTGGCTTATGTCTTTTGAGAGATCTTTGCAATTCTTCTATAGATTCATATTCTTCTACAGAGATATTTAGAGAGAGAAAATTATTGAGTGATTATATATTTTCTAATTTATGTAGGACGGTTGACTACATCTTAGTTCTAGAATTTTCTTTTGATTATAATTTTTATAATTATTTTATTCTGTATATTTTAGTTTCCTTCTAGGAATAGGTTTCCTATTATTATGGTATTTTCTAGATTTATTAGTTTTGTTTTAACAAGTTTTCTTGTTCACCAAGATTAGGCTCATGGAGACCATAACCCATTAGGATTTCTTTGCCTATAAATACTATGTAATTGTAGATAACTAATTCATTCATTCAATAATATTATTCAAGAATTCTCTACAAGTTTTTGCAAGTTCTTTTCTTGACTTTGAGAATTTCAAAGTCTTAGTTATTTTTTTGGTTCCTAGTTGAACCCCTATTCATTTCCGCTACGTCAATTGGTATCAGAGCCTTGAGTTACCCTGGTCTGATGCTAATTTCTCGTCTTTGTAACAATTACTTTGTTGACGAAGATCGCAGAATGAATGTCCCTGGACAGCCAAACATACTCAAGAATAGCGGTTTGATCTACGATACAATCAGATTATTGATTCTAGGATTGATGACAACCAAGTTCATGATTTAAGTTGGGATCGTGCTAGAGTTGTTCCTCGCAGCCAACCGAACATGAATTATGTTCATGTTCATCCACATAGGCCTCCAGCCTATGCGGATTATTCCGATGATGAAAATGCTGGTGAGTTTAATAGAAAACTTAATATATTAAATTTTCAAAGTAGTTTCATTATTGAAGATGTTTTAGATTGGATGGAGGAAGTTGAAGAATTTTTCGAGTATTTCGACATACCCAAAAAACAAACAAGTTTCTCTTATGGCTCTTAACCTCAAAGGATATGCTTTGGCTTGGTGGGCACAAATGCAAGATTATCGTAGGATTCAAGGAAAGCAGCCGATGAGATCGTGGTACAAGATGAAACGGTTATTGAAGGCTAAGTTCCTTCCACCGAATTATGAGGAGATCATGTATAAAAAATATCAAAAAGTCAATGAATCTCCAGAAAAAACTATTCAAGGGAGATTGTGACATTGAGGAGCATAATAGATTTATTGAAGCATCAATTGTTTCTCAAGAGATTGATGTGGAGAAAAATTATGTTTTTTCACCTATTGTCGTTGATGTTGAGATTAGTGATACAAATACAAATGTAGTTGAAGAAATCATGGTTGTGGCTCAAACTGAGACTCCTTCAATCGATGAAATTAATAAAAAAGGAGATGCATTGGAGAAAGAAGATGTCGATTCGAATTTGTGTTGTGATGAAATACAACATTTGTTTTATTCCTTGGAGAATATTGCATTCAATACCAACAACTACGTCAATCCATATTTGAAGGCGGAGGATAAGAATTCTCTCAAGTTTCAAAGACGTGATATCTCAAATAATTTATTTTATTTTGAGATACCAATTGAAATTTTGTTGCAGTTTGTGGTAATCTGGAACTGGACTATGAAGAAACAGACATTTGAAGAATTACGATCAAGTTCCCAATGGTATGAATTATTATTCATACTTCTATATGATCCACATTAAACTCGAGGATGAGTTTTTTTAAAGTGAAGGGGTCTGATGTAGGACAGTTGCCTACATCTTAGTTCTAGAATTTTCTTTTGATTATAATTTTTATAATTATTTTATTCTCTATATTTTACTTTCCTTCTAGGAATAGGTTTCCTATTATTATGGGATTTTCTAGATTTATTAGTTTTCTTTTAACAAGTTTTCTTGTTCACCAAGATTAGGCCCATGGAGACCCATGACCCATTAGGATTTCTTTGCCTATAAATACTTTGTAATTATAGAGAACTAATTCATTCATTCAATAATATCATTCAAGAATATCTGCAAGTTTTTGCAAGTTCTTTTCTTAACTTTGAGAATTTCAAAGTCTTAGTTATTTTTTTGGTTCCTAGTTGAACCCCTATTCGTTTCCGCTACGTCACTAATTCTCTCTTGGTTTGAGATTTTCCAATTGTGCTTCTATACCAAAGATCTTTATGCATAATTGGATGATCTAGTTGCTGAAAAATCATCACGCCACCTTGATCAAAACAAGAGGCTTCATAATTCTTTGATCCGTTGAGAAGCACAGCTGTCAGAGTACGGAGATCGGAGCGAGAGCTTCATGGAGCGCAAGTGATTCAAGACCATTCTTTCTAATCCAGATTCATCATCCACTTCCTCGTTGCTGTAATTACCATATATACCACCGCTTCTCCATGATCTTCTCAGAGCTGACCATAGGTTCAACCGACCACACAGTCGGCTCCTCCATTAGACACTCTCGGTCCTCAACGTTCATCCATGCCATCGCTCCAGTGTCCGATCTCTATTCTTAAACAAATTCCTGGTCCGCCGATGCCGCTCAAGTAATATTCGTTCTCACTCTCTGTTTGTGGAAACAATCTCTGTATATATATCTACTATAGTTATATATATATATATATATATATATATATATATGTGTGTGTGTGTGTGTGTGTGTGTGTGTGTGTGTACTATAGCTATATATATATGTAGTCAAACACAGGTTGTCAAATGAAGGAGGAGAATAGGTTGAAGAGAAAAAAAACAGAGGCGAGAGTTCTAGAGAAAAAAAATACTAGGAGAGGAATTATTGAATAGAGAGTCGGCTAAAGAGAGTAATCGAATGAAGTTTGGTGAGCTCAGAGTTAATGAGTTGGTGGATAGAGTTGTGGAGTAGGTGAGAGATTTAAAATAAAATAAAACATATAATTGAGTTGCTTTCGGTGGGAATGAAATTGAGGAGAGAGAAAGAAGAAGGAAAAAAGAAAAAAAAATCAGAAGTTTTGTGGTGGGATGTTGAAGTTGTTGAAGGTGAGTTGAGTTTGGTGAGAATTGTTAAAGAAAAAGTCAAAAAGGTGAAAAATAAAAATAAAAATGTTTGAAAATTTTGGAAAGTTGATGAGATAGTGGTGTCGGGTGAGTTGAGAAAAAAAAAGGACAGGTGGTAAAAGAAAAAAAAATATAGAGAAATGCACAAGTTCCATACAGACATGGCCTCCTCCAGTTTCAGCTATCAGATTTCAGTCTTCAACATAGAGAATTATGATTTTTGGAGCATAAAAATCAAAAACATTCCCCGAACTCATGGATTCTATACAAGCCCATGAACAAAGACTATCCAGAAGAATCGAAGTTGTTGAAGGTGTTTTCCAATCAAAGCACAAAAGTAGATTATCACACTTCAAAGGTGGGAAATCTTAAAAAGGAAAAGGCAGTTACAAGCAAGTCCAACCAAGTGGTTTCAAGGAAGGAGAAAACAAAGGAAAAATCCATCCTTGTGGCATTTGCAGAAAAACCAGCCATCAGAAAAAAGATTGTTGGCACAAAGGCAAACCTCAATGCAAAATATGTAAGAAGTTTGGTCACAAAGATCAAAACTACAGATTTAAGCTGAAACTGTAAGAAGTTTGATCACAGATATCGAACGTGCAGAGATTTAAGCAAGCATAATCTGTAAGAAGTTTAGTTACACAAATTGAACCTGCAGATTTAAGCAAATTCAACAAGCATGCGGTGACCACGCCACTAGTTCCAAATGAGAAACTAGAAAAGGAAGATAGTCTCGCCACAAGCAAATGAGAGGTTTATGCAAAAATCAAGCCAACTTTATTTTACCGCGGCAAAAGACTATTCAGTAGACCAAATTGCAGACACTTTTACCAAAGCACTACTGCCAAAGGCCAAATTTGAATTTCTAAGGAACAAGCTTGGAGTGAACACAAGTGCATCAAGGAGGAGTGTTGAAAAGTGACACACATGTTCATATTGTTCTTATGGCAACCACCGTCCATACTATGCATATGGCGTCCATACTGTGCATATGGCAACTACCAGCCATCAAAGATCAATTTGTCTACTTTATGCAGAATAGAATATTGGTGTTTTAGTTTGATTTGAATGTTCTACTCATACTATAAATATGGGTGTTGTAAATCATATCAATATCAGATCAGATACAATGTAGTCGATTGAGTTATCTGACTCTGTTTTTTCTCTTTTATAGTTTACCTTATACATTAGTAATTATTCGGCAATTACTATGCACTAATACAATTTCCAACATGGTATCAGTGCATTCCAACATGGTATCAGATCATTTCCAACACTCTCCAATTAGAGCATTATCTGGAAGTCATTTACCCCCCCCCCCCCCCCCCCCAACTTTTAACAGCGGGTGTGGAGCTGAATTTGAAGGTGTTGGTATTGTTTTGTTCCCATCTGTTGATAACTAGAATAGGCAAGGTTTGTGCTCTTCGTGAGGCTTTTTACCGTCATAATGTAAATCTTCCCAAAGTAACAAATCTGCTTGCTATGGTCTTCTTCTTCTTTATTTTCATATAGAGTTTTATATGTGTGGGTGGAGTTGAATCATTTTACTTATCCTTAATGTCTCAAAACATTTTTGTTATATACAGTTGCTCCAGAGAAAGTATAGTGGAAATTTCTTGGTGAATTTTCTGGGGAAGTAGGAGTCTGAATATATATAGGTCAATCCGTCCCAGTTGGTGGTCATGCTTACTATATTACTCCACCATCCTGTTATAAAGCCTTCTTTTATATCCGTTTACTTTTCGGGCCAGTTAGTGACAATTCTAGATGCGTATTCTTCATTTAACTTGTCTATGTGCCAAAGTAATTTAACTGACACTGTTATGTGAAATGATGATCCTGTGATGAAGGCTTTGGCAATTTTCTGCTCTTTATTCATTGCTAATCATACTTTTAACGAGCCTTTTTTGTTCAAATTACTCACCAACTATGTATTTGTTTTAGAACCCATTGTTGGCCTTTTAGATTATTGTGACCAATATCGCAGACCGAGAAGCCACAAAAAAATTTTTCTAAGCCCGCAAAGCCTATGACCACAGTGAAGATCCAAGTCCAACATAATATTTTACTATGCGACAAACAGTTCATTGCAAATTTTTATTAAAAAAATATGATAGTTTATACATGCAATCCACTGGTGTGTATATATATATATATATATATAAGAATACAACACAATATATATATATTTAGAACAGTTATATATATTACCGAATATATATGTGTATATGTATATTAAGAAAGTATTAAATAATACCCGTAATCATTTGGTGTAATACCACTGCACGCAACAAATATTATTTATATATTCCACCGCTTCTGCAAATCTAACTAGTACAAATATTAACATCATTCTGCTATCCACTGCTCTGCATAAATTATGTTTGTCATCATTCGAAGTAAATCCGAGCCCTGTGTGTTCACAGTTTCTTTAAGACCGATTTGCTCTCTCTCGGTGCTCAAGATTGATGAGCAACTGTCTCTCAAGATATAACTGATTTTTCGTCCTTAAAGAAGTAGCACTCCAATCTTCAAAGACCAGTGAACACAACAATATGTCTGTACTTGAACTCGAACCACTAATACTTTAATATATGCAGAGTGAAGAGAGAGAAAGGAAGAAGATGATATGTATATTTTGTGTATGAAAAAACATTTTCAAATGATATGTGGGCTGGGGGTTTATATAGACCTTCAAAGGTTGCCTCAACTATCCATACACTAATTCGGACAATCACCTCAACTGCCCAACTGTAGACGCACAGATTCGGGCATTAAACTGCCCAACTGTCGAAGCAACAGTCACAGTCTAGAGTTGCAACCTATATGTTGAAACATGGGTAACCTGTGCGGGTCAAAACCCGACCCAGTCAATACGGGTAACATGCGAGTCAAAGCCGCTTGGCCCGAATTAAACTCGCATCCGCGCCTTTATTGTTGCAATAACAGAGGTAATATATGCCGAGATAATTTCTCATTCAACTATTTTCCAACAATTTTAGCCTCCAAACCCAATAGCGCTCGCTATCCTACGATATTTTCAATGTTCTTTGTTATCCCACTTCAAACCCGAAATGCCCTTCTATATTAGGCTAAACACAAGAGTACTAAACAGGGTCCAAGAGCCACAAAAGGATTACGGGTACAAAAATTCGCTTCTTGAATCCTACTCGACAGTGTGTAACGTTTGAAGTACTATATATTTTTGTAAGTAGTAGATATAGATACTGTGTTACGTGTATAGGTGCATTGACAGTGTTGGCAGATTTCATGGGGGCTATTGGGTCCGGGACTGGAATTCTGCTTGCAGTTACATTCATATATCAATACTTCGAGACATTTGAAAAAGAGAAAGCCAGAGAACTAGGTTTATTTGGATTTTAAGATATCAAGTCCTAGTTGTCGAAAACAGATTCAATGACAATTGGGACGAGGAATGCAAGTAGTCCATGCATCATTTCTATTCCATGGATCACTTGTACATTGTTGCGTTATAGTTTATAGAAAACGAGCAAATGCACAGAACTTGCTGCAGAAATTTTTGTTTTTGACTTGATTTCTGAACTACTTGTGTATTGGTAGCTGTTAATCTTAGCATTTTCCCCTAATTCTTCGTGAAATATTGATTGGTTTAGTTTTAAGTAAATTACGCAATATGAGTTGCTGTTGTTGAATTGTTCTGTTTCTCTCTTGATAGTGCTTGGAGTATTTGTTGTTAATGGTGCCATATATTCTCTGAAGCATCTTGTGGTTCCTGGTATGCACCACAGGAAAAACATGTTCAGATACAAGTCTTATATATATAGCCTAAGTGGTTCCTTCACTGGCTCTGCTTATTGCTGCAACTTTTTAGGCAAATAGTAGTTTCATGTTCAATTGTCTAGGTTTCCCATATGGTACGTATTTTTCGGTTCGTAAATCTTTTGGAGGACAATACCCTATGCATCTTTCGATAGTAACGTTTACGTTTTTGGGATCAATATGCCTTTCATATTTTTTTAGACAGGTATTGCAACCAAGACTGATAATGCAATCGCAATCCATGCTCTTGAGGTAAGTTCTTAAGGCTCCGTTTGGCAATCCGGTTTTGGTCTTGGTTTTGGTCTTGGTATTTGATTTCAAGACCAAGACCATGTTTGGTTGGCCGGTTTTGGACTTGGTTTTGGACACCCTAAAACCAACCACTAAAACCTGGTTTTGGCCCACCATTTTTGACTTTTCTCTCTCTCTCTCTCTCTCTCTCTATATATATATATATATGGCCGAAAATATGAATTATTTTGAAAATTTTTTTTATATTTTTCGGAAAAAAATTAATTTCCGGGAAAAAATTATTTTTTCGAAAATAATTATCTTTTTCGGAAAAAAATTAATTTTCGGGAAAAAATCATATTTTCGGACAAAAATTATTTTTCTCCAAAAAATTATTTTTCGAAAATATTTATTTTTTGGAAAATAATAATTTTTTTCTCCAAAAAAATAATTTTTCGGAAAAAAAATCATATTTTCGGAAAAAAAATTAATTTTCAGAAAAGAATTATTTTTTCGGAAAAATTTATTTTTTCGTCAAAAAATAAATTTTTGGAAAAAAATCATATTTTTGGGAAAAATTAATTTTCGCAAAAAAAAAAAAAATTTCGACAAAAATTATATTTTCGAAAATAATTATTTTTCGGAAAAATTTATTTTTTCGTCAAAAAATTAATTTTTGGAAAAAAATCATATTTTTTCGAAAAAATTAATTTTTGGAAAAAAATCATATTTTCGGAAAAAAATATTTTTTCGACAAAAATTATTTTTTTGAAAAAATTAATTTTTCGGAAAAAATTAATTATTTTCTAAAAAATTATTTTTTTATATTTTTCGGAAAAATATTTTTTTCCCGAAAATTACTTTTTTTCTAATTTTTTATATATATATTTTTCATATTTATATATTTTTAATACATATTAGTATATATATATATAATTATACCAAGACCAAAACCAAAACCAACTCCTTACCAAACATTATATATTGGTTTTAGATTTACCTAAAACCACCCAAGACCAAAACTAAGACCAAAACCAAAACCAAGTTCCCAAACGGGCCCTAAGAGTATTACCCTTTTAAATCTTGGGTTCGAGTTTTACGAAAAGGTAAGTCCTCTGACTTAAAAAAAAAAAAAAAAAAAAAACATTGATAAGTCTGAGTTTCAGTAATAGTATTTTTCTCTGCTTTTAGCTCATGAAGCCTATATACATATCAGCTGAGGAGTTAATCTGTGTTATTTTCCCTCATGTGATGCTAGGTTTGTCCCAAAATGTCTCACGTAGAGATAGGGATGCAACCGAACCAAGCCGAGCCTTGAAATATTCAAGTTCGGTTCATTTACTAAACGAGCCTAGAAAATATATTTAAGTTCGGCTCATTTGTTTAACGAACGAGCCCGAACCGAACGTCAGATTTAACGAGTCGAGCCCGAGCTTGCTCACGAACGACTCGTTTCAATGCAACATATATTACTCTTCCTAATAGTTGTCTGAATTGAGTTGTTGCATGATTGTTTTAATATATTTTCACTAGTATAATTTTTTATGAATTAATTTTATGTTATGACCGCCTAATTTCTGTAATCTTTTCATAATAATCTTCATAATTTGTTCAATTTGAACACTTTCTTTTGTCAAATATGATATAATTTTATTATTTAACTTAGACGAGTCTGTTCACGAGCTTGGCGAGCCGAGCTTAGTAATGTTCAAACTCAACTCGTTTACTAAACGAGCCTAAAAATTGTGCTCAAGCTCGGTTCGTTTACTAAACGAATGAGCACGAGCCGAGCTCTTAAAGAGCTGAACCCGGACCTGCTCACGAACAGCTCGATTCATTTGCAGCCCTAGGTAGAGACCACAACTTTTCAAAGGAAATTTAAACATTTGTCACTCAACTTAGCAAAATTCAAAAGGGTAAATTACACAAACCATCCTTGAACTTTGACCTAATTACAGAAACTACCCATAATATTTCATTAATATCAGTTACCCTCTGAACAGTATCGGAACAGTGATCCAGTTGTTAGTAGTAGGGAAATGACTGATATACCCTCATATATGTGAAAATATTTCAAGAGTTTTTTAGAGCCACATGAATTTACATAATTACCCTTAAAAATTTATCTTTTGCATAATATAAAATATAAATTTTATCAAATTTGTTCCCACTACTAATAGCTTTCAAATTTATAATAAAAAAAATGCAATTAACATATATAATAAATAGTGAATAAATATATAATTTTTGAAAAAATATATAAATTCGGAAAAATATATAAAATTATAAAAAGAATTTAAAATTCGGAAAATATATAATTTTGGAAAAAAAATATAAATTCGAAAAAAATATATATAAAATTATAAAAAGTATATAAAATTCGGAAAAATATATAAATTCAAAAAATAATTTTATATTTTTTTCCGAATTTATATTTTTTTATATAATTTTATATTTTTTTCCGGAATTTATATATTTTTTCCGAAATTATATATTTTTATATATTCGGAAAAAATATTCTGAAATTTTCGGAATTTATTTATTCGGAAATATCCGGAATTTATATATTCGGAAAAAAAAAATCGGAAATATTCCGAATATTTTTTTTCAAATATATAAAAATAACTTTATATTTTTATATTTTTTTCTGAAATTATATTTTTTTATAAAAAGTATTTTTTTCGAATTATAAATATATAATTTTATATATTTTTATATATTATTTTTGTTTTATCAAATTAACAAATTAAGTAGGGGTATTCTAGTAATTATCATTACAAAAGTAATGGTTAAAATGTAAATGTATGAGTAGTAAGGGTAAAATAGGGTTTTCAGTTTCAAAAAATTCAACTTTGACCAATATTTAAATTTTCTGGCGTTGACTTCTACCGGAGGGAGGGAAATATTACAACGGAGCAAAAGTTAAGAGTGGTAACTGATTTTAATGAAACGTTAGGGATAGTGCCTATAATTAGGTCAAAGTTGAGGGGTGGTTTCTGTAATTTACCCAATTCAAAAATAATTTGAAAAGAAGTTCACATTTAAAAATTTCCAGAAATAAAAATTGTACACTTTATTGGGGACATCCCAAGAGGTAAAGTTGGATGCAAACGAATATGAAGAAGGCTTAGATGTGTTCTTTCCCTAGGTAATAACACTTTAGGGCTAGCATGAGAATATTTTCTTCCATCATGCCTAGTGATTGAAATTACCAAAGTTCAAGGGGCCGAGTATAAAAATGGTGGCAATATATATATATAATATAACAATCCCTACATTTCAGCATAGAGATTCACTTTTGCAGATCATCCATATATCTATGTCCATGGCATCCATTGGCCCAAAGGGATTATATATATTCATTAAACTCTTCAAAACTTCTTTTTGTCTTGTATTAATCTTACCGTCTAATCTTATCTTACTATTATAGATCACTGAATGATACGTTATGAATCATTTAATATTTTTTTGTAAAGTATCGATACTCTACCGGAGAAAGTAATACCGATACTGCAACCCATCGTCACTTTTTCCATATCCCAACTTACATGGTCTACTATGAAAGCACTAGTAACAGTTGATGACTTTGAGAGCAATTTGGCCACTATGGGGACACAATGCCCACCTCTAGGGTAGTGTCATCAGAGCATTATCTAACTCTCAATCACAGCCATTGGATTCGGTATCTGTCATGATTAGACAAATGTGCGCGCCAAAAAACTGTGAAAAAATTTGAGTTTGGCAGTGGTACTATCAAAGTACCATATGGGTATAAATGTTAATCAAGTAAAGGTATGAACCCTTGTTTTAAGGGTACTTGTCCCTTATATGATACAGGGAAATGCCTTTTGGATTGGGGGAGTCCTACACTCTAAGCCCCACTTTGGGCCTTGAATCCTCTTGTACTCGATAAGTTTTTAACTCCATCTTGAAATTTTTCGTTCACTCTTTCTCTTACTTGAAATTATTTTGGGTAATTTGTATTGACACCCCCTTATATTTGGGTTAATTGCAGTCAGATGACGATCAACGCACAAGTTTGCAGAGACATCCCCTGAGCTTTCAAAAGTCTTGCAATGATACCCCTTTGGGCCATGAAAAGTCATATTTGACCTTATTTAATTTCAATAAACTCATCTCTACTATTGAATTTAATCAACTAACCTCTCTTATATCCGAATTGTAATATATGTTTTCCAATTTAATCAACTAACCCCTCATATATCTGGATTGCCCCCTATACTTTTCAATTTCAATCACATTACCCCACACCATCAAACAATATATATATAATTCAAAATATATATATATAATTCGAAAAATATATATCAAATTTCAAAAAAATATATAAAATTCGAAAATATATATATATAATTCAAAAAAATTATATAAAATTATAAATATATATATATTTTGAAAGTAATATATAAAATCCAAAAAAGTATATAAATTTTGAAATATATATATAATTCGAAAAAAATATAAATTTTGAATATATATAAAATTCAAAAATAAATAAATAAATATATATATACATATATAATTCGGAAGAAATATATAAATTCAAAAACATATAAATTTAGAAATAATATATAAATTCGAAAAAATATATATTTCGAAAAACAAAATTATAATAAATAAATAAATTTAGAAGAAAAAAAATATATATTGGTAAAATATCATATTTTTTCTAATGAAGTGAATCAAATTACTTACACCAACAACAATTAGTGGTCTTTTTATATATATTTTTTCAAAATATATATATATATATATTAATTATATATATATATGTATTTCGAAATTTATATGACATTTTCGAAATTTATATATTTGTTTCAAATTTTATATATGTTTTGAATTTTATATACCTTTTTTGAATTTTATATATTGTTTTCAAATTTTATATATTATTTTCAAAATATATATATTTATAATTTTATATAATTGTTTTGAATTATATATATATATATATATATATATATATTTGAAATTTGATATATATATTTTGAATTATATATATATTGTTTGAGGGTGGGGGTAATGTGATTGAAATTGAAAAGTATATGGGGCAATCCGGATAAGTAGTTTGATTCACTTCATTAGAAAAGATATGATATTTTACCAATATATATTTTTTTCTTCTAAATTTATTTATTTATTCTAATTTTGTTTTTCAAAATATATATTTTTTGAAATTTATATATATTTTTTCGAATTTTATATATTATTTCTAAATTTATATGTTTTTGAATTTTTATATTTCTTCCGAATTATATATGTATATCTATTTATTTATTTATTTTTGAATTTTATATATATTTGAAATTTATATTTTTTCGAATTTTATATATATATTTCGAAATTTATATACTTTTTTCAAATTTTATATATTATTTTCGGATTTTATATATTATTTTCGAAATATATATATATTTATAATTTTATATAATTGTTTTAAATTATATATATATATTTGAATTTTATATTTTTTTTTGAAATTTGATATATATTTTTTGAATTTTACATATATATTGTTTGAGGGTGTGGGGTAATGTGATTGAAATTGAAAAGTATAGGGGGCAATCCGGATATATGAGAGGTTAATTGATTAAATTGGAAAGCACAGTGGACAATCCGGATATAAGAGGGGTTAGTTGATTAAATTCAATAGTAGATGGGGGTTTATTGAAATTAACCATATTTATAATAAGGGCAAATTTGACTTTTCATGACCCAAAGGGTGTCATTGCAAGACTTTTGAAAGCTCAGGAGTTGTATTTGCAAACTTTTCGTTAATCGTCATCTGACTGCAGTTAATCCAAACTTTAGGGGGTGTGAATGCAAATTACTCAATTATTTTCATTAACATCCTTTATTTGTTGTGTCAATTTGACTTGAAATAAAAAAATTACAACATGACCTTGTTATAATTGGGCCATATTCACTGTCCATGTTACGTCGCTTTGCAATAATAAATGGTATCGAGTTTTAAAGTAATAAAAACTCAACAACACATTACATATTCGCTGATAGTGAACCATAAACTGTACACTCCACCATATAATATGACATTAATATTCGCTTCAAGTCCAAATTCATATAATTTCCTATCAAATTTTATCACATAAAACTTCATACCAATTAAAAATACACATCTCATATTAACTTTTACAATACCCAAGCTCTTCATGCCTTATATTTGCATTTGATGAATATTGAGACCTATGACATGAATAAAGTCAATTTTGATGGTTCTGGTCAGTAGTAACTAAGCTTTAAATGATGGTACGTAGAGTTAAATGCAAAGACAATCCCTTCCAAACCAAATATGATGGTACGTAGAGTTAAATGCAAATGACATCCCCCTTTCAACAACCAAACTTAGAAAACAAATATTCTCCCAGTCCCCAAAATAAATGTTTATTTTTCTTTATTCCAAAATAAGTGTCAATTTTTAAAAAATTAAATTATTTTATTTGATCAATTTACTAATTTAACCTTCAACCATTAAAGTTATAAGAGTAAATTTCAGTAACACCCTCTCAGGTTTAACATTATTTCAGCCAAAAACAAGTTTTGATTCTAACTTTCACTCACACCCCGTGTTTGAAAAATCAACCCAAAATAATATTTTTGCCCTCATTTAATGTTTTATCTCTCTCTATCACTTTCCCTCTCTATAAATATATATATATATAACTATATTACAAAACTACTTTCTCTCTCCATATATCATTTTCCGTCTCAACAAATATATATATATAATAAAGAACTCATTATTAATTTTTTGGACAAATTTATAACTAAAATTTCAGTCAAAATTTATATTAAGTTTAGACAAATCTGTCATTAATTTTTTATTTTTTATTTAATTAATTTTTTTATATAACTAAAATTTTAGTCAAAAACTTAATTATGGTTCTTTGTTATATATATATATATATAGATATATATATTGTAGAGAGGGAAAGCGGTGTTGCCCATTTTGTAATGAATTTAGTCCATGGTGTCTCAAGTAGCCTCACATTCATTTATCTCATCCTTTGTCTATGGCATACTGGGGAGTTATAATAGCAGAAAGTGGATGCTAATTTATAATGGTCTTCATACATATATATATTTCTTATCAGAAATAGTATGTGCAGTCCTTTATCTTATGGACAAATCTATACAAACATAATTAATTTAAATTTTTAAATTATTTTTAAAAAAACATAAGCCCTTGATTTTTTGGAGTTTTTTTTGTCATTATGTTTTTTTTAACTTAATAAATAAATAAACACTATTCAAATGTATTATGTGAATTCTTTGTCGGAAAATCCAAAAAATTAATTAAATAACAAATTTAAAAATAAATAAATAAACATTATTCAAATGTATTGTGTGAATTCTTTGAAAAACCCAAAACATTAATTAAATAAATAAATTATAAATAAACACTATTCAAATGTATTGTGTGAATTCTTTCTCCGAAAAATCCAAAAATTAAATTAAATAAAAAATTAAAAATTAATGACAGATTTGTCCAAACTTAATGCAAACTTTGACGAAAATTTTAGTTAGATGTTTGTATAGATTTGTCCAAAAAATTAATGATGGGTTCTTTGTTATATATATATATATATTTGTAGAGAGAGAAAGTGGTAGAGAGAGAGAGAATGGTTTTGTAATATATAAATACATATATATATATATATATATATTTGTAGAGAGGGAAAGTGAGAGAGAGAGAGAAAATATATATTAAATGAGGGCAAAAGTGTTATTTTGGATTGACTTTTTAAATATGGGGTGTGAGTGAAAGTTAAAATCAAATCCTGTATTTGGTTGAAATAATGTCAAACCTGAAGGGGTCACTGAAATTTGTCCAAGTTATAAATATATACACTATAAACCATCACATCACTATGGTGGGACTAGGGGTAAAATTAGTATTTTATTCACTAACACTACAATAAAAATCATCCTCTAAAAAAGTTAAATTTCCCAAAAAAAGACTTATAATTTGGGATGAAGAGAGTATAAAAATAGAATAAACACAAAAATAAAGACAGAAAATAGAAAAAGAAATTTAAAAAAAAAAGAGAATGAGATAGTTTGTTTGGGTGAAAGGGAGTATGTATCCCATCCCTAGGCTTCATGTATATAAAGCTAACCTAGTCGAGTTTAGTATTTATGAGGTTTTTGGATGGTGATTATTAAAATAAAAGAATCTCATGTCATGTTGTAATAAGAATATGAGAGATAAAAGGAAAGTGATAATAAAATAATTATACTGATGCAATATATTCTCTATTGATGTTTATTACCATAAAACTATCACATATATATAGAGAGGAGAAGGAGTGAAGAACAAAATAAAATAAAATAGATAAGTAGGGTAAGACGATTCCAAACTCTAAGTCTAATATAACATAGGTGGGTCTATCTAAATGGACCAAAACCTATAATAATATAAATAAACAGAATCTAACCGCCCCTACAAACTCAAGATTGCAGTTTTTGTTTGGAGGCAAAATTCTGAAGGCGACTCGAATCATTAAATATGGTAAAAAGTGCAGACATGGCTGCAAAAAGAGTCAATAACGAGGTTGCCAAAAGATTCATTGACATGGTTATAAATCGGTGGTTGCTTCTAATTGTAACCTGGTTGTTAAGTCAAATTTAAGACAACATAATGGCGATTCCTTGGCTATACCAAAACAAGCACCATATTTGATCTTCGGATTGACTTGTATGTTGAGCTGCAAATTTGATATCACGATGGAAAGACGTTGAGGAAGATCGTGATCATGATCGTCATGGATGGGGTCAACTCCGCGTTTAAGTAGCCAAAGAACGAAGTGATAGATTGGTCATGACTGATTTATTGCGAACTAGAATGAAAAAGGTTAAATTAATTTTGGTGGTGAAATATAAATACCACCAAAAATAGTATATATATCTCATTCCCGGCATAGATGACGATAAATGGAAAGAACTACCAAGATCGGTAGGCTTGAATACCATGTTAGAATAAAAATATAAGAGATAGAAAAGGAGAATAAAATAATTATATTGATTCAATGTGAATACACAATAAGTCCTAGCATGTATATATAGATGAAAAGGAGCGAAGAATAAGCCAAGATAAATTTGGCAACTAGGGTATGGCGGTTAGAATCTAATTTTAATATAAACATATGTGAGGCTATCTAAATGAACCCAAACCTTAATATATTATAACACCGCTCCTCAAAGTCAAGATGGGTAATATGGACTCATCTTGAATTTGAAAATAAAATTTTGTAACTCGACAAAGAAAAAAAGAGAATTCTGACGGCGATAGTGATGTTATGGCTAGGGATTTGAACACTTGATAGCGATGATAGAGGGACACATGTCAAGTTAAAGTTGGAGAGGAAACCAAAAGCACATAAGCATGCCGACTGAGTATGCACATGGTTTGCATGACAAGGCAAACCAAAAACGGATGATGAAGAGCCAAAAAGGGCAATGGCAAGCCAAAAACTGGCGATAGATTCATTCGATTCGGACCTCAACTTTGGAATAAGGGTTTCCGACACTAGATAAAAGAAGAATGATCTCTCTAATCTCTCTTTATGGTTTATGAATAACAAATATTTTGTTCTTAAGCTGAAGAAGAAAACAAAGGGAGGACCTTTGGCTCTGATACGATATCATGTTAAAATCAAAGAAGCTCTAATATCATGTTGGAATAAAACTATAAGTGGGAAAAAGAAAGAGTGAATAAAATAATTATATTGATACAATATATTCTTATATATATATATATATAGGGGAGAAGAAGTGGAGAAGAAAATAAAATAAAAAATTATCAAAAAATAAAATAAAATAAAATAGGCAACTATGATAAGACGACTACAAATACTAAGTCTAATATAACATAGGTGGACGTATCTAAATGGACCAAAACATATGTGTAAACACCTTAAAATGTTCAACACTTCTTCGAATCCCTCTATTAATTTTTGGAATTTCTTTATATACATATCCTAAATGGACTTCATCCTGTACATTTAATCAGGGTCCTTCATTACATACCTCTTCTGAATGGGCTTTATTATTGGGTTCATAAATATCTTGATGGCCCATAAACTTGATGGGCCTGATGACAGATGGGCTCAATTGGGCTGGACATTTTCACTATTACAATATGACAATATAAAATAAATATAATCTAACAGTGATGATGCAATTTTAATTGTTATGAACATAGCTTTTATTTATTTATTTATTATTGTTTTTTTTTGCTATATACAATATATAAAGACTTGAAGGTCATCTTGAATATTGTAGATTTTGACATCTTAGAACCCTAGTCAAGCACTATTATATAAATTCTTTCATTCGATTATTAAGTACTATTAATTCATACATGTATAAAAGTCAGACTTCAGAAACATCACAATAAATTACTCAAGCGAAAGATGCATGCCAACTAATTGGTTGGTAAATTTAATTTCTAGGAGTACCTTGAGTTCTTGCTGAATAATTTGTAAGATGTGTCAATTTAATTAGTTGGTAAAATAAACTACTCAAAGCATCTATAATGATATTAGCTCTAAAGTTATTTTCAATTTTTATCATGCAAAAGAGCCACCTTACCTAGAGTTAGCACATGCACTCTTATTGATACCATCAACATACATAGCAAAATAAACTTGAATAAAAACCTCCATTTTTGCATAATAAACACACATTATTTTACCTTTCAAAAAAAAAAACACACACACATTATTGCTCTAAACATATGCTATATTGTATCGAACAAAAGAAATGCAGCATTCACATCATTGAAATCTACAAGAATGGTATTTTCTTCTTCAATCACGAGGAAGTTTCTCTTTATTATGACTGAGGTGTCATGATGTTATTGACTTACATTAATTTTATATTTAATTTTGTTTTCCAATATAAGCATGGTGAGACACTTTAATGACAAGTATAATGATCTCTTAACAAGCTTGTGTCTTACTATGAAGAAACATGCGAAAAAAGCAGTGTATATATATATATATATCTTAGGTTTGAGTACCTAAGCTAATAATTTTCTTAATCATATGCGCTAAACAGAGAGGCAACCATACACCATCAATAATATTTAATTATTTATCCTCATTGTTCCTGTGGGGGAGACTATTTACATGTACATGTGCTTTGTGGTCCCAATTGTTGGATAATTTGTTGCCACAATTGTTTAAGTTAAATGGGAAAATAAATTTAATATTGCACTTTGGGACCACCATAATAATTAAATTCTCATACTATTAATTAACAACTTGGGATCAACCAAAATTTCAAACCCACCCTCCTGTCCATATAAATCATTTTCACTTGTCTGGCTGTGTTGAATTTTATATATTAATGGAGCGGGGGGGGGGGGGGGGGGAATTAGATTTAGGGCCGTTTGTTAACTATTTTTGTTTATAATTTGTTGTTTATATAAATAAATTTAATCCAAAAATATGTTTGTTAAGTTTGTTTGTGTTTATCATTTATATAAACATTTATTGTACATAAGCCTAATTTTGATAAACACCAAATTCTTGTTTATCAATTTTTGTTTATGATTCTACTGTAGCCGGGTATATATAGGAAACATTTATAAAGAATAATATAAATTAATATGCATAAATAAATAATAAAATAATATTATAAATAATAAAAAATATATATATATATAAACTAATAAGAATAAATAAAATAAATTAATAAAAATATTATAATTAATAAATTAAATACACTATATTTATAAATTAAAAATATATATAATATAAAATAAATAAATGAATGAATAAATAATATTATAAATAATAAATTAAATAAAAATATATTTATAAATTAATATAAATAAATAAATAATTTAAATAAATTAAATAAAATATATTTATAACTTAAATAAAAATAATGAATAAATAATAAACAAAATAAATTAAATAATACATAAATAAAATAATAAATAATAAAGCTAACAAACATGTTTTTCTATTTATTATTTTTTAAAATAGTTAAATATTTTTTACGTTATCAAACAATGTATATGTTTATCGACAATAACAAATAAACATAATGACTGTTTATGATTATCATAAATGATGAATAATAAATAAAAACAAGGGTCATTAACAAATAATCCCTTATGGTTTTAAATTTTTGACAAACACCCTCTTGAAGTGTCAAATAACCCCATGCACTTTTATCCGTTAACAAACAACCATCACTCTGTTAACAAATACCCCCCTGCAGTTAAAAATAGATATTTTATGCCCAAAATACCCCTAAAATAAATTGGTAATTAAATTAAGATTTTCTAGTAAATTACAAATTATTATTCTTTTAACAAAATTAAGACTTTTGAGTAAATTATAAATTATATTTTTGTTTTTTGTTTAAGTTTAATTATTTATTTAAATTCAAATCTGAAAAAATATATTACTCCCCCCGTCTAAAATTATAAGTCCCTTTTGGGAAATTCAATTTTTTAAGAGGATGACTTTTTATTGTAGTGTTAGTGAATAAAATACCAACTTTACATGTGGTCCACTATAATGATGTGATTGTTTATAAAATATATGTTTTATAACTTTAATGCTTAAAGGTTAAACTGGTAAATTGATCAAATAAAATGCTCTAATTTTTCAAAGTGGACACTTATTTTGGAACGGGGGGAGTACAAATTATTAAAAAAAATCATTATTGATAATAATACACTTTAAATAATATTTTTTATTTTTTTTAAGAGAACATATGCATAAAATTTTTAAAAGGGCTTTGTCCCTATAGATGCATTAAAGCTATAAAATATATATTTCATAAACGATCACATCATTATAATGGGACTATGAGTAAAATTGGTATTTTATTCACTAATACTACAATAAAAGTCATCATCTTAAAAAATTGAATTCCCCAAAAAGGACTTATAATTTGACACGGAGGGAGTAATATATTTTTTCAGATTTGAATTTAAATAAATAAGTAAACTTAAACAAAAAAACAAAAAAAGAATTTCTAATTTACTCAAAAATATTAATTTAGTTAAAAGAATAATAATTTGTAATTTACTAAAAAATCTTAATTTAGTTACCAATTTATTTTAGAGGTATTTGTTAACGGAGTAGGGGTTGTTTGTTAATGGAGAAAAGTACAGGTAATTATTTGATACTTCAAGGGAGTGTTTGTCAAGAATCTCGAATAATGGGGATTGTTTGTTAATGGCCCTGAAATCAATTACCAAACATACCCTATTTATTCTTGACAGTGTATGTGTTTTTTCATTCTTGGATGTGGAGTATTTGGCAGGCGAATCCAGCAGATACTAATTGCATTGTATTTGCGCAAAACGTCTTTTTTCTTTTTGACTTAATAATATTTCACCCTATGTCATTTTTCTTCGACTTTATTATATTTCACGATATCAGAAATTATATATTATTATTGGAACAAAAGATCAATAATAAATAATAAAATATTATTAAATCAAAAAAATACAGGATTTATCGTGGTTCGACTAATTTGACATATGTCCACTAGAGCAGTCTTTGTATTTCGCTTATCAATGAATTAAGGTTATAATAATGTATATATACACCTAATTCATATCCACAGGCCTTCGGACTTAGGGTTTGTTCCTTCTTGGATTATGAGTCATAATCCAACCATCTCCATATTGGCAAATATCTTGCCACCTTGAAAATCTCTTGTATTACCTCGAACTCACTTTGTTAAGGTGTTCTCATTTTCTTTAACATAAAAAAATATTGACCAAATCCAAACATTGATTTGTTGTATTATTTGTAGTGTGCAATATTATTTGTAGACATCAACCCTCATATTTTGTGAAACTTCCACGAGTCTTTGGTCCGGCCCCTTTGAACCTAAGATATGTTCCTCCCCAGATTATGAGTCATAACCCAACAATTATTGATATATTGTCATGTCTCACATTGTTGAATGTTATGTTTGGAATTAAATATAACTTTTCCTCTTAAGAAATCATGATAACTGGTTCTTTACACTTTATACTAAATGATGTAGTAAAATATTTATTTCAATACATGATATATGAGTGAACCATAAGTTTACCAATGTTGAAAGCAAAAGGTGCATGGCATAAGCTTCTTCATGCTATCTCCACCATATTGCCTTAGAATAAAATGCTTCACTATATAATGATTTCACATTTCTTCTTGGTGCAAACTACGAACTACTGTTGTCACAACCAAATTTTCTATAATTTCTTAATATCAAATAATTTCAAGGCATGCCTTAGAGTCGTTTGGTTTTAGTGGGGCAAAAGGATTATCAAGTGTGAGAATTTAGTGCAAGTATGTGGACAGTCACTTCAAGTGAAAAATGCTTTATTTTTTTTCTTCATGGTATTTAATAGTAGGTAATTTGATTTAAATTGGAGAAACTTAAATCACCAGAAAATTTTGAAGTACTTAGATATATTGTA
The DNA here is from genome assembly GCA_963922005.1 of Cornus suecica. Lineage (NCBI taxonomy): Eukaryota > Viridiplantae > Streptophyta > Magnoliopsida > Cornales > Cornaceae > Cornus > Cornus suecica. Next base: position 64,355,607 of record OY998241.1, on the reverse strand, counting down.
AATGAACAAAATTCGGGTTTTACCTGTGAGTACGAAGTTTGTCCTTTCCATTATTGTAGTTAAATATAATTTAGATACGTGGTCAAGAATTTTTAAACTTAAATTGACATTAATTTCTATTTTTATAAAATTTATGTTTCTCTTCCTTTTAAAAAAATTAATTATATAAGATCACATCATCGGGATGACAAACTTTCTCAATGGACTAAAACAAGTCCCACATCATATAACGGCTAACATCTTATCGCACATTATATCATGTTTAGGGATTCGCACAATCAAATAAACAGATTGTAGCCGTTCAAATGGGGTGGAACCGTACACATTCTATACAGACACTTGAGACAATTTTTTCCCTTTCCTCAAGTGGCATGAGCCAAATAGTGTTCATAGTAAAACCCAACAAGGAAGCTACTTTCCAAACCGGAGTTGCCAAAGTTTTAGTTTGAACACATCGATTACAAACTTTTAATATGGAATGGCTGTCTTATAATGATGTCAAAAGACCACTAACACTTTTAACAAGATCAATGTAACACACTCATTGACTAAATAAATTACTTTGAAAGCTTCCCTAGAGTGGTGAGCATAATCGATGAATTCCCACCTAATGCGCATGAAATGCCTCCCATAACTTGTGTTTTTATCTCGTCATAAAAATTTGTGTGGACCCTAATCTAATGACTAGGTATGGTCCATATGAAAGACATATATATATATATATACATATCAAAACAGACACAATACTTCAACACATATTTTTAGATAAAATAACATAAAACTGAACGGTTAAAATCACTCATACTATAAACAACTACACTCAATAATTATTTCATATGATCTCAACTCATCTTATATTACAAGAAGACGTTGTCACTAAAAATGAAGAAATATGTATTTTTGGCTTAGTTATTTTTATTAAGGATAATTACAGGTCTCACATCAAAATTGATCAAATTACCCCTACACCCCTCTAGCATGGATTATGAAAAATTGAACATCTTGGCATCAAACCCACATATATTTTCAATAAAACCTACTAAAAAATGAGTTGAAAGGCACGACAGCGAGGTATGAATGTCTTACCAGACTTGAGCTTATAATTTTTGGGTGGTTGTATTGGAAATTCATTAAAATGACTAATTAGAAAGATAATAATTCACAAGAAAAACAGTAGATATATATATACATACATAGTATTGTGGACCACACGCACATGTGAGCTTGACCATATGTGTCATCAATCATCATTAAATATTCAAGATCTAGCTGGACCCAAGAATTGGAAATAAGTGAGGGAGTCTCAATTATTACCAAATATTTTTGAAAGAAAATATATCCATTGTTGTCTTATGTCACCATCATCAATCGGCTCGTGTTCATGCATATCACTGGTCCAATTCCAATTTTGTTTTCTCACAAATATTTGTGTTGGGTAAAAACATAACTATTTAAATTTCGTGAGATATAACATTTAAATTGGATAAAATTATTCGGTGTTATGATAATAGTTATTGCATTAAGTGTTTCAATATAGTTGGGAAGGAATGAATTTGGAGGATGAATTAAAATAGGGATGTAACCAAACATTCAAATTAGGGCAGACCACCTACTAGCCAGAAGGAGTACTTCTATGGCTGTAGACATTTCACAGATGAGAAGAAGATGATAAACATGTCTTCAACCATGTGTTTCATGCCATTCTATTTAGCTTACCAATTTTGAATAAAAGAGACTAACGGTACCTTATGTTATATATAAAGGGTGACTATTTTGTATTAAAAGTTATCCCACATCGACTAAAAGGCAAAATCACATTTATATAATTTTCTATAAATATATGGTCTCTCCTATTATATTGTGTGCATAAATAGAGAGAGAGCATAGAAGAGATATAAGCTAGTATTCTTCTTGGTGATACAGGCGTAAGTATACACTGTGTGTGTGTGTGTTTGATTTTCTGATTTTGTAGGTATTCGTGGCTTGGCTAATAGGGTTAACAAACCCTAGTTTTGTTCTTGGGCGGGTGTAAAAACCCTAACAAGTGGTATCAGAGCTTCAGGTTGAAGCAAAGAAGAAGTCCGTACGTTCTGGTCCAGATTCGAATATCAGACTTGCCCGATTTCATAAACCAACCATACCATGAGCTTTGTATCGACAAGACGAAACCATCAGTGCCAAGCTCGTCTCCGAAAAGTATCACACGCGCCCCCACGCGCCACCTGAAGTTCTGGTTAGATTTTCGGCTACGACGCGCAGCAATTTCGGTTCGGGGCTATTTCGTGAAGCATCGTTGATCCATAAAAGGGGTATAATATATAAACGGAAAGCTCTTTCGAAGACAAACGTTTCAGCGCAAAAAATCAGCCCCACCAGATTAGGCACGTGCCTGAACGCGCCCCGATAAGGTACTGACGTCGTCAACAATTTTCTATTTTTTGTGCAGATTTGTTTTATCACCCGTTTGGAGTCATTTTTTACCCATTTTCGACGCGGTCAGAGGCGTTCTTAAGGTTTTAGACCGCTCCGAATGCAACTGTATGATCAATATTGCGTAACTTGACTCCGAACACCTTGAATAGGCTCATTGGGAGCTATGGGAGAAGAAAAAACTGCGATGATCGACAAGTTTGATGGTTCAAACTTTGCCTATTGGAATATGCAAATTGAGGATGTGTTATTCCAGAATAATTTGTTCTTACCATTAGAGGGGAAGAAGCCATAATCGATGAAAAACGAAGATTGGATAATCCTAGATCGAAAGGCTCTTGGTACGATCAGACTAACGTTATCAAAGTCCGTTGCTTTCAACATCAAGAATGAGAAGACAACAAAGTCTCTCATCGATGCTTTTTCGAGCATGTACGAACAGCCGTCTAGAGCATATGTGGTACATCTCATCACTAGATTAGCAAATCTGAAGATGTCCGAGAATGGGAAGGTCAGTGAACACATCAATGTTTTTAATGAAATTGTTAAGCAGTTGGAATCAGTTGAGATGTCAATCACTATCAAAATGAAAGTGGCTTTTCTTATAAGCCAATTGCCAGAGAGTTGGAGTGTCACAAAGGCTGCAATCAGTAATTATTCAGGGGTAAAACCGTTATAGTATGATTCCGTAGTGAGTATGGTACTCACAGAAGAGATCAGAAGACAGATGTCAGACTCTTCTAATAGTGGTTCAACATTTAATGTCGACACAAGAGGCAGATGTTCGAACATATGGAAAGGCGAAAGTAATGGACGTGGTCATTCCAAGTCGAGATAGGAGTCTTAAAATTCCATTGAGTGTGAGAATTGTGGCAAACTTGGTCATTACAGAGGTCAGTGCAGATCCCCGCAGAGTGTAGCAGATGACAAGACTAAAGTGAATTTTGTCTCAGAATATGATGGGTTGATATGCTCTTTGGAGAGCAAGACAGAGTTTTGGATCTTGGACTCTGGAGCATCATTTCATGCCACCTCAAGTCGAGAGCTCTTCGAGAGCTATACACATGAAACCTTAACAAGGTTTATTTAGGTGATAATCAGCCCTGCAGTGTTGTTGGCAAGGGTGAAGTATATGTCAGACTCAATGGATCGATATGAAAGCTGAGGGATGTTAGACACATTCCAGACTTGAGGAAGAACCTGATCTCAGTAGGCCAGTTGGTGAGTGAAGGTTATGTGACCACTTTCAGTGAAGATAAGTGGAAGATTTCCAGATGGGCTATGACTATAGCACAAGGGAAGAAATAAGGTACGCTCTACACAACCACCAATTTTAGCACAGTGATTGGAGTTGCAGAAGGAAAAGAGTATCACAACTTGTGGCACCAGAGGCCTGGTCACATGAGTGAAAAGCAGCTCGCAATTATGTTCTCGAATGGAAAACTACTAGTGAAATTGATTGACATCGACTTTTGTGAGTGTAAACAGAAGAGGGTTAGTTTCAAGAGCAATAACAGAAGTCTCACAATGGAGAAGCTTGAGCTAGTTCACATGGGTATCTAGGGGTCAGCAATTGTCTCATCTCTTGGCGAAAAGTCTTACTTTGTGACTTTCATTGATGACCATTCCAGGAGGATATGGGTTTACTTCTTGAAACATAAAAGTGAAGTGTACGATGTGTTCAATAAATGGAGAGCCATGGTAGAGAAGAAGACATGGTTGAAGGTAAAGAAACTGAGATCCAACTTTGGTGGAGAAAACGAAGACTCCGAGTTCAAGATTTTTTGCTATGAGAACATTATCAGATTAAATAAGACTGTTCCAAGTACACTACAACAAAATGGTGTAGCAGAATGTATGAACCAGAAAGTGACTAAGATAGCCAGAAGTATGCGCATTCAGGCAGGGTTGCCAGAACAGTTCTGGGTAGAAGCAGTTAGTACAACAACGTATCTTATAAATCGTGGTCCATCAGTACCATTGGAGCACAAAATACTAGAAGAGGTATGGAGCGGTAAGGCATAGAGTGATCCTGTGTATGTTGAGATAGAAGATGTTTTAGATAGTGAGAGTCCTCAGTCTGAAGAACATGTTGCAGATAGCAAGACTCAACAGGTTGATACACCGCAGAATTTGTTGTTTACAGATGGAGATGAACCAGGTGATGATGAAGCATGTAGTGTAGCAGATGCGAGGCAATAGGAGCTTGGAAGACGAGATGAGGTCCATTATCCTCATCAAGACATGGAAGCTAACCAAGCTGTCGGTAGAGAAGAAAGCTCTCCATTATTCGGTTGTGAAACTGAATACCATTCATTCAAGCATTGTTGAAGCAGAAGTTTTGCATCTAGAGCTGTTAGATGGCAAATATGTTTTCCTCCAAGGTGACCTAAAGGAGGAGTGTTATATGCAGTAACCGGAAAGTCTCTTTGTGAAAGGGAGAAAAAAGACAGACGCGGCGAAGTTTGCAAGATGAAGTCAGAAATGACGGTGGTTATAAGACAGAGTGGCCAGACGCAATAGAGGTTGCAGGTTTTGTAGAAAGGTAGATATTGCTCATGTAGTGGGAACTATCAGTATGGTCATGTTGACCAAAGTGGTGACAAGAGAAAAACTGAAGTTGTGCGCAACTTCAGTGGGTCTTCAAGCTTGAAGACATGAATGAGAGCATCGTACTGCACTGATCATTAATGTAGTTGATTAATGGTGGCAAAGTCGTCAAGTGGGAGATTGTTATATATAAAGGGTGACTACTTTGTATTGAAAGTTGTCCCACATCGATTAAAAGGCAAAATCACCTCTATATCATTTCCTATAAATATAGGGTCTCTCATATTATATTGTATGCACAAATAGAGAGAGAGCATAAAAGAGATACAAGCTAGTATTCTTCTTGTTGAGAGTTAGAAATAATATAAGCTTATATTATTCCGGTAATACAAGCGTGAGTATACACTGTGTGTGTGCGTATGTTTGATCTGTTGATCAACCCCTTGTAATCCTCTCTTTGATCGTTAGTGAAACGGTACTCTCAGTGGACGTAGGCTTATTTTGGCCGAACCACTATAAATCTTTGTGTCCATTGTTTGGTATGTGTTTGTATGCGCTTTCTAATTTGCAGGTATTCGTGGCTTAGCTTATAGGATTAGCAAACCCTAGTTTTGTTCTTAGGCTGGTGTAAAAAACCTAACACCTTAGGGATTTGTTTCGATGACGGTGGTGTTCGGAATTTTTGTCCTGAATAGTTCACAAGATTCGTGTAAAATGATTCATCTATACAAATTGAAGACCTTAATATAATCTTAATGAATTGTTTGCACCCGATAACATGGATGATAATTCCTATTTAACAAACTATTAAGGGCAAGGAGTAATTAAGGACAAAGGTGTATTAGTGATTTAGATTGAAAATCTAGATAGGAGGTGGGAGTATCCAATCTCATCCATAGCTATTCTTTTCTAAAATTATTATCAAATTTCAATTCATAAAAGGCAGTATAAGTGAAACAAGGTTATGTTTATATCAACGAAGAATAATTATTAAAAAGATGATTTTCCCAAACACCACTAAGGTCATTAAGGTCTTCCTTCCCAAAGTGTGATTGTATGGGAGGTTAGAAGTTTGAGTTCTATGGGACTCATGTGAGAGTAGGGGGGAGTATTTACCTACCATATAGTCCCTATTTAGTATTCATTATTCGGTTAGAAGAGGTATTTTTGGAATTTTATATTTTTTTTGGATAAGTTGTAATATTTTTTAATCAGAATGTATTAAATGGGGGTATTGTGCACTAGTATGAAACCGATGGAATTTTTTTCTCTGCTTTCTTTTCTATGGTTCTCTTCTGTCCAAGAAATCTTCTAAATTGAAGACAACATGGTTTCATGTTTTTGGCTAAATTATCTGTGCTGCACAGTTGCAGAGGGTATCCTTAGTTGTGTCATTGTGTGTGAACACGCAGCGCAGTAAAGCATAGAAGCTAGCAAATTCTCGTGCTTTTCAATGTTTAATTATTTGTGTATATACTAGTATATAAACCGTACAACACTATATAGTGATACAAATAGATACATATAAATTATATAATACTATATATATATTGTAATCAAGTGTCTAATCCAAAATTATTTACACAAATTTTGTGAAGTTCACTCAATCTTTGCTTTTCAGGACTTCAAAACTTTTTGCACACCGAAGTTAAAAAATTTCTAACTGAATCATTATAAAGTAATATACTTTTAATGAATCAATATATAAATTAAGTAATAAACACGAACTAGTGCATTGACACCTTATACTAAAATTGAAATAATTCTCTGTTAGCCACAAAAAAAAAAAAAAAATTATAATAAAATAATAATAATAATATTGGGGCCACACTCTTGGTGTTGCAACATGAACTAAAACATTTCTGCCATACAGTGGTCCCACTGAGATTTTACAAAAATCAACGACTACAATGGCTCAAACAAAGCAGCAGAGTAGCAATTGGGTCCACCACTGATAATCCTACGGACCATAATGTTTTTACCGATTTGATTTGCAATGTATTTCTCTATGTATCATTTGTTTATTAATTAAGTATAATTACTATTAGAGTTGCCAAAAAGATACATTACAAAGGACAATGCTTGGGTCCTCACCAGTGAGGACCAACTTGGTCCTCACCCCTTATTTGAACCAATAGAATTAAGATACTTGGCATATATTAATTAAAACATAGAAATGGGTATTATCCATTATTTATGGGATTCAACCCGGATTTGAATTCTTCTTTTTTCTCTTATTCACTTTAAAAAATAAAAATCTAATGGACAGTTTAACGTCATATATATATGCATGTACACTTTCCTTAAACACAAATAAGAAAAAAGTCACAATCCACAAATATTATTCGATATTGTGATGGATACTTCTCCATATTTCGTAAAATCCAAAGATATATAAATGAATTGGATACAAAATATTATGAACACAAATAAGAAAAAATAAAAATAAAGTGGTTGAAGTATAGAAATTTGGAGAAAAAATTCAGAAATCTCGTGTGTAAAGTGCCGCTCACCGCACCAAATTGATGATATTATAGAAATAACACAAAAGATTTTATCATCCTTTGGATTCAATTGCAATATACATAGCATATATATATATATATATATATATATCAATCTATATATAAATAAAAGTGTACACGCATATATAAATTTATATATACAAATAATTGTACACGCATATGTAGACGTTAAACTGCCCATGAGATTTTTTTTTTTAAGTGAATAAGAGAAAAAAGAATAATTCAAATCCGGGTTAAATTCCATAAATAATGGGTAATACCCATTTATGTTTTTTAATTAATATATGCCACGTGTTTTAATTATATTGGTCCAAATAAGGGGTGAGGACCCAAACATTGTCCCATTACAAAAATAACAAAGAAACTAAAAGGGTTAAGGTTCCACATAAATAAGTTTAAGTTATATATGGGTCGTAACAAAAATATTAGTATTGTGTTTTGATCAAATCTAAATAATCCGAATAATCAATTTGACATGATTATATTTATTTGTTGTACATAGAATCGAAAAAATCAAAGAACCATATCAAACCGGAACAGTAATTTGGTTAGATTTCAAAGTGGTTCGGTTCAGTTTGGTTCCGGTTCTTAAAATTAATGAACCATTTTTTTAGGTTCGGTTCAGTTCTGGTTCTTAACCCGCAAGAACCGGACCGGATCAAAATCGAAGCGATTTCTTTTTAATTAATAGTTTTAATTAGTATAATATTTATATTTATATAGTATAATTTAACTTATAACTTATATAAATTATATGTATATATCAAACAATAAAAAACTCTTCCTTAGAACCTTACAAACTCGAGGATGCTTTTTTTTTCGTTTTTTATAACTATCAAATACAAATTCTTGCTAGATTATTAGAGGACAAAGTGTAAATTTATGAGATGAAATTTTGAAATAGTTATTTTCATTCCATTAATTATGCTTTTGATTTGATTTTGGGTATGTAATAGTTGAAATACTCTATGTAATTTAATTTATAAGTATATTATGTTTCGATATTTTTTATTTTTTTGAAAGGTGATAGGAACCGAATCGGCCCGAACCGAAAAAAACGGTTTGGTTCGGTTCAGTTCTTTCCATTAACGGCTCAATTCCGGTTCTCATTTTTAAGGAACCGATAATAACGGTTCGGTTCCGGTTTCGGTCAGAACCGAAACGAACCGGACCGTGTGCACCCCTACTTATATTTATATTTATATTCATTTTTATTTTTATTTTTTTAAAGTTAATATATTTTTTGGCATTTTTATTTTTTTCCTACTCCAACGGGTCATGAGTTAAAATTTATCAAAAAGTTGTAATTGGGTCGTATTAAATTCAATTTAATTTTGCCGATAAATATATTAAATAGTTTGTTTCGTGTTGAGTAATGTCAAATTCAATTTAATAATTCTGATAAATTAGTTAAATCGTTCATTTCATGTATAACCAATAATATTAAATTATTAAACGAAATATATGAGTTGGGTCAGGTTACATGTATAAATAATAGGCCGAATTAATATTGAACATATTTGACACGTAAATTTATTATATCTTTTTTTTACCCAATCCATTTAATAAACAGTGTAACCTCAACCCAATACGAACTCGAATTGACACACCTAATTACTAATTACGATATTCTATTGTTTTTTATATATACATATATGTGTGTGTATATATATATATATATATATATAATACAAGTTCTCTGTCTCCAGTCACCACAAGATTCTTAATTCTCAATGATCATAGCCGCTAATCGTTATAGGCTAAATAATCAATGATGCCATTCAAAAAAAACAAAAAAAACCACCAATGGCTGTCACAACGGGGACCCTTATTGAATGGTAGACATCAAACCCTTTTTGGATAGAAAAATATGTTAAATCGCAGGACCCACCAAAGCATCATTCCTCTATGTATAGTTGCAGACTCCTATTGCAAATCAAGGAGTCATGTTCGGGTGGATTCATATAGAGTTTGGTTCGGTCTCGTGAGTATAGTAAATTAGTCAAGTTGGAACATAATTTTTAACTCATTTAATAAATGCGGTGAATTTAAATCTTGTCGAGTTCAGGGGCAGAATCAGAATTTATAGTTAGGGGAAGCCAAAATAAAAAATTAAAAATAGGCTATGTTTAATCATTTACAAAAAAGAAAAAAAAAAGTAACCGTGATTTTTCAGAAAACGAAAATTTATTAGAATCTCAAATAAAATTATTGTAATTTCTTTTTCTATATTGATATTCATATAATTTGAAATTATTTAAAAATAAAACAGTCATAAGTAAATTTGAATGAACCACAATCACTCACGTGCATGTTTATTTTATGTAATACCACTAATAATAACTACTTTACTCCAATGCATCACTATAATAAAATTGTGTCAATATGTTATTATGAACGTAGAGATAGTAATCAAATAAATATTAATTACTCGAGTGATATTTGCGTGGATTCAATGTCATAAAATTATAAAACAATTCAAGATATATAACTATATAATGCAAGTGATCAATAAAATAAAAAAAATTGAATAGAAACCACATACCTTATACACGGTCGGACCAACAAATTTTATATATATATAAAAATATATGTTTAATTAAGTGGTATTTTTTAATGGGAGTCTCAAAGATATTTTTTTTTTCAATCTTGTAGATTATTGGACCACACATTAATTGGGTCCTCTTATATCTTTTGGTTAGGAGGGGCCAAATACACATATTTTTCTATCTATCTTAAAACCTATATATAAAAACCATAAAAAAGTGGAATCATTGGGGGAACCTCATGAATAAGATTCGATTAAATTAGATAGTGAAATTATCTTATAGTCAACAAAAGATATTCAAATTGAAAAAGTTCGAAGAAAGTTTATTGAAAACTGTATGACTGATGCGGTCATTTTGTTGGAACCATTTTTAAAAAAATTGTATTAATAAGAAAGAATATAAATAAAAGAAAATGAACCAGAACCTAAGCTCATTGTACTCGAAAAATAAATTTATTTTAGAAAGAAACATGCAACAACTCAAATATTGGTGATTATTGACAATATTAATATATGTTACCTCTAGAGTCATTATTTTGTTAAGATAATATATCAATTATTATTGATATACGTATTTTAAATTGTATTTACACACTATATTCTTATATATATATATATATATTTTTTGATAATTAAATACTCATACACCCCACAATATATAGATGTTCAACACTTTAGGACAAAACATATAGATATTCGACATCATTTCATTTGAAATCTTGTTGAAGATGGTATAGTATCTCTAAAGTTTATTTCCACATATTCTTAGTTGACATATATCTTTACAAAACCATTAGATTTTCAAAAACATATAAGTCTTATGAAATCTATTGGCATGCTTTTTTTAGAATAGATATCTTCATGTGTATCATTCTAGGAATACATTGCATTATTTTTATCCTATAATTGATACATTATCATGCATTTTTATTTTTGTTTATTATTATGCATGCATCATATTTTATTTTTACTTTTAGGATTATTCATGCATAATTTATGACAAAAACACCATAAAAATTATTAGCATGTTGAGATTGGCTAATGGTACAAATAGTTATCATATTTCATTCTATTATCATATTTACTTATCTTATTATGCTTATGGGAATTGAAAATGTTAGACTAACCTAAGGATATGGGTTGTTCACTTGACATGTTTAAGTATTACTTTTAAAACTCATTATCTTTGGGTGTTTGTTTTACTTCGAAGATTATTGTAATGTTTACTGAGACTTTTAGGCTTTGTCATTTAACCCGAAGTGATATGTAGGTTCATAAGATATGCTAGATTGATCGATGCTTTTGAATATCTTTTGCATGTTCATTAATATTGGGGTAATGTTGAAAGAAAATGAAATAAAGAACATATGATTGTCTCTTTAAACCCCTTAGAGCACTGATCGTTCTGCTGAGAAACCGGGTCTCAGTGCCTCTGGACATTGAGTATTCACGTCAAAAAGCGTGAGTGATTATCTTAATTTTTTAACCCGAGTAACCGGGTCTCTTGCCACAAAGCAGTGAGTGTTCACGTAAAAAAAAAAATAAACAAAAGAAATATTTTTTGAAGGGATTGCAAAAGAAAAAATTCAAGACAAAAAGATAAAAAAAATTATGTTCCCCTTAATTAGGAATAAGGTCCAAGTTAAAGATTTGACTTCTAGCTTAGGTTTTGGACTGAAGTATCATCAAGGTTAGTGAGGAGATTATTACAATTAGTATGTATTACTTTCATCTTACTTGTTTGCTTGCACATGAATATTTTTCATATATACAAATACTATGTAAAGCTTGCCTTGTGACTGCTTGTGTCTACAAGGTATGTGTGCTGATTTTCTTCACTGTCGTGTGTATAATAGCTAAGTCAAATATGTGAATATGATGTGTTAATGATTAGCTCATTGTCTTTACTGCCCTGCTCACGTGTTTATAAAAACAAAAATATATATTTTTCTTAGTTTGAGTATTTTGTATTCATACATTAGTATTAAGCTCATGTATCGTAGAAATTTTTGTTACCCGAGAATCTGGATATATTCTTTAGAGTTCTAATTTTATTATAAGTTTTGCTTAAATTCTCTGGTCTTCCTGTATATTTTTTCCAATATTTACATTTTGTATCTTCTCATTCAACTCTCTTGACTATTTTTATTGTTATTTAATTTCTTGACATTTCAGTGAAAAGAAGGGAGATAAGTATTTAGTAAGGGGAAGTGATTATTTTGGTATGGGGAGAAATATTTAATTGAGGGGGAGAATTATTTGTTGTTAATTTATGATCTTTATGCTTCATGTTGATATTGTTCGCTTTGTTTATAATAATTTAATATTGATTATGTTTGTTAGTTGTTTTCTACACTTGTTTTTCATAGGTATGTTTGTTTAAGTGTTGTGATTGCAGGATTGGTAGATCGTCATGAGATCAAACGAAAAGTCTATGTCTATGTTTGTCGGTGTGTGTTCATATGTATAGATTTTATTTTGTTTATCGTGAGGATATATTTGTAAAACATGATTTTGTCTCAAAAATGCCAAAGGAGATATTGTAAGAACATTTGTTTAGTAATGACTTGATTCTAATAAAAAAACAATGTTGAGAGTTGTGAGTTTTGGTTTGGGTTAATCAAGTTGTCAAGTCAAATGAAGATCAACGAATGGTTCATATAAAGTTTAAAGTGATGAAAACATAAAAGTTGTAAAGAGAAGTTGATCAGAAACGACATTGCAAAGAAATAAATAGTTTGATTTCTGAAGTTGTCAAGTACTTAAGATTTGGTTACCCAGTACTCGAGATTTTGAGTTACCGAGTACTCGAAGTTTTGCCCCTTGGCATAGATGATAACATAAAAAGAGTGGGTTTGAGGTGCCATAAGTGCGTTATGTTGCGCCATTAGACATTTACCGAGTACTCAAAGAAATCCCTACCGAGTACTCGAGATTGGATTTTCGAGTACTCGAAGTGTAGTTCTCGAGAACTCGAAGTTGCCGACTTCAGTTTTTAATTAAGGATTATTTTGATGCCTTAATGACTCCTATTCACTTAAAGACATGGTTATGAGTTATTATTGGTATATTAGATTATCATTGGTATATTAGTTTATATTTGGAATAATTAATGATGGGAATACGAATCCTGAAAGGAAAAGGATTCTCAACCCTAATTGGACAACTCTTTTATATTTATATGAGTTAAACCAAAGATAAATGTGTGGCTTGTGAGTTATATTTTGTGAGAGCTCTGCAACTATCATACAGATCAGATCCGTTTGTAGAGAGAGATAAATAGATTGCTTGATCATCCTATATCAAGGTTTTCTCTATTTTGTGAAGATTATTCAATTGTGCTTCAACACTGAAGATCTTTATGCACAATTGAATGATCTAGTTGTTTGAAAGATCAACACACCACCTTGTGCAACTCGGTTGCATAGATCCATTGAGAAGCGGAACCATCAGAGTACGGAGATTGAAGTGAGAAGCTTCGTGGTAAATTGATCCGTTGAGAAGCGGAGCCGTCAGAGTACGGAGATCGGAGCAAGAGTTTTATGGTAGCGCGTGAGTGGTTCAAGACTTTCAGACGTCGAGTGATAAAAGGCAAGTCAGAGTGATTTTGTAAGTCATAACTTCATAGAGTCTGTGTACTTCTTTGTGGCGACCTAAGTGGGCGAGAATGCTGTGAGCGGGTGCAGATGACACTAACAGGCTACCACACTGGGCAAGGTACAGGTGCACAATCTCACATTGCCTGAGTAAGGAAAAGATACGTGCTATATGTGAGTTTCATACCCTTTTATGACACGACGCATTTTAAAACTGTGATGACTGGGAACCCACCAGAACTCCACAATTAAGCGTGCTTGACGTGGAGTAATACCAGGATAATGACCCATTGGGAAGTTTTTTGTCCGGGTGAGCCAAAAGTGGACAGTATTGTGTCTGGATTGGGAGGGGGCTATTATAAATGGTATCCGAGCCTGACCCAGCCAAAAGTGTAATGACGGGGTTGTCGGGCCTCCTAGGGGGTGGATTGTGGCGACAGAAGTGGGTGAGTGTGCTGCGAGCGAGTGTATATGGCACTAGGTGTGCTGTGAGCGGGTGTAGATGACACTGACAGGCTACCACACTAGGTGAACTACAGGTGCACAATCCGACATCGCTTGGGTAAGGAAAAACTACGTGCTATATATGAGTTTCATACCCTTCTATGACACGACGCGTTTTAAAACCGTGATGGCTGGGAACCCACCAGAACTCCACAGTTAAGCGTGTTTGGCGTGGAGTAGTACCAGGTTGGGTGACCCCCTGGAAGCCTCTTGTCCGGGTGAGCCAAAAGTTGACAGTATTGTGAAAAAATTGGCGTCTTCTATACTTTATTTTATCTACTTATATTTATTATTGCATGGATTATATTGTGATAAAATTGAATTAAAATTGACTATTCCGCAATTAATATTTTTATTTTTCAATTAATTCATAAAAAATATATTCACCCCCTCCCCCTCTAGGCTTAGTTCACTGTCTTCTAGGTAATTTCATACTTACCCACATCGTAAAATTTATTTTATCCTCATAACAATCACATATAGTTAAAAAATAAATCATGATCAATACAGTAAAATCATATTAATTATCGATTAATATCACCACATCATAGAGAGTATAGGTGTTATATTGAAAAACTAAGGCCATGTTTGTGTTCTAGTTTCAGGTCCATTTGGTTTGGTCTGGTCTTGGTTTTTAGAGACCAGACCATATTTGTTTTGACTTGATCTCAAAAATTGGACCTAGACCAAATGAGACTAAATTGAACCAAATTGAGTATTTTTGAACCTAACTTTTTGTTGGATCAAATTGGTCTGGTTCCAAAAATTGGTAACCAAAATCAAAATTTTAAGACAAGAACCACCTAACAAACAAAACAAAATGAATTAAATAATACATACAAAGAATAATAATAATAAATAAATAATAAATTAATATAATATATTTATAAATTAATAAAAATAAATGAATAAATAATAAATATAAATAATAATAAAAAAATATTTATAAATAAATAAATAAATAATAATATAAATAATAAATTAAATAAAATATATTTATAAATGATATGATTATAATTTTCTCATACCAAAATTATTAGACCAGATCAGTTACCGAACATGAACTTTATAGTCTACACTCTACACTAGACCTGTCAATGGATCGGATTCGGATCGGATCAGTTAAATCCAAATCCAATTTATTAAGAAATCGGATTATCGGATTCGGATCCTAATCGGGTTATTGGATTTTATTTTCAATCCATATCCGATTAATATCGGATTCGGATCGGATTCGGATTATAATCGGATTATTGATAAGTCTATTGATAAGAATAACAAAAACTCCCGATCCGCGATCCGAATCCGATAATTTGACAGATTTTCACTTAATTAATTCATATTCGAATTTCTTCATTATAGAATATCTGATCCGAATATCTAATTAAAAAAATACAAAAATCAATAAATACTGAAACACTAAAATTATTCACACTTTTAATAATTGTATTTATGATCAATCATTATTAATAAATAATAAAATAATTAATAACTAGCATTTATATACATGTACAATATTAAATATATACACATATATATAAATATATATATATATTTTATCGGATCGGATTATTATCGAATCGGATTAGGCTAATCCAAATCCAATTTGTTAAGGAATCGGATTATCGGATTCGGATCATATTCGGGTTATCGGATTTTTTTTGCAATCCAAATCCGACTAATCGGATTGGATTCGGATCGGATTCGGATCAAAATCCAATCCATTGACAGGTCTACTCTACACCATTCATTTTGTTTTCTGCTATACAACATTCTATGATAATCTTGGATGAGGTGATAATTTTTGGCGTTGGAGACCACCCATATAGGTCCGGTAGCAACTAACAATTTGGGCAAACTACTACTACCGTGACCTCCACCATATACTTCTATATCTCTATCATGGTTTGCGGTTACGGTCGTAACGCAGTTATACAGTTATGTAACATTTTTTTGAGTGATTGATATTGTTACGAGTTGTTACTGTAGTATTGACCGATTCCCACACCCATAACGGCCCGTAATTGTTATGGTGGTCGTAACCCCGATTCCGACCGATTTCGAAAATACCGTAACGGTTAACATAGATAAAGTTTTTCAAAATTTTGGATTAAATTTTTTTTTATTATGCATATGATATGATAAATGTTATTCTATTATTAAATTATTGAAAAATAATCTTTGCAATAATCTTTGCACAGAAAAGTCAAAAAAAATTGAACTGGTGAAATAATCTTTGCATGTGACCAAAATTAAAATTATATCTTTTTTTATTTCAATTTATTAATAACTCATTTTTTTATATTAAATTTCTTTAAAAAATTAAATTAAATTCACTTAAATATAACAAAAAATCATATTTATTCATTCACGTTGTCAAAAGTATCCAATTAGAACATTTTGGGTGAGATGTGCAAGATTTTAAAAAATTCACAATTGCGATAACCGAGTCCCGTTACGTAATCTCGATACTGACTCGAGTCCGTTACACCGATACCGTTATCGTTACAGTGACCAATACCGTTACCGCGAACCATGATCTCTGCCTATATCACTGTTATTGTATATTCCCTATATATATATATATACACGTATATATAAAAGACTGTTGATCTTTATCTTTTTTTCCCGCGCTTTAAATTCTGCTTTACCCAACCCTATCACCGGCTTAAACCTCAGAGTCAAAGAAGTCTCTGCTTTTCTAACCCCATAACCTCTCTTTTCTTCACACTTTCATACATAGCCTGATAGCTAAAGACCACACAGTCTTTCTTTCTCCTTTCTCTCTCTCTTTCACACACACTGTATTACTCCATCTTCTCCAAATTCACACACACAGTTGATGATTCACAACACCCAAATCATCTGAACACACAAACACCAGATGGCATCAATCAGACCCACTCCACCACCAACCAAAAGCAAACTCTCAAAAACATTCCACAAAGTCATCCACCTCAAAACCGCCACCAAAACCCTCTCCAACAATGGCTTCTGTCTCACCACACCCCAAGACAAACCCAAAACCAAACGCCACTACGACGACGACCAAGCCAAAAAAGCCCTCCGCAACAGAGCTTCCATGGAAGCCTTCATCGCCAAGCTCTTCGCCACCGTCTCTGCCGCCAAAGCCGCCTACGCCGCCCTGCAGGTGGCTCAGTTCCCCTACAATGGCGAAGCCATTCAGACCGCCGACGAAGCTGTGGTGCTCGAACTGAAGGCGCTTTCCGAGCTCAAACACACCTTCCTCAAAAAGCAGATCGATTCTTCTCCGCCTCATGTCACAATCTTGCTTTCGGAGATTCAAGAACAGCAAAGTTCAATGAAGATGTATGAGATCACCATGAAGAAAATGCAAACCGAGATCGAATCCAAAGAATCTCGAATCGATTCGCTCCGAACAGAGCTCAGTCAAATCGTTTCAAACAACAAATCCATTGAGAAGAAATTGAATTCGAGCGCTTTGTTCACTAATTCGATTCTCGACAATGTGAAACCAATCGATTCGAATCCCAAAGATTTCATCGTAGTTCTTCATTACGCGATCAGATCTATAAGGAGCTTCGTCAGATTGATGATTCGTGAAATGGAGGCCTCGAATTGGAATATAGATTCAGCCGCGAGTGTACTCGAGCCTGATGTGTTTTTCCCCAAATCGAGCCATAGATGTTTCGCGTTCGAAGCGTTTGTTTCCCGCGAAATGTTCGAAGGCTTCAACCGTCCTTGCTTCTCCGAATCTTCACCTGATATGGATCATAATCATCAACATCGTCGCCATAGACGGTTGCAATTCATAGATCGGTTCAAGAAATTGAAATCTGCGAGTGCGATTCAAGTTCTGAGACACAGTTCGAGTTCGAATTTCGCGAGATTCACAAGAACGAAGTATCTGCAACTGATTCATCCGAAAATGGAAGCATCGTTCGCGGGAGATTTGAATCAGCGAAAGATCATTGAATCAGGAGATTTTCCGGAAACTGGATTTTTCGCGGCGTTTTCGGAAATGGCGAGGCGTGTTTGGCTCTTGCATTGCTTGGCCTTCTCGTTCGATCGAGAGGTGGAGGTTTTTCAGGTGAGGAGGGATAGTAGGTTTTCGGAGGTGTACATGGAGAGCGTGACGGAGACGGAGGCGGAGGAGATGGCCTTCGCCGCCGAGAACGGCGGCGGAGACGGTGAGCTTCGGGTGGCGTTTACGGTGGTTCCCGGGTTTAAGATTGGGAAGACGGTGATACAGAGTCAGGTGTATCTATCACCGGCGTAGTGAAGATAGATAAGGGCACAGCTGGCATGTGGTGTCCACAGTTGTGGGTGACAGTACTTTCGGCTGTGACGTGGCAACATGTAAGTCGTCAGATCAGTTTCAAATAAGTATTAACTTTAGGAAAATATGAGATCGTAATGACTTTTGTTGCTATGTGGCAGCGTATAAGGCGTTGGATCAGCTTTATAGAATGAGAAATGGAGGGGTGTATAAAAATTATGTTTGTATAATATTGAGTTATTAACATCAATTTAGTAAAATTCAAATTTTACATACTGTTAGTTATGAAAAGATTGTGTGATTTGGGTTTTTCTGATTTGGAAATGTTTGTTGCCACTTAAATTATATGGGTTAGGATCAATATTACAAGAATTAGGATTTTATATATATATATATATATATATATATATAGTGCAACTCAGTGGGGTTAAAAATAATTACAAAGGATTTTTGGGATATAAATAATATATATTTATTTTAGTGGGACTTAAAATAAATTTTCATTGGGGGCTTAGTTATAAAAAAATTAAATTATGTGGTATCTAAAGTAAAAAAAAAATTCAATAAAAACTAAATACTAAAAAATATAATAAAAAAAACTCTCAATGCGGCCATGGGACATTTGATAAAGAGAGCCTTCAAAACATCTATACAAAAATTTAGAATCATTTTACTTTTATAATTCTTGTTTTAATAAACAAAGTAGTAGTGCTTATATATATATATGGTTTACATACTTTCTTTCGATAGAAAAGTTTAGCTTTATTACCACAATATATGTATGTGATCGGTTAAAAACTTTTAAGTATTAGCATTCAATAGATGGGGCACTATTTTATATACATAGAATACCTAGTAGTATAGATAAAATGAAAATAATTTAATTGAGGAAGAAAGAAGAAGCGATAGATTGGTGGAGAATAATGCAAGTATATGTACGCTTTAAAAAGAAAATTGTTTTCAGATTTAAAATCATATGGTACCGAGTAGAAAATTAAAATGTATGTGACTAAAATAAAAATGTATAATAACTTGTCAATTAATTGAGATTATTGAAAGTATAATATTTGAATTATAATAAATAATAATGAAATATTTGATAAAAACATTATTTTATTTTGTATAATAGGAAAGGTCATTACGAACCATTAACATAACAGTTTATTATCATACATCTTATCCATGGTAGCAAGTGATACTTATAGATGAACAATAACTAAAAGAAAGAAAAAAAAAACTAGGTTTAATAAACTTTTAAAGGACATTTTAAACCTACCTAGTATTTCTTTCAAACTTGTAACATTTTTTTATTAAATATGTTTTTACTTCCAAAAACTTTACAAAAACTAATATGTTTACAATAATATTGAAAAAAAATCTGTAACAGAAATATTATTTTTATTTGAAATCAAAATAATAATCTATAACATTTCGAATTACCAAGCTTAGGAACCAAAGTGTTTACTTTGAAGTTGTAAGTAACTCTTCTATCACTCCATCGTTGGCAGATGTGGAAACCACCACCAGCGGTGGCGCGTGGGCCGGCGCGTGGAAGACCATGCTTTGTATTACTATTACAATAGCATTATTTTGGTTTGTCTGAATCAAGTAGTCCAGTACAGAGGTTAGCAGAATAAGCGGTGGGCTTTGGGCCCACACGCTAAAGTGGACAGATCGGAGAATATATGAACTGGAATTTGGAATATAGCTACACAAAGTTGTATAAAATTAAAAAAATTGGTGGACCCTATTCAGAAAATTTAGCTTTATAATGTAGTATTGGTCTTGTCCAATTTCTCTTTTCCTTTTCCCATATCAACAAAGTGTGACAGAACAAAGTATGCAACTTGCATATATAAACGAGTTAATTTCAGTAAACCACGTTATTTTAAAAAAAATCATTTTGACCCCTCCTATATAAAAACTTCTTTCATATTTATCAAATTGTATCATCTTGTCCTCTATTTTATAATTTTGGACCAAAATATTCCTGAAATTTAATAAAAAAATGATTTAAAATTCAAAAATATATATAAAATTAAAAAAAAAAATAAAAAAAAACAATAAAATTCGAAAAAATATATATATAATTCAAAGAAAATATATAAAATTTAAAAAAACATAAAATTCGAAATATATATATAAAAATCATAAAAATATATAAAATTCATAATATATATATAATTCGTAAAAATATATAAAATTCATAAAAATATATATAAAATTCAAAAAAACAAATAAGAAGATGTAAAAATAAGAGAATATATTAAGATTACAAGAAAATACAAGTAAGAATATATAAATTTCGAATTTTATATATTTATTTTAAATTTTATATATTTTTTTACGAATTTTATATATATGTTTACAAATTATATATATATATATATATTTATGAATTTTATATGTTTTTTATTTATTAGATATATATTTATAATTATATATGTTTGTTTTCGAATTTTATATATTTTTTAATTTTAAATCATTTTTTATTAAATTCTAGGGGTATTTTGGTCAAAAATTATAAAAAAATAGGCAAATTGATAGAATTTGATAAATATATAAAAAAATTCTGTATAAAAAATGGGCAAAGTAATTTTTTTTTAAAAGCTGAGCGATTTACTGAAATTAACTTTATATAAAATATGTTATTGAAATTACCACTATATAAAATCATGTTATATATATTCAAGTATTATGGAGAATGGCATCTTTGATCAGTACAGTTCTTGACTTTTGTATGTATTAGTGTAAATGCAGAAAAGTTACACAATAGATATTTGGTTAAAACTTTGGCCCCTTTCTCATTAATCAAAGTCCTCTATTTATACAAGTTGTGATAAATGGGTCAAGCCCATGTACCCAGGTTTATCAACCCCTTAAATCAAGGGATTTGATAAACCCTAACCTTATTTGGACTCTTCATACTATAATTGGATTACTTCTTGCCTTGTGGACCACACTTTAGCTTATAGAAATTTCCATGGGCCCATTGTTGTTTTTCGGCCTGCTTGTTTTCAGCCCATCCGCCTTCCGGCCCATCGGTCTCTGGCCCATCCGTCGTCGGCCCATCAGTCCAGTGGCCCATCTATAATTGGGCCAAATATTTCAACCATTACACAGGCCCCTAAGGTTATGGGCTTGACATTCTTTCTAAAGCCCATGACCTAATAAATGTAAATACCTATGTATATATACACTAATAGCTTTTATGGGAAATGAAGATGATGAGTTGTCATGTCATTATTGTCTACTTAATGATATGCCAAAACGTGAGGCCATTACTCCCTTAAATCTCGCACCATGACGGCTTTGGCGTGCCTTTCGGACTTCGTGCAGCCTTTTTGGCTTCCTTCTCTCCTTCTATAAAAAACCCCATTTTTCTTCACTTCTCATCACATTTCATATTTTGTAACTCTATATTCTTGTCTCTGCCTTCTTTAGTTCTTCATTACTGGGATTCGTTTCTTTGTCATTGCCGCTGTTCATTCCGTTGCTCATCTCAGATACCATAGAAACCTGCTGTTACTCAGAGCTTTTGTAACTCTTCATTCGCCAACTAAGTAAGTCGATCGGTTTTCTTCCTTTCTTCTTTCTTTAATTTATCACCTTTACCTCCTTCTGTCTCTTCTACATTTCTTAACGTTATGTCCGATAGTGACGATACCCGGTCGGTAGAGGAAGTAGCTTTACCTTCTGCCTCAGGTACCGATTCTACTAGCAGTGACACTCCCCAGCCTGTTTCTAAAGGAACCAGAAAGACCACTCTCAAAAGTACTAACCTTCCGGGTTCCTCAGCGACCGGTCCTACGAAATCCAAACCTTCTGAACCATTCGTAGTGGCCCCACTTAAGAGGACCCGACCTGAAGTGGACGTCAAACACCTTCGGGCTGAGACCCATGTTCCCCAGGACGTTGATGTGTCCCCCTATCCTGGTTACCTAGACTTTACCCAGAGCCAGGGTCTAGCCCCCGGTAGCATTCTGCTATCGGCATCTCATCTTAGGGTTCTAAGGTTTCCTCTTCATCCTTTTTTTCACTATGTATTTTTCATGCTTGGGTTGCACCCTCTTCAACTGAACCCGAACAGCATTAGGATCATATCCATGCTACTGTTGTACAATAGGGATATGGATCTGAACTTAGGGCTGGCCGACCTCCTCCTTTGTTATTTTTTCCAAAATGCCAGAGCGAGTAGAGGTAGATACAACCTTTTCCCCTTTCACGGTCGCAGCTTCTGTACTGATACTGAAAAATCGGACAAGGGATGGAAAGAACGAATGGTAGTAGTGAGTGGCAAGTGGTCGTACCCTTTTTCTCGTATTTTCCCGATCCCCAACAAGTTCGGTCCCATTCGCCTGCCTGTCTACCGCCCCCTTCATAAGGCTTCTTGCCTCTGTAACCATTGTGACCTTCACCGGGGGGACTACGCCTTCAAATTTTTAGGTTATGAGGACAAGGATCTTCCCCTTACCTTTATAAAACAGCGGATAGGTCTCTTGAAAACTCATGTTTGGGGCAAGACCCGATCGGCTACTGACCTGCTGACCCTGGACGATCTTAAATCGATCTCTAACTTGGGCGCTGGTGTTGACATGATGGACTTGCTTGATAAACCTATGTCCGCCAGAATCCCTCAAGTTCCCGAAGGGATTACGCTTGTTGATGCTGTGCCGTTGTCAACAGCACCGCCTTCGACTTCGGTGCCTCCTCCTGTTCAGAGCCCGCCAGCGCCACTAGCGCATAACCCATCGGTTCCTCCTCCGCCTCCTGTCAATGCTCCGACTGTGAGGACCCGATCCAGTACAACTGGTGGAGTGGGGACTAAAAGGGCCAGGGCACAAGCCGAGAATGCTTCTTCAAGCAAGGCTCCTGCTGCCCCTGAATCATCCCAAGCTCTGATCCCTTGGGAGCCTAAGTTTCTGATGCCAGATGGAACTCCAGTTTGTGCTGATCAAATCACTTTTAACCATCCGGAAGCTCTTCGGGCTATGGCCAAAGGGATCTGGACACCAACTGATAGGGCGGCTCAGTCAAAAATCACCAGGACTGATCTGGCTAAGAAGACTTCGATAATGGTTATGGAGGTAAAAGACTTCAATCATCAGTTTGTGTTTTCTATTTCGTTTGTTGACCGCTATTTGTGTAATAATCCAATTTTTATTGTGCAGCTTCTCTACGGCGTTCAGGCCTACAACAGCCTCCTTGAGACTGATGTCAGAGAGATGGCCGGTATGAAGGCCCAAATAAAGCAGAATGAGATCCACCGGGTTTCTTTAGTCAAGGAGGCGGATGGTCTGCGCCAGACCGTTTCTGAACAGAAGACTCTTCTGGAAACCGGTGAGGCGGAAAAGCAAACCCTGATTGCCGAAAAGCTGGTTCTGGCTGCCGAGCTGGAAAAAACGAAAGAGGTTGCTAGGCAGATGGCAGCTGAAAATGCAGAATCTGATAAACTCTTGGCATAATTAGAAAGGCTTCTTTCCCTGGAGCGGGAAAAGGTAGAGGTGTGCCGTCTGGGAGGGCTTGACATGTTCAAAAGATACAGTGTCATCTGTGACCTCCGAGCGGTCAGGGCCTGGAGATGTAGGCATGAAATGGAGCATATCCATCTGGAATCCCGGGAATTCAAGACCGCAGAGGCATTCGATGCCCATATGGGAATACCCTTTCCTTATGAAAACCCTCCTGCCTCTGAGAACGAGGAGCGCTTTGCTGCCCTCCTGAAGGGGAAAGAATACCATCCTCTCGAACAGTAGCCAGGGCAATTTTATATGTTTTTGTTTCCCCCAATGGGCTAATTTCTTGTAACTTCCTCCATTTTTAATGAACAAGAATTTTTATCCCCTTTTTTCCAGTAATTATTCGTCCTTTGTGTGGGTTTTTATCGTTTCGTACTTAGCTTTTATGAAGCAATCGAGTCTTCGGACATATGGCTCCTGGGGCTATTTATTATTTATTCTAAATTCACACATTTAGTGTGAATTTCATCCTCTGGTTAGTTCAAATCAGGTTTGAACTCAAACACTTAGGAAATTTTTAGCAAATTGTAAAGCCTTCGGGCATTTGGCCCCTGAGGCTTGGTTTCATCCTCTGGTTTGTTCAAATTAGGTTTGAACTCAAACACTTAGGAAATTTTTAGCAAATTGTAAAGCCTTCGGGCATTTGGCCCCTGAGGCTTGGTTTCATCCTTTGGTTTGTTCAAATCAGGTTTGAACTCAAACACTTAGGAAATTTTATAATCCTAGAGCCTTGCACAAAAGTAGAATTTATTTTTATTGAAATGAATTTGAAAATCATGAAGCAGAGGTACCGATATCGGGCACAGATGTTTCGTAACAAAGGTGTCATAGAAAGACACAGTTTTATTTCTTAACAAGAAAAACAACTATCTAAGGATAATACCTCTTTAACCGATAAGCATTCTGAGAGTTGGACTCGAGGCGGCCTGTTTCGTTCTTCCGAACCCGCTAAGCACCGCGTCCGATAACCTCAACCACTGTGTAAGGTCCTTCCCATGTCTCTCGTAATTTGCCTACAATACCAATCTTCCTTCTGAGCACCATATCGCCTACTTGGAATTCTCTTCTTTTGACTTTCTGATTGAAACGTGCTCTGACCTGCTGCTGATAGGCAGCCAGTCTTATCCCGGCGGCTTCCCGTTTTTCTTCCAGGAGATCTAGATCATGGGCTAGGTGCTGATTGTTTGGACCTTCTTCCCAGGTTTGACTCCTTAAAGTAGGTACTTTTAGCTCGGTCGGGATAACTGCTTCGGCCCCATAAGCCATGGCGAAAGGGGTTTCTCCAGTTGGCTGTCTCGGAGTAGTCCGATAGGACCACAACACCTCTGGCAATTTATCCAACCAAGCCCCTTTTGCGTCTTCAAGTTTTTTTCTCAGTGTGTCAAAAATTGTTCTATTCGTCCTTTCGGCTTGCCCATTTCCCTGCGGGTAGCCGACGGAAGAAGTGTTTTGATTGATCCCATGCTTTGATAAGAATGCTTGAACCCTTCTGTTGTCCAGGTTGGTGCCATTGTCCATCATTATGGTTCGGGGTAGGCCGAACCTACAGATGATGTGGCTCCAGATGAATTTTATAACATGGCTGCCTGTTATGGTGGGGTATGCCTCCGCTTCCACCCATTTGGTAAAATAATCGGTGGCCAGGAGAACATGTGTGGTACATCGTATTGCCTGAAGGAGAGGACCAACGATGTCCATGCCCCATCGGGCGAAAGGGTGAGGAACAATAGTTGGGTTTAAGAACTCCGGCGGTGGGTGAATGGCATCTCCATGAAACTGACATTTTTTGCAGTGTCTGACATAAATTTCAGCGTCCCTTGCCAAGTAGGGCCAGAAATACCCCTGGGTGAGGATTTTATGAGCCAGGGACCTTCCTCCAGAGTGATTGCCACAAGCTCCTGCATGGATCTCTTCCATGACTGCCGATGCCTCTGAGGGGGTCAGACATCTCAAGTATGGTCCGGAAAAAGACTTTCGGTATAGTTGGCCGTTGTATAGGGCATATCTGGCTGCCTTCATTCTTATCTTCCGGGCTTTTGATTTTGATTCGGGCAATGTACCAAATCTCAGATAATCTACTATCGGATCCATCCAACTTGGTTCCCATGGGATAACCATTACTTATTCGGGGGGTTCCAAGCTGGATCGGACAATGAAGTCCATTGGTACAGTGCGAGTCATACTTTCTTTTGTGGTGGAGGCTTGGTTAGCCAGATGATCTGCTGCAGAATTATCCCCTCTGGGAATCTGTTCAAAGTTTATTTGCTGGAACTCTTCAGCCTCTCTTAGAACTAGATTCTTGTAGGCTTCCATCTTCAGCTCTCGGGTTTCATACTCCCCATGTAACTGTCGCACGACTAGCTGGGAGTCACTTCGCACCTCTGCTTTCTGGACCTGGAGGCTTCGGGCTAACCGAATTCCTGCAAGGATGGCTTCATACTCCGCTTCGTTGTTAGAAGCTGGAAATTCCAGTCTAACGGATTGTTGGATTTTGGTACCATCCGGTGTTACGAGTACTACCCCGACCCCTGCTTCGTTGATGTTGGATGATCCGTCTACGAACACGAACCATAATCCAGGTTCACCTTCTTCTGTGGAGTCAGCAGTTTCTGTTTCTAACAGGAAATCAGCTACTGCTTGTCCTTTGATGGCCGTTCGGGGGACATAGGTTATATCAAAAATCCCCAGTTCAATCGCCCATTTTGATATTCTCCCAGATAACTCAGGTTTCGCCATTATGGATCTGATCGGAGTTACAGTAGGTACTATGATCGGGTGTGCTTCAAAATAATGCCGTAGACGTCGCTTAGCATTGATCAGCGATAGTACCAGCTTCTCCTGCTTTGAATAACGGGTTTCTGCATCAGCAAGGGATTTGCTGGTGTAGAAAACTGGTGTCTGGTACCCTTTGCCCTCCTTGACCAGGGCGGCGCTGGTAGATGTTACTGAAATGGCCAAATACAGGTGCAGCGGCTCATCGGCTTCGGGGGTTGCCAGAATCGGGGGCTTTGCCATGTAACTTTTGAGTTTGTGTAGGGTCTCCGCTTGCTCTGGCCCCCAGACTTCTCCTTGTGCCGCTTTTATTGCCTGAAAGAACGACCTACACCGATCGGTTAGCCGAGAGATGAAACGACTTAGGGCTGCTATTCTGCCGGTTAGCACCTGGATCTCTTTCCGGGACTTTGGCTCAGCTGTTTCTACGAGAGCTTTGACTTGCGCAGGGCTAGCTTGTATTCCCGTCCGATCAACTATGTGTCCCAAAAACTGGCCTGAGGATACTCCGAAGAAACATTTGGCTGGATTGAGCT
Organism: Cornus suecica; assembly: GCA_963922005.1. Lineage (NCBI taxonomy): Eukaryota > Viridiplantae > Streptophyta > Magnoliopsida > Cornales > Cornaceae > Cornus > Cornus suecica. Next base: position 64,328,366 of record OY998241.1, on the reverse strand, counting down.
TCATATTGTACTTCCGGGGGGTATTGAATACCTGCTGTAGGTCGGCTAGATGGTCTCCTTTTACCTTGCTTTTGACCACTGTGTCATCGATGTAGGCTTCGATGGTGGATCCCATCATCCCTTGGAACACCCTTCTGACCAACCTCTGATAGGTAGCTCCTGCATTCTTTAGTCCGAAAGGCATAACTGTATAACAAAATGTACCTGACTCAGTGATGAAGGCAGTCTTTTCCTGGTCCTCCGGATCCATTCGGATCTGGTTATAGCCAGAGTATGCGTCTAGAAAACTCAGGCGTTCGAATCCTGCGGTGGCATCTACCATCTGGTCGATCTTTGGTAAAGGGAAACAGTCTTTTGGGCATGCTTTATTCAGATCAGTGAAGTCAACACATACCCTCCACTTGCCGTTTTTCTTCTGGACCACCACCACGTTTGCCAACCAGGAAGGATACTGAACCTCCTTAATGAATCCTGCTTGCAGAAGCCGATCGACTTCTTCAGCTATGATATGATTTCGATGGGCCCCCATTCGTCTCTGTTTCTGTCTAATGGGCTTTGCGCTGGGATCCACATTGAGAGAATGCAGGGCTATTGATGGATCAATACCGGTCATGTCCATATGGCTCCACGCAAATATGTCAGCATTGGATTGGAGAAGGGATTCCATTTCCTCTTTTTCCTGTGGATTGAGGCCTGAACCAACATAGGTAAATCTTTCAGGGCGATCGTGACAAATTTGAACTTCCAGTAGTGGTTCAACTGCTACCGGTGATCCCGAACCGCCCTCCTGTAATTGCTATTTGGCATCAAGTACTGTCTTGGACTGCGACTTTTGTTCCGGTTCCGTACTCCTTTTTAGACTTTTCATCGTGATTGCGTAACACTCCTTTGCAGCTACCTGATCTCCCCTGATATCGATTACGTCAACTCCGTTCGGGTCGATACACCGCATGACCTGATGCATGGTAGAAGGGACTCCGTGCATACGATGGATCCATCCTCTTCCCATGAGGAGATTATAGGAAGGTTTGACATCCACCACCACGAAAGTCTCTCGGAGTGTGCGTCTTGCTGCCGTTACTGGTAGCTGGATTTCCCCTATCGGTTCCACTCTCTTTCCATCGAATCCTGCTATCAGGCTTCTGGATGGGACTATTTCCTGGGGGCTGATTTCCAATTTCTCAAAGGCCCATTTGGTGATAATGTTGGCGCTGCTTCCTGGATCGACCATTACCCTCTTGATCAGGCAGTTGGAGACCATGAGGGAGATAACCAGGGGGTCGTCATGAGGTGTCTGAATATTCTGCATATCCGTAGAGGTGAAAATAATCCGGGCATCCTCCTTCGGGCTTCGAAACTTGGTGACTTCTCCAACCCTTCGTAACTTCTGGGCTTGCCGCATCTGTGATCTACGAGTTTCTTCCGCTTCTGACCGACTGGGCCCTCCATGGACCATGTGAATGACCCGCACGGGTTGTCCCAAAGCCCCCTTGGTAGGGGCATGCGTCGCTTGATCTGATCGGGCTCCTTCCTTGGCAACATACTCGGTCAATTCTCCATTGGCAATCATGGCTTCCACCTGTCTCCTGAGGCTTCTGCACTCATTAGCGTGGTGCCCGTATTCGCCATGGAAGGCGCAGTGCCTCGACATATCCCTTTGGTCCATCGGCTGTCTGATGGGAGGTGGTGACCGGTAGATTCCTTTGCTCTTTGTTTCCTGGTACAACTTTGCCAATGTTACTTTTAAGGGGGTGACCTTCTCCTCAAACCTTGGTCGTTTCTCTGGGGCCGGGGAAGGAGCAGGAGGTGCGCTCGGTCTCTTCCGGTCTGGTGCCCGATCCTTTATCCTGGAAGGTTCGGACGCTCTGGCCTCTACTGTTGCAAAGACGGTCCTTCTTTGTCGTATGACCAACTCTTCTTCTATTCGGAGGTGCCCCTGTGCCCTAGAGTTGAGCTCTCCAATATCGGCCGGCGGCCTTTTGACTAAGGACTGATGGAACTTGGTTCCAGGGATCAGGGCCATTCTGAAGGCTTCGACGGCTGAATGTTGATCGCAGTTGTCAATTGAAGACATCTCCACATTGAACCGTGAGACAAAACTTTTCAGGGATTCGCCCTTTTCTTGGATCATGGTGAACAGACTGGAGATAGTCTTCTTCTGCCTTTTATTGCCAAAGTACTGTGCAATAAATAACTCGCATAGTCTGAGCCAACTACCGATCGATCGGGGCGGTTCTTTCTGAACCACAGGAGGGCTGCTTCGATCAGGCTGGTGGGGAAAACTTTGCAGAGTAAGGCCTCGTTTTCGTTGTAAACATTCATCTTGGTATGGACGTGATAGATGTGTTCGGTTGGATCTTTTGTACCATCGAACAGGGTGAACTTCGGTAATCTGAACCTTTCCGGATAGGGCACGCTGGTGATCGAGACGGTGAATGGTGTCTGAACGGCGTCTATAGATGCCTCGGATGCCAGATCGATTGGGGTCTGTACTTTCAGGTCCCTGAGCACGTCTCGCTGGAATCTTGACATGATTTCTTCCAGTTTTTTCATGGTCAGGACCTCCTCGGGGTTGCGTACCCCAAGAACCTGTAAGGATGACTCGGCCTGTTCTTCACGACCGTCGTGGGCTCTAGCGGGTAGGTCTTCTTTGTCTGTCTGGCGGCCCACGGATCGTTCGTGCTGGTCGGATTGTTCGTCATCATGGGTCTCCTGTAGGTTCTGCAATTGAGCCAGTTTTGCTGCCAGTTCGGCATTCTGTCTTTCTAACTCGGCGGTTCTTTCCTCAAGGGCTCTTCTGATCGGATCTTCTGGTTGTTGGCCTCCGTTTGGAGGCAAATCGGTCTGTTGTGATCGTGTAATCGCCATTGGTGGTATGAATCTTAGCTTTTTATAGAGGGTGGGAAGCTTATTGAAAAAAAAACTTCAATAATAGGGTTTCCCACAGACGGCGCCAATTGTATAAATGCAGAAAAGTTACACAATAGATATTTGGTTAAAACTTTGGCCCCTTTCTCATTAATCAAAGTCCTCTATTTATACAAGTTGTGATAAATGGGTCAAGCTCATGTACCCAGGTTTATCAACCCCTTAAATCAAGGGATTTGATAAACCCTAACCTTATTTGGACTCTTCATACTATAATTGGATTACTTCTTGCCTTGTGGACCACACTTTAGCTTCTAGAAATTTCCATGGGCCCATTGTTGTTTTTCGGCCTGCTTGTTTTCAGCCCATCCGCCTTCCGGCCCATCGGTCTCTGGCCCATCCGTCGTCGGCCCATCAGTCCAGTGGCCCATCTATAATTGTGCCAAATATTTCAACCATTACAATTAGTAATTCATTGATTTTTGTTTTCTTGGGATTTGTATTCACATGAATTTATATTTGGAACAGTGACAGTTGTGTATTCTGGGGTTGGTGACAGAGGACTAGTCGGTAAGTGTGTTGGGTGTTATAAATGTTCTTAAATGTTTTTCCAGTTTTCTAGCTGTCGAGAACCAGCGGATGCCAATACAGACACATTACATTATACATATATTATATACTACGATTCACTCAAAAAATCTAATTAATGTGCAAATACTGTTTGCTTTACACATTTTTTTAGTAAATTAAATTGTCAAAAAATTGTTTAAACAATTCGAAAACTTACATGTATAAATGCTAGTAATTTTTAAACATGATTTCCGTATCGAAAAATTACATCACAATATCGATACTTATCGAATACTCTGCATTTTGAGGAGCTACAATAATGGTTCACGGGTGCTTTAGGGCACTCAGACTAAGGACATCATGCCTGACCATTTCAGCTTGTGTCTGCAAAAATTATTCGGTCATGTTTTTGGATTTTTTATATGCTTGGAGAAAAATTTGTTGTGTAGCATTTATCATTTTGGTTTTGTCAGAAATATGTTTTGATTCCTTCTAGGTCACGACTTGGGTATGCCAAGTACATTATATCAAAGCTAATGTACAGTGATGGTCTGAATTTGGATTCGGGTAGCAATCCGGTTGACCCAAGAGAAAATATTTTTGACCCTTTTTCTCTTATGGGCTATGGACATGTTTGAACATCTAGGGTTTTGGAATGGTTAAGAGATTGCGGATTGAAACTTGTAATCTCTGAAAAATTTCGTCAAATCCCCACAAAAAATGCCATAAATATGACTTGCGTCGAACCTCATACATTTTTGTATTCTGTGTGACATGCTTAATTTTTTGTTGTGATTTCATGTTTATAAACAAAAACACACAAAATAATGACTGGTATTTTTCATGTTTTAACTTTTCAGAACCATAGTCTACAATCTTTTCTTACTTTATGTTCATTTCTTCCCAAAAAGACATGGTCTCAGACTATGTACAGTTCTTCACTGAATGCAGAAAATCAAATCTATGTACCACCATTTTTTGATTAATCAGGTGAAGCTGTCAAAACTCACACCACATAAATTACTCTTTCTTGGTGTATACCATGCTAACAAAACTAATTATGTGCCCCAAAATACCCATCCATTATGCTGTTATATTCAACAAAATTATTGGACATTACACTTTGGCACGCGTGTATGGCATGATGGAACTAATAGAGCCGCGTAGCAAATGTTGAAAGCTCAGCGTAGCGTTCTTAATTCTTAATGAACAGTAATAGTAAATTGTAATTCGTACCTTATAAAATTAACAAACACAACAAAAACATAATCACATTCAACTCTGTTAGGTTGATGATCCAAAACAGTGAAAACAAAACATAGGGAAATTAAGCATATTATGCAGCATGAGAAACTTCCCTGTCTTTAAGAAGATTAAAATTGTCCATTTTCATGGTGGGTTTCAAACATGCCATTGCTGCTTAAAGTTAGAAAGCTTGCATTTCAAGTATCAAATTAAGCTGACAACAAATAAACAATTCACAGAGGAATTTCTGCAAAAATTACTGCTATGATGGCCCGGTGACTTGGCCCGAATAATCAAAATATAATGCTCCCTTTCAAAAACCAAAAAGTGACTCAACCAGCAGCTAATACTTGCTTATGTTACTGCTAGAGCTCCGGTTCATGCTAATACAGTTTATTTACCTGGCAAGAGTGCAAGTGAAGGTAACAGACACTGCAAGATGGTAGCGTGCACGTAACAAGCCAGCCCAGTGGCCTTCACAGAAGTTGCAGCGCAAAAAGCCACGAAAATCATCCATCTTTGGACATTGGTCTCTTCCCCCACCTCTCACCGATGAATGATTCTGCCAACTTAACAAATGTTTGAGCAGCAAACTTTGAGGTATTTTACAAGTATCGTCTCGCCCTCCACACTGCAAGCCTTCACCATTGAAGGGAGAGTATCTGAGCACTGATGGCCCGAGTTGGTTGGCCGTCAACATAAGCCTATACAAAATCTCTTCACTAATTTTCTTTCCAAACGGAGAATTTGTTCACTACCTCCATTAGAGGCGTTCGTGGTGTTCTTCCAGATTGAGCCAATGGACGAGAGATCTGAAGTTTCTCAAACGAAAAAAAACGTAACAAAAGAATGTTTCAAGGAGAGTTCACTATTTCAACTTGCGTTGAAGGTGGAGAGTCTGAGGCTTCTGCAAGAGCTTCAAGCATGGTTATGACCTCCATGGTGTCATCTAGGTAGTACTTGGCTTTACTTGGTTTCTGTCCAACGGTGCAAGCAAACACGGAGGTATTCGGGGAGAGGACACCGTTGTTGAGTGCATTGCCAATGATCTCAAACATGTCTTCATCAGATCTATCATCACCAATACATAGTACAAAATCAGCCTGCCTTCCACTCTCTGCCATTGATGTGAAGATTTTCTCTGCAACGAGGCCTTTGCTCACACCCTGGAACCATAGCCAGTTTTATTTTCAGAAACTTTGTACATGCATTAATAATTTGCAACCAGAACTAATTTTTACATTCGAAAATTAAACGTTAAAGCAAACTACCTACAATTTTGATAACTTTGCATGAGTAGTTTCAATCAACCACTGGAAAATCACAGCCTACATCCCTTTTTCCAGATGGTTGAACCAGATGTCACCCATACTAGGAAGAACCCATGAAAGAGAGTTTTTCCACCCAATCCACATGGAATGACGAGTTCTTTCTGGCGAACAATGGCTTTCTTGGCAATACAATTAAAATTTAAAGTAACAAATGGTCCTAATAATAACATAACTCATTGAAGGCAACAACATTTGTTTTCCCAATGCAAATTCTCATACGCAATCTGTGCTATGTTTCCTCTAAGAATGGCATTCAATGGCCTCAGAGCTGTAACATGGCAGGCTTAATGGATTGGATATCTACAAACTTAAAAAGGTAAAAGCTGGAAGGGAAGCTCTATAAATTCGCTACGGCTGCTATAGCGTATCATCTATGGCAAGAAAGAAACAATAGAAGAATTGCTAATTATTATTTGAATGAAGCTTCTGTCTCAATATTCTGGAAGGCATTATACTAAAAATGTGCTCTGTTAAGGACAGAATATAAAAGCCTGTGTTGCTCTGCAGATTGAACAATAACTGGACTATTGGTTCTATAGAATTTTCTTTAGTCACGTTTGTTTTCGAGACATATGCCTCTCTTTGTTCCCAAAAAGTTTTTATTTTATTATTATAATTATTATCAACATATAGGCTACAGCACAAATTTTAATCTCCCTTCCCCAGCACCTCATATTACCTTCTTAAGAAACCAACAAATGTTTGTACCACTGCCAAAAGTTTCAGTTTTACCAATCTTCCCACCATCAGTTTACTCTAGTAATCTAACAATCCTTGGACCTATCAATATTCAAAGATAATATATAGCAATTTCTATAGGACTGTGGTGCTATTTAGGTGGACTAGACATGATAAAATACTGTTCAAAATCTTCCAATGGTGTTTATATGTAATTATGGGTGCAGTATACATAAATAGACCTACAGATCAAGACATATCCCGTGGTAAGTAAAATGACAGGGATTAAGTTTGGGTTGTTGCATTCGAAACATAAGCTTCTAATGTGTTTACTCATTCCAGGCTCCAATAAAGGGGGAAAAACAAGATTAGGTGATCTGATGCATTAATAGGACACTTCATTCCTGATAAAAATCTGAAAAGAATGAAAGAACTGAAAGATTATATACCTGTGGTTTCACTTCGACAATGAACTGACCGCTTTTGACAGCAACAGGTTCATTTGCGAGAACACTTTCAAGATGATCTAACATCTCCTTCGCCTGGCTTGATCCAAAACCTGGGTCTGCATCCTGATGGTGCCAAACCAATGCACTCTCCTTTGTTTCAATGTACGAACCATCAGTAGATTCTGTATATAGTTTCATTACAGGTTCAGCCATCTGTGTCCAGCCAAAATCACTACTATGGCTGCAGTTTTCCCATTCTTTATCCACAGACCACCTGTGATTTAATACAATCAAGATATAGCATATACACATACAGTAAACAAGGAAAAATTTGCAAAATATTAGCATACCTCACGAAATATCCATGCTCAGCCGCAATTCCAAGTTTCTTGCATGGTGAAAACCACTTGCCTAAGCTATCCCTTCCTCGTCCACTGACGACAAAAACAGTATTTTTAACATCATTAGAGAGTGTGTTTATAATTGAGATCACTTCCTGACTGGGGGATTTGTTGATAGATGTTTGGGGCATCACGGTACCATCATAATCCAACAATATGGCCCTATTTTTTGCTCTTGAATAAGCAGAAGAAATTACATCAATGGACAACTTTCTGAAATTAGGATCAAGTGCTACAACTCTAAAACCAAAGCTGAAACCAATACCCCAACACCGCAGTCTGAAATGGTCTCTGCAGGTTCTCTCCATGTCTTGGAAAAAGCTCCGCGACCAGTATGCTACATCATGTGTGCTAACATATCGGTAATGTTTCTCGTGGCGCAACTGTTTCTCAGCATCAGGCATTGAAATTGCTTCGTTCATTGCTTCAGCAGTTGTTTCGACATTCCATGGGTTAACCCTTATGGCACCACTCAGTGAAGGAGAACATCCAATAAACTCGGATACTACAAGCATACTCTTCTTGGGACCATCTGATTCAGAACTAGAACCGGGTCCAGATATTCCTTGCCTGCACACAATGTACTCATATGGAGTAAGATTCATTCCATCCCTTACGGCCGTGACAATGACGCATTCAGCAACAGTGTAATATGCAGCTCGTTCACTCAGAGAAACTGGCCTATCAATGAAAACAACCGGTTCATAACCAGGCCGTCCAAAAGCCTCATTAATTCTCTTGCAGCTTTCCTGTATTTCGGCCTCTATTTCCTCGAGATCTTTTCCCCTAGCACGAGCAGGATTTGCAATCTGCACCAATACTGCCCTTCCTTGCCATTTCGGGTGCTGCTTGAGCATCTGTTCCATTGCCAAAAGTTTCAAATTGACACCCTTAAAGATGTCCATATCATCAACCCCGAGCAGCACAGTTTTTCCTTCAAACTGCTGCTTGAGCTCTCCCACCCTCCAGTCCTTATCTGCAAGTTTCAACACAGACTGAATCTGCCCCATGTGAATCCCAACAGGCATTATCTTTATCCCAACAGTCCTCCCATAGTACTCCAACCCAATATAACCCCTCTTTGACTGATATTCCAAACCAAGCATCCGACTACAACAAGAAAGGAAATGCCGAGCATAGTCGAAAGTGTGGAAACCAATAAGGTCTGAATTCAGCAGCGCCTTGAGAATCTCCTCTCTAACAGGTAGAGTCCTATATATCTCCGATGAAGGAAATGGACTATGGAGAAAGAATCCCATTCGCAATCGGTTAAAACGCCTTCTTAGGAAAGTGGGCAGAACCATTAAATGGTAATCATGAATCCAAACATAGTCGTCCTCCGGATTTATAACCTCAATCACCTTCTGCGAGAAAATCTTATTTGCAGCCACATAAGCCTCCCACAAAGACCTATCGAACCGACCCCCGTGACTCGCAGAGAATGGCAGCATGTAATGGAAAAGAGGCCATAAATGCTGCTTACAGAACCCATGATAATACTTCTGCAAAATGTCGTAAGGCAGAAATGCCGGTACACAGTTAAATCTATCCAGCAACAGCTGCGACACATCGTCCCTTTCACTCGACTCGACCTCGACCTTTAAAGAGCCAACATAAATAACCTCCATATCCTCTGGCAACCCATCCTTAATGTGCAATAACAATGAATCTTCGTCCCAACTAAAACTCCAACCTTTATTGTCCGGCCTACGCTTAGCTTTCACCGGAAGCTGATTCGCCACAACAATTATTCGCTCTCCGACAACAGATGATGGCACATCTGAGGTCACACTATTAGCCTGATCATCATCAAGCTCTGATATGATCCCCGGAACAGTCATTACCCTAGGAAGACGCTTCCTTTCCCGGCCCATTACCGGGAAATTCCCGGACGCTAGATCTAACAGATTGGTATACGATCTAGACATCATCTTGACAACTTTATTCCCAAAACTCTTTCACAAGATCTTCAATTCACAAAGTAGGCCTAACCCACTACTACTTTTTGTGTGTAACAAATGTTATTATGAACGATCTGAAATGGGTATTATCCAACAACCAAAATCAACACATTGAATCATATATTAAGATCACCGAAAATAAATAGATCCAAGTAATCAAACAGAAACCCATATGTCAAATATAGGAAAACAATACAAACAAAGAATAAAGATGCGATTTTTGGCATAATATCAATACAGTTTATATACAGAATAAATCATTTATTGTAATCTAATATCGTACTAAACCTAAAATTAGAAACTTTAATTATAATGGTGATAAAAGTTTACATATATCATAATCCACAAGAAAAAAAAAAGAACGAACAATAAAAATGAGAACTTGAAACTGACCTTTGTGTAAAATGAATCAAATTTGTAGCTTTTCTCAGGAATTTCTGTATGCAGTCTTGAGAAATCTAGGGTTTGGTCTCTCCAACTCACCTTCAACTCTTTCTCTCTCTCTCTCTCCCCACAATGCTTCTTTGCTTTTGAAAAAATATACAAAAATTAGAAATGAAAAAAAACAAAAGTAATAAAAAAAAAGAGAATAGGATAAGGTCGGCCAGCAGACACCGAGTGGTGCCAGCTGGCACCGAGTGATTTTCAATCACGCGCTAATTTCAACGTCCACATTTCGTGGCAATCAATAAACAATTCCACGTGGCACCCCGTTGCTATCTCGTACTCCCGGTACCATTGCTGCACCTCGGTGGGACCCACCAGGCCCCACCCACATTTAAGGGATCACTTATCCAATTCCAACACAAATTGACACATCACTAGTCCTCGAGTAGTTTTGAAAAACCGTGGTACACGTCAGATCTCAATCAGCCACGTGGGTGAAAACGGTTGAGAACCACTATCTACTAGACCTGTCAATGAATCGGATTTTGATCCGAATCCGATCCAATTAGCCGGATATGGATTGAAAATAAAATTCGATAATCCGAATCCGATAATCCGATTTCTTAACAAATTGGATTTAGATTTATGTCATCCGATCCGATAATAACCCGATCCGATATAAAATATATTTATATATATATAAATATATATTGATATTTTTATGTGTATATATTTAATATTGTACATGTATATAAATGTTAGTTGTTAATTATTTTATTATTTATTAATAATGATTGATCATAAATACAATTATTAAAAGTGTGAATAATTTAGTGTTTCAGTATTTATTAATTTTTGTATTTTTGTATTTTTTTAATTAGATATTTGAATCAGATATTCTATAATGAAAAAATTCGAATATGAATTAACTAAGTGAAAATTCTTCCAATTATCAGATTCGGATCGCGGATCGGGAGCTTTTGTCATTCTTATCAAAAGACCTATCAATAATCCGATTATGATCCGAATCCGATATTAACCGGATATGGATTGAAAATAAAATCCGATAATCTGATTAGGATCCGAATCCGATAATCCGATTTCTTAACAAATTAGATTTGGATTTAACTGATCCGATCCGAATCCGATCCATTGACAGGTCTACTATCTACTACGGTGGTCCGCGGGGTAGCGGAGTATGGCAACGGCCGTGCTGCCACGTGGCATGACGAGGAGACAAAGTATAGCGGATAAGCTGGTGAGACAGGAAACGGGTATGACCTGGCACTTTATATGACATCATTCATGACGTGTCATTGACCACTTGCCGGCACGTGCTTGGTGATATGTGTTTTTGTGATTTTTTATTAATGTCTGGTGGGTAAATTGCACTAACACCCCCTGAGGTTTTGGTCAATTTTATCTAAATATCGGTTAAGGAGAGTGTAATCACAACACTCCCGAGATTTTCATTTTGTTGCAATGACATCCCTTCGAGGCATAAAATCACTTTATTACCCTCAATTATTTTAATTTGTATATAAAATATTTAAGTTACACCTAGATTAAAATCTACACATCACTCCACTACACCACTCTTATTATCAAAACATCTATAATAAATAAATAAGTCATACAATATATAAATACAACTTTATTAAATACAAAATTTTAAAAATATCTAAAATAAAAAAATCATTTAAAAAGTAAAATTTACCGCTAAAAATATTTCATCAACAATAAGATATTAAATCAATAATAAAATAAACTACATTATTTAATTAATGTTTTTAATTCTAAATAGATTATTATATTAATATTTTACAAAAAAACAAAAAACAAAAAACAAACTAAAGGTTATAACTAATAACCATTATAAGTATTACATACCCAATAACCTATATATTATTTCTTATGAACCTATATAAAAAAGATATTTCTTTATAAATAGTATATTAGCAATAATTAATAATTTTAGTGAGATCTAGTAATATAATTATATTTATTATATAATGTTATGTAATAATAATTACTAATTTTAATGGGAATCTCAAAAAAGTTTTGTAACATTTTAAAGTATAAATAGGTATATTCCTATTTATTTAGATAAGTAACAAGAGTAAAGAAAAAATAAATAAATATTGCTTTAACTTTTTAAGTAGTATATAGTTTAGTTGGATTTAGTAATACTTGATATTTCATTTGAAGTTAAAAATAATTTTGTATTTGAGGTAAATATATAGTTTAGTTAAATTAGTAGTATTTGACACATTTAGAGGGAGGTCCAAAAGAACGGAACTTGTGATGTGAAAATTTCTAACATATAAATAACAAGAGTAAATTAAAAAATAAATTTTTTATAGAAAAATTAAATATTGCTTTAACTTTTATCAATAATATATAGTTTATTAAAATTTAGTAATAACTAATATATTTTGTGGGAAAATCAAAATAGTGTTGTAATATTTGGTGTAAATATTAAGTAAATAAATAATTATACTTGTTTAAATAACAAAAGATTTTAAAATATATGAAAAATATTAAAATTCCTGTAATATTATAGTGTAAGGGTGGTAGTGATAAGGGTAATTAGTCTAGTGGGTGTGGTATAGGATTTAGATATGAGAGTAACTTAGACATTTCGCAAGTAAATTAAAATAATTAAAGTTATTTTATGTATTCAAGTAATGTCATTGCAACAAAATGCAAATCTCAGGAGTGTTGGGATTACACCGACATCTAGGTGGAATTGACCGAAATCTCAAGGGTTAAGGCAATTTGGTTGGTGGGGCCGCAATGATGTGCGTGTATACATATATATGTAGGTGTATATATATAAGTAGGGCAAATATTTCAAACCTTTTTGTAATTAGCTCTAATTATCTGCAGTATTCCCAATATTTGTAAACTTTCACTAATCACCTTTAATTCTAACTCGGGTATAATATTTTGTCCATTTCGTCAGAAGTCAACACCGAATTTTGACTTTTTTTTAATGAATAAAATTAATTTCTCAAGTGTAATTCTCCAATTACCCTTAGAATTTATACTATTCCAGTTTTGCCCTTACATTTTCAATAAAGATTTAAAAAGTCCATAGAAATATTATTAAAACCCCCCATCAAAATCCAACATAAGCTCAAAAACCCCATCAAAATCAACAGTTTGTGACCTCAAAGCCACTACCAATGGCTTTTCCGCCCAGAAGCTCCTCGGTCGCGGCCTTGTCTACAAAGCCGAGATATTGTATATGCACTTCATTCATATTATATATGCACTTCATTCTTGGTGATGATGATGCTTAGACAAGCCTTGCTTACTGTTTTATAATGGAGTACCAAACAATTCAAACATATATATAATTTTTGACCCGCAGGACCAGGTACACATTTTTAAACAATTCAAAAAAACAAATGAAGTCGATTGGTTTTTTTCACAGTTGGGAAAAATAATAATAATAATTGTCTTATTGAATTTTTTTTTTAAAAAAAAAACAAGGAAAGCAATAACTTATGCAAATTCTTCAAGTTGAGTTGTTGAGTATTGTTTATGAGAAGATGCTTTTGGATAAAAATAAAATAAACAGAAAATAAATTTCTTTATTTTTTGAATCAAACCCTAAAACCTCCTATTCAAATCACATAAACTTCTTCAAACCCTAATTTCCTATCTTCTTCAAACCCAAATCCCTAAACACTAATTTCCTTCAAACCTTAACCCCAACCTCTTCTTCAATGGCCACCTACGCCACCACCAAATTGTCCAAACCATATCTCCTTTCGGTCCCCCAATCCCTCGATTTCCACCAGGAGATCCTCGTCTCATACAGTACTATTTTGCAAATAGTATTTTTTATTTTAAAAATATTAAGTATGCGACCAAAGTCCCACATGGGTTAAAAGTGGGAAGGATCATGGCTATATAAAAGAATGTACATATCTCAATTGGTGTGAGGCCTTTTGGGAAAAGCCCAAGAGCAAAACCGTGTGGGCGTGGCCCAAAGCGGACAATATCACACCATTGTTGAGATATGTGGGGCCCGTAATGTAATGACCAGATAAACATAAATAATTTATTTTTCTTCGGTTAATATATATATATTTTTATCTTGTGCATTACGTGACATTGTATGTGTTTACGTGCATTAAGGATTTCATGATTTTAGTTTTTGGGTTCATTCCTATGTTTTGTAAAATTTTCATTTTTGTCGTTGACCGGGTAGTTTCGATATTTTAATTAAATGTGGAGGTTACTTTTGAGTTTGATGAAGATGAGAGTAACTTTTGCAATATATTCATTTTATGTAAATGTGTGACCGAATTCCACATGTTTATTTTTATTTTTATCTTCAACTTTCCAAAAGCATATTCCTCCATCATTTAAAGGTTCAATCATACATCTATTATATTGACACCACTTTATGACATTATTGATGAAAATTTTCAGCCATTATATTGATGTGTTGAGGTTAGCTTTTGCATATTCTCAACAATCAAGCAAAACCATTTTTTCCATCATTCTCTATTTTTCTTCCATCTTCTTCTCTCTACATTTTGGGCATCTTAGAGTGGGGATTCAATTTTGTGCTCAACTAGGAAGTTGTTCTACGTGTTCCGATCTTCGGTTTAATACCAATTACGGTATGTGATCTATATTATTTAATTTGATTTGATTTTTCAAAAATTCCAGATTGCTAGTTTACATGTTTAGTGAAAATCAAGGCTTTAGATCTCTAATTTATAATATATGTACGGATCAAAATTAGTTTATGAAAATTTTACAGATCATATATAGATATGTGATTATATGTTCCTGAAAATTTCAGAATTTATAGATAAGTAGAGAGTTAATTAAAAATCTAGGAAAAACATGTTATTCGGATATTGTTGTTGCTGCAGACCGTTTTTTTTTACTCGGTTTGAGAAATTTATAGACCATGTTAAATTATTTATAAATTTTTGAAACTTTTACAGTATGCTTTTGTATATGTCTATTATCATCTCTCAAAATTTCAGATCATTTAGATAAATATTTAATTTTCTACAAATCACGGAAGTAGGTTGTCCAGTGATATTTTACTGCTTGCTGATCCGATTTCGGTTTCGGTTTAGCCAATTGTTTCATATGGTTTCGTATTCTTATAAATCTTGAAACTTTTATTATAACATTTTGTATATGTCTAGGAAATATGTATTAAAGATCAAGAATTTTAAGTTAATTTATACTGGTAAGAAAAATTGTTGAGTAGTAACTGTTCAGTTTCAATCGTAGTTTAAAACCGGAACTTGTGTTACCAATTTGAGCTATCTATAATTCTAATTTTGTACTTATAATTTTTTCACCTGATCTTGAGTGTATATGATGTAAATCTGGAGATTTTGGTAGTCATATAATTCATGGATAGGTTTGTAAAAATCTTGGAGTAAAGGGTGTTCAGTTTTCGGAACTGTTAGGAAAGCTGTCTTTTATAATTATTTTGGACCACTGTCCTTTGATTAAAGCTTATGAAAATTTTACAGTAGATCTACGTAGAAGTTTGGAGTGTATCCTGTAAATGTCATATTTTTATCAAACCTGTAGAGTTTTCTAAAAATCATAGATTACCTGCTGTTCGTTTTACGGTAGTATTCGAAACCGAACTTTTCGATTCTTAATTAAGTAGCTAAATTTTGTCTATTAATCCCGATTATTTTTGAGTAGATATTTATATATATCAGAATGTTTATTGGCAAATCTTATTATAAAAATAAATATGGTTATGTATATAAAAATTATTCAATATGTGTTAATTGGTTTCGACCATAACAGGGTACAAATGAAGGCGTGAAGGGAGAACCGTTCGTTTCTTCATTCTCTACACAACCATATTGTTTTGATTGTAGTTATTTTACTGGATATTTTATCAAGTTTGAGGTAGGGATTTATTGAGGTATCGTGTGAGTTTAAGAATCTTCATTTATGCATTTTAATGTTTATATATAGATTCGTCATCATATTGTGTTATTTTTGACATGAGTTGTGAAATTGCATTAATGTGTTTAAATGCATTGATTCATGCCACGCTAGAATTTTTATTAGGTGGATCATGGAGTGTGGATATATTTATTACTTATGTGCGCATGTGAATGACATTTATGAATTGTGAATTGTGAATGGTGGATTGGTTGTTGATTTTGGGAAATGGTCGTGTGGTGTGAGCAATGGGGGGACGAAGGAGATCCCGGGGTGCAAGTCCTCGAATTATCGCGCGATTGGTTGACGTCACCGTAGGGTTAGTAGCCCCAAGACGGCTAGGCAAATGAACAGGTATTTCATGTCCTAGGGTTTGTTTCACGACATAATTTTCCCATTTGATGATTTTGAATTTGATGTTATCTCTGTTGTGATAGTTGGATTTGGATTCGTATTGAGAGTATTGGTTTTAATTTCGTGACTATAGAACTTTTAAATTATCTTGATGATATTATTTAAATTGTTCTACATGAGTTTATATTGTGATTCCTTATGCATTTATATCATGACATTGGACTAGGGTAGAGACTTGACCCTATACGTATTCATTAATTTACATACTTGCGGAATCTTACGCTTCATGATTTTTCTCTACTGGGCCGTTTGTGCTCACCCCTTAACATTTTTCAGGAAAAGAACCGTTGGTGGATGATGCATGAGCTATTGGAAATTTGTGGAATTTGAACTTATAATAATTACATCTTTATGTAATAATAAAGATTGCATGCTTATTATGATTTGTACTTGTTTGGCTTTGGACTAGTGTGTTCGTGTTGTAATTTGATTTGATTTCGGGATTTGTGTGTGATTTTATTATTTCTATTTCGCTTCCGCGCTAGTGAATTATAAACAATGTTGGTTGGCCAGTTTGACCATTTGATATTTTTATGAATTTTAATTAAATTTAAGTCATTATCCGGGTTTTCGGATTCGGGGCGTGACACGTAATGCCCAACAATTGGTATCAGAGCCCCAGGTTGGAGCAAATCACGAAGCCCGACGATGTGGGACCCGTAATTCCCAACAATTGGTATCAGAGCCCCAGGTTGGAGCAAATCACGAAGCTCGACGATCTGGTCCAGATCTGATTTTTTCGAGTGCCCTAAATTAGAAACCGACCACACCAGAAGCTTTGGCTCGACGATACGAAGCCAGCAGTGTCAAGCACGTCGCCGGAAAGGTCCTCACGCGCCCCCACGCGTCGCCTGAAGTTCCGGCCAGTTTTTTGGCTCCATCGAGCAGCAGTTTCGGTTCGGCGTGATTTTCCGGAGCATCGTTTATCGGAACGAGGCTTATAATATATCTACGGAAATAGAATTCGAAGCTCGACGTTTTGGCGCAAGAATCATCCCAATCATATCAGGGACGCGCCCGCACGCACCCCGAGAAGGTACTGACTTCGTGATTAAATTTCTGTCTTTTGTGCGAATTTGTTTTGGCCCGTTTGGAGTCATTTTTGACCCGTTTTGGAAGCGGTCAGAGGCGTTCTTAAGGTTTTGAACCACCCCCGATGCAACCGTATACTCGGTTTTGCACTCCGAATATCTCTAATAGGCTCAGTGGGAGCTATGGGAGAAGAAAAGACATTAATGATCAACAAGTTTGATGGTATAAACTTTACCTATTGGAAGATGCAAATTGAGGATGTGTTATTCCAAAAAAATTTGTATCAACCGCTAGAAAAGACGAAGCCAGATTCGATGAAAGAAGAGGAGTGGAATATCCTAGATCGAAAGGCTCTTGGCACGATCAGATTGACGTTGGCAAAATCTGTTGCCTTCAATATTAGGAAAGAGAAGACTGCAAAGTCTCTCATGAAAGCTCTTTCAAAGATGTACGAACAGTCGTCTGGAACAAATACATTACATCTTATCAGCAGATTGACGAATCTGAAGATGTCCGAAAATGGGAATGTTGGTGAACATCTCAGTAAGCTTAATGACATTTATGGGCAGTTGGAATCAATTGAAGTAGTGTTTCCAGACAAGGTGAAATCAGCTTTTTTCCTTAATCAATTGCCAGAGAGCTGGAACGCCACAGTGGCTACAATCAGTAATTCTTCAAGGATAGACCCGCTGAAATATGATACCGTTGTGAGTATGGTACTCACAAAAGAGATCAAAAGACAGTCGTCAGACTCTTCAAGCAGTGACACAACATTGAATGTCGACACCAGAGGCAGAGGTTCGAACAGACAGAAAGGCGAAAACCAAATGTGTGGCCATTCCAAGTCGAGACGGGGAAGATCACAGTCTCGAGGTCCCAGAAATTCCAAAGCAATCGAATGTTGGAATTGCGGCAAGACTGGTCATTTAAGGAACCAGTGTAGATCCCCGCAGAAGGTAGCGGATGACAAGACAGAGCCAAATATTGTCTTAGAAGAAGCAGATGATGCACTGATATGCTCTTTGGAGAGCAAAACAGAGTCTTGGGTTTTGGACTCTGGAGCATCATACCATGCCACCTCAAGTCGAGAGCTCTTTGAGAGCTATGCACTTGGAAACCTCGGCAAGGTTTATCTAGGTGACGATCAATCCTGCAGTGTTGTTGGCAAGGGTGAAGTATATATCAGACTCAATGGATCGATATGGAAGCTGAGGGATGTCAGACACATTCCAGACTTGAGGAATAACCTGATCTCAGTAGGCCAGTTGGCGAGTGAAGGTTATATGACCACTTTCAGTGAAGATAAGTGGAAAGTTTCCAAGGGAGCTATGACTATAGCACGAGGAAAGAAAACAGATACGTTGTACACTACCACCAAGGCTAGCACATTTATAGCAATTGCAGAAAGCAAGGAGGATCATAATTTGTGGCACCAGAGGCTAGGTCACATGAGTGAAAAGGGACTCAAGGTTATGCTCGCAAAGGGAAAACTACCAGGTTTAAATTTGATTGATATCGACTTCTGTGAGGATTGCGTATTCGGTAAGCAGAAGAGGGTTAGTTTTCAGAAAAGTGGCAGAGAACTCAGAAAGGAGAAGCTTGAGCTAGTTCACACTGATGTCTGGGGGCCAGCAAATGTCTCATCTATTGGCAGAAAGTCATATTTCGTCACCTTCATCGATGACCATTCCAGAAAGGTATGGATTTATTTCTTGAAACATAAATCTGAAGTGTACGGTGTGTTCAAGAGTTGGAAGGCTATGATAGAGAATGAGACGGGTTTGAAGATCAAAAGATTACGGTCCGATAATGGTGGAGAGTATCAGGACACCGAGTTTAAGAGATTTTACTATGAGAACGGTATCAGATTAGAGAGAATTGTTCCACGTACACCACAACAGAATGGCATAGCAGAACGGATGAACCAAACATTGACTGAGAGAGCCAGAAGCATGCGCATTCAGGCAGGGTTGCCGAAACAGTTCTGGGCAGAAGCAGTCAGTATAGCAACGTACTTAATTAATCATGGTCCATTAGTACCATTGGAGCACAGAATACCAGAAGAGGTCTGGAGCGGTAGAGAGGTAACACTTTTACATTTAAAAGTTTTTGGTTGTGTTGCATATGTACATGTTAGTGAAACTATGAGGGGTAAGCTTGATCCCAAGTCACAAAAGTGTATTTTCATTGGCTATGGCGGTGACGAGTATGGTTACCGCATGTGGGATGATCAGAACCGAAAACTGATCCGAAGCAGAGATGTAGTGTTCAATGAAAAGGTTATGTACAAGGACAGACACACAACAACCTCAGAGCCTACAACACAGTGATCCTGTGTGTGTTGAGTTAGATGATGTTCAAGACAGTGAGAGTACTCAGTCAGACGAACATATTACAGATGGAAATACTCAACAGGTTGATACACCGCAGTCTCCGACTCCTATTCTTGTACCTAGGAGGTCTTCACGGCAGCATGTGCCAAATCGGAGATACATGAATTATTTGTTGCTCACAGATGGAGGTGAACCAGAGTATTTTGATGAAGCATGCAGTGCAGCAGATGCGAGCCAGTGGGAGCTTGCAATGGAAGATGAGATGAAGTCCCTTATTTCTAACAAGACATGGAAGCTAACCGAGCTACCGGTAGGAAAGAAAGCTCTCCATAATAAATGGGTCTACAGATTCAAAGAAGAACATGATGGTTCTAAGAGGTACAAGGCGAGACTTGTAGTAAAAGGCTTTCAGCAGAAAGCAGGAATCGACTACACCGACGTATTTTCTCCGGTTGTGAAACTGACTACCATTCGTTCAGTTCTTAGCATTGTTGCATCAGAGGGTTTGCACCTAGAGCAGTTAGATGTCAAAACTATTTTCCTCCATGGTGACCTAATGGAGGAGATTTATATGCAGCAACATGAAGGTTTCTTAGAGAAAGGGAAAGAAAAACTTGTGTGTAAGTTGGAAAAGAGCTTGTATGGTTTGAAACAAGCTCCAAGACAGTGGTACAAGAAATTCGATGGATTTATGCAGAGACATGGTTATATCAAGTGCAACGCTGACCATTGTTGTTACTTCAAGAGGTTTGACACGAGTTACATTACCCTCCTACTTTATGTTGATGACATGTTAGTAGCTGAATCTGATTTTGTGGAAATTAGTAAGTTGAAGAAACAGTTGGCAAAAGAGTTCAAGATGAAGGACTTAGGCACATCGAAGCAGATTCTTGGTATGAGAATCATCAGAGACAAGCATAAGGGAATTTTGCAGTTGTCTCAGGCTGACTACGTTGAACGGGTTTTGAAGCGGTTCAACATGAGTGATGCTAAGTCAGTTAGCACACCTTTGGCTAGTCATTTTCGATTATCCAAAAAGCAGTGTTCCAAGTCAGAAGCAGAAAGGAACAACATGGACAGTATTCCATACGCTTCAGCTATTGGTAGCTTGATGTATGTAATGGTTTGTACAAGACCAGATATTGCATATGCAGTGGGAGCAGTCAACATGTTCATGTCCAATCCAGGAAAGACTCACTGGGAATCAGTGAAGTGGATATTGCGATATCTACCAGATACCACAAACAGATGCCTTTATTTTGGAAAGGGTGAAGTGAATTTACATGGCTATGTAGATTTAGATTTTGCTGGTGAGATAGATCACAGAAGAAGCACTACTGGTTATGTCTTTATAGTAGGTACTACAACAGTCAGTTGGATTTCGCAGATACAGAGGATTGTAGCGTTATCTACTACAGAGGCTGAGTATGTAGCCGTGACAGAGGCTAGCAAAGAAATGATTTGGTTACAGGGTTTGTTGGCAGAGTTGGGATTTGGGCAAGGAAAAAGTGTTTTGCATAGTGATAGTCAGAGTGCTATACATCTGGCGAAAAATTCAGCATTTCATTCTAGAACCAAGCATATAGATCTTTGTTATCACTTTATCAGATCTCTATTAGAGGATGAAGTATTAACACTTAAAGAAGATTTAAGGAAGCGAGAATCCGGCCGACATGTTGACCAAAGTGGTGACAACAGAGAAACTGAAGTTGTGCGCAACTTCAGTTGGTCTTCAAGCTTGAAGACAGAAATGAGGGCACCGAGCACTGATCATTGATGGAGTTGATTGATGAAGGCAAAGTCGTCAAGTGGGAGATTGTTATATATTGGCATATATATATAATATGACTACTGTGTTATATTAACTTGTCCCACATCGGAAGATTGAGAAACCCACATCTATATCCTCACCTATAAATATAGGGCTTCTCCTATTGAATTGTGTATACAGAAATAGAGAGAGAGAGAGTTAGAAATAATATACGTTTATATTATTCCGGTGATACAGGCGTGAGTATACACAGTGTGTGCGTGTGTGATCTGCGAATCACCCCTTTATAATTCTCTCAGTGATTTTTTAGTGAAACGGTGCTCTCCGTGGACGTAGGCTTATTTGGCTGAACCACGTATATATTCTTGTGTCGATTGTTTGGTGTGTTTGTGTGCGTTTTCTGATTTGCAGGTGTGTACGACTTTGTACATAGGGTGTGCGAACCCTAACAAAAAAAACACATAAGGGTAATAGCGCCAATTCTCACCCCCTTAAAAGATTCTTCAAATATCATAGAATATGAGAGGGTATTTCAGTCATTTCACACACAACTCTGGCCGGATCTTTTTTCTGATGATATAGAGGGATGTCAGTAGAATTTAATAAATATTGGAAGCACTGCGTGTAATTAGAGTTTGTGATATTTATCCTATATAAATATAACCGGGTTGGAACAACTAGCTTACGAGAAAATGTCACTTTCGTCCTTGTGCTTTTTATTGTGTGGACTGTTTTTGCAGAGAAAGTAGGTTTGGGAAAAAAACAAAAGAGTGAGGGTCAAATATTTAATTTTGTGACACAGATGATTCAAACAATGAGATGGGTGTTTTTTTGACTGGTTTGGTTCACCGAAATATTTCCTAATTGGTTTGTGACAATTTTAAGAAACATCATATAAGTTTCCTAAAATGACAATGATGTCCACCAAAGTTTCTCATATAAAAGTGGACAGACACAAGTAACATGAAGGTTGGTAAAGTTGAGCTCAAATGGTTGTTGAATTAGGAACAATAGGCTTAACTTGACTAATGCTGCATAATGCATACATATGGACAATACTTCGATCTTCCGCTAATTTGGTCTTTTACAAATTGGGCATGTAATTAAAATTTTCCAAAATGAGAATTTATGTTAATTTCTTTTTTTGTTTTATAAATTTTATATATATTTTTAAGTAGTATTTTAATCATATGTCCAAATTGTATTGAACCACATTAATAGAAATGATAAACTTTTATCCTAGAAATGACTTAATTATTGTCCATTTCCGAATAATATATGAAGATTGGATGATACAATTTGTTTTGTTATTGGGTGATGAACTTATGAAATAAATTAACTTGCCTTAATGCATATAATTTAAAAGATCAAAAAGTACCATATAGCAAACAAGCATAATCAAATCAACACAGCACAAATGCTTTTTGCTCACTTTTTACACTCAAGAAAGCCTGATTATGCCTTATTTCTTTATTATTGCTTACAATACCCATGTATGGTACTCCCTATGTTTGAAATTATAAGGCCCATTTTGAGAATTTAATTTTTTAAGATATTGTATCGGTAATAAATGAAATATTAATTTTATCATTAATCATCATAATGATGTGATGGTTTATTATGTACATGATTTATAATTTTAATACATAAAAGGTAAATAAGTAAAGTGGTATGATAAAGTGTTTTGACTTTTTCAATGAGATATTTATTTGAGGTATAACCTTCAAGTCAAACCTCATTATATAGTTTGAATAATCAGTAAATTCAGGTTTTTTAATTTTTATCATATTATAATTAAAATTACAAATGAATCGAACCGTTTGAGAACTATTCGAGAACATGCCCGAACTGGTTCTTTAAATAAATGAGCGGAATTCGAGCTCGAGTTTTAATCTTGTGTAGGAAGCTTCTCGAGTCCGAGCAGTGGTGGGATTGAATCATTAATATTCACGAATATGAGCTTGTTTATGTTGGTGAACAATGACTCACACAAGAATGACTCACACAAGACTTGTTAGACTCTTGAACGCAGTATTTTATATTTTAAAAGTTTTAAGTCCACTGTATCATTAGTGTAGTATAAAATGATTTATATATTAGTCATATCGTGTTTCGGGACCATGATAAGAATTAGTTTGAATAGATTTCATTTGATTGCTTGTTTTAAAAAATTAATAATATATATATTTAATAAAAGATAAAATTCTTAAAACGAGTCCAAACTTTCTAGAACCATGACAAGCTCGAACCCAGCTCAAAATTTTGAACTTGTCACAAACCCAAACCGAGTGCGGGCGACCTAAAAACCAGAGCATGATTTTATTTAATGGTAGGAGCTCGAAGCCAACATCGCCAACAAATAATTGCCATCTATTTCCAACTTATTTTATCTGCCTTCTTTATTACTCGTACTTCAGTTCACATAATTAGTTGGCATATTAATCACTCAAAGCTGTTTCTATCATTTATTTCATGTCTTTATCTTAACTATTATTTTCATTGGGCTCATCAAGTACTCAATAATGTGACATGTTAATAGTAGCCTCTAATTACATCAAAGCTGTTTAATTTAAGGTACATCAACCACTTCATACTAGGCATTAGTTACAATTAGGACAATCATAATTCAAAAGATATGTTCTGGCACCAACAATTTTATTAACTTCAATAAATATTGAAAATCACATAATAGTTACTTAGAATAGAAATACTGACTAATATTGAATGATTAGATTAATGAATATGATTTATGGGTATCAATGTTTACACCATAAATGAGTCAACACGTGGCTCACGACTGAAGAGTGGATTGATGAAATGATAATGAACTTGGATTGGTTACAAGGGGATTAGGGCGAAAAGAAATTGAATGGGTCAGTTGAGAAGAAGAGATGAAGTTAGGCCCGAACGGAGAGAGGCCCAGTTGAAATACTTGTGTAGTTGGATTTGTTAGGGTTTTTACACCCGCCCAATAACAAAAATTAGAGTTTGTTAATCTTAATAGCTAAGCCACAAACAATCGCGAATCAGAAAATACACACCAAACACAAAGATATATAGTGGTTCGGCCAAAATGAGCATACATCCACTGAGAGCACCGTTTCACTATAATAAATGAGAGGATTATAAGGGGACGATTCACAGATCATACACATGCACACACACTATATACTCACGCATGTATCGCTCACCTTCACCGGTGTTTCACTCACACCAAGAAATAGCATTCTGTATCTCTTCTTCTCTCTTTATCTTTGTGATCATACCATGATCTTCTGTTTGTGTCACACACACAATTGTCACCACCTCACAATACAATAGGGCACACCCCTATATTTATAAGAGAGGTAAACTTGATGGACAAGTCAATATGAATTACATCTCAATCAGAATTGGAGTTATAAAGTCTTTCCATAAAAAATCTCGTATCTGGGTCACCGAGTACTCAATGAAACTCCCACCGAGTACTCCGTGGTTGCACAAGTCTGCGCAAGTGTGCGAAACCCTCTGCCACTTTTTCACCACTTTGCGCAAGTGCGCCCGAATTCACAATTTACCAAGTACTCGGTGGTTCTTCAATTAGCAACTTGTGTCAACCTTTATCTCCACCAATTCTCTTCTCGATCATTCGAGAAAAGGAGTCATTATCTAACAGGATTAGGATTAGATAACTTTTGTGTTAATCTTGAAAGTGGATAGCTAGAGTGGATGTTTAGTTAGTTCAAACGTTTTATTAGGGTAGGTTGAATATTAGGATGTTTATTAATATATTTGTTCATGTAAATTAGTTAATCAAATTCTTCTATATATAAAATACGCATACATATGTTTTAAAGGTTCCTATCAAACACAAAATTTCTCCAATCACACTACTCATTTAGTGCCTATCTCTCTTATTTTCCTCTCATCTTCTACTCTTTCTATCTTCTTCCTAAACTCCCTCTTTTTCTTCCCTATTGTCTATGTTAGTATATATTTTCTACCCTTTCTACCTCCCTTTATGACTTCTCTCGGTTACCGAAAGTCTTTTTGATTCAGAACTCTTTATGTGAGTTGAGTTATTTCTCGCACCAGTAGTCTGATCTTTTTACTTTTGTTCAAAAGAGACAAAAACTCTTTTTTTTTCTGGACCAGTTGAACCACGTCACAACGGTTATGGCACGTGCTCGATTCACGTAAAAGGAGAATTAGCTATCAAGCCTGTTTAGAAACAAACAATGACAAGCAATTCGGTTTATGTTATCGGTGCACGTATCATTGCTCATATATATTTTGTTAAGTGATCAAGATCTTTGAAAAATACAAACCTTTGTTAGCCGTTAAAATTATTCATGTTTATCAAATATCAATGCAATTAAGTTAATGTCACGCGTAAGGAAGTATTAGGTATAATTTGTTGGGGTCACGACTAGAAACATAGTCCAAATTTTACCTGATTCGTGCAGGGCATTGATTTTGCAAATTAGTTGTGATGAATGTCCCAGACAACCCAAAAACCCAAATAAAAATGAAAATAATTAAATAAAAAAAATAAATGCTCAATGGACTCAAGCTACAGACCTCCCAAGCCGAGCCCAACTCAAAATGAACTAGAGTTGAAAATTTGAGCCCAAATGCTATTCCAATTTTTGGAAAACATAGACTGAGCCCGTGGATCTGGGCTCGAGTTAGGTCCAACCAACTTGAACCCCTGCATCTATTGCTAGGATTTGTTAAACTGGTATTAATTGCTACGCATCTATTGCTAGGATTCGCTAAATTGGTATAAGCTATGAGTCTAGGACCAAATGAAACTGTAATGAAGTTAGAAGAGATAGAGAGAGTTTTCCGAGGCTTAATCTTTGTTGGAAAGGCAATAGAAATTAGAAAAAACACACACACACACTACTTGAGTCTCGCCCTTACATTCACTAATATGGTCTGATACAATTTGCACATATAACTAATGTTTTTAAAAAAAGATAAGATAAACATAAACTCCATAAAACAGTAATGAATGTTATATTTCTTTTTAACAATAATTCGATCCTATGTTGTAAGGACAAAGTTCCTCCTCTTCGATATTGTGGTCAATATATGTGCCCAAAATTATTTTTAAAAGAAACTAACATTAGCTAATTCTTGTTTTAATGAACTCAATTAATGTTTTAAATAGGGATTACAAAAATCCCCGCCCCAGTGAGGAACTGTCCCACCTCAATTTAAACGGGTTTGGAGACTCGATTAAATAAATGAGGGCGGGCATGGGGGAGGAAAAAAAACCGGTGGAGTTTCAGGGCGGGTATGGGGAGGGGCAGCCCGCTCCGATTATGTTGCCTCACTCCGCTTACATTGTTAAATTACATATTTATCCTTATTAATTTATATATATTACACTTGTGTACCTATATAAATTCACACTCACAAGTAAACTCTACCCTTCTAATTCATTTTTTTACATTTCATCCAATACCAAGTACTAGTCTCCTTACCTCTTCATCTTTCTCGTCTTAATCTCATCTCAAATATGTAAAAAATTATATGTATTATTTTGATACTCGTATAATAAAAATAAATTTAAAATTTTAATTAAAAAGGTAAGCATTATTTTTATTTGTATAAGATTTTATTTATTTATTTAAGGTGAAAACCACCCGCTCCACCTCAAGGTCACCTAGTCTTTCTCTGTCCCGCCCTGTCTCATTTAATAAGCGATTTTGGGATAAGTATGAGAATACCAAAATTAAACGGGAATGAGAATGAGAATGGGGATCCCGCCCCATTGTCATCTCTATTTTTAAAATAATAATAATAATAATAAAAAAAGAGTTCGCCTAACTTTTTGCATGGCTTTGAATATATACTTTTTGAAAGGTATGGGCTTTGAATTTGGTAACAATACAATGTTTGAAGGGAAACGTGTCAAACCAGTATCATGACTTGTCATTAAATGTTCATATATATTCCATGACATAACAAACACGTATACAATGCATTAATGTCCACATTCTCAGAAATATTGTTGCATTTAGTGAGGAATGGTCTTGCTCTACCGTCAATTTTAAGTCAAAGAAAATGCTTGAATGCATACCATTTTCGAAGATTATGTACACACTACTACAATTTATTGCTTATTGCATAATAATATATAGCTTTGACTATGAGAAACTTGTGACACAATATTTTTGCTTTTCGCTTTTACCTAAAAACTTGTGTAGTCAAAGCAACCCACATGCATGTTGATTGGCGAATGCTGAATGTTTGTGGTTTCGCATATTCATGAATCACACACGAGTCAATACACACACATATATATAATATAGGTGTGTATATATATATTAAAGATCTATTTCTCAAGCTATTGAACATCTAAGGGTTTTTGTCATTTGAATATTTGCCAATGCAAGTATTATGGCATATTGATCCATGCATCGAAGGGAGGCTATGTACATCTTAGAGAAACAATTCTGAACAACAATAATCAAATTACTATTAATGCATTTAATCACTATCCGCTCCAAAAGATAATCCGCCGCAGGATCGATAATTTTTGTTTATGTAGGGTACGGGCGTGTTAGAACCGGTGACGGAATTCAACTGATTTAAAAGGAACATATTTTCGTCTCTTTTGAACATGGAGAATAAAATTAAGCGATTTACGAGAGAGATAACTCAACTCTCGTGAAAAGTTCTGATTGACTCAACAAAGAGGACTTTGGGTAATCGAAAGAAAAATAGCAAAACAGATAAAAAAGAATTGAAAGTGCAAAACAAGGAATTTAAATATACTGGGAATTGAAAGGAATTGAAAGGACTGTTGCAAGAAATTAAATGGACTGAAATTTAAAAGAATTGAAATATACAGTGCTGATAAAATAAAGATTTGCATAATGAAAGATAAAAGAATACTAAATGCAGATAAAGAACATTGTTTTTGTGTTTGATCGGGACCATTAAAATAGAGGTATGCGTACATTATTTATAGCCTAAAATTGTAAAATATAACATAGAGATAAATAACTAAAAATAAAAGATAAAACAACCTAAATTCTAAACCTATCTAAACACTAGCATCAACTCAACTACAACTCATTTTCCAACAGTGTCCAATACTCCACAAACTTTGTAGTCTTGATCGGCAAGAATTTCCTTCAATCAGATGGGCTTCATAGCTGGGCCGAAACTCTTTTACAAAAAATCAGCTTCTTGGCTCAAAGTTTCATACCATTTTCTTGCCCAATTTCAGCCCATTTTGCAGCCCATTTCATATATCAATTTCAGCCCATTTCGCGCCACGTCACCACATTTGTCTTGCCATGTGTTGGCTCATTTAGGGTGTTAACAATGTTCCCCAATTCAAAAACTATTTTTCTTCAAAAATATGGTATGTTGGAATTTTCTTTATCCCAAAATAATGCCAACACAACTCTTGTATCAACCTTCCTTGCCCCCGAGTCTGTCACTTGGAAAGAAAAAAATTAATGAGTTGGCTCCAGTACTTTATTCATTTAGGACCAACATTAAAGTGGTCTTTATTCACCTAATCCTAAACCTAACTAGGTAGAAATTGTTTAGCGTTCATCAACAGTGGATGAATGAACTCATACAAGACCTCAGCACTCAAAACTTTATACTTTTGTAGTGGGGGAACAAATACAATCAGCCGAAATTAAATAATTGTGCAAAGTCATGTTAGCCGATCTTATTGTCGGTTCCATTATAAGAACGACACAATACCCATGAAGATTTTCGCGGTAAGTACTCTTGAAATTTTATATCTTTTTACAATTTCAGACATTTCGGCTGAAATTATAAAATACGAAGTTCCGCTTTTGATCAAATTTTTCTCATAAACCGAAACCCAACTAGTTTCCGCCACTTTAAAGTTGGTTTCAGCCGCTATAATTCTGATATCGGTCGCTGCAATTTTGATATTTGCCTTTGCAATTTTGACCGCTGCAACACTAGTTTCAACCTCTGCAAATTTAGTCAGTTTGGTTTTGGTTGCTATAATTTTGGCTAGATTATTACTAATGGCCGAAACGCTATCAATTGGCTAAGTTTCGGCCAATCCTTTTTTGGATGGATTGGTATTGATTGCCTTGGTTTTTTCCTCAACAGTTTCAAATGCTTTGGCATCAACCAGAGTACTTTCGACCAACTCATTTGTTTCTACCAAAACTTTAATTTTAGTAATAGTGATTTTTTTCTCAACCGACGTGGGCTTGTGCAAGTTGGCCATCGACTACCCCCCGTGTCTTGGAGGATGTAGTGGCTAAGTTGATGAAAGATTTGGATATATTTCTTTCATCCAATCCATAAACTCATTAATCACCTGTCGGATTTCATCATTGATTGCAAGCATGACCTTTGAACCTTGTGGTGGCATGTCGCAATTCTCTCGGCTACATAGTGGGGTCCCACTAGGCGTGCCAAAATATATTCGCTCCAAAAAAAATCGGTCGTAGGACCAGACTGATAATTTTTGTTTCCGTAGGGTGCGGGCATGCTAGAACCGGTGATGGAGTTCAACCGGTTCAAAAGAAATGGGTTTTCGTCTCTTTTAAACATGGGGAATAGAATTAGACGATTTATGAGAGAGAGAACTCAAATCTCGTGAAGGGTTCTGATTGTCTCAACAAAAAGGACTTTGGGAAAGAAAAATAACAAAATGGATAGAAAAGAATTGAAAGTGCGAAACAAGAAATTTAAATATACTGGGAATTGAAAGGAATTGAAATGACTGTTGCAAGAAATTAAATGGACTTAAATTTAAAAGAATTGAAATAGACAGTGTTGATAAAATAAAGATTTGCATAATGAAAGATAAAAGGATGCTAAACGCAGAGAAAGAAAATTGTTTTTGTGTTTGGTCGAGACCATTAAAATAGAGGTATGCGTACATTATTTATAGCCTAAAATTGTAAAAAATAACCTAGAGATAAATAACTAAAAATAAAAGATAAAACAACCTAAATTCTAAACCTATCTAAAAACTAACATCAACTCATTTTCCAACAGTGTCCAATACTTCACAAACTTTGTAGTCTTGATCGGCAATAATTTCCTTCAATCAGATGGGCTTCAAAGCTGAACCAAAACTCTTTTACAAAAAACCATCTTCTTGGCCCAAAGCTTCATACCATTTCGTATCTCAATTTCAACCCATTTTGCGCCACATCACCACCTTTACCTTGCTACGTGTTGACTCATTTAGGGTTTCAACAATCACAATCTTTCATAAATTGCGAGTATTATTATTAATATAGGTATAATGTATATACGTAAGAATTTCTCTTTTTATCTAAAAATAAAACACATCTTGTAAGCTTGAATGTGTCAGTCTATTTGAAAAAAACTTGATACTTGAAGTCTTGAAAAAAATTACGAACATAATTCGAACCGTACTCGAAGCGTATTTAATTTGTCTCGACCTAATTAGGTGAGGTATTATTACTAAATTGACTAAAACATGAAAGCCATTGAAATGTTGTGGGTTGATGTGACTAAAATTAACGTTTCTAAGGAGATGGGCGGTTTGTGGAGCCCTTTAGTTTGGTCTAATGAAGGCAAGTCTATGTGCACAAACGTGCTCTAATATAGTATATTTCCTAATATATATGATATTTCATCAATTCATAGACTTACTCTATTCAAATTTTGATTAAAGAAAATAAAAATTGTATTTAGTTAGGTCTTTATTTTTCTGTAAATGGGTTTTTTCAATTCATCCCTAATTACGGCAGCACGTCACGTGATGCACATGAAATGAGTGCTAACTTAACTATTACATTATGGTAAAGTCATGTTGCTCTGTAGTTAATTAATTTGATTAATTGTTTGAGTAATTAATTTCACTGTGGTCTAGCCATTAAAATTGAACAAAATTGATGATCAATTGGCTATGTATAATAATCATTGATTGTGTTTGATCCTTGATGTGTGACTAATCTCTCATTTGATATCTTAATGAAGTTTAGGTTTTGCAACTTTTGTTACCATGTATTCAACTAATAGGACAAGTGACTAGCAATGAATTACATGGATTCATGAATCATGATCACAAATTTTCAACAGTCCAAGTTAGATAGTGATTATTTTGACTATATATATATATATATATATATATATATTACATTTTCCTATATAGTTTCTTGTTTCTTCCATATATCTTCATCAATGGTAGCGTATACTTCCGTGTAGGAAACACCAAGAAATTTGAATCTGTTAAGCACAAGTTTGGCATATATTTCTTTCTCCAATCAAAAACTTTTGTAGACTTATTGTCAATGATGTGGAACTTATGTATTTGTTTCCTTTAAGAAGTGTCAAACCCAATGGTTATTCCAACTACTTGTAGGTTATAAATTTTGTTCTTTGAAAAGGAGTGCTTTAATGAGTAAAAAGGTTTAGGAGGATTTTCGAAATTGAATTTCAAAGTAAAAATAGTTGAGAAATTTAATAAAACCACAAATCAAAATAATTGAAAAAAAAAAAAAAAAGCACAGAACTTGGCCCAAGTATGTTATGTTCCCGGGTGAAAAATGAGCACTCATTCAACCTTTAAATATGATATATGATGTTTGAAAAAGTTGGAAAGTAAAGTGAACTATTTAGGGTAATTTGCAACGACACCCCCTGATGTTTTGGTCAATTACAGATAGATGTTGGTCAATACACTTTTTTACAGAGACACCCCCTGAATTTTGTAAAGTATTGCAATGACACCTCTTGGAGGCATAAAATATTTTTAGTGCCATTGATTATTTTAATTTTCATGTAAAATCTCGAAGTTACCCCTGCATAAACCCTGCACTTTACTTATTACACCAACCACCCTTATCATCATATTCTTATTATCAAATTTATCAAAATAATATTCAATTATATTATCAAATTTTATTAAAATTATTAATTGGCAATAATATAAAAATATATAATTTTTTTTCTATTCGTACATAAAAATTTATATATATATTATTAGATATGTAATACCTATAATGATTATTAGATATAACCCTTTAATATTTTTTTGAGAAATATTTATATAGTAATATATTAAAAATTAAGAGCATTAATTAAATAATGGGCTTTTCTTAGTATTATTATTGTTGAATTTTTATTAGTGGTAGAATTTACCTTTAAATATATTTTTTAAAAATATTTTTGATGTTTTTGAATTTTTATATTTAAAATAAAATTATATATATTGTATATCTTATTTATTTATTGTAGATTTTTTAATAATAAGAGTGTGATGATAAGGGTGGTCAGTGTAATAGGTAAAGTGTAGAGTTTATGCATGGGGTAACTTAGAGATTTCACATGAAAAATAAAATACTCAAGGGCACTAAAGTTATTTTATTCCTCCAAGGGGTGTCATTGCAATACTTTACAAACCTCAAGGAATATCTGTGTAAAATAGTGCATTGATCAACATTTACTTGCAATTGATCAAAACCTCAGGGGGTGTCATTACAAATTACCCAACTATTTATTTGAATGAGCAAGGAACAAAAGTTGAATATATTGTGCTTTTTGTCATCTTTGTAAAAAGCTTACACCTAATCTCTTCCAAAACTTACACATTTATATATATATATATATATTAATAAATCTGGAATTTTTGTCCCGACTAATCTACAAAACATGTGCAAACTGCAAGACCAGTTCTCCACACAAATTTAATTGAGGTTGAATTTGCACTCACTAAAAAATAAAAATGAGATCTAATGCTTTCTGAAGCAACCCTTTGGTTACAATTAAATAAATTATTACAAGAAATAGCTCCGGAATTAAATAAATTATTACAACATGTTTCACTTGGAAAAGTATTAGAAATACCTCCGGAGTTATAGCATGTAACCATGATCTATTAAATTACCTCAAGAAATAGCCAATTTACAATAAAACCCTTGATAAAGATTGAAAGCAAGAAAAATTAACCCCAACGCGGTGGTCCATAAATTTGAAGATACGGAGATAATGAATTTCCATTTATAGGTTTAATATAAGTTATTGCTACAAAATGTCACCGGAAAATCATAAAAATTGAATTTAATGTGGCCGAAGTTGGTTGCCCAACGCAAATCACATCATAATAACTTTCACAGGGGTCCAACTTCACCACGAATTTTTGCCCTATGATGACACCAAATTAGACACAATGACACACTTTCTTCTGACTTGGCTCAACCAACACACACTTGATGCCTTTGATATACACCAAGTTATGCACTCAACACACACACAAAATATATATGCAGAGTAATATAAACAATACCAATGCATGTCAAGCTGAGACATCACCTTGCCAAAGGCAAGTTGGCACACTCGTGGGTATGCGTGCCAGCATAGCCCACCGTGTTTTTAGCACCGAGCCAACATCACCAACCGTGCCACCGAACCATGTCAAAACATGCCAACAAGCTTCCCCATACGTACCCTAGCCAAGGCTTTGTTAGATGGTTGAATGCCCATAGGAGTTAGGGACACACCTCTCCTTATATATGCAAAAAATACCCACAGCCTTGTGACCAGAACAAACATCAGCCATGCTCGAGGAGTCATAATGGCCTTATTTAATTTTCCCGGCCTCTAAATCTAAATCTTCTTTGGCAAATCCTAAGGTTGCTCTAATTTAATTCCTGCAATTTTCCAACACTTCTAAGTATGCCTTCCAAAGTTGGACTTATTTACAAAACTATCACTGTGTCACACTGGTATGCCACAACACACTTCGGGACATCAACGGGTAACAATCCTCCCCCACTTAGAAAAGTCCAACGTCCTCGTTGAAGCCAACCCATCATGTGTTTAACTTATATGGCTACAACACAACACTTAACATAATTCAAGTGTTGCCCGAAACTTTAACCTCAGTTTCTGAAAAGATAACAAGTCGGCACCTCTGCGTACCAACTTTAAACAATATTACTGCAACAAACACTGCTACTCACTTGCCTTTGTCACAAATCCGACCTCCATATCAATCCTGGCCAACATTTAAGAAAATCATGCCTAGTCTAGAATGTTATCATCTGCATTAATTCTGACCAAACCTTCAACAATACCAGACCTTGTCAAGAGACTCAACCTCCGCATCAACCCTTGTTAAGATAATCAGAAAAATAACATGTGATGCGCGTCAATCGGGGTTAAAAATAGTGCTTAAGAACAGACCCTTATGACGACAAGATTTTACCTATCATAAACGCACGAATCGTATTGTAGTACAATTCGGCTTGAGAAAGGGAATATCGATCCCACAAAAACTTGGATTTATTCACTCTAGTAACCTAAAAGTAATGAATTATAGTTTTGAAAAATGTTTTGATTTGTTTTGAGATTAATAACTAATGAAACTAACTAAAAACAATATTTAAATGAGTTTGTGATTCAGAGTAGAGAAAAACTAGGGTTTTCATACTCCACCACTAATCGCATAATATAGATATCTACTTGACCAATTGTAAGATGACGATCCATTATCGTGAATCAGATTATACCACAAATAATCGAATATATCCTAAAAAGAATACCGTTCACCGGATTCACTACAACTCATCTCTGGACAGAGTGTGATTAGTGCATGTCATCTACTTTACTCTAATCTACTCCTACAACATGAAATTAAACTAACTATATCACCTCGCCGAGGCATGGCCTGTGTAAATCTAGGATTTCGGGTGTTAAGCACCATTGTGTAGATTATCATGATACATTGGAGAACTTCAATCTAAGATAAAAATAGAATAAATATAAAACTCCTTATATTAAATAACTACAGTCATAGATCTACACAATCATTACAAGCGCGGTCTTCAGTTTCCCCTCGTTACAATTGAAAGAAATAAATAACTACATTACTTGGCTAGGGTTTTGCTAGAAAACCCTAGATACCAGTTTAGTTGCTCATGGTGGAAGAAGACTGCATCGTTGATGTAGAAACGCCCTTCATGATCTTCTGTTCCGGATCTCTAGGTCTTGAATGACTCTCTTCTTCAAAAGATGTAAATCTCCAGAGATATTGGTCTAAAAATTATGTAATTAGAAGTTCCTTAGGTCTGGTCCAGACCTTGGCATTTATAGAAGAAGTTGAGAAGAGTCATGTTTGTATTAGACTTGTCCAACTTGGAGTAGGATTCCTTGTTTATGTGTTTCTTTTCAATTCTGATCCATAACCCCTCAATCTGATGTAAATACACCTTATACACATGCTTAGAGATGTTGGAGTCGAAGATAAGTAAAAGGAAGTCGAATCAGATCGGGACTCAAATTCCCAGCTATCTTCTACGCTTGGCCCTACGCTTAAGCGTAGGGCTCCTACACTTGAGCATAGTTTGGCCTATGCGTAGCTCCCTAGCCATATGCCACTTTTTGCTTACTGTTTGCGTTGGTATGCGTAGGAAAAATTATGAAAACCACTTTTTTCAATTATTCCTCCGTTTGAATCCCCTCAACTTCGTTAGTATGTTTTCCAAAGTTTCGGCTCCGAAAAATATCGATATTGCCCTCCGAGAGACACTTTTCGCTTGAAAACTTATCGTTCTCTCTCATTTTAGATATACACAAGCGCATAATTGGTTAATTCACCAAAGTTAGCTCGTTTTCTTCATTAAACTCTTGAACACGCTTAAACATGCAAACCGCATAAAAACACTAAGTAACGGAATGATAAAACGTAACAATAGCGAGTTAGGGGGCTAGAATGGACAACATTCGGCACCTATCACACCCTCAAACTTAAATATTGCTAGTCTCTTAGCAATGAACTCACATGAGAACTTTGAAAACATCTCATGATGATTATCTATTCTAACTACTTTACACTAATCTCTTGTTTTCGTGAGGGTCGGCGATTATACTTAGCATGTGTACCAAGCCTTTGAAGCCCCTAGGCAACACCTAGTGGACGAGTAAAGTCTCGTGAGGGTTAGATATATTACCCACAACTTCTTCATTCTTCATTCTCACGCATTCATGTATTCACATACTCATTAACCAAGCCATGCTACAATATAGAAAATAACATGGATATAAGTATTCCCACTCACTACCAAATAAAAACTATCTCGAATTAATGTTGAGAATGGTCCCACTAGAGTAGACAACTTCGTTAATCTCTACTTCCAATCCGGACAACCTTCCATGTGTAAGTGAACTCCCCCTATAACAAATTAATCTACTTTTCATATCTCTTCATCGTTTGCTTCTTTTGTTATATTTTTCACTTCATTTTTTTCTTTTTTCCCCCCCAACCTAGTGGCTTTAGCAAACATTGAGCCAATGATCCCAAGCTAGACAACTTTAGGTCACCAGGTGATAAAACACCCATTCGGCTTAATAATCCAGACTATCTAGGCTCGATTTGAAAAGACTTTCCAATGTTTCACTTCTTTTTTTCTTTCTTTTTCATATATATATATTTAGCATTCAAAATTTATTCTTTCGACTCAATACTCAAAGATCAACTAATTTAACAGTAGGGGTCATGTGCATGTGCCTATAGGTCAAAATCGTTATTCTCGGTTTCAATTTCACTAATTCATTTACCTATGTAAAATCACATCACCTCACTAACTCAATCTAATAATTATTCTCATGAGTGGGAACATTGCATCACATACTGCTCATAAATCATAAACACATACTCAATCAATATGTAATGCAAAACACTCATGCATGAAAACAAAGAATTTCTAATTTTTTTTAATTTTTTCAAAAAAAAAATCAATCATTCCCTATAACCAACTATACCTTCCCCCCAATTAAACCATGTCCGCATGGTTCACAATCATACTCATGAGAAGGAATATAGTTACCCTTGAAGCGCAGTTCCAGAATTTCTGTTATTTAAACATGCTCTTCTGATATATATATATATATATATATATATAATACAACATGCATACAACTGTAGATATATATATTTCAAGAAATAGTAAACTAACCAGTAATACAGAATGCAAGAAGAAGAACCAGAGAAAATTGAGCTCTTTGTGATACCACAGTTTCCTTAAGGCAATATTGCTCCCTCTATGGTGCTCAAGGATTCCGAACAAATGCCTCCCAAGATAGAACGGATTTCGCCTTCACTGTTGCAGCACTGCAATGATGAAGACCGACAAACTCAAGCTTTGTGTTTTGTACTCAAAACCGAACCAAACCAAACCTATCTATATGTATATCAAATGCAGAGTAGAGAGAGAATATGATTTTTGGAATATACTGGGAAGAAAATTGTATTTCGGACTGAAATGCTATGCCTATTAAAAAGAGAATGGAGAGGTACCTCAACTGTACGCATCCACTCCAATAGGCACTAAAACTGTTTATGTACTGGTTGCATACAAAACTGTATACGTAACTCTTCAGCAGAGATATTTGTAGTTTTGTCAAAAATAAAAAAGGAAATGGGTATAACCAACCACCCGCACCAGGACCGCGGCCCGGACAGGCCGGGTAAGCGGCGCGCGCGTGTGTGGTTGGTCTAAGACTAACATGGTTCATGCATGGTCTAGCTCTCTTCCCATGCCTCTAGATATTCAAGTCACCCATCTAAAACAACCATATATAAACACCTTTACACTTTACTTTATTTTCAATGTGGGACAAACATTCTTACTCAAGTTCAAATGGGTTACTTTGAGAGATAATTTCTCATTCAATAATTAATAGTTTTGAACATGTAATTATACCCACTCGATCTCCTCACCAAGGAGAACACATTAGTGCTTGGTCCCGTTAAATTCGGAGTTCGGGTCCCATAATTATTTAAGCTCAAAATTGGGTTTAATTACTGATATTTCTAAACTATTTCCAACAATTTCAACAGTATTGCACTTGTTCTCTCCCCCAAACTTGATTTAAGACACCTGTAGAACTATTTAACAAAACACAAATACTCAATATCATAGCAAATGAAGAAGAAATATATCATCGCTTTCCGGAAATCATTACTCAATATAAAACAATGAATGAGTTTTTTATTTCATGAAATAAACGATTTGGCATTTAGGACCTACAATCCTACGGAATTGAAAATTACAAATTACTATACTAAATTAAAAACAAATCCTAAAACTAATCTTAAATCTATAAATCTTAATCCAACTATGACTCTTAAACATTCATTGCTCTCATTCACTCTTCTTTAGCCACGTCCAAAAGAAACCTTAATAGTTGCCTCTATTCTAAGCCGCTCAAATTCCGCTTTTTAGAAGTACTATGTAAACGACAAATACTTCCCATTCATGTCTTTCAACTGATAACCAATTGTCTCTCGAGGAGCCTTAATAGAACATTTTTTTTCATAATTTTTAAAAAATATTGTATGAATCTGCTTTATAATTACATTATCCACAAAACTTTTGCAAAGCTACAATTACATTAATTATTTGTAAATTCTCAATACATTTCACCGTGTTCAAACAATGTGCTTTTTTTTTTCTCTCCCTTAAAAAAAAAACAATGTGCTCCTTTAAACTGGAGAAATTAAATCGTCTGCTAATTTCTTCATCTTTTTAGAAATAAAAAAACATAAATGTGACTTCTGGCTGCAAAAAAATATTAAAAAAAGTAAAACAAAAAATAAAAGCTCCACCTAATATGTGCCAAAATAGGAAATTGTACTAAAGAGTGGCAACAAAAGCAAGTGATGTGTCAGAGTCTCATGGCCATTAATTCGATTTGGTGCACAACACTTTAGATCATGACAACCTTTTAACATCAATTAAAAAGCAACCGTCGATTAGTGTTAGAAAAAGTCTATCAAAAAAAAAAATATCAAAACGCGTTTCTTCAACTTTTCTCCACCGTTATTACAGATTAGACCTCCAAATGTCAAGCCATTGGACAGCACAATCACACGTACGTGTATGTTTTGGGTCCCACTCAAACCTTTTAAATTGTTCACCAAAAAAAAAAAAAAACTAGAAATATTAGCCACAAACCCACAATTCACAACTAAAATGATGAATTAATTGAGCATTATTTATTTAAATTGTATCAACACCAATTAACTTTTCAAATCTATATAGTGATTGATCAGAACAACAAATAGACCCCAATAAAAGAATAAAATATTAAACAGAAAAATAAATTTTAATAACAAAAGCCTACTATCACTAGTCTCTCTATACAGTATACACTTCCATGATTGCAATTGTAGTCTATACTCTAAACCCATGAAAAGGAAGCCAAAAAATACATAGCTAAAAGAAACAAATTAAGGTATCTTCAAAATTGTAGAGAGAAATTAAGGTCGAGTCTTGTGCACTACTTCTTTCCGTTAATGCAGGATCTGGAGAGAGAGGGTCAGATGTACGCAGTCTATTAATTACCGACGCCAGGACTAGGTACGGATCTGAGTATCCGATCTAGTTCTGCGAGGTGGCGCGTGAAGAGCCTTTCGTTGTCGAGCATGGCATGACCCTTCTTGCTTGGGGCAGAAGGTGAGACTTTGCCCTTGGGAAGGGCAGTGAGGAACAAACTGTGGTCCAAAGAGGATGATGGTGCCTTATTTAAAAGCTTTCGGGCATGGGAAGAGGACACAAAGGAAGCAAATAGAATGAAGGACATGAACAACACGAGAGCTAAACGAGCCATGTGTGGTGTGGTTTGTTACAAACAATATGAGTTGAGAGAGAGAGAATTGGTATGTGGGAATTGTTTTATTGTTGGGAATGAGAAATGTAATGGGGAGTGTTAATATGGGGTGGTGATATACACATATATATATATATAGAGAGAGAGAGAGAGAGAGAGAGAGAGAGAGGTGTATAAGGTTTGCACTTGGAGGATTAATTCAAGGTCGCGTGGGGGACTAGAGAGAGAAAAGTTTCGAGGAAAGAGAGAGAGCGTGGAGAGCAAGTTAGAAGGGAGGTGTGCGCCTAGTCAATGGCAAAATTTGATTTATTTATTTATTATTATTAATATTTTTGAGTGTTAAAAGGGTCTGTTTGCAATTAGTAAACGGAATGAAATCAAACAAGCCCTAAAGAATTCAAATATCCTACATACCAATTGGTGTGCGTGTGTTACAGTGCGTGTAAGAGAGATTGGCGGAATAAGTGCATAAATGCCGCGTGGAGGCTGACTTGGGTTAGTTAGGAGGAGGTAAGCCGCCGGCCTCTCTTTTCATAGGTCCAATTCTATCATAAAGATGCCATAATATTTTTCTTCAAATTATTATAGGAAATTAATTTTCAATTCTCTATTCTTCTAAAAAAATTAAAAATAATAAAATTAAAAGAAAAACTGTTTAATTGATATTTTATTAAATTTATTAAAAAAATGAATTTTTGTTCCTGAGGATTATGTCTCCACAACTCGTGTAATATTAAATCGCAGACTTGCGGAGTGAAGGGAATTTGAACCCACACTCGGTACACTGGATACAATTCGTCCAGGCATCAAAAGTCCGTCCTAACCAACTCCACTACGTCGAGGGGATTATGTTGAAGTACTAGTAAGCAAATCTTGAATTTCTTTTTCTTTGGAGTTAGGAAAGCAAGTAATCATTTATTTATTTAGTTTATACATATATTGATCTCATTTGTTAGTGCAAATATTAAATACTCTTAACAGAGCGATACTCCGCACATCAATCAAATTTCAACTCGTTAATGAAAATAAGTAATTTATCAATAATTGTTGTATTTTTTTCTCTTTGGAGGAAGGAAGGAATCTGGAGGATGAAAATAAATAAATTGCACACTTCAAAGTTTAACAATCTTTTAAGACTTGTCAAGTGTGTAATACTCATAGTTCGCGTTGTGGTATTAATTTTGATTATTGGTATAGGTGTAATATTATGGTCTGTTTGGGAACTTGATTTTGGTTTTGGTTTTGGTTTTGGTCTTGTGATTTTGGTTTTAGTGGTCTTGGGTGGTTTTAGATAAATCTAAAACCAAAATTGGTGTTTGGTAAGGAGTTGGTCTTGGTCTTGCTCTTGGTATAATTATATATATATATATACTAATATATATTAAAAATATATAAATATGAAAAATATATATATAAAATTTGAAAAAAATATTAAAATGAAAAAATATATATAATTAAAAAATATTTAAAATTCCTGAAAACATTTGACATTTTTATTTTTTATTTTTCCAAAAAATATATATATAATCGAAAAATATATTTTAAAATGTGAAAATTATATATAAAATTCAAATAATATATCTTAAATTCGAAAAAATATTTATACTTCAAAAAAAATATAAAATTCTGAAAATTTTTATTATATACTGAAAAAATTTAAAAATTTAGAAACAAAATGATATAAAATGGGGAAAAATATATAGATTCGAAATAAATATATAAAATTCAAAAATCATATAAAATTATAATATATTTGAAAGAAATATTTAAAATTAAAAACAAATTATATAAAAATTGGAAAATAAAAAAAATTACTATTTGAAGATAAAATATATCAAATTTGAAAATAAATAAAAAATGAAAAAATAATATATAAAATTTGAAAAAAATATTTAAAATAAGAAAAAAATATATAAAAATTCAAGAAAACAATATTTAAATTTCTATTTTTTTTAAATTCAAAAAATATATATATATAATTGATAAAAATATTTTAAAATGTGAAAATTATATATAAAATGCTAAATATTTATAATTGTTTCCAAATTTTTTTTCTCCAACTTAATTTTCTGAAAATATTGTTTTTCATAATATATTTTTTCAAAAAATATATATTTTAAGAAAATTATATTTTGAAAAAAATATTTCCAGAAAATTATAAAATTTTCGCAATTTTTTTTATATTTTTTGAAAAGTGCGAAATATTGATATTTTATTATAAAATTTTTGCACTTTTTTTTATATTTTTTTAAAAGTGCAAAATATTTAAAATTCAAAAAAATATATATAATTCAAAAAATATATAAAATTTTGAAAAATTATATTAAAATATGATTTTTTTCCAAAAAATATTTTTTTCAAAATATAAAATTTGAAAAATACTTTTCCGAAAATTTGTTATGTCCCAAAATGAAAAATTTATTATGTCCTAAAATAATTTTTTTCCAAATATTATATATTATTTTTTTCAAAATAATTCCTATTTTCGGCCATATATATATATATATATGTATGTATAGAGAGAGAGAGAGAAAAGTCAAAATTGGTAGGCCAAAATCATGGTTTTAGTGATTTGTTTTAAAAAGCTCAAAACCAAGTCCAAAACCCACCAACCAAACATGGTTTGGTTTTGAAATCAAATACCAAAATCAAAACTAGACCCAAAACCATGTTCTCAAACAGACCCTTAGACTCTAATAATATTGAAATGTGGGTATCGAATAAGTATTTCTACTACATACATAAAAATAACTACATCTTTTAAAATATTATGAACGAGAAAATATATAACCAACTATGTTAATATCATAAAAAATGGGTGGACAATAAAGTCGAATTCAAGAACTTCATATTGGTTTGATTCTAAAAAGAAAAGACATTATAATATTGCAAAACATAGCCATAAAACTACAACAAACTTAATACATTTGGTACGCATGACATGCGAATCACAAACCCCCTTAAACAAGAGGGCACCTTCACATGTTATAGTTGCAAGCTCTTTTTGACCTTAGTTTCAGCCCCATATTCTTTTAATATATAGTGCACGTTCTCCTACAATTCATGAGCATGTTTTCTCACTTGACAACAAGTCATGGTATACATGGATCGGAGTTTATGATATATATATATATATATATATATATATATATATATATATATATATATATATATATTGTTGAAATAAAAAAATCAATCGTAAATAATAAAACAGTAAAGAATTAATACACATAATTTATCGTGGTTAAGCCAATTTGACTTATGTTTACCAGAACAGTTTTTGTATTTAACTTATCAATGAATTATGGTTACAATGATATATATATATATATAATTAATTCATATATACTGATAAAATATAAAAATCACCATTTATCGTATTTCGGGAGACCCCCCAACAAGTTAAGCAACTTAATCGATGTCCCAACTGGGGACTTTCACAGGCCGAAGGCCCGACCCCTTTGGACCTGGGTCTTCCTTACTGATTATAATTATGAGTCATAACCCAACCTATATTATCTTATATGTACATCTTAATTAATCATATTGACAATCATTCTAAATACTTTTTCACATTAACACTAATAAACCTTGACACTCAACTTAGTCCATGAGGTCATGGATATGTTAGGTGAGTCCTATTTTAGTAGGCTTTGGTCCAACTTACCAATTTGAGTCCTTGTCATTCTTTGCTAAATGGTGTACTAATTCATGCATATCCAGTAGCTGAGATTTAAAAAGATTTGAAGTAAAGTTTTTTAGTACTATGTAGCAAAGTCAAACCACAAATTGTTAAATTGGTCCCACAAATGGTTTTAGGATGGATTATAAATAAAGCTATTTTAATTGACCAAAAAAGAAAAAGAAAAAAAAGAGAGATTAGGATAGTTATGAACTTCTTTTCTTTCACTTACTGAAGAAGAAAAACAAATGGTAATTTTGGCTTGTAACGTTTTTGATATTATTTTGTAGAACTGTCTAATATTTATTTTTAATATTAATATATATATTTTAAGTTAGTTATATCATTAGCGATCGCCACTATATATACCAAGAATGCCACTATATATACCAAGAATGTAAATCATGATACGGTTAGGATGTGGCAAAATTTAACTGATGTTATTATTGGTGACTCCTTTTCTTAAGGAGTAAGAAAATTTGGTTATTCAATTTTTCTTTTTATTATGAGATCATAATCTTAAGAACTTCCTTTTAGGATTGACTTGTTCACAAATCCAGGTTAATTTGTTTACCACTAGAGAGGTAGAGGGAGAAA
Organism: Cornus suecica; assembly: GCA_963922005.1. Classification (NCBI taxonomy): domain Eukaryota; kingdom Viridiplantae; phylum Streptophyta; class Magnoliopsida; order Cornales; family Cornaceae; genus Cornus; species Cornus suecica. The sequence continues at coordinate 64,284,107 of OY998241.1, read as the reverse complement.
GTAAAAATGATATATTTGTGAGTGATATTTTTTTTGTTGAGTTGTTGATTTTATTGCGTGTATGATCTTGTGCCAGATTAATTCTTAAGTGAAAATATAATTAATTCCTAACAAGTGGCATCAGAGCTTCAAGTTGGAGCAAAGAAGAAGCTTGAATATTCTGGTTGAAATCTGAAGTTCAAAATTCCCGAAATCATAAACCAACCATACCAGGACCTTCGCTTCGACAAGACGAAATCAGCAGTGTCAAGCGCGTCGCCGGAAGGTGTCTCTCACGCCCCCACACACCGCCTGAAGTTTCAGTCAATTTTTTGGGTTCCACAAGCAGCAGTTTCGTTTCGGGCTTATTTAGCGGAACATCGTTGACTCAAACAAGGCGTATAATATATCGACGGAAATCTATTTTGAATACGAACATTTCGGCAGAAAAATCAGCCCCATCAAACTAGCCACGCGCCCGAACGTACCCCGAGATGGTTCTGACGTCGTCAACAATTTTTTGTCTTTTGTGCTGAATTATTTTTTGACCCATTTTTTTACGCGATCAGAGGTGTTCTTAAGGTTTTGGACCATTCCGGACACCGTGCAGTCGGTTTTGCGTGACTCGACTCCAAAAATATCAGAGCTATAGCGGCAACTTCTGATGTTAAGTTTGCGGTGGATAAATTTTATGGAAGAAATAACTTCAGTCTTTGGCAAATTGGGATGCGAGACTTGTTAGTTCAAGAAAGTTTAGATGAGGCACTAGACAAGAAACCTGCAGATATGGATGCAACAAAGTGGAGTAGAATCAACTCGAAGGCAATGACTACCATTCAGTTGACTCTAACAGATAATGTTGTATATGATGTAGTTGGCGAAAAATCTGCAGCAAATTTATAGAGGAAATGGGAAGATCTCCATATGGGAAAAAATGTTACGAATCGGTTAATCTTAAAGCAAGAGCTATATTCTTTTCATAAGAAAGAAAGTATGGACTTGTATACTCATCTTGGTGAGTTCAATAAAATTATCTGTGATTTATCTAATCTTGGTGTACAAGTGAGTGACGAAGATAAAACAATTATTTTATTGACATCGGTTCGCTCAACTCATAAGCATATGTTTAATGCTTTGCTTTATGGGAGAGATGTCATGATAGTGTAGCAAGTGAAAAGTGCTTTATTTTTTAGTGAGAAAATAAATGGAGAAGATGAAGGAAATATCTGAGATGATCACGCTCTTGTTGCTGAAAATAGAAGAAAATTTGAAATAAGAAAATGAGGACACAATAGATGGCAAGGTGGAGCTTCATGGAACCATAAGCCATTTATGGAGAGACCATGCTACTATTGCGGAGAAAAAAGGTCATTACATATAGAGTGTCCAAAAAGAAAAGAAAGTGGGTACAACATCGCTGTAGTTGCCAAAAAAGAAGAGAAAAAGATGATGATGTGCTTGAAATCCTATCGATTATTAACAAAAATGATAAAAAAAATGGATTATTGATTCTGTCAGTTCTCATCATGTGTGTCCTTATAAAGAATGGTTTACCTCCTACAAATCATTTGTTGGTAAAATTTTTATGGGGAATAATTCTTCTTGTGAAGTCGTAGGAATCAGAATAATTAATATCAAGACAACAAATGGATTGATAAGAACTTTGACAGATGTGTATCACGTTCCAAGTGTTAGAAGAAATGTGATTTCTTTGAGTGCATTGGTGTCAAAAGATTTTTGATTTAAAGCAAATTATGAACTACTAAAAAAGTAGGAAGAGAACCATATATCATGCTCATGTAAAGAAGGTCGACAATTTGTATGTATTGTTAGGAAATACACTATTAGGTGAAGCAATTCCGAAGTTGGTGTATAAACCCATTTTAACATATTAAGTCAAGGTGGAGTAATTTCGCCAATGTGGAGATTGTTAGAATGTTGCGAAATTTAAGTGGTGTTATTATTGGTGACTCATTTTCTTAAAGAGCAAGAAAATTTGGTTATTTAGTTTTCCTTTTTAGTATTAGAAGATCATAATCTTAGGAACTTCATTTTAGGATTAGCTTGTTCACCAATCCAGGTTAGCTTGTTTACCACTTTATTTTCTCATATATATATATGGGAGTATGCTGGTTAGGGTTTTGTAGAAGAAATATTGAAGAGAAAAATTGTGAGATTAGAGAGGTAGAGAGAGAAAATAAAAGTGATAGATTTGTGAGTAATATTTTTTTATTGAGTGTTTTTATTATTTAATAAGGAGAATTTTTAATTTTATTGTGTGTATGATCTTGAGCGAGATTAATTCTTAAACGGAAAGAAAATTAATTCATAAAAGATACAAGCAAAAAAATTCCATTTCAAGGTCGCAGTTAGGTGATATTCAGCTTAGTTGATTTTGATTGATCATATCAAGGAACTGGTTTTTCAATGCTTTGCAAGACTAAAATTTCCAAGATTTCTCATGCAGTGTGAGAAAGAGAAATTTATCAATGAGACAAAACATAATAATGATGTGTGGCACCTTTTTATGAAATCTTTAACTAATTTTAATTAAAATTACCTAGCCGACTAAGAAAAATAGTCTAAAGGAGGGGGTGAATAGGTTTTTTGTAGATTTATTGACAAATTAAAATTACTTACGAAAAAATCAATTTTAATTCAATTCTCTATAAGATAAATCATGAAAATATTAATTGAAGTGCATAAAATAAAGCGAAAGACAACACACGATATTTTTACGTGGAAAACCTTGGAAACGTTCCAAGTAAAAATCACGGATACGCTCGGGTATCGATGCACTGTGAATCAAGAAGTACACAAACTTTATGAAGTTTTAGACTTACAAATCACTCATGATCTTTCTTTCTCCACTCGACGTCTGACAGTCTTGAATCACTCGCGCTCCACAAAGTCTTTGCTCTGCTCTATACTCTGATGGCTCGCTTCTCAATGGATCAATGAATCACGAAGCCTCCTGCTTCGATATTCGCATTCAGACGGTTTTGTTTCTCAACGGATCGATGCAACCACGTTGCAATGGGTGGTTTGATGATTTTTCAGCAACGAATCATCCAATTGTACATAAAGATTTTCGGTGTAGAAACACAATTGGATAATCACCAAAAATTAGAGAAACCTTTTATATAGAATGATCAAGCGATCTATTTTTCTCTCTCTCTGCAAACGGATTTAGTCTATGGAAGTATTGCAGAGATCTCACAAAAGCCACCCAAAATTTGTAGAGATTCCTCTTATTTATAAAGAGATGAATCATATATTGAGTAAACTTATATCCTTTTTGGACTAGAATTCCTCCCTTACTTAATCCTCTTATAATTTGGAGTGAATTTGACCAATATTGGTATATATATCATTTATACACGTGCTATGATATATTAGAGTGTAGCCCATTAATAGAAATTGAAACGGATCAGAGCTTGTATTTGCAAAATTTCCACGCACTCTACGCATGAGCGTAGGCCCAGCTACGCTTAAGCGTAGTTTAGTCGTAGGCCAAAATCCACAAGCATAACTTAAGCGTAGTTTTGAGTGTTTCTAGTCACATTTAGCTATTGCAAACGTAGCTCAAGTGTAACAAAATTCATGGAAACTACTTTTCCCAATTTTTCTTCCATTTGAACCCCCTCGACTCCATTGATATGTTTTTTGAAATTTCGGCTCCGAAAAATATCATTTATGCCTCCGAAATGCATTTTTCGCTCAAACTTGCTTCCTCTTCATTTATCTAAGTTTGATTTGAATTTGACGAAACTTGTCGATGCTTTTGCTTGATCACTTTTATTTTCCTAAACCTACCTGACCTCACATGTTACTCAACATGATTATTATCGAGAGCATGTCAATAATAAACAATTTACAAATGTTCTTACATTAATAACACAAAATTTATACATATTATATATTCTTAAATCCTACCTTAAAACAACATCAATCCATATATCTTCCACTCCTAAAGTGGCTTCAAAGTAAAAGATTGAGTGTTTGAGTACTAGGAGTTCTTTGTTTCAAAAATTACCAAAGAAAAAAAAAGAGATAATAACTAAATCCATCAACAAAACAAATATTAATAGACACAAAACAAGTATATAATGAACTTTTTTATTTTTCCTTTTCACAAAAAGCAAACAAAGGACATTATGAAGTGTTTATTTAATTTGAACTTCTGTTTGACCGTAATCTACCCTATGCAAAAAGACACAAAAACAGTAACTCTATAAAATGAATACTAGTTGTCTCTTACAAAAAAATAAAAATAAATAATTGTTTGTAAATTTTTTTTTTTGTTTTGAAAGGGTGTAAAAATTATTGTTAATTTGTGCATGATGACCTTCTTTGTTATATAGTTTTTAAAATGCAGACGTGCACACCCATTTACAGCATATTAGCTATGAGAACTAACAAACAACAGCTATCATCAAAATTGACAAAATTTCTAAATTGTATGCTCATAATTGTAAACTAGTATTTGTTGCAAACATAAACTAAGATCTCCAATCTTTGCCAAAGAAAAAAAAAAACCGACCTCCCAGCTAGTTAATTAATTGATTAATGACATAATACTCCATTAATTAGGCCCTTAACTAACATTCAAGTTTTTCATGTTCAATCATATTTTTGTATTTCTTATAATATTGTATCTCTCCCTTTTTAACCATCTGTTTGGCTGATAGGAAAGGCAAACTAATGTATTCTTTCAAGGGTTTTACCCTAATAAAAAAAAATTAAAGTTCAAGATATTTAAACTTGGGTGGGTGGGATGAAATAGTTCTTGGATCTTTTACCATGAAGTACTAGGTTCAAATCCTCCCAACTATATTTCGTATCGCTAGCCCACTCCGACATATCTCAACAATGGTGTGATATTGTCCGCTTTGGGCTCAGCTCACACGATTTTGCTCTTGGGTTTTCCCCAAAAGGTCTCACACCAATTGAGATATGTACATCCTTTTATATACACATGATCCTTCCCACTTTTAACCCATGCATGTGGGACTTTGGTTGCATACTTAACAATTCAATAGGAGAAGCTCTATATTTATATGTGATGATATAGAGGTGGGTTTCTTAATCTTCCGATGTGGGACAAGTTAAGACTTTTTCCTATTATTTTTTCCAATATATATATATGCATGTGATCTCAGTTTAACAAACTATTAGCATGCATTTAGTAACATATATATATATACATTCTTTATAAGTAAACTATTCATGATATATTAAATCAAAGCTTAATTTGGAGAACAAGAGCACGATAAATATCTAATACCGGTCGGACGAATACAGAACAACTTCAATGTGAACAGCATGCTACATGACATTAGCATCACTAATATAATCTTGCCTGCCCACCACCAATAGGAAATTTGCGCCATTGTTACTTTAGGTTTAGCTTTTTGGTCCCTTTATTGTCATTTATTTAGCCGGCCAAGGCCAAAATTGGTATTTTGTTTTATTATTATTTACCTTATTTTTATTATTATCATTTTATTAATCACGTTGTTCGGGACTTTTGTCCCTTCTAGTACACAGCCTTGTCCAAAGCGACACTCAACATGGATCAGGTAAAGTTTGGAGTATGTCCACGATCGTGGCTCCAACAAATTTTTCGTACTTGATAGAAATAAAAAATGAAATATAAGATATTATGAGGTACTAAGTTCCAAGACTTTTTTAAATGGTCCAACCCATTCAAATTAAGGACAATTTTTTTTTTTTGAATGAACTAATTAATTAATTGTTTTTCCCTATTTTCTATAAGGAGGAAGAATCGCAATATATTTATTTATTTTTTAATTAACTTCACTCTGTTTAGGAAATGTGAAAAGGGTTATGGGATTTGCACTTGACTAATCAAAGAATTTTGTTCCATTAATCTGCAATTAAATTAGTCTTGAACTTGGGCATTCTCTATTACTAGCTTTAAGGACAAAGTGGGAACGAAATAAGGAGACTATGCCCAAATTCAAGAAAATGAATTATGATGATGAGCTTTATATTTTATAATATTGTGACCACCTCAAGCTACTCATAGTTCCCTAGATCATAAATATAAAAGCCCGCCCAAATTGAATATGACAGTTATATATAACTGCATAATCATTAACCACAATTTTCTTGACTTGATTATAATTTTCTCTTTAGTGGAAGGAGAATTTGAAAATAAAATATTACTTGCACCGGATAATAATGCCGAATAAACACATTAAAGATTTAACAGTTGTTAAATGGATATATATATATATATATATTAATATACTTAGGTCTCACATTCATGTAGTAGAGGGACATTTTGGTAGATTAAGAAATTATGTTAGCTATTCCGTGCAAGTATCTGAGCTCTAATTCTAACGGTGACATAATTTGGAAAAAGTAGGACCTAATACCTCAAAAAATATTAGGTCCTAGATTCGATTCTCGCTGGCTACAATTCTAAACTTGAAAGTGTTCAAATAAAATCCAAATTTGTTAGGTCGGTTTTCAAAAATGACGAGTTTCATCCATATACAACCCCTTTTTCTTGTAATGCATTCTTAATTGCTGTCAATCTTAGTTGTGCATGAGTATATTAGGCGTTGAAGTTTTTAGTGTCATTTATATAACTATAAATTAAGACATTTCATAAAGTATACTTGATGATAACAATATTTGATAGAAAGAGAAGAATTTAACACTTTTTGATCAATTGATAACACTATAGAGTGATACATTAAATTTATTAACGAGTAGTTAATATATTTTTTTCTTTGACCAGGTGAGTTGATTTTGTATATATATATCAAAAGCTAAAAGGAAGAAAAAAGAAGAGTTAGTTTGAAATGATTTTGAATCAGCTTGAAGTTTATCACTAAACAAGTATTTGACTTGCACAAGAACTTGACTATGAATTAATTTATATATTGGAATCAACAAGAACCTACTCTTTCATTTAAAAGGTGCATCCACATTATAAAACTTGTATAATTGTACATGCATGTATCACAAATTCACAATATATATATATATATACACACACATATATATTAAAGATGGCGAGTAGTTCAATTGCTACTGTTTGAATGTGATGCTTTAACAACTGATGACCATGCGTCATGCAACAGATATATGAAGAAGAACAAGTCTGTGTCTGGGATTATATTTTGGTTGCAATTAATTTATCATATCTCTGTATATAATTAATGTATTTATGATTATATATGGGCTCTACTACTAAAATTTAAATCTCATCATAACTGAACATGTATGTCACGTAATAGACATTGGACCACTCACTTTATTTGACCCTGAAATGGATTTTTTGTTTTGTATAACAAAAAGTCAACAACAACCCCTCAAAGTGAGATGTCAGAGAATGAAGAAACAAAACAATTTAAAAAATCAACCCTTCAATTTAAAAAGTGAAAAAAATGAAAGTAGTTGCGATTTGCAGAGACAAAACCATATGGGTTTACTCTTTTTCCTCGTGATTATTATTGTAGTTAGGTTGTTGCAAGACCCTTTGGCCCGTTTAGCAAGGGGTTTGTGTGGTCTTGTTTTGTCTGATTTGGTTTTGTCTGATTTTGTCTGATCTTGTCTTGAATCTAAAACTCTGTTTGGTAAACGGTCTGGTTTTTCTGGTCTGGTTTGAGAAAAACAAAAATTTTATATATATATTAGTTTATATATTATTTTATGTATATAACTTTATATATTATTAAATATATATATTTAAAATATATTATTAAATATATATAATATATTATATATATATAATAATATATTTAAAAATATTATATATATATATTTAATATAGATATTTAATAAAATTATTTTATATATATTATTATAAAATAATAATATATATTATTCTATATATTATTAATATATATTATTTTTTAATTTAATATATATTTATATATATATATTATTTTTGAATTTATATATTATTATATATATATTTAATATTATTTTTTATATATTATTATAATATATATTATTCCATATATTATTTATATATACATTATTTTTTAATTTATATATCTTTAATAATATTATTTTATATATATTATTACAAAATAAAATATATATATTATTCTATATATATTAATATATATTATTTTTTAATTTTATATATATTTATATATATATATATATATATTATTTATATATATACTATTATAAAATAAAAAATATATATTATTCTATATATATTAATATATATTAATTTTTAATTTTATATATTATTTTTTATATATATTTAATAATATTATGATATATATATTATTATAAAATAAAATATATATATTATTCTATATATATTAACATATATTATTTTTTAATTTTATATAAAAATAATATATATATATTTAATAATATTATTTTTTTTATATTATTATAAAATAAAAAATATATATTATTCTATATATATTAATATATATTATTTTTTAATTTTATATATTATTTTCTATATATTTATATATATATATATTATTTTTATATATATTTAATAATATTATTTTATGTATATTATTATAAAATAAAAAATAAAGTTTATTCTATATATATTAATATATATTATTTTTTAATTTTAGTACATGAATTATATATATATATAGGAGAGAGAGAGAAAAAAAAAAGAAAGAAAAGTCAAAAATTGTGGGCTAAGACCAAGAAAGACCAACTTTTTTTTTGTATTGGTTTTACTTTATTTTGAACTAAATCCAAAACCAAAGTTTTAAGTGGTTTTGGTTTTGAATTTAAAAACAAAACCCACCAAACAAGTTTGGTCTTTGAAAACAAAAACAAACCAAGACAAAACCAGCAAAAACTGATTACCAAACAGGGCCTTACTCCCATTAATTCTTTGGATAAATTACAGTTACATCCCCTCGATATATGATATATTACACTTGCATTATCTATTGTTTAAAAATTTACAATTTCACCTCCTTTACAACTGAAATGAATTATCTACCAATGACTATTTTTCATGAGTTTAAATGTCTTTACATCTAGTTGATGGTATTTTAGACATTTTACCTCTGGGAAAATATGACTAGGGGAATATTTGTTACAACTTACAAATTTGAGGGAGTTTAGCTGTAATTATTCAAATAATAGAGGGTGCGAATGTGTTCTAATTTTTTACGAGAAATTTAACAAATAAGATCAAATTATATATCTAACCCATGGAATTCTACTCTATAATTCATCAAATTTGCAATGCTTGAAGATTCATTAATGATGAAAATACTTGCTAAAGTATCAAGTCAAAGTTTAATGATTGTGAGTGTGGGATCTTTCAAGCCCACCAAGCACCGAGCCCACACGTCGGTTGATTCAACAAAGTCGTTCAAAAGCCTAGAAGTGAAGACCTATTCCAAACCCAATAAACAAAATACTCTAAAACAACTTGATGATCAAGTCTATGATGTGGCAAAGAGATAAACTAGTTGATGTATGAACGAATGTTGTCATAATGGGCCCAAAGCCCAAGAAAGGAATGTATATAAAGAGAGAAAAATGTATCAATAATATTCATTGATGTGTTGTACACTTTTTGGCATCTACACATTAGCGTCGTCTGTGGAAAATAAATATCACCATTAATTATCTTCTCATCTCTCAAGTTGAGCTTACATTTCCTCTTCTCCCTTTAGGCTTACCTCTCATCTCCTTACCTAACCATGTCGATAACCCACTCCCAAGCGGAAGTGCCAACCACCGGAGACAGCTATGCAGGGGCTTCTCAAACCACTGAGTAGATCCTACAACAGCTGGCGGACGACGAAGAATGGAGTTAGGCCTTAGAGAAACAGAATACCGAGCTTTTAGCAAGGATGGCTTACCCACCCGCTCTTCCTGCGGTGCCTGTTCACCTTCATCTCCGGGAAGAAAGCGATAGGCTGGAGGAGCACGCTGAATCCTCACACCATCTGGACAAGACCCCTGCCACTGACGGGGTCTTGACCTCTCAGAAGCTATAAGAGATGATGGATGAATTCCAAAAGAAGGTCATGAGATACCTAAAGGCTCAATCCACCGATGACTTGGTCATTCAGGCCTTCATCGATTCAATCCAATCACCATTCACTTCAGAGATCACCCAGATGTTCTTCCCGAAGAAGTTCGTAATGCCTAAATTCACCCCTTATGATGGCATGAATGACCTTGAGGAGCGCATCTACCAGATTCACCAAAAGATGACCATGTATGCCAAAAATGAGGCCTTGCTCTGTAAGGTGTTCTCCACAAGTCTTGCCGACGTCGCTCTGTTGTGGTTCAGGAAACAGCCACCCGAATCCATCGGGAGTTGACAACAGATGACCAAACTCTTTGCTGCTTAGTACTACGGGAACAAGAGGCAAAACAATACCATATCCTGTCTCTTCACAATGATTCAATAGAAGGGTGAGTCCCTGAAAAGCTTTCTTTCCAGATTCAACATCGATTCCTCTTCCATCAACAACTGTGACCAACACTCTGCTGTTGAGGTTTTCAGTATGGATCTAGTAACTAAAACAAAGTTTTACCAATCTCTAGTAAAGCGCCCACCATCGGGAATCAGAGAATTGAATTCCAGGGCCCAAGGCCACCTGCGGATAGAGGAGGAAAATGCTATCCGACATGAGAGAGTAGCCTTGGTGGATGTGGAGGCCCGAACAAATAAACGAATAACCGACCGTAAGCGACCCAGCTCTTTGGGTCCTTCCGCCTCTTCAGGTCCTTCCACCCTATTTCCCGTGAAGCGCCTTAGATTCGAAGAGAATGTGACCCCCCTAAGGATCGGGTTGGCCAAGCTATATCAAGAGAGTAAGGCCAGGCTATATCAAAAAAGTATGTCTAAACTATATCAGGTATAAATCTTACTCTTTGTGAATTAAAGGAACTGACCCAATTCTTGTAGGACAACTCTAACGTCTTTGCATGGGGACACATGGACATGCCCAACATTGATCCCACTGTTGCCCAACATTCCCTCCATGTGGACCTGAACATGAAGCCTATCAGGCAGAAACACAGACGCATGGGGGCCATAGAAACCATATCATAGTTGATGAGGTGTCCCGCCTACTCCAAACAGGGTTCATCAGGGTGGTAAGGTATCCTGAATGGTTTGTTAATGTTGTGGTAGTCCAGATTAAGAATGGAAAATGGAGGGTCTGCGTTGACTTCATTGACCTCAACAAAGCATGCCCCAAGGACAACTTTCCATTGCCAAAAATTGATCAGATGATGGATGTCACGACTGGATATGAACGGCTAACTTTTCTTGATGCATATTCAGGCTACAACCAGATACGTATGAACCCGGCCAATGAGGAAAAAATTCCTTCATCACCGAGACAGGTACTTATTGCTTTAAAGTTATGCTTTTCGGACTAAAGAATGTAGGTGCCACTTTCCAAAGATTAGTAAACAAGATGTTTAGGGGAATGATGAACACAGTGATCGAGGCCTATATCGATGACACAGTGGTAGAAAGTAGGGAAAAGAGGAACCATCTGGGGCATTTACAACAAGTGTTTGACACCCTAAGAAAGCATGACATGAAACTCAACCCGACCAAATGTTCTTTCGGTGTGTCGTCTGGATAGTTCTTGGGACACGTCGTGATCGGACAAGAATACAAGCCAACCCGACACATGTTAAAGCCTTACTAGAAATGAAAGAACCTTGAACACATAAAAAAGTCCAGGTCCTGACTGGGAGGGTGGTTGCTCTTAGTAGGTTCATTGCAAGACTCATCGATCGTTGCAGGCCCTTCTTCCAAGCAATCAAGGCAAAGAAAGGTGAAGTCTGGGGCCCTGAGCAAACCAAAACCCTATCCAAGCTAAATGAGTATATGGCAAGGCCCTCGATCCTGGCCACTCTGGAACCCGACGAAGTCCTGTACTTGTACTTAGCAACTTTTGCAGTTTCAACCAGCCCAACCCTCATTAGGGAAGACAAAACCCACCAGATACCCGTCTTTTACACCAACAAGTCCTTAGCTGAAGCTGAGACCCGCTACAACAAGTAGGAGAAGCTGGTATTGTCCATAGTAAACGTAAAACGATGCCTCAGGCACTACTTCGAAGCACACCCAATCATCGTCCCGACCTCTACTCCCATCCGGATCATCATGTCAAAACCTGACCTTTCGGACAGGATCTCAAAGTGGGCCATCAAATTGGGCATTTATGAAATAACCTATGTCCCCCGAGTCTCCATCAAAGGTCAGTAAATGACAGAATTTTTTCTAGAAGAGGAAATTGAGGACACCGATCTGTCAGATGCACCGAGTATGTGGAAGCTATTTGTGGAGGGTTCAACCATTTCTAACGATTCAGGGGTCGGGATAGAGATTCAGAAGCCCGATGGAACTCTTTTCCAGATGTCGATATAGCTACAATTCCCAGCAACCAACAATGAAGCCAAATACGAAGCAATCATATCCGGTCTACAATTGGCCAAAAGCCTTCAGGTCCAAAGCCTTTCGGTGTACAGTGACTCCCAGTTGGTCATCCGGCAGATCACCGAGGAATACGAAACCAAAGATCCAAAAATGGAATCGTATCGGGCACTTGTACTTAAGGAGGCCGAATGCTTACAAAGACTAAACTTTAACCAAATTACAAGGAGTGAGAACACTGCGGCTGACCATTTGGCCAATCAGACATCATCAGCCGATGAGAATTTGACCTGGGTAGTGCTGATGGATATTCTAGTGAGACCTACCATTCAAGAGCCAGAACAGGTAATGTTGATCCCATGGGAACCCAGTTGGATAGACCCCTTGGTGGATTACCTAAGGAATGGAACCCTCCCTGAGTCTGAATCAGAAGCTCGTAAGGTCTGCATAAAGTCAGCTATATACTTTATCATCAGAGGGCAACTCTACTGAAGATCATTCTCTGGCCTGTACCTAAAGTGCATTACCCCCTCGGAGGTACGGGTAGTGATGGAAGAGATCCACGAAAGGTCATGTGGAAATCACTCCGGAGGAAAATCTCTTGCCCACAAGATGCTCTCCCAGGGGTACTTCTGGTCATACTTGTCGTGAGACGCTAAAGTTTATGTCCGGAGGTGCAAGGCATGCCAAATGCATGGGGATGCTATCCATCCGCCACCAGAACTCCTGTACCCGACCGTAGTCCCTCATCCCTTTACTCGATGGGGGATGGATATCGTCGTCCCTCTCCCGACAGCGATACGATCAACCACCCACGTGTTACTGGCTACTAACTACTTTACTAAATGGGTAGAGGCTGAGGCTTATCCAACCATCAAAAGCACCCATGTTATCAAATTCATTTGGAGCCACATAGTATGCAGGTTCGGGTTGCCCAGGACAATTATGATGGATAATGGAAGAAATTTAGACAACAAGAAATTAAGGGAATTTTTCGCTGAGGATGACATCAATCAAAATACTTCTTCAGTCAGGTACCCACAAGGAAAATGACAGGCTTAAAGGACAAACCGAACCATATTCGACTCCCTCGCAAAGAAGCTCGAAGAAACTAAGAGGGTCTGGTTGGAAACGCTACCTGAGGTATTGTGGATTTGCAGAACAACGCCCAGACAACCGACCAGGGAAACACCATTCGCCACGGCGTACGGCGCTGAGGTCGTGGTCCCTATTGAAGTTAGAGTGCCAACCCTAAGGAACCAGGCTTGGGAAGAAGGCCCGAACAACCAGCATCTGGCTCATGACCCGGACCTGCTGGACGAAAGGAGAGAGACAACGGGGATCAAGTTGCCAGCTTACTAGCAACGCGTTAGGTCACTTCAACCAAAAGGTCAAAAGAAGGGAATTTCAGGTTGGGGACATGGTCCTCAAGTGAAGGATCGGGTAAGTGGGTAAACTTAAAAAACCTTGGGAAGGTCCATACACCATCACCAAAGTTATTGGGCACGGGGCATACTGCCTCCGTAAAAATGAAGACAGTCGGATGGAACCAAACTCGTAGAACGCCAAGTGCCCGAAAAAAAGAAAAAAGCTAAGTGTTGTGACATATTTCTCATTACCACAAGTGCCCGAAAAATACAACATTGATCCCCAAGTGATCGGAATATCAAATTTTATAAAAGAAAAAAGCTAAGTGTTGTGACATCTTTCTCAAGGTCACAAGTGCCCGAAAGACACAACATTGATCCCCAAGTGATCATGATATCAAATTTTACAAAAGGAAAAATAAAAGTGTTGTGACATCTTTCTCAAAGCCACAAGTGCCCGAAAGACACAACATTGATCACCAAGTGATCATGATATCAAATTTTACAAAAGGAAAAAGCTAAGTGTTGTGACATTTTTCTCAATACCACAGGTGCCCGAAAGACATAACACTGATCCCCAAGTGATTAGGATATCAAATTTTATAAAAGGAAAAATGCTAAGTGTTGTGACATCTTTCTCAAGGCAAGTGCCCGAAATACACAACACTGATCCCCAAGTGATTAGGATATCAAATTTTACAAAAGGAAAAGAAGCCAAGTGTTATGACATATTTCTCAAAGTCACAAATGCCCGAAAGACATAACATTGATTCCAAGTGATCAAAGCTTCAAGATTCTACAAAATAAACCAAGTGTTATCACTAAGAATCAAAAATCAAAGAATAAAACAATCATTCATGGATTATGTTCTTCAAACATCAAACTTCCATTAAATATAAGGCCCCGGTGGCCAAAGCTTACAAAAAATCAAAAAAAGAAAAAGTGATAAAAAGTAAGTCCTACGAGCCTGGTTGCTAAGCTCATGCTCAAATCTATCTACAATCCTAGGGCCCTTAGCAGTCTCCTCAGGTTCCCCACCAGCAGCATTATGAACTTGGTCCGTAGCAGGCAACAAGGCAGGATCAGGAGTAGTGCCAGGCAGGGGCTTTGAAAGAAACTCACTGAAGAGAAGTTCATTCGGGCCCTCAACCAGATCATGGTATGGAGGGGAAATGACAAGGAAGGTGTCCAACTCCTCTACATATTTGAACTCCCGTTCCTTAAAGGGAATCTGAGAATCTTCAAAACAAATCCTTCATCCGAACCCAACCCGGTATTGGGATGTGGTGCAGAAGTGCTTGAACATCTCATTGCCACCCCGATGGCACATCTCCATGGTAGATCTCTCCACCACCAGAAGGTTCTCTACCTCAACCTTTTTTTCAATGAGCTTGAGGTAAGAAGCCTTCAGGCCATTATTCTGAGCTAACAACTCTTGATTTTGAGTTGTTAAGGCTTGCTGACCTTCCTCTATTGCCTTAAGCTTCTCCTTAATCGCTCGAAGCTTCTTCCCAATAGCTATAACCTGAGTAGTCTGAGTTGACAACTCTTCCCTGCAGGTGACCAACCTAGCCTGCACCTTCTTCCTGGCCTCCTCCTTCAGCATGATAAGCTCAGCCTGACTGCGGAAAGCCTCGTTGTCCCTCTCAAGCTTTGAATTGTAAGCCTAAGCTTAATATAACATCTGCCAGAAAATCACAAGTGTCACACAGTCAGTGAAAGAAGGAAAAAATTAAGGAAAGAAAACAAGTAGAGAAGAAGATCGGGATGCATATGATTGACCTTCATGGCTAACTCTAGGCCAGTAATGGTCAGCTCCTCCCGATCCATCTTAGCGATGGCCTTCCGGTCGATCGGGGTTCAGACCTGGAGGCCCATCGTTCGAAGCGCATTGGGATTTAGGATAGTCTCCTATCCCCTAACCAACGTTCTATTTCCAAGAAGAACTATGGTCGGGTGCCAGGCAATGGCTTCAGCGGCCGCATCAGACTCCCCCAGCACACTTGGTGAAGTTGTTCTCCTTAAACGGGGTTGGACCACCCAATCAGGATGATCGTCATCTGATCGAGGTCGGGAGCTACCTGTCAGAGGAGAAGCTGGTGGAATAGCCCCATCACCCGTTGGTAGAGTAGGATCGGCAATGACTTCCCCGAAAGGAGATAGAGAAGGAGTAACAACGGTGTCTCCCCCAGAAGAAGGAGGAGGGGGATGACCGGGGGCTCCCCCGAAGGAGGTGGTGGCGGAACCTCCCTAAAAGAAGGGGGAGCGGTGCTGGAAGGATTGACAGAGCTCACATCAAAGCCCGATCGGGGTATCGGTTCCTCCTCAGGTTGACTTGTGGAATCCTCAACATGATCGTTGCTCTGGCTAAGGATATTTCCTGCAAAGCATTATCAATCAGAAACTTAGGGCACATTCTCAAAGGCTGACCCCAGAATCTAGATCGAAGGAGATCAAAGCGAGACCGAATGAAAGAATGGGACCTATGACTATCGGGCACTTTCAAAAACTCGTAGACATACATCCATCTCTTGTCATCGTATAACTCACAGAAGTAGGCCCCTTTATGAAAGGGCCTGAAGGAATGAAACAAGTATTTATTGAAAATTTTGGGGATCGGGATATTAGCTGAGTGAGGATGCCTCCAGTTACCACTCACCAAAATCATCCTCTCTTTCCAACCATTATTGGATCTCTTCGTACCGTCACATATCTTTCTCCCTATTGATATGTGACCCTTACAATGACCCTTACAATCCTTAAGGTCTTGCAACTTATAAGAAAAATGGATCTCAGCCAAGCCCAGATCCAGATTGAGGTCCCTATTGAGTAATAAGGTCATGGCTAAGATCATGAAAAAAATTGGCCCTACTTAAAATGGGGCCAGACCCAGGGCGGATGGAGCTAAAAGGAAGAACAAGTTAATGGGAAAATGAAGAACCTTCAAATGATAGGCAAAGAGTATGATCTGGTCATCCCCCACTCCCTCACCCGTTCTAAAATCTGATTTCTTGGGATAATGTTCAATAGTCACATCATTGGGAACATTGTAATTTTTCAGCACTACATCTACCCTAAATTAGGAAGGGATGGGGTTAGCATAAAATTGAATTCCTGAACTGCCACCATCCTAACCCCCAACTGAAACAGGGTCAAAGGGGTCACACCGGTGTTGACAGTTTAAATGACCTCGGGAGGACTAGACCTCGCCACCCTAACCACCTCAACGGAGGGTAAGCTAAGAGAAGCATCAGGATCGATGGATGAAGGAAAATGATCACGGACGGATCGGATGTCATCACTGTTAGACATTGTGACAGAAAGGTAGAGGAGTTAGAAGAAGGAACTTGCACTAAGGTGGACTCCGATGATAGTTTTTGAGTTTTTCGGGTAACAAGTGCAGATTTCGGCGAAGAGCTTCGAAGATAGAAAGTTAAGTTGCAGATAAGCTTTTGAAAATGAGAAATTTGGAATGCAAGAAGTGTTTTGTGTATAAGTCTTTGGGTATTTATAGAGGGTACCGAGGGAGGCTAAAGGTCACATGCACACAGAACGGAGCATCAAGCCATCATCTCAACCCCTATCGTGAAAGTCAAGGCCGATTAGGCCACGTATTTGAAATTCGAATGATGGATACAGTTGCCTTATTAAATTACCTTGTCACGTCACCCGACATGGGAGTTGTATACCACTGTTACACGTTATTCTTGACTATGGGCCTTAAAACATTCAAAGACCCATAATCAAGAAATGGCATGTGTAAGTGTGGGATCTTTCAAGCCCACTAAGCACTGGACACACAAGTCAGCTAGCCCAACAAAGTCGTTCACAAGCCTAGAAGTAAAGACCCATTCCAAACCCAATAAACAAAATACTCTAGAACAACTTGAGGATCAAGTTTATGACGTGACAAAGAGATAAAATAGCTGATGTATGAAATAATGTTGCTCTATTAGGGCCCAAAGCCTAAGAAATGAATGCATATAAAGAGAGAAAAATGTATTAATAAGATTTATTATTGTGTTGTGCACTTTTTGATATCTACATTTAACTCCTAATTAATTAGTTGAAAGGATATACTTACAAAGACTATATTTATTTTATCCAGTGGAAGAAAATGTGCAACTATTTAATTTCATTTACAAATGTGACTAGTCGTGTCTTATTATTATAAAGGTAATCATATATTCAAAATTTCCGGGTTAATATATTCCATAGTATATAGTATTGAGAGTACTGTATGTATCCAGCAGTCCACGTGGTCTTTATAGCATAGCCACACCTAAATTGTTTTTATTTTGGAATATAATTGACTTGATCCACGCCGGTAACATAGTGGAGAAAATGTTGGCCGTATAATGAGCTCTCAAAGACCATGATTTTTATTTTTATTTTTATTTTTATTGGTAAGTTCAATAATCCGAAGATATTAGTAATCAATTTTAATCGCGTTCTCTATAAAGGTGTAATAGAGTAGGACAATATATCAAATTTAAAAAATATTAGATAAATATCATTATTATGCTACGTAAAAGTATTAATATTTTCCAAAAAATTTACAAACTAGACAAATGTGTAAGGTATTCAACCTTGAACCATTGTTATATTACTCATGTATGAATAAGGGTATTCAGGAACCGAATCGGAACTGATCCGAAACTAGCGGTTCGGTTCGGTTCTATAGGAGTTCGGTTCTGGTTCCAAAATTTCAAAAACCAAAAATTTTAGTTCGGTTACGGTTTCGGATCCGCGGAACCGAACCCTTTTTTATTTTTTATTTTTTAAAATTATTTAATAAATAGTGTGGAATACACTTGATTCATAAACTATAGATTACGACATAAATTGACCATACTTTGAAAATGTTTAAAAATTTTCATATGATTTAAAAATTTCGGTCCATACAAGTTTTACCTTATATATATATAAACATATATACATAATTTTTTTTGTTTGATATACTTATTTTCATTCCATTAAGTATATATCTGATTTCGGATTTGTAATAGTTCAATTATTCTAATTTATAATTATATTATCTTTTAATATTTGATATTTTTATTTTTATAAAATAAATAAATAAAAGAAACTTGAACCAAACCGATGGTTTCTTGCACTTTCAACTCGGATTCTGGTTCCGGTTCCGGTCCAGTATGAATACGAAAAAGTTAATTTGGGGTGGCGGCAATATTGACTTATGATGCATATAATTTGTATATTTTGAAATAGGCTACAAAAGCATAGGCAAATTGAGAGTAGTGTAGTTTGTATGTTACGCATGTATGTATGTTGTATTGGATGAATTGTCGGCAGACACAGACTGAGAGATAAAAAGTTGCTAAGTAGATTGTAAACACATGGCACATGAATTATTCACCTTGTCAACAGCTCAGGTCTCTATCTTGCGACATTACCAAAAGATGGATGATCGAGACGCAGAAGCATATATATATCTTTATATCTATATATATGTATTGTATTTCAATTTTTTTTTTTCCAACTATGATGTTGAGATCAGTTTACATATATTTTGATTAATTTAATTACGAGATTTGTACAATATGACTCACACAAATCGAATAAAGTTCAAATTATGTCTATTGTATTTCACTTGTATCAGGTTCATAGTTGCATTCACATATGTTAAGCATATAGTACTTTAATACACAAGTTTATGAAAAAAATAATCTTGAATTCACAGAACAGAAAATATTGCATCTCAATTTGAATATTTTATTAATTAGTAAAATTTATTTTTTCTCCTCAAATGCAGGGATATATAATAAAAGAATCTTGACGCTAAAAGAATTAACAAATTTTAAAAGACCATAAAAGAAACTTAATACTAGAAAAAATAAAAAAACAAATAAAAATTTACATTTTATTAAAAACAAAATACTAAACAAAGTTACACAACAAAAGAACTGTCTGATACGAGAATGAGGTTCATATATTATAATACAATATAATCTATGGTTAATTTCATTTATATCCCCTGAGGTTTTGCTTTAACTTCAATTACACTCTTTCTTCAAGTTTTAATATCTTTAATTATATTCCCTCAGGTTTGAGATTCTCATCATTTACACCCCCTGGTCACTTTTGAGACTAAAATGCCCTTACCCAAACAACCACTATCCTTATTCATAAAAATATATATAAAATTTGAAAATAATATATAAAATTCAAAAAAATATATATAATTCAAAAAATATATATAAAATTCGAAAATAATATATTAAATTCGAAATATATATATATAATTAAAAATATATATATAAAATTCGAAAAAAATATATAGAATTTGAAAAATATATAAAATTCAATATATATATATAATTTGAAATATATATATAAAATTCGAAAAAAATATAAAATTCAAAATATATATATAAAATTCAAATATATATATAATTCAAAAATAATATATATAATTTGAAATATATATATATATAATTTTATTTTTTCAAAAATAATTATATATATATATTATTTTTCCAAGCCATCATGGGGATTATGGGGAAGTACATGATGATGCCATTTGAGAAGTTCAATCTAAACCACTTAGATTACCAATATATCTTATGTGTTTGTTTGGTGTTGTACTAAAATAAAAGTAGTTGAAGGACAACTGCATCATTTGTCTTCAAAGAATCAAAGTCTCCATGGTTTATATGTGCACCTGACATCATTGGTTGGAACTTAAGTGTTGTAGCCTCACACTTCCTTTATTTATTGCGTCTTGTATACTCTCACCATTTATTTTGTTGAAAATAATTTTATATATATTATTTTCGAATTATATATATATATATATATATATTTTGAATTATATATTAATATTTCGAATTTTATATATTATTTTCGAATTTTATATATATATTTGGAATTTTATATATATTTTTTGAATTATATATATATTTCAAATTTTATATATTTTTTGAATTTTATATATATATTTCAAATTATATATATATTTTTTGAATTTTATATATATTTTTAGGAATAGACATAGTGAGTGTTTGGGAATAGGGATAGTGGGGTGTTTGGGTAAGACCATTTTAGTCCAAAAAATGGTCAGGGATGTAAATGATGAGAATCTCAAACTTAAAGGGGTGTAATAAAAGATATTCAAACCTAAGGTGGTGTGATTGATGTTAAAGCAAATTTTAGAAAATGTAAATGAAGTTAATCCTAGATTGGGTTAAATGCAAGAACCCTTAACTATAGCCAGATTTGTAAATAACCCCCGAATTATAAATTATGCATCAAACCCCCTAAAATATTACATTTGTTGGAAAAAGCCCCAATTTCTTAAAAAAGTTTTATAAATGACCTTTATTTAATGAATGTTACTTAATACATATTCTATTAACTTGGATTATGAAATCATTGAGAATATTTTGATGAATAATTCTTTATTCGAATTTGTATAAAATTACACATATTATGACTAATTTTTTTAGGTTGTTTAAATAATAATTAAATAAAATTCTTAAGAGCTTAGTTAAATAATTGAAATTATTTATTATATGTATAACATGTGAAAATCAAAAGGTGACAATTGTTTATGTAATTTGTGATTTATTTATGAATATAATTCTATGAAAAGAAGTTTTTATTTGGCATAAAAAAGATTAACTAGGATAATGAGTTTTATTATTTAAATCGAATTAAATTTTAATAACAAGTTAATTAAATTTAAAATAAAATAAATATAACTTATAACTCTATTTTTTTTTAGCATTTGAGAGTAAATTTACTCCAATACATTTAAAGTGAATAGTTTAAGTAATATTTAAAGTAAGAGAAATAATATTTATACAATTTAAAGAACTAATAAAAATAATAGTAATGGCAGAATAGTCTTTTGTAATAGAATTCAGGCAAATTACAACAAATTGATAATTGAGGGGAATTAGTTGCAAAAATACAGTAATTTAGGGGGATTTGTTGCACTTTACCCTATAATATAATTTATATGAAACTCATTATCACATAAAATAAAATGAAGGATGAGGATATAGTAGAAATATTGTGATTGTCAATTTGTCACTTAATATCAAAAAGGAAAGGAGCACTTTATTGCTACCGAAGCATGAAATTAAGTACTGTTGGGTCATACAAAATTATGAAATAACCTTCAGATTTTGAAGAAATGGTTGATATAGTGAATGTAAAAAATCCACTACACACTCAAAGAGATACACGATTGAGTTTTTTAATTCTATATATATAAATTTAATCAAGAGATTGCTAACAAAAAAGATTACATTAAATTAAATTAAGCAAGAGATTAATCTAATGAGTAGCCAATTCGGCAAAAGCCCAGCCTTGGTCTAGATGGGCCTACTTAACATTCCAATAAGGATGAGATAAAAATGGATACACAGAGGTGAACATGGGTCGGCCCAATGATGACCCTGGGCTCGGGTATATGTATAAAAAAGGATAATTATAGCTTCATCATGATGAGAATTGTAAAATTACACTCGCACATCCTATATTATGATAATTACCCTTTCACACTCTCTAACAGATCATCGTTCATATCAGACGACCGAAGATGTGAAATTATCTATATACTCATGATTAGTTATTATTTAAATGAGGGTATAATAGATATTTTACTAAAGAAAAACTGTTAACGTAAGCATTGACTGTCACCGACTACGCCGGAAGTTAACAAAAATGTGGTATTTGTACGCCAAAAATTAGCAAGAAGGTTATGTATCTCTCCAAAATATATGATTCACCCTCTGAAACAAGAACTTCCGGTCTTGGAGGGATACTATCAACTAATCATTTTTTTATTTTCCGAACTTTCTAGTATTTGTTACAACTTACTAACTAAAGGGGATGAACATATAATTATCAGAACGAGAAGGGGTGCGGCTGTAATTTTACAATTTTTTGTGGGGTGAAATTGTAATTATTACAAAAAGGTTAATTTCACCCTGAGATTTGGTCTAATCTTATTTTGACCCCTTTACATTTCAAATATCCTAGTTACACCTCTTGAAATGGACCAATATCAACTTTACTAATAGTAATTTGTGCAATTACCTCTTTTGCCCTAAATATTATATTAAGAAAAAGAAAAAAAAACATGTGTTTTGTGCTTGCTCAACCCAAGTGCAGGTGTCGCGTAGCAGTATAACTCGAAGTATCTAGTGTCGAATCCACAGAGAGCGGTGTCAAATTCACAGAAATTCTACTAGCAATAAAAACAACAGTTTGTGATTTAAGATAAATTTCAGAAATAAAGAAATACTAAGGTTTCGGGGTTCCACATACTATAAACATATGTGATCTACTGATTTGGTTCCTTTTAATTCACGCACTCAAGACACAACAAAGAAAGATTTGAAGATATTTATGTTGCACCAAAAGTTCAAAACACAAAAGACTGATTTCTAGTATGGTTATTCACGAGCATAAAAGCACTTCTTAAATTCATTTAGAAAGAGTTCAACTATAATCTGTACCTAAGGCAACAAATTATGAAGAACAATTTCTCTGAAGTAAATAACAATCTACTAATCTTCCCCAAATCTCAAAAGCAAGGATGATTTTTAATAAGACAATGGGAAAAGCAAAACTGAACCCATGAATCATCTCAAACATCCATCAATTTCGTAAAAGAGAAAAATCAGAATTTAAATCGAAACAATCCATAACAGAAATCACACATTCAATTCAAATATTGAACACAAATCCTAAGATCACATAGTTATAATAGGTTTCACCCCTAACCTTAGCTAGGGTTTTAGTCTTCCATGAAAATAAAGCAAGAAAGGAATTTAGAAATCTTCTCGAGCTGAACAATAGCCGACATCAGCTTCATCTCCATTCCCCTATGCAACGACCCCTAGCTCCTTCATCTCATCCCTCTCCTTATGCAGCAGCGGAGCTACTCCTTTGTTCTCCCCCGCAACAACCAAGAGTTGCCTTCCTTGTTCAGCAGAGTCCCTCGTCCCCCTGGTTTTCGTTTCTTGCCCCCAGATCTTAAGTCGCCCCCCTTCAGTACTCAGTAGCCTCCCTCTCTTCTCCAGCTCAAGTGGAAGACATCCCCCATTTTTGCCTTTTTCCTTTATTCCATCATTTTATGTTTTTGTTCCCCACGCTGCCCAATCTCATAAATATATATATATATAATTGTCATATATATATATATATATATATATATATATATATATCTCGGTGGAATAGGCAACAAACCACTTACATGGTATGTGACACAAATTGTGTAGTTAATACATATATATCACATAGGAATGTGACAAAATGTACGGACCCATTCTTTGTTCCTTTTTTTTTTTTTTTTGCTTTATTTTACATAAAACTCCAAAAATATCTAAAACCAAAATAAAGTCGCAACATTCTATCCCCAACTCGGATTGATGCGTTCTTTATACCGCTGCGATCGTGTCGATGAGATCTTCGAAACAAGACCAACTTTTGATATATTTCTTTGAACTTTTCTGAACGATCATATACCCGCCTCACATTGCTCAAGTCTAATTTAACTGCTTCGGGTGCCTATTTCGGAATAGATATTCAATTTCAAGCATTAGTTCACATATAGAATTAAAAATATATAACCGAACTCATTAACTCCCATAAAGTGTTCAAAATGTATAAAATGAACATAATAATCACGCACTTTAGGACAATTATCATTTTATGAGGGCAAATTAACCATTTTACATAATGATCAAAATGTGACATTATCATATAGGGGATATGTAAATAGTAAAAATTGACAAACCCAAGCCCGTTTGTGAAGCCAAATATTGACTAAACCCATGTGCAAATATGTGATTAATTGACCCATGATTTAAAACCCATGTAATAGGGTGAGCCCATCAGTATTATTCCACTACTTGAAGGATATGAAGTAACAACCCACTAACAGTAGATAGTGGGTGGTTACCAACTAAGTGGGTCATGATTCCATATAATTTGGGGCATGATCCTACAAAATAGGGAAGAAACCCATGAGCATGATGTATATATTTGGCCATTTGAGCCTCAATAAAGATCATTCTTGATGTGAGCAAAAATATACATTTACATTTGGCGTCGTCTGTGGGAACAAAATTATTTCTCTCATTTGTTTCCACTTTTAGAACTATTTCATTCTCATCCAACAAATAACCATGGTATCTACTCGATCCACAAACAATGAAGTTCGGTTTGAGGATGTAATGAGACGATTGGAAGCTGTTGAGCAGAGAAATGCCGCCCTCGAACAACAAAATGCCGAGCTAATCCATCGGGTGGCACAGGGCCCATTTCCCCTCCGAAGTTCCAATCCAGCCGAGGGTGCAGATCAACAAAGGAATGATGGACCAGAGCCCTCCAATTCTCATCATGGGCGAGATGTGTCGGCCACTCGAATATACAAAGTGCCAAAGGAAGAAGAAGAATCCTCTCATCCCATGACGAGGGAGGCCCCGACGACGTATATCCCAACCCTGAATGACCTACACGAAATGGTAACCAAGATCCAGAGAGATGTGATGAAGGATTTGAATATGCAGACCCTGAATGACCTGGCCATCCATGCAACAACAGATATGACCCAATCCCCGTTTACAGAAGAGATTGAGATAACCAAATTCCCCAAGAAGTTCGTGGTACCAATCTTCACACTCTACGATGGTACGAAAGATCCACTCGACCACATCTACCAAGTGCAGACTAAGATGACCATATATGGGAGAAACCAAGCACTTCTATGCAAGGTATTTTCAACCAGTTTAACAGAAGCACCTTTTTTATGGTTCAGGAAGCAGTCTCCCGGATCAATCAGTAGTTGGAATGACCTCTGCAGACGTTTAATCTCTTATTACTTCAACAACCGAAGGCAGAGGAAGACGATATCAAGTCTTTTCACCATGACACAAGAGAAGGGGGAGAGCCTTAAAAGCTTTTTATCCAGGTTCAACGTGGAGATGTCCTCTATCGATGACTGCGACTAATTATTAGCAGTAGAGGCATTCCGTATGGCGGTTATCCCTGACACAAAATTTCACTATTCGTTAGTGAAGCGCCCACCTGGAAAAATCGGCGAACTTAATTCCAGAGCGCAAGGCTACCTCAGAGTAGAAGAAGAACAAGCAGTCAGGTAAAGATGGGCCTCCCTGGTAACTGTGGAGGCAAAATCTAAAGAAAGAATGAAGGGTCAGAAGTCTCAACGATCCGGACCACCCCAGCCAACCTCATCCTCCAGACAGCCTAACAAACGTCAGCGAACAGAAGAAAAAGAAACTCCGCTCAAGACCAGCATAGGAAAACTCTTTCAAGAAAATAAGAGCAAAATGATCTTCAGGCCTCCTTCACCGATCAGACAACCAATGGAGTTGAGGGATATGACCAAACACTGCGCCTTCCACAGTGAGTATGGGCATCATACAAATGATTGCAGGAACCTCCGAAGGTAGGTGGAGGCAATGATCGCCAAATGGGAGCTTGCAGACTACCTGATGAAAGACCAGCCAAGGTCAGATAGATCAAATTGAACACCACAGAACAACCCTGTAACAGGACAAGCAGTGAAGGTCATCCACATGGTCCAAGGAGGCGAAGAAGACGTTGAGTCTGAGGGAAGTTGAAGGTCAAAACTACAATAGACACACAAACTCAGGCATGTCGGTGAAATTTGTCAAAAATCCATTAGACAAGAAAAATCAAGAATTACATTTTTAGAGGTCGATATGCAAAATTTTCAGACACCCCACGAAGACCCTCTGGTAATATTCTTCTGGTGGCTAATTTTTTGATCAAACATGTGATGATAGATCCAGGCAGCAACACCAATATCATGACCATATGGGCTTTTGATAAAATTGGGATTGATGTGTCACAGCTATGCCCGACTCAGATCTCTATGGTTGATTTTGATGAACGACATCTGGAGCCAATAGGAGTAGTCCAACAGTCAGTATCAGCTGCACGGCAAACCTTGAAGGAAATTTTTGTGGTGGTGGACGTCAAGCCATCATACAACCTATTGATCGGACGAGGCTAGATCCATCGGATGCAGTGAGTTCATTTAACTCTCCATCAGGTTATGCGGTGTCTTGACCCGAATGGGGTAGATGTGATAGACATCCCTGGAGACCAAGTAGCAGTAAAAGAATGCTACTTAGTAACTCTGAAGAATCTAAATCCTAAAAACAAATAAGTCATGGAAGCGTCAGAAAGACCCCAATATAATGAGAAATAACAATTACAATCAAACCCTTTCGATGAGGGTCATGAAACCCATGCAACTACAAAGCCCTTAGAAGAGGTGAACATCAGTCAGACGGACCACACCAAGGTCACATTCATTGGTTCATTCTTCCAAAAAGAAGAAAAGAACAAGCTGACCCACTTCCTCCAATTAAATTCAGACATATTCGCTTGGTCTCACCTTGATATGCCAGACGTAGATCCCTCAGTCACTTAGCACAACTTGAACGTGGATCCATATATCAGACCAGTGAGGCAGAAACAGAGGAGGTTCGGTGTAGAAGGGAACCAAATTATATCTGAGGAGGTGGGAAAGTTGTTGGAAGCTGGATTCATAAGAGAAGTCAAGTATCCATCATGGCTATCAAATGTAGTAGTGGTCAGAAAGAAAAATGGGAAATGGAGGGCCTGTGTGGACTTCACCAACTTAAACAAAGCCTGCCCAAAGGATTGTTTTCCTCTGCCGAAGATAGATCAAATGGTTGATACCACAACAGGATATGAGAGACTTTCATTCCTTGATCCATACTCTAGCTAAAATCAAATTCTGATGAACCAGGCTGATGAGGATAAAACATCCTTCATTACCGAAGAAGGTACGTACTGTTAAAAAGTAATACCTTTTGGACTTAAAAATGCAGGTACCATTTACCAGAGGCTGGTTAGTAGAATATTCAAAAGTCAGATGGGGATCACGGTCGAAGCCTATATAGATGACACAGTGGTAAAAAGCAGAAGGAAAGATGATCACCTCCGGCATCTCGAAGAAGTGTTCGATGCACTCAGGAAATATGGGATGAAGCTTAACCCTGCCAAGTGTTCGTTCGGAGTCTCATCCGGGCAATTCCTCGGCCATATCGTCAATCGATCGGGAATTGAGGCCAGCCCCTCACAAGTCAAGGCTTTGATAAGCTGTGAAAAGCCAAAAATGCAAAAAAAGGTCTAAATCCTGATAGGAAGAGTAGTTGCGCTAAGCCGATTTGTATCCCGACTGACAGATAGATGCAAGCCATTCTTTCAAGCAATCAGAGGAGGAAAATAAATCATATGGGGGCTAGAACAAACAGAAGCTCTTCAAAAATTGAAGCAATATCTCCAGAATCCGCCAATCCTAACCTCACTAAGCCTTGGAGAGCCATTACATCTCTACCTAGCAGTATCAGCAACTTCGACCGGTGCGGCGTTGCTGAAGGATGCCAAAAAATGCCAGAAACTAGTCTTCTTCAGCAGTAAATCTTTATCTGATGCCGAAACTAGATATACTATGGCGTAACGAGTCGTTCTGTCACTGATCAATGCAAAGAGACGCTTGAGGCACTATTTCGAGACCCATCCAATTATGGTGCCAACCACCCTACCCATAATAGCCATTATGGCCAAGCCAGATTTGACTGGGAGAATCACCAGATGAGCGTTGGAGCTCAGAACATTCGACATTACATAATTGCCAAGAACATCCATTAAGGGTCAAACTTTAGCTGACTTTATGCTCGAAGCAGAACCTGAGTCATTTTTTATCGAGTCAGATGAACACTAGTGGACACTTTTTGTAGATGGCTCAGTCGGATCAGTGGGGTCAGGAATTGGACTCGAAATTATAACATCGGATGAAACCCGTATCCAGCAATGAATCCGTCTGGAGTTTCCTGCTACCAACAATGAAGCTGAGTATGAAGCGTTTTTAGCAGGACTACGACTAGCTCAGAGCCTCTGTATCCAACGACTCTATTTAGCGACTCACATCTAGTAGTCAAAAAAGTTCAAGGCGAATATGACGTGGGAGAAAAGTTGCAATCCTACAGGAAGCTGGCTCAGATGGAGCTAGACAGATTGGAACAATACATCCTCAATCAGATCCCCAGAAAGGAAAATGAAAATGCAGATCAACTGACTAATATGGCATTAGTCAATGATCAGAATTTGACCAGAGTCACCTCGATCGACTACCTTGATGTCCCGAGCATTCAATAGCTAGATACCGTGTGCATAATACCTTGGAAGCCAAGTTGGATGGATCCTATAGTAGAGTATCTGAGGAATGGCATCCTTTCAGATTATAAGGTAGAAGCTCGTAAAATTCGTATGATATCAGCCAGATACGCCTTGCTGCATGGGCAACTTTACAGAAGATCCTTTGGTGGTCTATACCTTCGGTGCATCACACCTTCGGAGACATCAACAATAATGAAATAAATCCATAAGGGATTGTGCGAAAATCACTCTAGAGGATGAGCGTTGGCCCATAAAGTCCTAAGTCAAGGGTATTTCTGGCCTTATCTCTCTCAAGATACTGAAACTTATGTCAGAAGGTTCAAGAAATGTCAATTCCACGGAGATAACATCCACCCACCACCATAGTTACTGAATCCCATTTTCAGCCCACATCTATTTGCGCAATAGGGGATCGATGCGATAGGGCCACTTCCAATGGCCCTCATATCAGTAAATCAAGCTCTAATAACAACTGATTATTTCACGAAATGGGTTGAGGCGGAATTCTATTCCACCATCACTCATAGACACGTGATCAAGTTCATATGGACAAACATCATCTGCAGATTTGGGGTGCCGAGGGTGATAGTAATCGACAACGAAATGAATCTGGATAATCGGTGGACCAGGCAATTCTGCAGTGAACATGGAATTTAGCTAAAAACTTCATCAGTTGTATACCCTCAAGGGAACTGGCAAGCCGAGAGATCCAATAGAACAATATTGAATACCCTGAAGAAGAAGCTGGAAGATCTTAAAGGCGCGTGGCTGGATAAACTTCTAGAAGTACTCTGGTCCTACAATACCACATCAAGACTCCCCACAGGGGAAACACCATTCTCAATGGCTTATGGGATAGAGGCAGTCATTCTAACAGAGTTGTATCAAGAAGAGCTGAACAACCAAAAACTTGTTGATGGGTTGGATTTGCTCGAAGAAAAATGAGACCAAACCGCTATCAGACTGACAACCTACCATCAGAGGGTCAGGAATGCCTTCAACAAGAGAGTCAAAAGGCGTGAATTCCAAGTGGGCGATATGGTTCTAAGAAATAAGATCAAATTAGTCGGCAAACTCAGGGAGAATTGGGAAGGGCCATACACAATCATCGAAGTCATAGGACGTGGGGCTTACCGACTCAGGCATAATGATGGCCATATGGAACCCAATTCACAGAATGCCTCACGACTGAAGATGTATTATCCTTAACAAGCCCATCTCATTTTCATAATAAAATAAATAAGTAGAGGTACTCAAGCCTAGCTTCATTTATGTGTTTTAAATTTGCAAGTTTGTTATTCTGGATGAGCCAAATCATGCTATTTTTTAATTCCCTCATTATAATAAAAGATCATCATTATTTATCTTATAATGAGTCGGAATAACAAAAATTGAATAAAATCCAAGTATGGGATCGTCAGATGCACAATAGTCTAACCATACTGAAAGAAGAATAAAATGAAAAATATTTCCTAAATGTTGAAATGACAGAGGCAAATAGCCTGATTCACATTGCCAGAGGAACAAAAATGAAAATATTTCTGAAGTGTTGAAATGACAGAGGCAAATAGCTTGATTCACACTGCCAGAGGAACAAAAATGAAAAATATTTCCTAAGTATTGAAATGACAGAGGCAAATAGCCTGATTCACACTATCTGAGGAACAAAATTGAAAAATATTTTCTAAGCATTGAAATGACAGAGGAAAATAGCTCGATTCACACTGCCAGAGGAACAAAAATTAAAAATATTTCCTAAGTATTGAAATGACAGAGGTAAATAGCCTGATTCATAATACCAGATGAACAAAATGAATGATCAGATGACAAAGGTAAATAGCTAGATTCATAAAACAAATAATATTTCTTAAATAATAAAATGATAGATGGAAGTATATGCAGTCAAAACAGTTGTTGTTATTTGGATATTACAAAATTACCCGAAGGGCACAATAAAAAATTACAATATTGGATAAAAAAACATAAATAGAAAAGGCCTAAATATGGCTTGGACCGTTGAAGTCCTTCCCGAATGAGTTGACATGTTGGGTCGGAGGGAAGAATTCCATAGAAGAGTTGAGAGGGTCAGCAGACAGATATCCCTTGATAAATTCAATGAAAAATATTTTGAGCATGACTAGCGTAAGGCTTCTTGACCCCTAAGAAAACATCCATGGCATCGAGGTCCTTGAACTGCCCTTTTGCCGGATCTTTCACACCAACATTAAAACCTTTTCGCCATAGCCACGATCCAGTTCAGCCTCGCGTAGTGTTCATGCATATCATTTCCACCTTTTTTGCACATCTCCAGAGCAGACTAAGAGATGCTGAACTGATTTTGAATGGCTTTATAGTCAAAGGCTACCTTGTCCTTCTCACTGGATAGCTTAGCATTCAATTCCTTTGCCTGAGTGAGTTCACCCTCCAACTCAGCAACTCGAGAAGAAAGTCCCCCCAGCTGAGCCTTCAGTTCCTTTTCTCTTTCATCCCTCTCGGTCAGATCAGTCTTGAGGCGGTTGATATCCTTAACATCAGCCTCATGAATCAAGCACAAGGCATTTGCACTGAAGAGAGCCTGAAATTTTTTAAGGCAAAATGGATCAGCAGACAAAATAAAGTAAAGAACACAGTTTGAAGTCAAGCAATCACTTACCTCCATTATAAGGCCAGGAGTCCTACCAACAATGTCATTTGGATTATCTTCTCTTTGGGCCTTAAGTTCTTCAGGCGTCTAGAGATCCTTAGCCCGGGCCATCATTGTACCCATCGAAGTAATACTAGGAACAACCTGATCAGAGGACATTGGGCTCTTATCCTTGCCCTTATTCTTCTTCCTTTTTGTGGGTTTGTCTTCGACCACGGGTCTGGTTCGGGCATAAGAAGAATGGAGTAAGTAAGGGATTGTGGTCTGCACGAGCACAGACCCAGACGCATCACCCACCACTGCAACTGTCACAGCTTGAGGTTCAGAAGTTGGGGGCACCTATTTATTCCCCATAGGTAGCGCGACTACTTCTTCCACTTCATCATCATCATCCTCAATTATAGGCCTGATCGGATTCATCATTATCCTGAAGCTAGCGCCCAACCTTGATATACCCTGCAAATCGGCAGGAGTAAGCAGGCCAGTGCATATTTTACGATCCGACCAGACTTTAAACTTCAGTAAAGCAAAACAAGCCTCTACATCTCTAGCCACTATCTCCCTATCGTCAAAACCTAAAAACTTATATACAAAGTCTGCTCTAAGTTGATCACACCCAGAGCAGAGGTATGTCTCCTTATGTAAAAAACAAAATGGAAGGAGGGTAAGACGCCCAAAAACTTTAGGGATCGGCCATTCCTGAGAGTGAGGGTAGAATCATGCCCCCTTTACCAGAACCATCTTTTCTTTCCAATACTTCTCTGTCTTTTTTGTTCCATTACAGATGGACCGACCCTTGAAGGGTAAAAATTATATCTCCCCTCACAATCCTTTAGATATACAATCTTATAGCATAGTAGCAGATCCGCCAGACCTAGCCTCAGATTCTTATCCCTATTTATCAGTATCAGCATAGATATTATCCTTATGAAATTTGGGTTAACCTGAAGAGGGGCAATTCCTAGGGTAAAGAAAATAAAGCGAAACAAAGGATGAAGAGGGAACTGAAACGCTTTGATATGAAAAGTAGAAATCAACACCTCATTTGGACCCACTCCATCTCCCATAATAAAATCATAAGAAGGATCATACTCCTCCAAGATCACATTCTTAGGGATTTTGCAGTCTCTCCTCAAGCTTTTGATATTTACAACCTTCCTCTTATGAGCTTCAAGGGGCTCGGTCGTAAACCGGACAGATCTAGTGGAAACCCCCACATGAGGGACATCTGATGCATCTACCCCTACAGAAGAGACAGGAACAGAAACCCCTACGGGTAGAACAACAGGAACAACTACCCCTTAAGGCATTTCAAAGTAGAAGGTCCTTCATGAATGCCTGACACATAAATTCCTAGACTAGATAGATTCGGGTGACTCAATAGGGGGGAGGAAGAAGAAGGTGAGGATGATGAATAGGGGTTTACAAAAGGAGGGTTTGGAGCATCAGATCCTCCATATTCCCGAGGAATCATCCCCTCGGTCGAAATTGAGGTATTGCTACCAGACATGATGAGAAATCAGCCACTTACACAGAAGATCTCGGCGAGAAGGTTGAAGAACTCCGGCAACCAAAATACAGAGAACGACGAAGAGTTGAAGATGATTGCTTAAAACTACAACCAAGAAATGAGAAAATAAGAATAAAAAATGAAGCCAAAAGAGGGCTTATATACACTCAGACATACCAACCGCCACCATTAAATGGCTGAGGAGGCACAATAGTTCTCAATGCCTCAAACACGGAGAAAGAGGAACAGGCAGCCGCTTTTTTTAAATTCAAAGGGCACACGCCTTTTTGCAATAATGATGCTAACATAATCAAGTACAATTGTAATCAACCTATCATTTCAATTGAATTCGGGTCAAGCCCACGAACCCATATGCCAAACCCGAATAGGGCTAGTGTAAATAGTAAAAATTGACAAGCCCAAGCCCATTTGTGAATCCCAAGATTGACTAAGCCCATGTACGAATATGTGATTAATTGGCCCATGATTTAAAACCCATGTAATTGGGTGAGCTCATCAGCACTATTCCACTACTTGAAGGATAAGAAGTAACAACCCACTAACAGTAGATAGTGGGTGGTTACTAACTAAGTGAGTCATGATTCCATATAATTTGGGGCATGATCCTACAAAATAGGGAAGAAACCGATAAACATGATGTATATATTTGGCCATTTGAGCCTCAATAAAGATCATTCTTGATGTGAGCAAAAATATACACTTACAGGATCTAAGTGGTACAAAAGTCAAATCCAAGATATAATTGAAATATTTGAAATTTGAGGTCAAAGTGGGATTAAAGCAAACCTCAGGGGGTGAAAGTAAAATTAATCAAAAAAGAAAAGAGAGTTAGAGAGGTTATATTATATCAGGCCTAAGCCCAGCCCATGTTATCCAAGGCCCATCTACTTTGCCCATTTTTGGCGCGCAAAAGACTGATTAGTCTTGTCGATCTAAAATGTGTTCATCACAGAACCACACGATGGCCCAACCGCATTCTAGAGGTTGACGAGAAAAAGATCCATGCTTGTGTGGTATATATTCACTCTCCACTTCAAATATATACGTATATACTGATATATGTATATAGCTTGCAGAAAAATGGAGTGCTGTTGTTATATTTCACCCACATCATCGTCTTCATCTTCCATCATTCTCAACTCGCGGGTATTAATTTCACTATTCACAGTTAACCATCCGTAAATTATACTTATTCTCTGCTCATTTCTAATTCTCTTTATGTTATATTTATATATGTTTTAAGTGCTGCCATGACATCCAAAGTTGGGAATTGGGTTAAAGTGGATTTAATCTATATACTTTATGCATGTATTGTTTTTATGCAGTATATTCATATGCCTATATAGCCAGTTGGGTATATAGTAATTTCAATGTTCTATAAAACGTGAATTATCCTGATATAATTGCTGATTTTTTTATTTTTTATTTTTCTGTCTTTATAAGTTGTGATGATTACTACAATTTCAATTTTTGTTGATGGGTTATGAGCTAAAGGAGGGTATGAGTTTTGGCATTTTTGCTTGTTTCTAGTTCGTGTCATTTATATGACAAGCAAAGATCATTAGAGGCAATTGTTTTATGAAATTGAACCCAAAATTCAATAAAACCTTGGTACAATTTTTTTTGGGTTGTTATTTGAATATTATTTCAAATGATTGCTGATTCATGAATATATATATGTGTGTGTATATTTATATATGTATCTGCTGCTAGAGACAATTCCAGTGTTTTCAACCAAACTTCTGAATTACTTCTAGTAGGTTGAATTGGGGATATATTATTCCCCATTTCCCAGTGCCCTTTTCTGTTTTGCATTATATTCCTCCAAGATGAGCAAATTCCACCCTGAAATTGCACTTATTTCTTCTCCATGTCAAACCTGTTGTGAATTTAGTTTATTTCCTTAATAAATGTTGAATTTGAGTCATCCCTGTCAATGAATTAACGAATATCACGGAGTCTTTATCAAAGTGAAACCAAATGAATCCATAATCTTTGTGGGAGTCACTCACTGAATGCATTGAGCGGACAATTTTAAGTAGGTTTCTCCATACAATATTAGAATAGGAGCTAACACAGTGCACGAGGCTAGGCTCGCGCCACTGCGGGTCTGATATGCAGCCTTTGCTCTCTCGACATTTGATTCACAGAAGTAATTTTTTATTTTTATTTATGATGGTTGGATTATTCTTCACTTTGACACATTTCCAATTTTATGGAAATACCCGAAATTTAGAGTGTTTCAACGTCTGCTGGTAGAAGATTTTCAAAGAGAACTTCACATCCGCTTTCGAAACCATTTCTTCAATCTAGTGACAGATTTCAGCCCCTTGTTTACCGACAAAGCTCATCACATCTCCCTCTGAGGAAACATAAGGGGGGCATTTTCGCCGAAGCTGGAAAGCAAGGTTGGGACTTTGGCAGATTCATAAAGACATTGTATTTCTTTAATGGGCCTCCATCTCCAGTTAAGGTTGGTCTTGGGTTCTCTTCCGAATCTAGTTAGCTAGACTGAACCTTTTATGCTTCATCTTATGACATTCTTGTATTTTTGAAGTTTTTCGAATCTCTGATCGCGAGCCTGTCTGGTCCATCACCTAGTGAACCGGCAAAGGCAATGGACCCTTCTGGGATTATCCTAGTGGCTGGAGCCACTGGTGGTGTTGGAAGAAGAGTAGTGGACATCTTACGTAGAAAAGGATTGCCAGTCCGAGCACTGGTATGTTGCTTAGACCCTTTTCTGAAAAATAACTGTATCCCAATTGTTGTTCCGCGAGGTGGGGAGATGCTGTTACGCTATTTGAAAACTTGGTTCTTTTTATGAGTTCAATGAGTTATGTGCTTTATTGGATTTCTCGTATTCCTTTGCATAAGTTAAGATGTTCTCTTGTCGAGCTTCTCTCAGGTCAGAAATGAAGAGAAGGCAAGAAGAATGCTAGGTCCAGATGTCGACTTGGTGAGTTGGCAATCTAGACTTACAGAGTTTATTATTCACCAAACTGTGCCTTTCCCCTGAATGTTGATTAATTTTTCGTTCTCTCCCATTGTTCATTGGAATTTGAAATTTAATAATCTGAACTTTTGATCTATTATTTAAAGACTATAATCAGGCACAATCCTACTAGTTTTGAGAATATGTAACTTTTACACATCTAACAAAATAATTATATGTGCTAAATTTAATTTTGTGATCATTTTGTTTGCTAATGCAGATGCATAATATTTATTTACTAAATTTAACAAGGCTTGTTATTTCTAAACTTTTAGATTGTTGGAGATATTACCAAGGAGAGCACTCTAGGTCCTGAATGCTTCAAAGGAGTGAAAAAAGTAATTAATGCTGTTTCGGTCATTGTTGGCCCTAAGGAAGGGGATACTCCTGACAGGGCCAAATACAGCCAGGTACTATAATCCAGATTGATTGGATGACGACATTGCACAATTTTCACTTCTTGATGTAGTTGTCATGGTGCCGAATTGGTGTAGCTTAGTTCTTATTTGCTTCGGGTTTTCCTGCCATGTCTTTTCAATGTTCATCTCTTCCTGTCCTACCCCTCACTATTCATATATGGTGTTGTACAGGGAATCAAGTTCTTTGAACCAGAGGTGCGGGACTGATTGCTTAGAGAAAATCTCTGGAGTCAGATTTGTATTTTACTAGGGAGCTATATTTGTTGTGTGCGAGTGTGCAAGGCACAAGCACATACTTTTTTTTATTTTTTTATTCTCATGGAGCTTTATTTGATTGATTAAAGCAGATAAAAGGCGATTCTCCTGAAATGGTAGAGTATACTGGGATGAAAAATCTAATCAATGCTGTGAAGGGGAGCACTGGAGTTCGCAGTGGAAAACTAGTATACGGATATGAAGGTACATTCTTGAAAAGGGATTATTTATTACCACCCATAGCGTTGCATAATGGCATGAGAATTTTCCGTTCCATAAAGGACGGATGATTACAAGCATTAATACACTTCTGAACAATTAAACAAGCAAGACAGATTGTGCCGACTTCTGCCAATGTGCGACTATCTGTTCTGCAGAACTTTGTGATTACAATTATTCCATTTCTTGTTTTATTTATGGTACTGGTTACTTTAAATATTTTTTTAAGTCCTCTTTTACTATTATTTGTTGAAGGATATAATATTAAGTTACGCCCTCTCTAACAGCTTAAGCTTTTCGAGTAGTTGGGTAGTTAACATGGTCTCAGAGTCAAAAGTCTCGTGTTCAAACCTCACTGCCACCCTTTGTTGAATTTTTTTTGTTTCACGTGTTGGACCCAAAAAAGGCCACACGTGAGGGGGAGTGTTGAAGGGTATAATATTAAGTTACGCCCTCTCTATCAGCTTAAGCTTTTAGAGTAGTTGGTAGTTAACATTATTCACTTCAGTCTTCTCACCATGCAGGTAATTTATCTAGAGAACTTGCTTGGGGTGCTTTAGATGATGTTGTGATGGGAGGAGTTAGTGAAAGTACCTTTCGAATTGATCCAACTGGCAGTGAAAAAGGTGGACCAACAGGGGTTTTCCAAGGTTTGTTCTTCTCATATCTTTACACTTTTGTGTCATCATTGTTTTAGAAAAGTCTTCCGTGGCTGGTACATCCAGTGGAATTGTGGCGGTTAGTTTTCCATATTTGAACCGATATATTTTTCCACTACTGTGACCCTCCAGGTGTTGTGTCCACTGCTAACAATGGGGGCTTTACCAGTGCCAGAACAAAGGTAAGCTGCAATTTTATTTTTTTCCTCGAGTTATTTACGCCCTCATAGATCATATGCTTTCCTTCTCTTTTCTCTGCTCTCAATTCATTATTTAGATTAACACAGGAGGTTCATCTCATTATCTAGTCATAAGTTGCTACAGTATGCTAATCAGTTTTATTTTTTACTTTATTAAGACATCATTATAAGATCTTGTCATAGAACGTTATTGAGGTGTTTTAGTATTTGAATGCATCTATGGTGTAAATTCTATCTATGTCATTTACAGGATGTGAAGAAATGAAATCTTTCAGAAGTTTTCAAATTCGATTCTGTCTCCGACACTGACATTTTGAGCTCTTTTATTTATTTATTTATTTTATTTGTAGGGTGGTTTCTCTCCATTTTCTAAAAGTAAGTTCAAGCTTTAAGATGCCAAGGAATGATATGAAAAGATTTCCATGGAAAGCTTAAGCATAAGGAAATTAATCTTGGAATGCCAAATAGAATATGTGATGTCATTTCATGAGTATGTGGAATAAGTTCTGTCCTCAATTGATCTTGTAAAGGATCTGTTGAGAAGAAAATGGGGGAACGATGTCGAAGATTATTCATCAGTTAAGAATTGCCAATGATGACTGGGATGTGATTTGTAACAAGTTGAAGGCATCAAAAAGTAAAGGGCCATGAAGTGTATGCCTATGACCAACAGAAGACATGGCCCCAAAGAGCTGGATGTTAAATAACAAGTATTTAGCTGACTCTAGGTGGTTGGGATCTTTGAGCTGTTTCAATTCTAAAGCAGCCACACTGTGTAAGGCTAGGTTTGCTTTTAATACTCTTCTCCTAGAAGAGCAATTTGGGCAACTAAAACCTTGATTGTTTCATGCTAAAAAAAGAGAGATATAGATAAAAGATCAGAAACATTTTCTGGTCCTCGAGGTTACATTTTCTGAGTTTAAAGTAGGAACAGTACTACTAGTCACAATTCAACAGTTGTAACGAGCACGTTATCCTTTTTTGTTGTTACTTGATATATTCAAATTTTAACCTTCCAAGTGTATACTAGTAAACAATTACTTTATTCCCTCTTCCTTTATTCTCATATTTTATAGATTTGTTTATACTAGTAATTGGTTAATTTAAATGCCATTTACTTGTGGAAATGAGACCATTCCCTTGTATTTGTGCTCAGAATTTTTCAGTACCTGAAGATCTTTCTGCATATGATGGTTTGGAGCTGCGCCTAAAAGGTGATGGCCGTCGTTATAAGCTTATTTCGCGTACCAGCAGTGATTGGGATACCGTGGGTTACACACTGAGCTTTGACACTGTAGAAGGCCAGTGGCAATCGGTTAGTGACATCATGACTACATGATTGGTGAGCTCCGTTGAATTTGTATATTTTTCTTGATTTTTAATATGTTCTTTCCAGGTACGCTTGCCATTTTCTTCTTTGAGGCCAATATTTAGAGCAAAAACTGTACCAGATGCACCGTCCTTTGACCCAAGCAAGATTATATCGCTGCAGGCATGCTTTTGCATTTCCAACTTTTTTCTACTTCTGTTTCTCGAGTTTCTACTGTAATTTTTCTTTCCTTCTTTATTTAATATGATGGATTCAAAATCTTTCAGCTCATGTTCAGCAAGTTCGAATATGATGGGAAATTGAATCCGACATTTATAGAAGGTGCATTTCAGCTTCCAGTATCAAGCATACGAGCATATATAAAGGATCCCATCACTCCCAGGTTTACTATTTATTGTCTTAGCTTAAATTGAATTTTTATGTGGTTTCTTTGCCTCGATGTAGTTAACTTGATTAATGACATGTGCTTTGTATCATTAACCTTTTTGTTGTTGTACCTAAGGTTTGTGCATGTGGGCTCTGCTGGGGTTACCCGACCCGACAGACCTGGACTTGATTTAAGCAAACAGCCTCCTGCTGTCCGCTTAAACAAGGAATTGGGCTTTATTCTCACATTCAAGTTGAAGGTAATACTATCTCTTTGCACACTACTTTTATTTCGTACATCAAAAGTCATATATTTTATTTGCTAACTTTACTTATCCTGTGGAAATACATTTCGCATTTTGCAAATGTGAGCATCATTCTCTAGTCTGTCCATCACATTCCCAAAATGTCTGTTCGTGGTGATGCGTCAATCTGTTGCAATTTAATCACCTAATAGTTAAAATCAAAAATAAATATTATCTATTGAGTATGATAGAGGCAAGGTTGATGATTTAAGATCGAATATGCCGGCTTTGCATACAGGAGGCCCCTCTCCAGTTATAACTTTATGTTACCCTATATGGTATCTTTTGCTTCTGATATATGACACCTTCTTGTAGTTTAACAAAAAAGATCCTAGATTAACCATTTTTTTCCTAACCTGTTTTGTGTTGTCAAGCCAGCTTGTTACAAGTCAGTTCAACTCAACAATGTGTCGTCCGTTTTAGCAACGCCAATTATTTTCTAGTCTACCACTGCATGTGAAATCAAATTGTTTATCAAGTCCTCAGCCATGTGAAATCAAATTATATTGTTTATTTTTCGTTTTCTTATACAGTCTACCTTTTGCAACAGGGGGAAGATTTGATACGGGAAAGTGGAATTCCATATACAATTGTTCGGCCTTGTGCATTAACCGAGGAGCCTGCAGGAGCTGATCTCATTTTTGAGCAAGGAGACAATATAACGGTATTCCCAGATAGAAGAATTTTTGTACTGCTTTTAGAATTTTCCTGTGGTCATGTTGCTTCAAGCATTTCTAAGACGCCAAATTTAGACCAGAGAAATTTATTACTAAAATCTGGTTGGTGAAGATATAGTTTTTCGTGATTTGCACTTCGTGTGTAATTGCTTACTTCTGATTTCTCAAAAGTAAGTTTTCAAATTCGATACATGCAGGGAAAGATATCAAGGGAAGAGGTTGCTCGAATATGTATTGCTGCACTGGAAAGCCCATACGCATGTGACAAGACATTCGAGGTTATACACTTATTATACCTTTGACCATATTTTTGCTATCATGTAGAGGGTTTAATTCCCTATTGGGACACTGGTTTGTGAAACTTAAAAAATATATGTTAATGGATTTTTTTATATATATATATATATATATATTTTAATGGAAATTTCCCATGCTCAAAGTTTCTTTACCTGTCTTGTAGCTGTAACATTTTCTGCTTCTGTATTTTTCCACTATCACAGGCTCTCAATATGGTAAAGAACTGGAAAAGGCATACAATTGTACTGATTTGTTTAGGGCTCATAATAATAGACAGGGCAAATTATTTCAATAATGTTATGATTTATTAACCATAACCCTCTGTAGCAAGGGCAATGCAAGCCTTTCACACATGGTTAATTGGCTGATGAGTGAAAACCCCTTCATATCTACACGTTCAAGACGATAATATTATACAAATCATGCTTTACACTGGACTTATGAAGCCTGATCTTCTCGAATGAAGCTACACAGTTTGTTCAATGATGCACCATGGCACGCTTTCGTTTAGACTTGTTCATTTAGGCTTGAAGCAAGTGGCGGAATCACATAACTCGTGCTTTCACATTCTAGCTTGATTGAGGCTGAAAATAATTTTTGTTTAGGAAAATTGCATGCATAGAAGTAGGTGTTGTGCAATTCTAACATGCTTTTTCTTTTTGTTTTGTTCTGCAGGTTAAGAGTGTGATTCCATTTAGTGAGCAATACACAGTAGACCCTGAAAACCCTCCACCTGAGAAAGATTACAACATATACTTCAAAACTTTGAAAGATGGCATAACAGGGAAAGAAATCTTAGAAAAAACTCCTGTACCTGTCTGATACCCTTCATGGTGAGGCAACTCTCCACGTACACTAGTGTAATATCGGGATTATAGTACTTTCATTTGCTATTTTTCCAACGAAAAGCTTCGGGAAACTGCAATATACTAATAATGAGTATGCTTCTGTTTGTTTTGGTTGCAAGCTATCCGTTGAGTCTGTTGAAAGGATAGGATCCCAACAACTTGAACCTTTGATAGGTGTTGTAAAGCAATTTACAGAACTCGGAAGTTAGAATTTCTTTTTCCGGTTCACTGTTGCCAGATACAAGAGAAAAGGAAGAAGCATATTATAAACAGAGAAAAGTTGAGTAAGAGAGGTATAGCATGTTCTAGAGTTTACTTTCGGAAATCATC
This sequence comes from Cornus suecica, assembly GCA_963922005.1. Taxonomy (NCBI): domain Eukaryota; kingdom Viridiplantae; phylum Streptophyta; class Magnoliopsida; order Cornales; family Cornaceae; genus Cornus; species Cornus suecica. The sequence continues at coordinate 64,242,064 of OY998241.1, read as the reverse complement.
TGTATGTGTAACTTAAAGGTAGTTATCTTTAAAAGGGTGAATAGTTTTCTTTTAATCGTCTTAAGTTTGTTCCTGTGTACATAATCATACATACAAGTATGCGTTTGGTTCATGACTGTATGGTCTTTTATGTTTCTGTTGTGCCATTATATTATAAGTTCTAACTATTCTCAATTTGATTGTGGAGGTGGCTTTGAAGAAGAATAATATTGAAGTTTCATGTAATAAACCGGATGAATTGAAGCCAAGAGTTGAAGTAGAAGTGCATGTCACAAACACTAGAGTACTAGACTACACTATCAGGTAGAAAGCTTGAAAACATGAACAACAAATGTTAAAAGTGCATGTCATACAACACCAGTCTATACTATTAGCTAATATATATGCTTATCAACTTAAAAGACTATACTATCAGCAAATATGCTTGATCAACTAAAACATTAAATTTCAGACATATTTTGGTAAGGTAGCTGTAAATTATAGTTACTTTTGTTGGGTTATTGTTCATAATCCAGGAAGGAAGTTACAACAGACCCTGGGTCCAAAGGGTGTTTTTGGGTACGGTAAAGGGTGTTTTTAGTATTTTACCAGTACATATGAATTAAATGTATATATATATCATTGTAACTCTAATTCATTGATAAGCGAAATACAAAGGCTGCTCTGATGGACGTAGGTCAAATTGGCCAAACCATGATAAATCTTGTGTGTTCTTGATTCTTTACTGTTTTATTATTTGCGATTGATCTTTTGTTTCAACAACTTTTTTAATGTTCTATTATTTATCATACCTGTAATCATTATCCCGACCATAATGCCTATTCTCTTAGTAGAGCTCTATATGATTTACATAATTATCAGTTTTTACATTTCAATCATGCATAGAAATGCATATTGGATTCAATTTAGTGCTCTTTTTCCAGTAATATAACACAAAGAAAAAGGTGTACAGTTTGTGCAACTGAAGGCTAGTCGGCATTGGTAGGGCTAGAAATGAGGGTGAGTTATTCATGAGCAGCTCGGGTTCAACTCGAGCTTGATTTTAAATTCGTTTGATGAATGTCTTGAACAAAAACTTTCTACGGCTTGGCTTGTGAAGATGTTCGTGAAAAAGCTCAGTGAGGCACTCGTGAGCATGTCACGAGTGCTTGGATTTATTGTTATATTTTTAGTATAACAATCTTGATCTCTAGCTTGAGTTTGATCTTGAACTCAAGATTGAGGTTGATATATATTGACTATGCCAAACTTGTTCTTTGTTGCAGCCACAACCACTGCTTTGTTGAAAATAGAATCTTTAGGAACCTCCATGAGGGGGAATTATATATAGCTAACTAAGATGAAGACATGAGAGGAAGTGTTGCAGTTATGAAAATCTTCTAAAATACTTGAAATGAAGCTTTGTCCTCACTAAGTTCATCCTCTTCTCTTCTCAGCCCATCAAAAGTTGATAAATTTACTGCTTGAGATAGAAGCATTGTCTGCTATACTTTTACTGTTGGAATTGTTTTATTACTGTTGGGAATATTTTTTTTGGACCAGCAGAAATAACCTGCATTGTATAGGTACAGTGTCTATTTTTAGGATATCAATGATAACAGAGAAAGAGAATGGAAAATCTTTGTTGGGTTGCTATAAGGAGTTGGGAAAATCACTGGTCCAACAGCAGGTGACAGACTGGTTAAAATCCAAAGTGTTGTGATAAGCTCATTTCAATTGAAAATCTAAGGTTTGAAAGAGTGAAGAATTAAGTTTGCTTTGGGGTGTATTTGCAGGCAGTAAGAAAGGAATCTTTACACCCTGTCAAGATCAGTAGGGACTATGGTGTGGCATAAGAATAGTCACTGTCCTTGATATCAACACTGTCAATATATATATATATATATATATATATATATATTGTGGGGTCTAGGTAATTCACCAAATAGTAGTATTTATCCAAATAGTAATTCACTAAGATAAGTTTAAAGGTTTTCTAATAAGTTGTGAAATCTATGGTATTATGTTTAGTCTACTTGTAAAATTATTACTAAAAGGAAAAACAATGAAACCTGAGATATTGATGTCATTTTTATAGTAACATCTTTAATTTATGTTGAAATTGCTCCTATTGATTGGGATTGATACTGTATAGTGTATACATTTTAACAGCAGTCAATTCCTCCTTCTTCTTCTTTATTTTTTTTTCTTCTCAACTCTGCATAAACAGTCATTCTCTCATTTGCAAGATGCACCATCTGCTTATATAAAAGGGTGATATATATATATATATATATCAGTGCCTTGTGCAGTTATTCCCTCTTATTCCTTGCCTGCATGCACATGTAACATTCCAATATTTACATTTGGTAGAGACCCACAAATTTGTAGTGCTTATATTGGGGCCTGTATTCATGATTGAAGAAGACCTGTAACATGGGTTTGAGGATTCGAGACATTGTAGAATCACTTTGTTTGAGGTGTTTGTGCCTCACTCAAAAGTGAAAAGTACCTAAAATAATTTATAGTTTTGGCCATAGAGAATAAGAACAGTAAAAATAGATAGATTTGAATATGTCATTTCTTAAATAACTAATAATTTTTGGAATAGATGTAAATATTCATAAACAGGTGAAACATTTCATTAACGATTCAATATATAGGAAATGTGAATCTATAATTAAAAAAGTCACCATATAATAAAGTTTGGCAAGTGGTGTAGATTTCATTGCTCATTGCATTGAGAAAAGCCATTGGTACTTCACCATGCTGAAATATTGGCTACATGAGAACCCTAATTTAAATTATATAATAGCTTGATTAATATGTACATTACTTCTATAAAATAAAATAAAAACAAAAAAAAAACAAAGAATAAAAGAAAAGATACCTATGCGAGAGTGAAACTATGAAATATCTCAGCAAATTCCCAAGACAGGTCCATGCCTGGATAATGTTAAGGTAGCGAAATTCCTTATCGAGTAAGTTCCGATCCGTACAAAAATATAATGATCTGGATACAAAAGATGTAATAATCTGAAAAATCTGAATTTCGATCGGCACGAAAGACGTAATGATCTGGGTTTTGATCGGCACCAAAGGCATAACGATCTGGGTTTCAATCGGCACGAAATACATAACGATTTAGGTTTCGATCTACACGAAAGACGTAACGATTTGAATTTCAAAAGATATAACGATCTGAATAATCCGAAAGACGTAACGATCTAGGTTTTGAAAGACGTAATGATCTGAATAATCTGAAAAACATAACAATCTAGGTTTCAGTCGGTACCAAAGGCATAACGATCTGGGCAGGCTCGGTGAAATGGTCATTTAATGCACCTTCTAGCTTCTGGTGTATGGTACTTTAGTAAATCCTTTGTGGCATGTTGCATTTTGTTTGTTAAGCCCAAACATCTCTGTTAACTGATAGAAAAGGTCTGCAACACTGAGCATCCATTATAAATTACATTTTCTTGTTTCTCCCCAAATTAGATAAATAAAACAGAAAAGCATATATGTCATGTCATCATATCTGGATTGAAGTGAGACATTATTAAAACAAATGATAAATGTTCAGTAGAATTACACAGATTATTTAATTCATTGCTTGGTGTTGCAATATAAATCTATATGATATGTAATTAATTATATATCTGATATAAAAAGTATTGCTGGAATGTACTTTGCAAGAAAGAGAACAATTCCCAACTTTTAAGACATGCACACTATGAGAGAGAGAAAAGAAGAAGAAGAGGCTCATGCAGCCTATATGAATATATATATATATGCATTTCCCATGTATATTGCTGTCAATAAATGTATATTTACAATAGCTTCGGAGAAAGGAAAAAAGAAAAAAAACTAGGATCATTCTTGGACTGTTCTGAGTCTGCCTTATAATACCCATGATGAAAATAAGCCAACAAGCTCAAATTCAGCATTTCTTTGGAGAGCACCAAAACACCTGCATATATAGCTAACAAAGAGTTATTACAACTATATACATTATATATATTATCAGAACAGAGCATAATATACATAAATTTCTCAATAACTTGATGAAACATGAAAATAAATTTAATTTTTCAACTTCGTTTCCGTCTGTTCACTTAGGTTTACCCGTGAATAACTTCAAATTCCGAAAATTAGTTGAGGTGCGCGTATGATCCGGATCACGTTACCGGAAAAAAATAATAATAAAAAAATAAATAAAAGGCTGCAATTTCATACATTGAAGCAAACTCTGTATCTTCTCCGACTACGCGCTTCAAGAGCCCTTCTAAGCTTCGCTAGCAATTCACCTTCCTCGAATATTTTCCCCGGTGAGCTCAAGAAAACGCGACGCTGGACCGGAGGAGACCACAGCCCACTCTGAGCATAATCAAAGTTAAACTCAGACACATCAGAGAATTTAATAAGAAGTCTCTCTGATACAGACTTGGACACCAATTGGACCCTCAGAGGAGTCTCAATACATGAAGGTGAAGTAGAGATTTCAGAGATGGACATTGATATGTGATAGTTTGAACAAAGTTCACAAGATAATATTACAAGTGTGAACAGGGTTGTGATTGGTGTGATATTTAGTAGGAGACAAATATTGGAATTGTGGAGTCTGAGAAGAATGTGATAAAGACATGTCTGGCTGTATCTAATCATGGAGTGGAACATGGGTAGTAGCATGATTGGAGGGTCCAAGAATATTAGGAGTTAAATTAAAGAAACATCTGCTAGTTTTAGCTAACATTTTTCTAACTTTAGAAAATTTATTTGTATGTATACAAATTTTGTACATTCATATTTTGGTGGTATACGGGGGAGATAAGACAACTTATGAGAGATCTCTTCAATTAGGGTTGCCCACAAAATCAAAAAAATTGAACCGAATCGAATTAAAATTGGCGGTTCATTTCGGTTACGGTTTTCAAAATTCAACAATCAAAATTTTCGGTTAGGTTTCAGTTTTTACCCTCCAAAAACCGAACCGGTTTTATAATATAATATGTATTTTATTATATATGTATTATTTATATGATTATATGAGACAACTTGTGAGACTGAACCGGTTTTATAATATAATATGTATTTTATTATATATGTATTATTTATATGATTATATGAGACAACTTGTGAGACTTTGAGAGAGTATGATTGTAATTTGATATGAAAAATAAACCTAATACAAAGAAGTTAAATTATTTTTTTCCAAATTTTACTAGCTCCATAAAATAGATTGATGTAGCAAGAACTAAAACCAAAATCAAGTGTAAAATAGAAAAGAGTAAAATTTCAACGTATACAAAAACCTTTCAGAAGTGAAGATTGTGCATAGTTTGACCCACTTTTTATGAATTAGACAGATACAACTACAAAAATAATTATTATAGATAGGGGTGCACAAAAAAATCGTGGAACCGTAGAACCAAACCGGTGCTTTGGTTCTGGTTTTGAATTGGTTTGGTTTGGTTTTAGTTATCAAAAAACAGAACCGTTCTAATTTGATTTGGTTCCGATTTCAGATTGTCTGAAACCAAACCGAACCGATATAAATTAAATATATATGTATATGTATAACTCACTTATACAATTACATTATATTTAATAAAATTCATATAAACTTAATTATAACATCAAATAAATACAAATTAGTGTATTAAATAAAATTATAAGTTTACCCTAATAGTTTTTTACCATCCAAATAAATATTACACGCATATACATAAAAATCCTATATTTGCTGTTGCTTTTGTTTTTGAAAAGAGGTTCATTACTTATTATTATTATTATTGTTTTGAATTTGATATTGCTTAGTGCTTATTGTTTTGGTATTGAAGTAATAAGAAAAATTATAATTCTAGAAATCAATAGTGTAGTTTTTGGTTTAAGAGTCTTGTTATTAGTTTTGAAATTAGTAGAATTTTTTTTCATAATTTATGTTGATGTATGTTATATACATTTTGAAAGAATAGGTTTACGGAACCGTGGTTTAGAACCGAACTAAACCGTTATTTTATGGTTTGGTTTGGTTCCTTGACTAATGGTTCCGGTTTTGGTTCTTATTTTCAAGGAACCGTTAATAATGGTTTGGTTCCAAAATTTTCAAGAACCGTACAAAATCGAATCGTGTGCAGCCCTAATTACAAATAGATGAATAAATAGAGATGAAAATAAACTTGTTAGTCTATTATTATCAAAATTTTTGGTTTTATAAAAAAGATAATAACAGTAATGAAATTTTCATTTATAAATTTTAAAATATTTAAAAAATATTATTTATAAATTTTAACAGAAAAAATTATTTCCTTAAATATATATAGAAAATGTTATTGATATATTTTTTTATATAAAAATCGAAATCAAACCGAAAAAAATGATTTAGTTTGGTTCGGTTTCTTTTACTTGCGATTTCATTAAAAATAAAAAATAACGGTTCTGTTTCGATTTCGGTCCAAACTGAAACCGAACTGTGTGCACCCTATCTTCAATGCAATTATATACAATTATGACTTGTATTATAAGGATCCAAATGTAAGAAAATTAGGAGTTAAATTAAAGAAACATGTGCTATTTTTAGCTAACAGTTTTTTTGAACTTTAGAAAGTTAATTTATATGTATATAGATTTTGTGCATTCATATTGACAGAAGAGTTAATGAGAGGTCTCTTCAATGCAATATACAATGATGACTTGTATTAGAAAAGGGTTGAAATTTTGAAATGTAGATAGGACTGGTCTAGACTCTAGAAAAATGACATGTTTTTTGTTACAACTTCTTCAATGCACATGTTTTGTTTTGCACCTATTGGTTTTTATGCGAGTGCTTTACTTCTTTTGATTGGGCTAATTATTGGCCTTAATTTGGCTATTATTTGGTCTATTGGCCTTAATTATTCCCGCTGTTAGGACTGTTGAACATTTGTATTATTGCTAAACTAATTATATTTGGTGTATTGTCTTCACTTTTATTTATTCAAAATATTAAGTGATTTTTCCCTCCTCTATGATCCACTCGATATGTATGGCAAAAAAATATTGTCCCCACCCTGTACTAGTCATCAAATCTTGAATTTAAAATTTTGATTCACAATTTAAAGATTTAGATTCTTTTCCACGAGGATCAAATTCATCCTCCTCATTAATGTTGTTATATATAATTTGGACACTTACCTAAATTGTTTTATAAAAAAAAGATGGCCGGACATAATATTCATTAAAAGAGGAATTAGTATTAATTTTTTTAGAAAAAAGATTTTGACTAAAATATGAAGTAGTTGTAATTCTTTTTAAAAATTTTTGGACACATGTCTAAATTATATTTGATCATATGAGCGAAAATGACGAGCGAGGCAATACTTGAGTATTGTTCAAATTTAAATTGAGGACTTGATGACCATTGGGGTGGAGAATATTTTCTTGCCATACTTGTGACTCTATCATTTAGACGAGGAAAACTTGTTAATACCATGTTACTTAAAAATTTTAAATTATAGTATGACATTAAAATTATCTACTAAGTTCCATAAAATTTTAATTTATAGCATGACATTAAAAATAATAGAATTGGAGATGGTTCTAGTTAGGGCTGACAATTGGTGTTCGTGGGTCATATTTGTATCGGATTGAGATTGTGTCGGGTTGAGATTGTGTCGTGTCGAAAAAGACCTGATTAATATACGTGTCAAATGGCTCAAATATGCTCAACCCTAACCAGACCTATTTATTAAAAATGTTACTTTTGTCGACCCATGTAACCCGTTTAACCTATTTATTATAATGTATTAAATTAAATTTGACACAATTCAACACGAAATGAACTATTTAACCTATTTATCAGCAAAATTAAATTGAATTTAACACGACCCAATAATAGTTTATTAATATATTTCAACTTATGACCAATTAAAGAAGAGAAAAAATAATAAATAAATAAATATAATAGTGTCAAACGGGTTGTTCATATTACTCTAGTTTGACCCTAACCCGATACTAATATTCTCGTGTCGTGTTTGAGTCGATTATTATACAACTTTAACCATTTTACGATCAACCTTAATCATTTTAATTCATGACGTGTTCGTGTCATGTTACCGTGTCGTGCCTTATTTTACTAGCTCTAGTTATGGGTGCACAAAAGAACCGATAGAACTGAGAATCGGACCGGACCGAACCGAACCGGTCCGGTTCTAAACTGAAAATGGTTTGGTTCCGGTTCCTAATATTCAAGAACCGAAATTTTCGGTTCGGTTCTGGTTCCGGTTCGGTTTGTTCTTGCCTCTTTGGAACCGAACCGAACCAGAATCGTTTTTTTTATAATATATATAGTGTTATAAACCTAAATACATGCCCTATTTTTTCATGTCGCTCTTCACTTTAGTCTTCAATTCATGTCCTAGCTGACCAAAATAACTACCACTAATGTCTTTGCCTAATGTTTTGTGGATAATATTTGGTATAACTTGAATATTAGGGTAGAATTGTATCAACTGGTATATAAATTAGATATCTAGATTGCACTATCTTTCAACTTTAGTTCAAAAATTTGAGTCTCACAAACAAATTTTTTTTTGTGTTCTGTTTTTATTTTTTTGAAATGAGATAGTAAGAACCCGAACCGACCCAAAATTTAGGTTCCGGTTCGGTTCCTTGCCTGTTCAGTTCGGTTTCGATTCCTATTTTTAAACCGTATCGTGTGCACCCCAACTCTAGTTCTGCTTGATCGAATATCAAGGAGCATGAATGTTCAAAGTCGGTTGGTAAGATGAAGTTCTCCGTGACTAATTATGACAGGAATGCTCACACTTCAGTTGGGATTGTAGAGGGGGACTCTGTAATTAATCGTACAACGAATATGGCATCAGGCGAACTTTTGTCACATCTCGTTCAGCAGCAATATCCAGATGCATCATCTCTGTCCCAAAGTCATGCCCAAGTGGTGTCACATCAAAAACCATATCACTACAATAGCACCTATTGCTCACAGGATGGGGATAATGGCTTCTCTATACCCAGGGATAGATTATTTCATCGAGGGGGATTGTCCACGAATAATTGGTTCCAACTGAGTTCTTACAAACCAGTTCCTTCAACAGTTATCATTGAAGAAGTCCAGCATTCTGATGCTACTCATTTGCAATCCAATAAAGATATTACTATCTCTCCTGCTCCGAGCTCATGGAAAAGGAGAGCCCGAAGCTCGATTTTACCATCTAAATCTCATGTTACTACTATGGCAATCAAAAGGAAATCCTCGGAGGCTGGTGTTGATTTATTAGTAGCATCAAAATTCAAGAAACGAGAGGCAGTTGGTGGCAATACAAGAGAAAATATCTTCATTGACAATGATCAGCTTACGAAAACGCATACGATAGTGGTGGAGGAAGCCAACCCAAATTGGCCCCAAGGTAACCAATGAGTGTCATGGTGTGGAATTGTCAGGGTGTGGGGAACCCCCTGACAGTTTCCCAGTTGAGGAGATTAACCTCACTCCATTCTCCACTATTGATATGTCTGTTGGAAACAAAAAATAATAATGCTAGGATTGAAAAGTTATGCCGACAATTGGGAGGTTATGATATGTTTGTTGTTTCTCCTCGAGGGATTGCGGGGGGAATTGCTCTTTTTTATTTGATGGGCACAAAGATTCAGTTGGTGGATAGCTCTGAGTTTCAGATTACGTGTAAAATTCATGATGATTCTGGTCATTTGGGGAATTGGTTTTTTACTGTTGTGTATGCCTCTTGTGATGCTGTTGTTCGTTCTTCTTAATGGATCTATCTAAAAAATCTAAAACGAAAAATTGGTAAACAGTGGTTAGTGATGGGGGATTTCAATGCTATTCTGCACGACAATGAAAAAAGAGGGGGGTGTGTCAAGAAGGGGTGGACGCTTCGTAGCTTCAAGGCTTTGGTTCAGGATTGTGGTTTGTTAGATGCGGGGTACAAAGGTTTCCCATATACTTGGTGTAATCATAGGGAAAATGGTGAGACTATAATGGCAAGATTGGATCGGGCTCTGTGTTTTATCGACTGGATGCAACATTTTAGGCACTATGTACTACACCATCTCACAGTAGCTGACTCAGATCATCAGGTACTTATTGTTGCCCGATAAATGACTCTAGAGGGGAGGGTGAATAGAGTCTTAGCTTAAACAATGGAATTTAATTCGATTTTCTAATTGATAAATTTAATTGCAATGCTAGATGATTTAATATAAAAACACAAAGCAATATAAATCAAAATAAAGTAGAGAGAGAATTATAAATACTTGGACAAGCGATTTTAGCGAGGTTCAGAATACCCTTGATTCCTACGTCCTCGGCTCAAGGTTCTTCTTGAGACTTCTCAAATCCACTATGGCTTCTCCTTACGGGTGGAGAGCAAAACCTTCACAAGAAGCACACCACTTCTCCTTGCTAAGAGAACACCCTCTCTTAGCCTAAAATTGGGTCACACCAACCCTTTGAATACAATGATCTTGTACAATAGAATATCTCTCAAAGATTGATTTGTACAATTGTAGTTCTCTTGCTCACAAGACTAGAGTAAGAATTTGAATAAAAATGGAAGCTCTAGACTTGAAAATATGTGAATGATGATACAAAAATGTATATGAAGGTGTATGATTGAGATTGCAAGAGGTAAGTTGTAAAGAGAATTTTAAGTCCCTTTATAGTAAACACTTTCATCACTTTTGGCATAAAATATGACAAAAAGTCATATAGAGCCGTTTGAAAGGAGACAAATACGTTAGAAAAGAAGCACAAAAGTCAAGAGCCGTTGGAAGCTCATTTTGTGTTATTTTTTGATAAGTTAGGCTATCTAACTTTGAGAGTTAGGCCACCTGACTATTTATGTCATGCCACCTGACTAATTAAGTTAGGCTACCTTACTTTCTGAAGAAATGATTTGAAACCTCTGTAAAACTTAGGCTATCTGACTTGTAGAGTCAGGTTACCTTACTATTCAAAAACATTTTAATTTAGCTTTAAAAATGGTTTTGTGAGATGATGCATGTTTAAATCAATTTTCTAGAGCTTCAAAGATAATTCAAATAATTACTTTGACAATTTAATCTTAAACACTCACCAACCTATCTACCCCAATCTTCAAGTAGTGGTTGATCCTCTTAGAATTGATAGTCTTTAAGCTTCAACATCTTTGCACTTAATCTTTTGCTCGGTGGCTTTAAATGGTATCGCCATGATCTTTTTGACCGCATGATCCATATATGATTTTCCTGTTTTTACAAGCTTGGACAAATACTCATTGTAACCATTAGTACAAATACATCATTAATGATTTGTTATTATCAAAATTACGGAATTGCCCTTAGATTAAAATCTTAAGGCCAACACTTATGTTGGTTCTAAATGCAGAATTTAGCAAGCCTAAGCGTCAGTTTAATTTTGATGCAAGATGGGTCAAACACCAGGATTTTCAACATATTGTGCAACAAGCTTGGGGACAGATTGGATCAACAACTGACTTATCCCAGATAAAGGACAAGTTACAGAAGTGTAAAACCAAGTTGAAGGTTTGGAGCGGTACTAAGAACAGAAATTCCCAGGAGAGAATAAGAGCACTTGAGGCTAGGTTAGCCCAACTGAAAGAGCGTGTTAATTTTGATAAAAGTTTATGCAATCAGATTGAAATGGAATTGGGAGAGGCTTGGAGAGATGAAGAGCTTTATTGGAAACAAAAATCTAGAATTGACTGGCTCGTGCATGGGGATAAGAACTCTAAGTTCTTTCATCGGAAAACTCAAATACGAAGGAATAAGAATGTGATATCAGGGCTGGAAGATTCGAATGGATTATGGTATACTTCAAAAGATGACGTCAGAAAGATTGTTGAGAGCTATTTTCAAGGTATTTTTACATCGTCAGTTTTGGTTGGGACAGAAGATGATTTTTGGAACCTAGTTCCGGGGAAAATAAATGATGATATGAATGATGATCTGCTCCGTCAAGGTACCGAACAAGAATTGAAGATTGCAATCAACTCTATGGGTTCATTTAAAGCTCCGGGACCAGACGGCTTCACTCCTCTATTTTTTCAATCCAACTGGGATATTCTTAAAGCTGATATTGTTAGGGGTTTCAACCAATTTATGTCTCATAATTCTAGAGTTCAATGTATAAATCATACAAATCTGGTGTTGATCCCGAAAGTTAAAAGCCCTTCTAGGATGACCCAATTTCGGCCCATCTCTCTATGCAACGTCATATATAAAATTTACTCCAAGGTGTTGGCAAACAGACTCAAACCCCTGCTCTATGATCTTATTTCTTGCAACCAGAGTGTTTTTGTTCCTGGCCGGCTGATTCATGATAATATTCTGATTGGTCAGGAATTAATGCACTACTTGAAGAACCGGAAGGGTAGGAAGACTTCTTATTTAGCACTCAAGCTTGATATGGCAAAGGCGTACGATAGGGTTGAGTGGGGTTTCCTAGAGGGTATGATGTTAAGGATGGGGTTTCACCGAAAATGGGTTGATATGATTATGAATTGTGTGAGCACTGTGTCTTATTCCGTGAAGATTAATGGGGAAGTGGGTAAGTTATTTTCTCCCTCAAGAGGCTTGCGACAAGGGGATCCTCTATCACCATATCTCTTCCTTATTTGTGCCGAAGGATTGTCCATCATGCTACATAATGTTGTTCATCAAAAACAATTGAGTGGACTAAAGCTTAATCATCGGATTTCGGCTATTTCGCACCTACTTTTTGCGGATGACGCAATCTTGTTCTGTAAAGCCAACTCCAAGGAAGTGAATAACATGAAGACCCTTCTGAACAAATATGAACTTCTCTCAGGACAGATGGTCAGTTATGAGAAATCTGGTATCTATTTCAGCTCCAATACAAAGAGCTCAGAAAAGGAAGAAGCCTGCAGAAGTTTGGGCATTAAGGAGGATGGGTGGAATAATTCGTACCTTGGGTTGCCGTCAATTCTTGGGAGATCAAAATTACTGTCATTCAAATTCCTTGAAGAACGAGTCGCCAAAAAGGTTGGGTACTTAAAGGGTGATTTTCTTTCAAGAGCCGGCAGATCTGTCCTTCTCAAATCGACTCTGGCTGCACTCCCAAATTATGTTATGTCATGCTTTAAACTACCAGTTGCTATTTGCAAGTCTCTAACTCAAAAGATGATGAACTTTTGGTGGTGCAACAACGAGGGTGGAAAGAAGATTAAATGGGTGAGCTGGGATAAGTTGTGCAAGCCGAAGGACACAGGTGGTTTGGGGTTTAGAGATGTGGAATCTTTCAATTATGCCCTTTTAGCTAAATTGGCTTGGAGAATGGAGGTTGGTGATAATTCATTTATTTGTCAAATTTTTAAACAAAAATACTTCCCCGAATGTTCTTTTCTTCAGTCAATTTGTAATACATCTGCTTCATGGGTTTGGAAAGGGATTTCAGCTGTGAAAATAGTGATTAAAAAAGGTTGGAAATGGAGAGTTGCCAATGGGGAAACAATACGTTGTAAAACTGACCCTTGGCTCCCGGACCACTCTAATCCTTTCATTTCTTCCACAACTTTACCTCCGCGTATATCTAAGGTTGCTGACTTAATTCAAGGGGGATCCAAGCGATGGAATGAGGATCTTATACGCCGTATTTTTAATAAAAGGGATAGTGACCTTATTATGAAAATTCCTCTTAGAGAAATGGGAGGGTCAGACAAAAAGATTTGGGCGTTATCTAGTAATGGTAAATTTACGGTGAGAAGCGCTTATCTTTTGGCATTGAATATTCTTAGAAGGACTCAACAATCACACATTGATCCTAGTAGCAGCTTGTATCATGATGCTAACGGTAAGTGGACTGAAATCTGGAAAATCAAAACAACAGAAAAGATTAAGTTCTTCATTTGGCAGTGTGGTTTAGAGAAAATTCCAGTGCTATAGAATCTCCATTTGAAGAAAATTGTCCCAGATCCTATTTGTCGAGTTTGTGGTCTTGAGGAGGAGACGGTTTATCACATGTTATGTCGTTGCCAAGTTGCTCGTGAGGTTTGGAAAATTAGTCCTATTCGGCTAAACTTTGATGGTTCAAATTCTTTTTCATGGAAACGACAATGGATTCAATTGTTGGAGGTTTGGAAGGATCGTGAAGAATCTGAAAGGTACTTAAGCTTGGTTGCTTTCATTATGTGGCAGATTTGGAGGGCGAGGAATGACGTCAATTTTAATGGGAAGACTTGGGCACCTCAAGATATAATGGACCGGGTTCTTTTTAATTTTAATGAGTTTTGGGATGTTCATCAACAAGAGGCTCCTATCCGAAGACCTCAATCCTCTTGTGTTGTAAAGTCTTCTAATTGGCAGCCTCCTAAAACAGGAAGATTGAAACTGAATTTTGATGCGGCTTTTGTTTCTTTTTCCCACTCAGCAGGAGGCGGGTGTATCCTTAGAGATGACAAGGGTCGGCCAGTGAGGTGTGCTTCTTTTTTCTCCAATAATATTGGATCTCCGGCTGCTGCTGAGGCATTCATGTTGCGAGAGAGCATTAAAATTCTGGCATTGTGGGGGTATTCAAACATTGATATTGAGGGCGATAATCAGTCAGTTATGTGTCTTTCCCAAAAGATGGGTTTTCTTCAGTGATCTTGGAAGATGTGAGTATCATGATTCATCAGGGGATTTCTTGGAAGCTGTCATGGAGTCATCGATCTTGCAATTCGGTTGCCCATAGTATTAGTCAGTGGGCTCTTAAGTCTCGTTGTGGTGATCCCCATTGGGATGTTTGGCCTAAATGGCTTTTGTGTGCCATTGAGGCTGATGTAGTGTCTCTTTTGTGATCTGGTTTATTAAGCTTGTTGGAAAAAAAAAAAAAATGTTCAATTATTGGATATGGCCTATAGTCCAAAACTGGGCCGGCCCATAACTTAGCTGGGCTACTGGTTAGGCCGAGCTACAAAGAGGAGGTTACACACCATGCCCAGCCTAGCCCCTAGACATTCAAATCTCTTCTTATGGGTTTTGGAGAAACAAAAGAATTCAATTTATTGATTAGAAACAGAAAAAAAGTAAACGACGAAAGAAAGGAAAAAGAAAAAGAGGCAAATCTTAGATGGTATGATTCTCAACACTTTGGAGTAATTGCAACCTTCAAAACATGACTTGCTGGTAAAATTATTTTAGTTGATTAATGTTCAAAGCAAGTAAACCGCTGCATCTAATTTTTGGTGTCAAGATATAATGACAGCACGATGATAATATCGTTTGCCTTTCATATTTTATTCTTAGATGTTAGTTAATAAAATTAAAAAATTAAGTAATATATATCCTCAAAAACTGAACTTTTAAGTCTTGAAACTTTTTAGTGAGAATTAAAATACATATATTTTTTATATGATTATAAAGACAGTCTGGTTTCAAGTGATTTTTATCCGAACACATATAACTGGGTAACTGTTGATTTTTTTAATTTTTTTTACTTTTGAAAAGGATAACCGAAAGCAATTTATTCTTTTTAAATGTTCAATTTTCTCAAAATGTGTCTACACAATTGAGAGGTTTCAATGCTCGTGATTTCTATAGACATAATGATAACTCATAACTCATAACTCATAACAACCAACATAGCTCAAATAATTGGGAATATTCTCCAATGCAGTGCCCTCAAATTACTTAATGGCTTACCATAGGAATGAGTAGCATACACAAGTAAAGAATAAGGAAAATATTACTAAAAACATATATTGTATTAAGCGGGATGGAACGGTAATCTATTCAATCGCCTTATCAATTTTCAATAGAGCTACGTAGAATCACAATCCATCTCGCAATAATATAGAGTACTTTTTCTTTAAATTACTCTCTCAAAGCACTTTCATGTTTTAAAAATAAAAATATAAATATATTATGAATCTCAAAATTCCTCTATGATAGATTTTTCATGTTTAAAAAATCTAAGATAAATCATTATGACTATTAGACTAGAGTATGTTCGGTAACACTTATTTATTATTTAAATTTGAATAGATTCATCACATATTCAGTTAAGTGTATTTGATAAGAAATTTGAATACCATTTAAAAAGTGATAAAATTTTAAGTGACATGGTCACCATTTAACACTGAAGTCTGAAAACTAAAAATTTATAAAAATATTAGAAAATACAATTTTTTAAACACCACTTAAAACATTCCGTATTTAAAATTCAAATCTTAAAATTTTCAATATTTAATTTTCAATTTTATCACACACCACCTAAGATTTGTCCTATCCTAATTCTCTTTGGTAATAAGTGGGTACTAATTTTAAGAGCAATGTTTCTAAATCCAAATCAACTTGAACACCCAACACCAACATAATCACAACAATTTTAATTTTAAACTCCCTATATCACCCTCCTATTCCACCGCTCAAAAATAGACATGTCAATGGATCGGATCAGTTAAATCCAAATCCAATTTATTAAGAAATCGGATTATCGGATTCGGATCCTTATCGGGTTATCGGATTTTATTTTCAATCCATATCCGGTTAATATCGGATTCGGATCATAATCGGATTATTGACAGGTCTATTGATAAGAATGACAAAAACTCCCGATCCGCGATCCGAATCCGATAATTCGACGGATTTTCACTTAGTTATTTCATATTCGAATTTCTTCATTATAGAATATCTGATTCGAATATCTAATTAAAAAAATACAAAATTACAAAAATCAATAAATACTGAAACACTAAATTATTCACACTTTTAATAATTGTATTTATGATAAATCATTATTAATAAATAATAAAATAATTAGCAACTAAAATTTATATACATGTACAGTATTAAATATATACACATAAAAATATCAAATATATATTTATATATATATAAATATATTTTATATCGGATCGGGTTATTATCGGATCGGATGACATAAATCCAAATTGTTAAGAAATCGGATTATCGGATTCGGATCCTAATCGGATTATCGGATTTTATTTTCAATCCATATCCGGCTAATCGGATCAGATTTGGATCGGATTCGGATCAAAATCCGATCCATTGACAGGTCTACTAAAAAATATCTTTGCCGAACAAATCCAAGGTCATTTGAGTCATTTCACATACAATTTCCTCGTTAGCTAATTGCAAAGGAAAACAATAACGCGTTCATACTATAGCTAAAGAATCCCAAGCAAATCAGACAGCGGTCTCTACCATTTCCAGCTTTCCTTTCGGTCAAAAGACCGAAAGAGAAACTGTGCGTGTTTTTAGAGAGAGAAACATTTTCTTACAACTGCAACCCACCTCCTCTTCCCTTTTCCCCAAACCCCACCTCCATTTAACACTAACAACAACTACAAACAATATATATATAGATAGATATATATAGGAGTGAGATATAGGAGTGTTTGCAGTGAGATGGCTGGGTACAGAGCTGAAGATGACTATGACTACCTCTTCAAAGTGGTTCTGATCGGAGACTCTGGTGTGGGCAAGTCCAATTTGCTCTCTAGGTTCACCAGAAATGAGTTCAGCCTCGAATCCAAGTCCACAATCGGCGTTGAGTTTGCCACCAGAAGCTTGACTGTTGATGCCAAGGTCATCAAAGCTCAGATTTGGGACACTGCTGGACAAGAGAGGTGACTTTTCAATCTCAATTCTTCATATATATATATATATATATATATGCTTTATTGGTTGTTTCTCTTTTAGGTTTTGTTTTTCCTACACTAATTTTGATTCTGTGATCTGGGTTTTTCTTATTTTCTGTGGATAATGTGTGTTTGTGGAGATATGAATGATATGCTGGTTGATCTTTTGTTCGGATTTGTGGGGTGTTCTTTGTTGGTGAGTTTTAGTAAGTTTGATATTAGGGTTAAGGTGTATCAATGGTGTGTGATTTGGTTCCAAGAGATCTGGGTTGCTCTTATTTTGTTTACATTTTGGTGTATTTGTGAAGACATGAATGCTATGTTGGTTGATCTTCTGTTAAGATTTGTGGGGTGCTCTTTGTTTGGTGAGTTTATTGAGCTTGAAATTAGGGTTTATGTCTATCAATGATATGGGATTTGGTTTTAACAGATCTGTGTCTTTTGGATTTAATTGGTTTTATCTGATTTTGATCTGATAATGTTGTTGATCTGGTGCACTGTTGGCATTTTCCTCTTTACACTGTCTAGAAAGTAGATTTTAATCTGAGTATGTATGAGAAAAACATTGGATGTAGATCAAGCTCGGATTTATTCTATGAACTAATAGATCCTGGTTTTCTACTGCTTGCTTTCCGCGCGGTCTGGTATTCTTCGACAGTTATTCTCCTTTCCTTGGAAATGAACTGAGAAAATGAGGTGAAATGTTTGGAGTCTTGTTTCTGGACTGCTGTAGTTTGGTTCAAGTTTCACTTTACAGCTCATTGCTCATTTTTAATGCTTTTATTTATTAAACATCTGAATTGACTAAAATTATTTTAAAAACAGCTAGACTTTCCAAAGACAAGTAAAAATCATGCTTGCTATTTTTTTTTTTTTTTTGTGAGGAATTATTGTAGCAAGCCTAGAACCAACAATTGTTGTTGATTAATGGTTGGAGAAGAAGAGTGGCTTATCATGTGAAGATTTGGTGACAAAGAAACTCCTATTGAGAATATGAGTGAGTTCGAGGAAATTGACTTTGTTGTATGAGAACTTTACTATTGTGTTACATAACTTGTGAATGATAAAAATCTATGGAACTTGATTGCTAGTCTCATCTTTATTGTGTTACATAACTTATGAATGATAAAAATCTATGGAACTTGATTGCTAGTCTCATCTTTATAAAATATTGTTAATCCACACAATAGTATTTAAGTGCTTCATATTGGTTAAAGTGCAGGAAAATCACTTGTTATATATTATGTTACATGGACTCAGCTAGGAGTGTCGGACATGGGTACGTATCCTGGTGTCGGACGTGTCAAATATCTAATGGAAGGACACATGGATACGGAAAAATAGTTATTTTATTTAATATTTTTATTTTATTCTTTAGTGGACAACAATGATTTTATCAAATATAGTGTTCAAACAAGACACTTCAGTCATTTGAGGTAATAAGATAGCATCATAGAACCATTTGGATTGGAATTTAGATAAATGTCCTACCAAAAGTGTCGGACAAGTGTCCATACCAATGTCCAATTAATATGTGTCGGACATGGGTATTTTACCTACTTTAGAAGAGTCCATGTAACATAGGTTATATATATAGAATGTGCAAAAACCCTCCTGCACTTCGAAAAAACTCCATTTTTCATGTTAAGCAAATAATGACATGATATCCAAGCTCAAAACCCTTGGCCCCTTAAGAGTAAATGACAACCATCATCGGAGCAGCAGATACACATATACCATAACCTTAGCTCCTCTCTGAAACTGAAAACCATGATATTCCCAAACTCAAAACCCTCAAGTGATAATTGTATATAGGACAACACATTTAAGGTCCAATACCCACGATACGAAAACCCAGAACAATAAATTTAAAGTCTTCCAGAATGCAATTCATTTAATACCCAACACATACATGTAATTGCGCTTATATGTTGTTGAAACTATGGATCAATCGCAAACAATAAAACAGTAAAGAATCAAGAACACATGATTTATACGTGGTTCGACCAATGTGACCTACGTCCACAAGACGTCCACAAGAGCAGTCTTTGTATTTTGTTTATCACCGAATTAGGGTTACATTGATGTATATATACACCTAATTCATATGTACTGATAAAATATCAAAATCACCCAGCCACAGGCCTCCGGCCCGCCCTTTGGACCCAAGGCCTTTTGTAACTTCTTTCCTGGATCATGAGCCATAACCCAACATATGTATTCCAATGAAGCCCAATACACGCAATTGTAATCCAAGTCTGAAATGATTGAAGGTCTTAACAATTTGATTTAAGAAATCAATTAGGTGGTGTTGGTGAATCTGTGTCGGCAATTCCGCGAAGGATAGGAAGATTGTGGTGCTGTCCCATTTGTGCTGTATTAAATACATGATACATCCAAACACGAGTAGAGAGTCCATAGTCACAAGAGCAACACTGTTGTTATGCTTCAACAGACCCCCTTATGGAAATAGACAATGTAACATGTTGGTTATATAGCTGCTTTCAACCGCCAATGACCTTGCATCCCTTCAAAGTTCCTGATGAGAATTTGCTGCTATTATTTAGTATTTTTTTTAAACTTGTTTGAAGCTTAGCTTTATTTGAGAGTGAGAATATAACAGAGAAAGAGAGAGACAATGGTGAAAGAAATGCGTGAGGGGGAGAAGAGAGGAATAAGTGTTATTGGGGGAATTTAGGCATTTTATAGAAAGTATTTATCAAAATAGCTGGTCAACACATTAGGGGGTAATTTGCACCTTCTGCTCAAATGTTAAGTAGTCATAAGCTCATGCTAAAGAAGAGGGGTGTGTTGTATACAATTGTAATATGACAGAGGTGGTTTCTTGCACTTTAATACTCATAAATATTTTTCAGAAAAGTAAAAAATATAAAGAGTACATTGATACTTGTGGATCTGACATTTAACAACTGGAACCGTCGCATTTAAATAGTTTTAGAAAATAAAAGCCTTAGTTGTGTATATATATATATATATATATATATTTAAAGAATCTTAAGTATCAAGACTGTAAACCAGCAATTTTTTGGTATTTGATTTGTTGAAGTTCAGCGACTTAATTTGAAGCTTTATGAAAGGAGAACTTCTTCCTAGACTTTGAGTAGATTGGGTAGCACTGAGTTTTTAGCGAAGAATTTCTAGTATGCCCAGCTTTGTTGGGTACTGGATTTGGTATAAGTGAGAATTTTTCTGTCATGATATCACAAGATATTCAGTGATACATCTTGAAGACAGCATGATCTCGTCTCACACGAGACTTGCCTTGTGATTCTCGTGCTATCATATACTTTGTTTCAGAAATCAGCAAGATTGAGATGACTCACCAATGCATTTTCGTTTTAGTAAGACTCGAGCCGTGGTAGTAACTTGTGTCTAGGGTTTTGTTCACTGTATTGCTGGAAACCTTGGCATAATTTTTAGACTAGGTTTTATTGGTGTCTGGTTGTTTGGTAAGTGTTGGTATTGTGGTGGCGGTGAGTCCAGCATGGTCGATTTAGATTTTCGGTGATGTTGGGGTAATTTTACAATATGGGCATCACTGGGAAGATATGTTACAGCTGGGTACAGGGAATGCCTCTCTATATATAGATGTTGACTTGACTGTGTGTTTTTATTTTTTAACTATTATTTTGATTCAGAAAATATGTTTTCTTACTACACTCTCTGCCCTCCCTTAATCCCAATCCCCCCCTCCTCTTTTCTCTCTTCGGCCCTGTTTGGTTCGCAGTCCGGTCTCATAATTGCTTTTTTGGGACCGGACACTGTTTGACAACACGGTTCCAAAAAAACAAGGATCACTTGGGACCAAAAGGGATAATTTGAGACAACAAAAAATGATGGTCTCAAGTGGTCTTATATACAATTGTCTTAACACATGGGATCATAAAATTTGAAAAATATATAAAAATCAAAATTAATATATAAAATTTTAAATATATATATATAATTTAAAAAATAATATATAAGTTTTGAAAAATAATATAAAAAATTTGAAATAATGTATAAAATTTGAAAAAAATATAAAATTCAAAAATAATATACAAAATTAAATATATATATATATTTGAGAAAATATAAAAAATTTAAAAATAATATAAAAAATCAAAAATAATATAAAAATTTGAAATAATTTATAAAATTTGAAAAATACATTATTTTTGAATTTCTTATATTATTTTCAAATTTTTTATATTTTTTCAAATTTTATATATTTTTCATACTTAATATATTTTCTGAATTTTATATATTATTTTTTTATTTTTTGTATTATTTTCCAAACATAAGACCAAACAACTTGAATAAGACCATAAGACCAGACAACTTTACCAAACAGACTTTCAGAACATCATCAAGATAAGACCAGACCAGGCTAAATAAGACCGGACCGCCTACCAAACGGGCCCTTCATGTGTGTTCCTGCACATGGGTTCCATCACTTTTCCCTCCACCCCCCCCCCCCCCCCCCCCCCCCCCCCCCGCCCCGAATACTCCAAACTGTCTGGGATTTTTTTCCCTAACAAGAAAAACAGAATGGAAAGGGTATAGGTTGATAGGATTCTGATTTTCGTTGTGATAGATGCAACTGCTAACATCCATGAACATTGCTAGTCAATAGTCATTATTATGTATGTCAGCAAAAACCTTCAATTTTACCTTTCCTTTTAGAATTAGGACAGCATGTGTAACTAATACAAAGTTTTGAATTAGTTATCATTGATATTATGCTGTGGCCAGTACTTGTGAAATCTCAATAAGTTGTTTCAAAAACCTTTGGAAGTTTTTGAAAAATATAATAAAATAGTTGAGCATACTGTTTGTGCCTAATGTTATTTACACTTCACTTAAATTGGGAAGCTAAAAGTGGAGAGCTAATAGTGTTGCCATCATATCACCAATCTTTAAGAGCAATTTTATTTGGACTTACTTTTAGCTTCTTATAATCCAGATGATATATGCATTGCAACCCCAAACTGAAGTTCAGGAATATAATAATGGGGTGCACATGTGCAATAAAGTTCTTGCCAGCTAAATGTTTAAGTTGCGATATGTTGCAACTAGTGAAATCAGTTCAAGCTTTCTTCCCAATAGGATCATTGTCGAAAAGTATTTATGTCATCAATAGTTGTTTAGGACAGTAAACTTTTTGAGGTTCTATACTGCATATTAACACAAGTAATCTTAGTAGATTTAAGCCAGTAAATACAGCCCCATCAACCCACCACCCCGCTTCCATGGCATCCCATGCGAATCCTGTACAACAAGAACTCCATTATGAAAAAATAAATAAAATCCTGTAATTTTTTTTTGAGCTTCTTACTGTTGTTCTGATCTTGATTGCCACCTCCACTCCACTACTCATATTGCCCCATTTGCTAGTGATATTATTATTAAAAAAGCATTGTGCACTTTTGGTTTATTACTACCCTCGAAGAAGAAATAAGGAATGTCTTGCACAATCTAATCATTTCAAAAGTATTCTCCAATAGGTCATTTCTTTATGGATGAGTCATTGCTATTGTCTGGGCAGTGTCTTGTATTCTCCATGTAATAAAACCGTAAGTAGCTTTGCCACACTTCAATTCCAGCTGGGAGCACTATTCTCAGTGTGTTGCTTCTTTAGATGTATAAACACATGTGATTTTGACCTGCAATAATTTCATTCTGGTTTCAGATGAGATTTAAAGAACGTAGACACGCGTTATCAGCTCATATTTACGTATTAACTGAAGGAATATTGTCTGTTTCTTTTTCTTTATTAATTTGACTGGATAATTTTGAATATTTTGTTACATACAGGGTTGGTGGATAAGATGTACACAATGTTAATTGGGATTAGTAAATCGATTTGTCGATACGTTGAAAGTGGTATGGTGTCCCAACTAATGGAAGATGTGGCTTCTTTAGTGCGTTTGTTCAACAACCCTGCAGTTTGATCAAAATGGTTACTATGACAATGACATGTGGATTTTGTTGCTAGGAGATGATCATGAGATGATTTTTTGCTGGGTATTGAACAAGTTCTATACTGATGAATAACATTACTTCCTAGTTTCTCTTGAAACTGATTGGGACAATCATAATTATAGTGTTTTTATTGCATTTAGGGAACTGCCTTTTCTCTTTACCTGATTAATATAGTAAATCTCACTGGATTGTTGAGAACTCCATCGTATCAAGCCAGTTAGGTCAGTTTCTTACGTAATATTCATAGCTTCTTATATCTTTTAAGCTTGCAGGTACCGTGCCATCACTAGTGCGTATTACCGGGGTGCTGTTGGCGCACTGCTCGTGTATGATGTCACCCGACACTCCACATTCGAAAATGTCGAAAGGTGGCTAAGGGAGTTGAGGGATCACACAGACCCGAACATCGTAGTCATGCTCATTGGTAATAAATCAGATCTTCGACACCTTGTGGCCGTATCAACTGAGGATGGAAAGTCATTTGCGGAGAGGGAGTCACTCTACTTTATGGAAACTTCTGCACTGGAAGCCACTAATGTGGACAACGCCTTCTCTGAAGTTCTTACTCAAATCTATCGCATTGTGAGCAAGAAGGCCATGGAGGCGGGTGATGATACTGGTTCAGCTGTTCCCCAAGGAGAGAAGATTGATGTTGGTAAAGATGTATCTGCAGTGAAGAAAGCTGGGTGCTGCTCAAGCTAGGGTTTTCAACTGAACTCACGGACGGTAACAGATGCTGCTTGTTTGTTTGCTGCCATCTGTTTCTGTGTACACCATGATTGTGTAGAATTTTCTCAGAAGGGCTACATTAGGTGATATCTTAGATTTTTTGGACCAAGAATGTTAATTTTTGCATGAATGCAAAGCTTTGCATGATTAGGAACAGGATGTTACATTTGTTGCCATGATCCAACCTGGTAGTTTGTGCTTAAATTTGCGCCAAATTTGTTTACTATGACTGCCATTTCAGACGGTCTTTAATTTCAATATTCTTTAGTTTCTCCCATTTCTTGTGGTTGATGATTGGGATCTTGGCTTTGTATGAGTGAATTTTAACTGGAAGTCCAAACTTCCAGTGGACTTCCAGTGAAGAGGGGCTGGTTTAGGAACATATGCTAGTCTATATAGATTGTTGATCCTCTTCATTCTTGCTTCTTGATATCATGTAGTTGCCAGAGTTTGACATGTGGTTCGCGGGTCGATCCAAAAGCTTAAGCTATTAATTGAGAGACTAATGCCCAACTCCCCAATCACTTTTCCATCCGGTCCGATGTGGGACAAATGTTCTCTAATATTCTTCCTCATCTGAACTCGTAACACTTCCGTTGCAATCGGACCATCCTGCCTGCCTGACATTGGACCCGGACTATGTCCCGGTGATGACACCTAAGCTTGTTATACCCTTTAATTGCTTGCCCATCGGGATCTGATTTCCATCCCATCCAGATCCAAATGTGGGACAAATGTCTGACATTTTGAAGAGCCATGAATATGTTTTGCAAGGATGAGGTTTGCATTAATCATGGTCACAGGGATCAGGAGTGTTTTTTTTATAGGTTAAATAGTTATCTTATATTTTAACACCAATATACTCTTGGACAGTTACATATTGGAGAATACATTTGCTATGTTGTCCTTTCAATCTTAATCAAATGAATGGTTAGTGTCCTCATTCTCGATACATTATGATGGCATTAAATGTTAATTTCATCTCTGCCCCGCAAGTCCTAGCTCTTATTATATGATGAAAGAATCATTTTGTGTAATTTGGTGTCTTAGTCTGCTGTCATTTTGGGCTAAACTTTTAAGAATCTGAATATTTGACTTATAGTTTCTAAAACAATTGATTTCCAAAGATTAAAGGTCATATAACAACGAAAATAAAAAAAATCGACAAACCTCAAGTAAAATTAGAGCAATTTAAATTATAATTTATTACTTTAGTGGTTTTAGCTTTAAGCAATCAAATATGGGTCATGTTACCTTCTGTTAAGAGAGCATATGATGTGGGTTGATTAAATTTGTGTGTAACTTAAACTTTAGATCTTGCTATGATTAATCTATAATCCATTGCCAATGAACTTAATTGTCTATTATCTTGTAAATTTATGTTTCCAATGTGATTAGTGGATAAGAAAGAAGAGATTAAGAGTTGATTGTGTCATCATTGATTCGCATGAGATGTGATGACTAGTATGTGTCACATGTGGGGACGAATATTTCGCAAAACCATTAAATGTAGCAAAAAAATATATTAATAGTACAATGATACAGTTTCAAAGATTAGTTAATCACTTGACTTTGTCTTCAATAATTATCTTTATAATAAAAGTGGATAATATTATACAGTGATGGAGTATTGGGTCCATTTAAGTTCGCATCACCAACTGTTATTGTATCATATGCAATTTGAAGATTATATTTTGTAAAATTTTAAATATAGTACCAATCAAAATGATTGGCACACCTCATCAAATAAATCCACCTATCAAAATGCCTAAAAGTCAAACTTTTGAACAATTGACTTTATGACTCAGTCAGCCTGTAAAGTTTTTATCTCATTTGATTAATCGATCTGAAAATTAGTTCCCCAACTTGCAATTTTCAATCAATCAAAAGTCTCCAAAGATATTTCTTCATGACCCTTTCATATTAGTGATAAAAGATAAATAAACAAGATAATACATGACACGAATTACCATATATAAGAATGGTTTCTGGTACTAGTTTTAACATTTTCAGTTAAAAGTTAAAGGCTCGGTCATGTTGTAAGAGTTTTAAATTTTTTGTCAAATACTATTCAAAATAAATTTTCTTTCAAAAAAATCAAAAATAACGTTTAAAAAATAATCCAAACAGAACCTTACTATCTTAACTTGAGTAATTTTGTTTGTAACATATATGGTAAAAAAATTATTTTATCTTTTACACTATTTAAGATTGTAGCTTTGAATCTAATGAAAAGTTAACCCCATCAATTGGGTATGCCATTTTAGCAAAGAAAAAATAAATATTGTCAAAAACATTTGGAACCCAATAAGAATTGGACGAAATATGTGATTGTAAAATCAATGAATATTTTCTTTTTGACCCATTTTAGTTAATGCACGAATGCAAACAAAGGTACATATATAACATCACAATGGGGTCACTATTCCACACCCAAAGGCATTTCATTCAGCAGTGTGGATAATTATAAAAATTGGACAAAAAAGGAGGACTATACTCTTACATGACAGGATATAAATGGAGTTGTTAGGTGGCTAGCTACCTCTACAGTCTCTATAGTATATGCGCAGAACCAATAATATATATATATATACATGTTAAATTAATGGCCTATCTCTCTTTTTTTCCCAAAAAAAAAACCAACTAAAAGTTTAAAGTAATTATAGAATCATTTAATCGAGAAAAAGCTAAAATCCATTTCACACCCCTAAACCCAATATTACCAGTAATCAATACTCAATTCAAATTGCAGATTATAGTTGCATAGATTATTGTACTAATCAATACTCAACTCACGTATAACTGATCATTAACTTTTTATTTGACAAAGTTTTTACCTCTGTTTTAACATTAAAAATATATATATATATATATATTGAAATTTTTTATACCCATTATCTTATTCAAATAAAAAAAATTGAAAAGTAAATGGCGCACACCAATGATGTATGTAAGTTATGATAGAAAATAGAAAAAATGCAATAGCAGTTGGGAAGGGGCGGCTAAGATGCCAACTACAAGCAAGATGAAGACAGAATCCGGAATCGGACATATTTTTATTCGTTGCTCGCTAGTCGCTACACTGAAATCTACGCAAAATATTTATTAAATTATATAAAATATAATAAAAATGAGAAAATTTTGTAGTTTGTGGTGTCGTAAGGCGCACGATAAGCCTTCCTTTTTTGAACATGTCAAACCATCTCCTCACCCTGTGGTCCCACACCACGGCGTCAATCCACACCGCCGCCGCACCTCCTCCACCACCCCTCGCCGGAACACCATCGAGCACTCCGGCAACTCCCCCAGATCGGCGAACAGCGAATCCTCCTCCTCCGCCGCCACCGCGTCGCTCTCCTCCCCCAGAATTGGCGTCGAAAACGCCGAAGATTCCAGGTCCGGGAACCACCGGTAATCCTCGCCGCCGATCAGCCCCAGACTCCCGAACTTCTCGTCCGGGTCGGGCTCCATTTGGTTGTCGAAAACAGTCAATATCTCCGAATCCGAAACATCTGTGGTCGTTGGAGTTGTTGTTGGAGTTTCAACCGCCGTCGCAGCCGTAGTTGCGGCGGCGCTGTGGTGGTGCGGGTGGTTGGTGGTGCTATTATTCCGCGACGCCGGCCAAGGATGGTTGTGGTCGCAGGAATACGTGATCACTAACATGGTGGGGTCCACGCGGCTCCTTTCCACTTGCTTCCTTGCAGGACACCCCTTCGAGCTACTGCATCTATAATACCCTCTGCAAAACAAAATCATTTTAACACTTTTATTTCGAAGTTCAATTTAATTTTCTAAAATTACAATTTGAAAGGTAAATATACTCTAATTTATTTTGAATTTGTGAAACTACTTCTCTAGCTTTACAATTTTTAATTGAGAGAAGTACCTGGGATATGGAGATCCTTTGATGGGTTTTTGTCCATACTTCCTCCAAGCCCAGGAATCAGACGGTGGAGCGCTGTTCTCGCTCTTGAGCCCCGATCCTTCAACGGCTCTGATTGGCACTGACACCACTCTTTTCTGTAGAGTACGTCTACTGTAACAAATTCACACAACATATTAGTCCTTAGTAACCCTCAACCTAGCTCATGCACACATGAAGCTAAACTATATATATATATATATATATATATATATATATATGTATGTATTACTGACCTTCGTTTGGGAGAGGAAGAAGAGGTGGTGGTTTTGGCATCATAGATGGTGGAAGTAGGGGAGTCGCAACTATTTTCCGGTGAATTTTCATTGTCATCTTGGTCATGGAGAAAAGGGCTGGTGCTGTATCTGCCGTCCATTTTGTTGAAGTAACACCAGATAATTAATTTGGATCGTCGATAACAAGGTGGAATAGAGATGTGATTAAAAGTGGTTTGAGAGAGAGAGAGAGAGAGAGAGAGAGGAGTAGGGAGAAGGAGGAGAAATGGGGGAAGGTGGTGAAAGATTAGGTGGTCCTTTTAATATATGGGTCCTAATGTTAGATGGAGACATTGGAGAGTTATATTAGTTTAAGCGTGCAATTAATCAAATCCCTAATTATTTTATGTTACAATGTGAAAGTGACTCTCACGTCTATGCATTTTTATTTTTTTAATTAATCCTCTCATTTTGGCCCTTTTTCTTTCTCTTTTAATTTTTAACATTCATAATTCAGGGTGGACATATTACACATTATAAGTTGAAAAAAATGTCATCATGAACTTAAAAAGAGTTGGCCTTGAGTTGAGAGGTGCTAGTAACCAAATCACAAGTTTGGATTTTATTTACATTAAAAAAAGTTTGATTTTATTTTATATTTTTACTTTTAGTATGGTATATATAGTATTCTTGATGACATTTTTGTTTTATGTATAATAATTAGTTGGTCGAATTTATTTTTTATCACAAGTTGTAACTTCACTAAAAACAAAAATTCATTTGTGGATCCAATTTCATAATATTCCTTTATGAAAAATAATATTTCTTGCTTGTCAAGAAAAAAAAAAAAATAAATAAACTGAAACTTTCTTTATGATAATTTTGTGGGCGCATTTGTATATGGCACTGGCGGACTCTATCACAATGTGCAAACTACAAGTGAACAATCACACATTGTCTATATGAGGAAAGACATTGTTTTATATGTTCGGTTTTATAGTCTTCTATGACACAATGCATTTTAAAACTGTGATTGCCACTAAAATTTCAGAATTATGCATACTTGATTTGGAGTAGTATCGCGGAGTAGGGTGACCTCATGAAAGTCTTTGGTCAAGGTGAATCTCTTCGGTTAGGCTACATGTTATATACAACACATTTTAAAACTGTGAAAGTTGTGAACCTACATAATTATAAATTAAGCGTGTTTGATATCTAATAGTACCACCAATGGATAATCCCTGAAAAGTCTCTAATCAAGATGAGAGAATTTCCCATTAATTTAAGTAATCACCTTTCGAAGCAATGAAGGAAATAATATAAAATACTTGTGTATTTAAATATTTTCTTAAATTATTGTTTCATCACCTTCTGTACACTACCCTTGAATTTAAGAGCTATTACTCAATTTTCTCATCTCACCCTCTCTTCAAAGTTAATAAAATAAACTGAGATAAAGTCAAATATATATATATATATATAAATAAATATATATATATAAATAAATATATATATATGCTATCCAAAACAATGTTGTAGACTTATTTAATTGTTTCTTAAATATTCTTCATCGTTGTTGTCGATTTTGGTACCACAGAGATAGTTAGGGCTTATCACAGAAATCAAAGAGATCATTTTGGAGCCATAACTACCTATTTTTGTGCACATATACGCTGGATGGCAATAAATACATCTCGCGAAAACCCGTCCGTTTATCCATGCTTTGGAACCCCAATTAAATTAATCTAGATATACGTATATCTTGAAGATCATTCTTTTTGTGTATTTATTTTCTTTCGACAATATCTTCCTCACAAAGGTTATTCAAAAAAAAAAAATTCATAAAAAGTGAAAAAAAAAATTGTAACCAGGGCACAAGGCGGGGCGGGGCGGGGAGAAGCCGGCTTCGGGGCGAGGCAAAAAAAAAAAATTCCAAGGACAGGACGGGTATGGAGATGGGAATTTAAACGGGATTCGATGATGGGGAAGGTGATCCCCGTCCCCACCCCTTTGCCATTCCTATTAATGCGCATTCATAGAAATTGTAATGATTTAGTTGATTGAAGAACCATTTTTTTTCCCTATTTTTTAGTAGACTATTTTTTTGTCTTCATTCACTACGATTAATTGAAAATGAAGATATATATATATATATGGCGTTGGTTATATCTATATAATATAGTGAAGCAATAAGGACAGAACCATGCCGTTCCATGTGGGACATGAATAAGCCACTTCCCCAGTAGATTGAATTTGAAGCATTTAAACTTGCATTGGACAGGTCTTACAAGTCCCATAACAATAATATCACACGTGGGTTGTTCACCCAAGTAAAAATGAATCAAACTTTTATTTAATTTTCTAATAAGTATCAACTTTGGATTCATAACACATGAAGGACTTTGGCGGAATCATTTTTAACTTTATTATATATGGAGTGTTAAAACAGTGAAGCAATAACGTTTGATCATATATGTATATAGAGCTCTCACAATTAATATAGCTCACGTGATCTTATGACTGACAACACACCTCAATGCTATGGTTGTGGTAGCCACATGCATCATCCATTTGTATTATGGTTTATGCGATTTATACAAATATATGTATTAATTATACATTGAAGTTAGAGTAAAGACGAAAAAATCTCTTAAACTACATTGAAATTTGCAACAAATAACTTTATTTAACTATATTTTGTGTAAAAAAGGAAAAAAAAAAAAAAACTCTTTATTACCCTTGGGTAATTAGCACAAATTCACTTAGGGTCTGTTTGGTTAGACATAAATGAAATGAAAAATGAAAGTAAAAGAAAAGAAAATTAACTTTCTACGATGCATTTGGTATGCTAAAAAAAATTCTAAGAAAGTAAGAAACGAAAAAGAAAGTGATTTGATTATCAAAAACACCCTTTCAATCGTAACTCTTTTAAAACTTATTCAATTTCTTTTTATAAAATTTTAAGATAAGTTTAATAAAGAAATAACTTTTAATTGACAAAAATAGAAATATACAATTACTAAACGAGAATAAAAAATTAATATATATCTTTTAGTCATAAATATATATATAAACATAATATGTAGAAGAGCCTTAATTTAATAAAATACACATCACTAAAAGTAATATAAAATCATATACACATATACTTATACTAATTTTATAATTTCAAAACTTCTACATAGTGAAGAAAACTATAAAACATATACATATATCTATATACATTTGAAATATGTAAAAAGCTATAAGATATAAACTAAGAATTTAAACAATTACACAAGTATACAAACTTTTTTCCGAAAAAGTATGTGTAAACCCGTTCGGGGTTTCCGAACGAATCTCAACTTTTGTAAAATAAACAGAAGCTATGAAAAAAAATAATGGCAAGAAAATAGTAAATTCAAGAATCAGCAAATATTGGAGCCATCTCGGATCCTTTTCCTTTTCTTTTTTCTTTCTTTTATACATGAAAATTTGTCTCTCCCCCATGAATGGGTTTTAATACACATTAAATACAATATCTACATTAATTTAAAATTTAATGTTTATCAAAACTGCCATAATAAAATCTCATGTCAGTTTTGATTATATATATTAAAAACGGTCATTTCCTTAATGGCTTTAATCTGAAATGGGCTTATATCCTTGGACTTTATTTTCTATTTGGGCTTTAAATCAGGTATGATGATCCAATGTAATTCCTTGTACGATGGACCTGATGAAAAATGGGCCCACACTTTGCCCCCAATTCCCAAGCCCATTTCATTTTTGAAATAGGGTGGGAATTCGAAGAGCCATGTGTAACTGCCATTTTCCTTATTTCCTGCATTTCCTTCGATATTTCTTCCTTATTTACAAGAGCAGATTCACTCCATTTGAAGGCGATTCCCAGCAAGGAACTCCTAGAGGTTAGTTTTTCTCTTCCATCTTTCATATTTCTTTCGTTAATCAAATAGTATCATGAGTAGTGATAGCAGCCGAACCCCTTCTCTGGAGGTGGTTGTTGATGATGCCCCTGATATTTCTTCCTCTGAGGTTGCCCCCAATTTGATTGAACCAAGATCTCAGAAGCTTTCCCGAAAACAATTACGAAAATTGCCTTTAGCCGATAGGTGTCGAATTGAGTTTGACATACCAACGGATGTTTCGATTTCTGAGTATTCTTTTGACTTGAACTTCAAAGCTTGCGAAGAAGTTGAACCGGGTGAAATTTTGTTCTCTGCACATCACTTGGTCGTTCTTAGATTTCCTTTGCATCCGCTCTATCATTATATCCTTTTTTCTTTAGGACTTGCCCCTTTGCAAGTAAACCCTAATTTCTTCAGGGTTCTATCTGTTATGCTCGTTCTGAATCACGGACGAGGTTTGAACCTAGGTTTGGATGATCTTTTGCTTTGTTACAAAGTCGATCAGATCAGAAAAAACCCCGGTCGGTACCATCTGCACCCCCATTCAACTTTGAAACTTTGTGAAGGCAATCCTTCTTCTGAGAAGGAGTGGAAAGATAAGGTGGTGAAAATTGGGGGAAATTGGAGGGTGGATGCATCCGGCCCATATCCTCTGCCAAGGGCCTTCGGTATATGTAAGAAACTGAAGTGTGGATTCAAAAATCCTGGCAAGTGTATTTTTCGTACTTTACAAATTTCGCCTACTTTATTTTGATCTTCGTACTTGTTTGTTTATTGATCGTATGCCCATGTTTTGTATGCAGTCGAACGTATTGAATATCTGAACGAGAAAGTATTTGCATCTCTTCTGTCCAGCAAGTCACTTTTGACTTCCAAAAATTTGAAATTGATCGCTGCCAGTGCTTCAGAGGCGACTATCATGGAAATTCCGGTCACCGCCTCCAAGCGTGCTGCTGCACAAAAATCTACTCCCCCAACCAGCTCGACAATTGATAAAGGCAAGGGCCAAGTGGTCGATCTGACTGAAGATCCGAAGAAGACAAAGGGGCATCTGAAGAGGACGAACACCGAAGATAGTGGTAATGCTCCGAAAAAGTTGCTGCTGGGCCCCCCTTCTGAACATGCAAAAAGAATTGATTCTGAAAAGCATGAAAATCTTGTTAAGAAAGCCATATCTGTGAGCGGCTACACTATTCCAGACTGCTGCTTTCCTCCATCGTTTGATCCTGAAGGTGAATGGATCCCCAAGTTTGAGAAGAGCGATGGTAGTGTTCTGAATCGCCGAACGTTGGCAATGTCTGATCCCGATTCTTTGATGGCTCTCGCTCGTGGCATGTGGCCTCCCAAGGATGAACTCTTTCAGCAGCACGTCGATCAGAACGAGCTTCTTGCTAGGGCTCATGTTTCTATTCTAGAGGTACCAAAGTTTTTTTTTTTTTTTTTTTTTTTTTTTTTTTTTTTTTTTTTACAAACATTTCTTTTCTTTTCAGTCTGTGTTCAATGTTCTAGCTCTCTGTAAGGCTGTGGATATGGGAGAGTATAAGAGAAAGAGCATTGATGATGCATACCTCCGAGTCGACAAATGTGCCATGTTGGCTGAAAAGCAGAAGAAAAACTTGGAGCTTGAGGTGGAGAGTTTAAAGAAACTCCATAAGAAAGAATCCGATCGGAATGCTGAGCTGACTAAGAAGATCCATAACCTTGAAACTTCTAATGCCGTTCTGAAGACGGGTTTAGAAATTTGCCGAAGGGGAGGTATGGACATGCACCGGAGGTATGTGAACATCTTTGACATAAAGTTCTGTGATGGGTTCAGATTTTGCTTTGACCAGATGTCATCATCTGCCCGTACATATGATAATCCATCCGACCATGATGCCGCTTGCGGAGTCGTTCACCCATATAAAGAGCCTGAGTCTTCCCAAGATGAAAAAGATTTAGCTCAATTCATTTTGCATGGGATCATTCCGGCCGAACGACCAGAGCCTGTGGCAGATGACAATGAAGTGTCAGCTGAGCCTTCCGTTCCAGCTTCAGAGAGCCAGCAGCCTCCTATTGATGATATCAATCCTCCACCTTCTTGATTTAGAAGTTTCTATCATTTGAACAATTTTTTGGGTCTGTATATTTTAGATGCTCCTGTGATGAGCGTTTCTTCGGACAAGTTTTTGAAATAGCACTGACGTGTTTTAATATTTTCGAACAGGATGGCACCTAGGTGCATAAATCTTTTATGAATAGGATTGCACTAAGGTGCATAGCTATTAGATAGCACTGTTGTGCTTTATGTATTTTTTGAACAGGAATGCACTAAGGTGCATATAGTTTTTCTGAACGATGGCACCGAGGTGGATAGATGTTTTCTGAACGGAGGGCACTGATATGCCTTATGTATTTTTTTTTTTGAACTGGATGGTGCGATCTCTTGAACTATCTTTTTGATGCGTATCTATATACGTCTTTGTTGAAAACAGGAACTTGGTGCCATCTTCATGATGGTTTTTTGCCTAATAGGCTTATGTATTTTGGCCAAGTTTTTTTTTTTTTTTTTTGAACAGAAATATGAGAAGATATGAATAATATCTTTATTGATTCGAAATGGATCTTTAACATACAAAATGATCAATATAAATTTTATTGAAAATACCTTTTAAGGTGTATAGTATTCCAAGCTCGTTCGATTTGTTTTCCATCCTGATCAGCCAATCTGTAGGCACCTTTCCCGATCACTTCTGTTACTGTGTATGGCCCATCCCACGTGGGATCCAGCTTGTTTGATCTGTTAGCCAATACCCTTAGTACTTGATCGCCAACTTGAAATGATCTTGGCTTCACTTTCTTGTTATAACTCCTCATCAACCTTTGTTGATATTCTGCCAGTCTTATTGAGGCCATTTCCCTCTTTTCATCTATGAGATCACCTTTGATTTTTAAGATTTCTTCGTTCTGCTCAGGATCGAATAGATGAGTTCTTGTTGTGGGGACATCCAACTCAATTGGGATTACCGCCTCGACTCCGTACGCCATAGCGAACGGAGTCATTCCGGTTGGCTTGCGAGGAGTCGTTCGGTAGCTCCAGAGGACTCTCGGTAATTCGTCTAACCATCGTCATTTTCCTTCGATCCCCTCCAACTTTCTTTTTATCCCGGCAAAAATCGTTCTGTTTGTTATTTCAGCTTGTCCATTTGCTTGCGGATAACTGACAGATGATAAATTCTGAATGATCCCGTACTCGTCCAGCAATGCCCGAACGTATTGATTGTCCAGATTTTTGCCATTGTCCATCATTATCTACTTTGGTACTCCAAATCTGTAGATTATACGATTCAAAATAAAATCTATCACTTGAGTTTGAGTGATCCTTACATAAGCCTTCGCTTCCACCCATTTAGTGAAATAATCTGTGGCCAAAAGTACATGCTTTTGATTCGAAGCTGCCCTTGTTAACGATCCGACCGCATCCATCCCCCATCGTGCGAATGGAACAGGAGAGGCCATCGCTGTGAGAAGCTCTGTCGGTTGATGAATTATATGCGAATGTCTTTGACACTTGTCACATCTTCTTGCGTATTCCTCTGCGTCCCGGATTATGTACGGCCAAAAATATCCTTGTGTTATTGCTCTATGAGATAATGATCTACCTCCGATCTGACTTCCACACGTTCCATCGTGCAACTGCTTGAGTACCTCTTGTGCTTCAGATGGTGTCAAACATCGCAGATAGGGCCCATTTGACGATCGGCGATATAGATAGCCATCGATCACTGAATATTTGGTAGAGGTTGCTCTTATCTTCCCTGCTTCTCGTCGATCCTCAGGTAGAACGCCGATCAATAAATACTCAAGGATTGGATCGATCCAACTTGGCTCGTATGGGATCACGCATACCTCCTTCATTTTACCGATTGAAGGGGTGAATAGTTCATCCACCGGGATTATTCTGACCATATCGTCTCCTGCGGAGGATGTTTGATTTGCTACATGATCGGCCCCATGATTTTCTGTCCTTGGAATTTGTTTAAAAGTGATTACCTGAAAGTTCCGCATTTCTTCCTGAACGATATTTTTATACTGCAACATTCTTTCCTCGCTTGTATTATAACTTCCTGTGATCTGATTTACAACTAACTGAGAATCGCTGAACACAGTTAGTTCTTTGATCTGGAGCTCCCTTGCTAACCTTAACCCTGCCAACACGGCTTCGTACTCAGCTTCGTTGTTTGAACTGTCAAAGGACAGTTTGATCGACTGCTGTAATTTGGTGCCTTCTGGAGATATTAGTTCGATCCCCACACTTGCCCCCAGACTATTCACTGATCCGTCTACATAAAGTAACCACCTTGGATTTACGTTGCAGACCTCATCTTCGGCTGCTTCATATTCTAAGAGGAAATCCGCCACAGCTTGACCTTTTAAAGATGTTCGTGGCTCATAAGTAATGTCGAACATGCTCAGTTCTATTGACCACTTTGTCGTTCTTCCCGAGAAGTCCGGTTTTGACAGAATTGCTTTGATCGGAAAAGTAGTTGGAATTCTGATCGAATGGGACTCGAAATAATGCCGAAGCTTTCGTTTTGCCTGGACCAATGCCAAGATGATTTTCTCTGTCTTTGAATATCTTCTCTCGGCGTCAAGCAATGTCTTGCTCGCATAATAGATCGGGTATTGTCTGTTCCCATCGTCTCTTACCAATGCTGAACTGACTGCGTTCGGAGAAACCGCCAAGTATAAAATTAAGGATTCATGATTCTTGGGTGCCATAAGGATTGGTGGTTTTGCCATATAGAGTTTCAGCTGGTCAAAGGCTTCTTGCTGTTTTTCCCCCCAAACAACCATTTTCTTAGACTTCAGGACGTCGAAGAACGGTTTACATCTATCTGACAATTTGGATATGAACCGACTCAGGGCTGCTAGTCTTCCTGTGAGTACTTGGCTTTCCTTTGGGGATTCAGGCGCCTTCATCTGAATCAATGCTTGAACTTGTGCTAGGCTTGCTTTGATTCCACCTTTATTAACTATGTGACCCAAGAATTGTCCGGAAGATACACCGAAAATGCACTTTTCCGGGTTTAGTTTCATTTTGTGCGATCGCAGGGCTGCGAACACATCTTCCAAGTGCTTCAAATGATCATTCTTCTGCTGGCTTTTAACCACCATGTCATCAATATATGCCTCCACCGTGTCTCCTATCTGGGTCTTGAAAATCCTATCAATTAGTCGTTGATAAGTCGCACCTGCATTTTTGAGACCGAACGGCATGACCTTGTAACAATAGGTCCCTCGTTCGGTGATGAACGCCGTTTTGTCTTCATCCTTTGGATTTATTGGGATTTGATTGTACCCTGAATAAGCATCCAGGAAGGAGAGACGCTCGAACCCTGTAGTCGCGTCGATCATGCGGTCAATCTTCGGCAGAGGAAAACTATCCTTTGGACAAGCTTTATTTAGGTTGGTGAAGTCCACACACATTCGGAACTTCCCGTTCTTCTTTTGTACAACGACAACATTGGACAACCACATGGGATAGTGAACTTCTCTGATAAAACCATCATCTAGCAAACGGCTAACCTCCTCAGCTACAAACTTTCCTCGTTCGGTTCCGATCCTTCTGGGTCGCTGCCGTACGGGTTGGGCATCGGAGTAAACATTTAATGTGTGCATTATGGTTCCTGGGTCGACCCCAAGCATATCGCTATGCTCCCAAGCGAAAACATCAATGTTTGATCTCAACATAGAAATCAAGTTGTTTCTTTCATCAGGGTTCAGTCCCCTTCCAATTCCGGTGGTTTTTCCCTTGCCCCCGTCGATCAGATCTACTGTGATGGTATCCTCTGCGGCTTTCTCAGCATCATCAGTCTGATCATGGAGGCTCGGTAATTGCTACGTGCTTCGTTCGGAACTTTCGCCTTTCAATCCTTTGGTAACGATGGCATAGCATTCTTTCGCCACCACTTGATCGCCTTGAATATCAACAAATCCTTTCCCTGAAGGGTCAGCACACCGCATCACCTGATGTAGAGTAGAAGGAACTCCCTGCATTCGGTGAATCCAACCTCTTCCCATGATCAGATTGTAAGAAGGTTGTACGTCTACTAGCATGAAGTTTTCTGTCAAAGTTTGCTTTGCGGCCGTCACTGGTAAATTTAGGACCCCGATTGGACAAATCCTCTTTCCATCAAAGCCTGCCAGCGGACTGGCTGTTGGTCTGATCAACTCCATGCTGATGTCGATCTTCTCGAAAGCTGATTTAGTCAGGATGTTCGTGCTGCTACCTAGATCAACTAACACCCTTTTAACTAAACAATTTGAAACTATGATCGAAATTACCAGTGGATCTTCATGTGGAATTTGTACACGCCTTAGATCCTCTTGTGTAAATGATATTGTGGGCATTAGGTAGTTCCGAATGACATTCACCTCCCCAATCCTTCGGATCTTGTTGGCATTGCGCATGCGTGAACGCTGAACCGAACGGCTTTCCTCGTCTTCTTCGGGTTTCCCATGGATTGTGTCAATAATTTTTACCGGCTGCCCGCTTACAATTTTGTTAGGCTTCGACCGATCAAAATTTTTGACTCCATTGTCCACGTACTCCTTCAAATCTCCTTTGGCTATCAAGGTCTCAACCTGCCTCCTCAATTGTCTGCACTCATTGGTTAGATGGCCAAAGTCATTGTGGAACCCACAATGCCTTGTACGGTCCTGCAGCTCCGGTGGCGTTTTCAACGGAAATGGAGGTCGAAAAATACCCTTCGTCTTATTCTCGTTGTACAACTTTGCTAAGGTCATTCGGAGTGGAGTTTCAGGTATGTCAAACCTTGGCCTCCTCTCCTGTTGTCTGTACGGAGCCGATCGGTAATTGTTCGTATTATCTGCCTTCTTGATTATCCTTTCCTTTGATTTGCTTTCGACACTGACTAGTGCCAAACGATGGCCTATTTCTTGCTCATCCTCCTCCAATCTCAGATATCCCTGCGCCCGTGAATTCAACTGACCCATGTTGAGGGGTGTCGATTTCACCAAGGATCTATGGAAGCTGGTCCCTTGTTCGATAGCTACCTTGAAAGCTTCCACTGCTGCTGGTTGATCACAACTGGGTATCATTCCCATTTCCAAATTGAATATGGAAAGGAAATTCTTCAACGTTTCACCTTTCGCTTGTCTCATCGTAAACAAATTAGAAATGGTCCTCTTCTGCTTCCGGTTCCCGAAATACTGTGCCAGGAACTTTTCCATCAACGTTTGGAAAGAATCGATTGAACTACCTGGAAATTGTCTAAATCATAACAGAGCGGGGCCCGTTAGGCTTGTAGAGAAAGCTTTGCACATTAGTGCATCATTAGCCATATCGAGAGTCATCATCTGCTCCACATGAAACAGGTGCTCGATTGGGTCCTGTGTCCCATCGAACATAATGAATTTAGGCATCCGGAATTTATCTGGCCTTTTCGCCTGCTGAATTTCGGGGCTTAACGAAGATTTAATCATTTTAGCTGTCATTTCGATGGCTAGATCGGCTGGCGACTGTGTTCTGAGATCTTTTACTTATTCATCTACGATCTTTTGAAGTCGGGTTACCATATCAAGCGGAACTACACGATTATTGATATTTGCTTCATCTGCGATTGGTTGGGTGTGAGCAGGATCTGCTGTGCGATTTGCTGAACTTGCCTCATTATGATTGTCTTCTTCTTCAACACCAGGGCCATTACGGCGCCCTGCTATTGGCAATTCTGGGTGCTCGGATTGATCTAACCTTTGCTTTAATTCTCGATTTTCTTTCTCGAGTGCCTCCAGACGCTGAAGGATAGCAGCTGTATCACCTAGCTGTGTGGTGGTTTCTCCCGCCATTTATCAAATAACTTCTGTTTGGATATCGAATTTCCCACAGACGGCGCCAAAAGTGTAAACCCGTTCGGGGTTTCCGAACGAATCTCAACTTTTGTAAAATAAACAGAAGCTATGAAAAAGAATAATGGCAAGAAAATAGCAAATTCAAGAATCAGCAAATATTTGAGCCATCTCGGATCATTTTCCTTTTCTTTTTTCTTTCTTTTATACATGAAAATTTGTCTCTCCCCCATGAATGGGTTTTAATACACATTAAATACAATATCTACATTAATTTAAAATTTAATGTTTATCAAAACTGCCATAATAAAATCTCATGTCAGTTTTGATTCTATATATTAAAAACGGTCATTTCCTTAATGGCTTTAATCTGAAATGGGCTTATATCCTTGGACTTTATTTTCTATTTGGGCTTTAAATCAGGTATGATGATCCAATGTAATTCCTTGTACGATGGGCCTGATGAAAAATGGGCCCACAGTATGAATTCAGACAAAGGGTATAATAGGGTAAAGAATTTAAAAGACAAAATTTTCACAAGAAAGTATTCTTGTGTTTTATGGTGGAAACGTTTTCAAGAAAATAATCACGAGAATCCTATTTTTCTCAAAATTTTCTCTTCTATGCTAATTAAATTCTCAAAAAATTAAATTATTTTTATGTTTCTTTTTCTTTCTTTCTACTTCACGCTAACCAAACGTACCCAAGAATAACATTAATGCTATTTTTGCATGTTGGGTAATTAGCATAAATCCAAAACTCAAATTAAACTTTTCTTACCTGTATATATGATGCCTCCCAAATTTTGTCTGAACGTTCTTGTAGTCATCAATTGGATTTGTTTGTGAACGTAAAACTATGAATAGGTTCCACTTATAACACCATATTATATAGCCGTTTATATATACTAGTAAAATGCACATGATAAAAATTTATGATATAATTCTTTTTTAGTATTCATAAATAAGAAAGTGATTATATGAGAGAATTTATTAAAAAAAATTAAAATATAATTAAATTAAAATGAGAAAAAAAATAATAAATAAAGAAGTTAACATGTCAAATGATAAGGAAACTCATAAAATAAAAAATTAAGATATACAAATATTGCATTCAAATAAAGACATAACATATTAATATGACATCTTAACTTGCCAGGTCTTGCATCTCAATAAGTTTAGACAAACATAAATAAATTTTGATCCAGAAATAATAATAGAGTGAATATCAATGTTACACTTGTTCTAAATAATTGATCAAATAATAGAACCATAATATAACTAACTTAATTAAATTATAATTGTACCTAAATAAAATAATAATAATAAAACTTGATCACAATATAACCGAATGAATATCATTTTCAGAAGTGATCCTTCTAAAATAAAAATATATAATATATGAAATTTAATATATTTAGATTAAAGTTAAAAATAGACAAATAAAGAAACAAATAATAAATAAAACGTAGTCTTAGAAATAACATATAATTAGAAAAAAGTATATTTATAAATAAATACACAACTAAAATTTATTTAAAAAAATGGGAAAAATTAAAATAATATGATTTAAAACTATTTGTACTTTAAAGAGTAAAGTATACAAATAGATGATATGAATAAAATTACAATAGAATACGAGAAGATATTAATTTATTTATATAGACATGAGAGAAATTACAATAAAAAGATAAATAACATTTTATATATTGAAAATAGATTGTAAATAAAAAAAAAAACAAAACTCCATTGGACTATTTATACGTTTTCTTTGAATTGCACATAATTATTACTGAGTCAAAACATCAAGAGAGATTATCCATAGATAAAAATTCTATTTGATAGAAAAAAAAAACAAAAATATAAGGTGAAGTTGCAAACAAATAAATAAATAAATCTCTAAGTTAATGGAGGAAAGAGAATAATATATAAGAAAAGATGAAGAAAAATTACCTGATGTCACATAGCCTTCCAACGACCAAAAATAAATTTAGTTTCCCAACCATAAAACAATACAATAGGGAATTAGAAGAATGGTAGAACAAATGTATGTTTAAGAGAATAATAAAGTATGTCAATATGACCTTCCAACGGTGACAAGAACGGTAGAATAGATGTAGGTTTAAAAGAATAGAAAAGTTGTAAATATATAAAACTGTATTCATACATATATTTAATAGCAATAGGATAATTATAATCTAATGTTATAGAGTTTCAAACATAATAGAATTTATTTTAATTAAAGGATCTTAAAGCATAATTTTTTTTGTGCTTTTGAACGTGTTGATCTCCAGTGTTAGCATGGTTCAAGTTAGTAGTGCAGCCCATATCCAATTGAATCTCTCTAAATGTGTATAATTGGAGAGATGTATATATATCCAATTAAAATTAATAAGGATGTTTAATGACTAGGAGATAATACATAATTTAAAAAATTAAAGATAAAAGATAATTTGAAATCTTAATCTTCAATTACCAGGCACAATTACCATATTCTTCTTTGTTTCCATAATTTAGAACTGTTTGTATATATCAATAAGAAGATAGTGCTAAAACTAAGATTAGGTTAAAGAGAGAATTTTAATTAACATTAAAGTGTAGAAAGAGAGTGTCACTATATATTTTGCATATTACACAATATTCGAAAGTAGTATAGATAGATAAAATTCCACTCTAATTAAAATTTTAAATATAAATAATTAAAATTTTAAATATAAATATCTTGAAATAGTATAGATAGAATTGTA
The DNA here is from genome assembly GCA_963922005.1 of Cornus suecica. Taxonomy (NCBI): domain Eukaryota; kingdom Viridiplantae; phylum Streptophyta; class Magnoliopsida; order Cornales; family Cornaceae; genus Cornus; species Cornus suecica. The sequence goes on along the minus strand of OY998241.1, from coordinate 64,199,111 downwards.
CTTTAATTGGTATAAATAGAATCCTACTTCAATAGGTTTTTTAAAGATAAACTTTAACAAAAAATAATATTTTAATTTTTTTCCTGTACTTAATATAAAAAATTAATATTTAAAATTGTACTTTAATTAGTATAAATAGAATCCTACTTCAATAGATTTTTTAAAAGATAAGCTTTAATAAAAAAAATATATATTTTAATTTTTTTTATAATTTAAAATAAAAAATACTGAAATGTTGAAACCCTGAAATCCTTCACCTTCACACTTTTAATAGTTATATATATATATATATATATATATATAGTATTGTACATGTGATTAAACTTGCATAGGAGCGGTAGGTCATAAAATATAAGTTCAAGGCTTCATATATATTAGTAGCATGTTATGTTACTAACAAAAAAATGTTCGGAATTTTGATCTTATAGTGATACATTAATCAATTTTCAAAAAATGTTAGTTGGATTATATCTCGGGTAATTTGCAGCGACACTTGAAGTTTAGGTCCATTTTACCTAACCTCCGGTCAACGCACAAATTTATAATGATACCCTCTGAGTTTTAAAAAGTTTTGCAGTAATACTTTTTTGAGCCGTCAAAAGTCAGGTTTGTCTTTATTATAAATAGTGTTAATTTCAATAAACCTCCATCTACTATTGAATTTCAATCACATTACCCCCCACCCTCTAACAATATACTCCATCCGTCCCATATTATAGGTCCATTTTGGGTAATCTAACTTTTTGAGATGATGATTTTTATTGGTGTGATAGTAAATAAAAAACCAATTTTACCCATGGTCCCACCAAATGATGTGATGGTTGTAGTTTAGATATTTTATAATTTGAATGATTGAATGGTAAATTAGTAAATTGACCATATAAAGTGATATTGACTTTTCTTATTTTGGAATGGGTTGAATAGTGAATGTGGACACTTAAATTGGGACAGAGAGAGTATTTATAAAAGGGTTAATTTCACAAACCCCTCATATACTATCCAATTTAATCAACTAACCCCCACTGTGTCCATTTTGCCCCCTCCCCTCACATTTTGAATCATAATACATAAATTACCATCAATAGTATAGGGGGGTTTAGTGAAATAAAGCCTTTAAAAAATTTATCTTTCGAAAATCAATTATATTTTTCGTAAAAACTATAAATTTAAAAAGTATATATATATTTCAGAATTTTTTTTTGAAAACAATATATATTTTGGAATATATATATATATTTCAGAAAATATACATATTTCGAGAAATATAAATATATTACAGGAAATATATATTGGAAAATGATATATATTTCAGAATATATATATAATTCGTCGAAAATATATATTCTCCGAATTATTTTAAAAAAATATGAATTTTTTTCAAAAAATAATGTTTTTGAGAAAAATATATATTATGTTCCAAAATAGGTTTTTTTCCGAAAAATAATTTTTTACGAAAAATATATATTATTTTTCAAAATCTGATTTTTTTCCGAAAAATAATTTTTTTGATAAAAATATATATTATTTTCCAAAATATGATTTTTTTTCGAAAAATATATATTATTTTTTCCGATTTTTCCGAAATATTTATTTTTTATATTTTGAAAAATAATGTATATTTTTCACAAAAAAATATTTTTCAAAAAAATTCATATTTTTTTAAAACAATTCGGAATATATATATTTTTGACGAATTATATATATATATATATTTTCCGAAATATATATTATTTCCAAAATATATATTGTTCTCGAAAAATATTTTTTTTTCCGAAATATATATATATTTTAAATTTATAGTGTTACGAAAAATATAATTGATTTTTGAAAAATAATTTTTTTAAAGGCTTGATTTCACTAAACCCCCCTATACTATTGAGGGTAGTTTAGGTATTATGATTCAAAATGTGAGGGGAGGGTCATAGTGATTAAATTGAATAGTATAAGGGGCAAAGTAGACACAATGGAGGTTAGTTGATTAAATTGAATAGTATAGGGGGGTTTTATGAAATTAACCCTTTATAAAATTCAAAAAAAAAATATAAAATTAGAAAAATATATATCAAATTAAAAAATATATATATAAAATTCGAAACAAATATATAAATTTCAAATATATATATATAAATTCAAAAATAATATATTAAATTTCAAAAATTATATAAAATTCAAAAACAAAAATATAAATTTTGAAAAATATATATATAAATTTCAAACAAATATATAAAATTCGAAATATATATATAAAATTTGAAAAAATTATATAAAATTCAAAACAAATATATAACATTTGAAAATATATATATATAATTCAAAAATATCATATAACTTTCGAAAACATCATATAAATTTCGATATATATATATAATTTGAAAATATATATATTATTTTGGAAATATATATAAAAAGACCACTAATTGTTGTTGAATATATTTTTTGAATTTTATATACTTTTCTAAATTTATATTTTTTTGAATTTATAAATTGTTTTTGACTTTTATATATATTTTTGAATTTTAGATATTTGTTTGGAATTGACCTAAACCTCAGGGGGTGTCATTATAATTTTTTATAAAATTTGAAAATATCATATAACTTTCGAAAACATCATATAAATTTCGAAGATATATAAAATTTGAAATATATATATAATTCAAAAAATATATATATTTTGGAAAAATATATATAAAAATGCCACTAATTGTTGTTGGTGGTATGTAACAATTCATTAAAAAAGATATGATATTTTACCAATATATATTTTTGCTAAATTTATTTATTTTTTCACATTTTGTGTTTCAAAATATATATATTTGAAAAATATATATATAACTTTCTAAAACATCATATAAAGTTCGAAAAAATATATATTTGGAAAATATATAGAAAAAAAGATCACTAATTGTTGTTGTTGGTAAATAATTTGATTCACTTCATTAGAAAAGATATTATATTTTACCAATATATATATATTTTTCTAAATTTATTTATTTTTTCACATTTTGTTTTTTGAAATATATATATTTTTTTGAAATTTATATATTTTTTGATAAATTTATATTTTTTTGAATTTATATATTTTTTCCGAATTATATAAATATATATTTTTATTATATATATATATTCAAAATTTATATTTTTTTTTGAATTTTATATATTTGTTTTGAATTTTATATAATTTTTTCGAATTTGATATAAACATTTTTAATTATATATATATATATTTTGAAATTTATAAATATATTGTTTGAGGGTGGGGGACAATGTGATTGAAATTCAATAGTAGAGGGAGATTTATTGAAATTAATCCTATTTATAATAAGGACAAACCTGACTTTTCATGACTCAAAAGATATTAGTACAAAACTTTTTTAAATTCAAGAATATTATTATAAACTTGTGCATTAACCGAAGATCACAATGTCATTATCATTGCATATTATCCAAGAATATCATTTATAAATTTGTGCATTAACCGAAGACCTCAATACCTGTCATTGTCATTGCATATTACCCTTATATCTTTCATGGATCAAATGCACACAGCATCTCCTTGTAAGAGAGAGATTCTACATTAAATTGGTATCCTCACTTATAAAATTTATTAATTCGGGAAGTAAACTATGTCAGTCCAACCATTAAGACTCGAGTTGTTTAAAATACATTTAAAATAAAATAAAATTGCATGTTAAGAATTTTTGCATTGCAAGTAATGTGCAGGCCAACACGGCATAGTAAATAGGACAAAAAGGAATGGTCCCCTATACCTTGAGACTCTGAGAGTATATCCTCCCAAGTCACTGAATTCTCGGGTTTCATTTAAATTAAAATCAAGCTTATTGAAAGTAATAACAATAATAATACTGAAAATCCAATATTTCTTAATCAAGTTATCAATATCAACTTAAACTAGTAATGGACGGTGAAGATGACTCTGACGTCTAATGTAGACAATCATTTGTCTTTATTCTAATTTTACTAACTTTTGATACCTTTATAACATACCGGAGATTTCACGGTTTAACTCAAATTATTTGGATATACAAGGTTAATATTCATTTATTTATATATCAATCATTTTTCATCCGGTTATAATATTGGATTCGATCTAGGGTAAGATCAGACCCTCTAACATTCTCCCTCTTCTGAACACGTGCAATGTCTTCGTTGTGATCGGATCACCTTTCTTGTCTGACTTAAATACGACTCAACTCGAATAGTGACACTCAAATGAATATTTCAGGATTCGATCCAAAAACTTAAATTAATAAATAAAACTGACATCCACTCATTTGAATTCGATGTAAAACAAGACCGGACACTAACAACATTTGTCACTAACCCATTTCTCATTTGATTAAATTCTAACCATGAGTGAACATAGTACCTTAAGATTTTCCAATTACCTTCATAGTTAATTTCAAGTCTTTTATAGCACTATCATAGTTGCTTCGACATTTCCAATGGCTGCAAATATGGAAACTTCCTATGGTTGCTATGTCAAATTAGGAATATACATAATATATATATATATATATATATATATATATAATTATATTCCTAATTTGACATAGGCTTTGGCTTCTAAGTTGTTGTTGGGTTGGGGGAATATATATATCATTATATTCCTAATGGAGTGATTGGAGCAGATATTAATGTATCTGAGTTTCCAAAGAGGATTGAATTTAGGATGGCGACACTTACCAAAATGGTCATAATTTCACCAAATGCTTTGAAAATTAGGGCCATCAAAAAACATGACTTGTAGAATTGATGCTTTTCAATTGGGTCACGCGCGTAGTTTGGCTTTTCAGTTTTTATACATGTTGGTTGTATCTACTTATACTAGGAATGTAGCAACCGCAGTTCATCTGCGTAATGAGACATTGCAATAAGTGATGAAGCCAACAGTTCCTCGTTGGAGTGCGCCTTCGAGTTTCTTAAATATATGATATATAATATATACCTGGTTAATTTCATTTACACCTCACGTTTGCATAAATTTATTTAAATATCTTATTTTTCTCATTTACACCCCTATCACTTTTTGACATTGACTTTGAATAAAATGACTGTAATACCCTTTGTCAAACAATTAGATTTTAAAATAATATATTATCCTAAATGGGAATAGTATGGATAACATATCCAAATACCCAAATATCCTATTATCTCTATATCCAAATACCCAAACCATCTCCCTCAACCCCCCTTTTCCACCCCTAGCCTTAACCAGAACCCCAGTTTCACCACCGCCACCTACACCACCTCACTCAGCCACCACCACTTCCCTCAACCATCGCCACCTCCACCACCTCAGACCACCATCTCTATACTCTGAACAACACATATATGATAATGACAACAATATCATCCTCCTCTTCCCATTTCATATCCCACCGCCTCCTCCGACCACAATCTACGGCGGTGACTCCCTTCTCCTTTCTCTCTTTCCTCCTATTCAAACCCCAAACCCTCCACCTCGAACCGTGTCAATTCATCATCCCTCCTGAACTAACCCTTCACTCTCTCTCTAACCCCCATCTTCCAAGAATTCAATGTTGTCGATGAATATGAGGATGACGATGAAGTTTTGTATCGGAGGTAGAGAGTGTTGGTGAATCGAATGGGGAGGTTGCGGATGCGCCGCTTTCGATTCGGGATAGAGAGTTGAAATTGGAGTCGAGGTTTGATGGTAATGGTGCTGATGGTGGTGGTGGTGGTGGGAGGAGGTGGAGAGGAGAGAGAGAATTGAATAAAATATTATTAAATTATATGAATTATCATATATATATTTTAGGGCAATTATCAGAAAAAAAAATCCCATGATTTCAAAATTGTTCAAAAAATCCCATATGGTTTAAAAAATCCTCCTATGGTTTTCAATTTGATCAAATACCCTCTCGTCCGTTGTAATATTATAAAAATACCCTTAAAATCCGTTAAATTATCAAATTACCCTCACCTAAAAATTTTAAAAGATCAAAATACCCTTGTCTTCTACATCTACCATCATTCAATACCCTAAAAATAAACCTTAAATTCTACTTTCATTTTTCCAAATCCACATCATAAAATTCCTTTAAATTCAACTTTCTCTCACCCATTTATTCCAAAACTCTATTTCCTTTCATTTTGAACAAACTCAATTTCAATTTCAACTCATCAACTAATTGACTTTCTCTCTCTAATCTCTCTCTATATACCACTATATATACAATTATATATATACATACAAATAAATATACAATTATACATACTTACTGTAAGTGTATAATTTTGCTCACACCAATAATGATTTTATTGAGTCTTCAATGGCCGAATTTATACACTATACTCATGGATTTCTCTCCCATTTTGTGGGATCATCCCCCTAATTTCATGGAGTCATGACCCACTTTGTTGGCAACCACCCACTACCTATAGTTAGTGAGTTGTTATTTCGTAACATTCAAGTAATGAAAATGTGTTGATGGGCTCAACCTAGTACATGAATTTTATATCATTGGCCTATTAATTACATATACATATATGGGTCTAGTCAATCTTGGGCCTTACAAGCGCGTTTGGGCTTGATAATTTTAGGGTAATTTGCACTAACACCCCCTCAGGTTTCGTCAAACTCACTTAGCGGTTGACTTTCGATTTTTTTGCACTAACACCCCCTTAGCATTGGTTCCTTTTGCAATGACACCCCCTGGGTCAATAAAATGACCAAAATACCCTTGATTAAATTCGAAAATATTATATCAAATGTGAAATGACCTTTATGTCCCAACCCCAAATATATACAATTTTGAAAAACATATATATAAATTCAAAAAAATATATAAAATTCGAAAACAAATATTTAAATTTTGAAAAAAATATATAAAATTAGAAAAAATATATATAAAATTTGAAAAACATATATAAATTCCAAAATATATATATAAAATTAAAAATATATATATAAAATTTGAAATATATATATAATTCGAAAAAATATATAAATTTTGAAAAATATTTTAATTCGAATATATATATATTTCAAAAAAATATATAAATTTCAAAAAATATATATTTTCAAAAACAAAATTCAAAAAATTATATAATTTCGAAAAACATATATAAATTTCAAAAATTATATATAAAATTCAAAAATATATAAAAAATTTGAAATATATATAATCCGAAAATATATATATATATATATAATTCGAATATATATATAAAATTTGAAAAATATATAAATTCGAAAATATATATATTTCAAAAAATATATATATAATTCAAAATATATATATTTTCAAAAACAAAATTCAAAAAATTATATGATTTTAGAAAAATATATATATATTGGTAAAATGTCATATCTTTCTAATGAAGTGAATCAAACTACTTACCACCAACATCAATTAGTGGCCTTCTTTTATATATATTTTTTCCAAAATTGTCCACGAATTGTCCAAAAAAATTTCCAAATTTTTCCAAAATATATATATTTTTTGAATTTTTACCCAACAACTCGGTTTGTCATAGATGAATTGTCCACGAATTTTTTGAGATTACCCATTTTATATATATAAATTTGAAATATATATAAAATTAAAAAAAAAATTCAAAAACAATATATAAAATTCGAAATATATATATAAATTTTGAAACAAATATATAAAAATTTTGAATTATTTTTATAAAATTCGGATAAATTATATAAATTTTAAAAACATCATATAAATTTAAGAAAAAATATATATATTTTGGAAAAATATATATAAAAGAAGACCACTAATTGATGTTGGTGGTAAGTAGTTTGATTCACTTCATTAGAAAATATATGTCATTTTATCAATATATATATTTTTCTAAAATTATATAATTTTTTGAATTTTGTTTTTCAAAATATATATTTTTTGAAATTTTTATATATTTTTTGAAATATATATATATTTTCGAATTTATATATATTTCAAAATTTATATTTATATTCGAATTTTATATATATATATATTTTTTCGAATTATATATATATTTCAAATTTTATATATTTTTTTGAATTTTATATATATTTTTTGAAATTTATATATGTTTTTCGAAATTATATAATTTTTTGAATTTTGTTTTTGAATATATATATATATTTTTTGAATTATATATATATTTCAATTTTTTTATCTTTTTTTGAATTTTATATATATTTTTTGAGATTTATATATGTTTTTCGAAATTTATATATGTTTTTCAAAATTATATAATTTTTTGAATTTTGTTTTTGAAAATATATATTTTTTGAATTTTATATCTATTTTTAAAATATATATATATTCGAATTAAAATATTTTTCAAAATTTATATATATTTTCGAATTATATTTATTTCAAATTATATATATATATTTTTAATTTTATATATATATTTTGAAATTTATATATGTTTTTTGAAATTTTTTTTTTCTTTCTAATTTTATATTTTTTTTCAAAATTTAAATATTTTTTTTTCGAATTTTATATAAATATTTGAATTTATATATATGTTTTTCGAAATTGTATATATTTGGGGTTGGGGCATAAAGGTCATTTCACATTTGATATAATATTTTCGAATTTAATCAAGGGTATTTTGGTCATTTTATTGCCCCAGGGGGTGTCATTGCAAAAGGAATCAATGCTGAGGGGGTGTTAGTGCAAAAAAATTGAAAGTCAACCGCTAAGTGGGTTTGATCGAAACCTGAGGGGGTGTTAGTGCAAATTACCCATAATTTTACTATTTACACTTATATATATATATATATATATACGTACATACATATGTAGATACAATTATATATACACATATATATATATATATAATTATATATACGTACATATATATAGTTATATATACATACACATATAAAAAATAAAAATAAAAATAAAATTATTTAGTTATATATGCATACACATAAATTTTTGTGTATGACCAAAATTTGCTATTTATGTGTGTAATTTAGTATTTTTTTAACGAATTCAATTATTTTGTATTTTATTTTGATTTAAAATAAAATAATTTTTATTTTATTTTCTGAAACGTGTCTAATATTAATAAAATTTTTGGGATAGGGCAATTTAACTATAGGGGCAGTTTAGGTATTAAAAATAATGTCAGGTCTAAAAAGGTACAAAAAGGATATAAGGGGGTGCAAATGAGTTGTTTTTTCAAAAGTAAGGGGTTTGACTGAATTTATGTATACCTGGAGGGGTCAGATTGAAGTATAGACAAATGTGTTGTTTGATAAAACTGAAAAATAAGTACTGGAAATTTTAAGATCTGAATTTTAAGTACTGAAGGTTTTAAGTAGTGCTTAAAAAATTATATTTTCTGACATTTTTGTAAATTTTCAGTCTTCAGACTTCAGTGCTAAATGGTGACTCTATCACTTAAAATTTACCTCATTTTAAGTTGCATTTAATGTATTAAGTGATGGTCAAATTTCTTATCAAACGCACTTAACTGAATAAGTGCTGAATATGTTCAGATTTAAATGATAAATAAATGCTATTAAACATGCCTAAAGTTTAAGGGGTGTAAATGAAATTAACTTTTTATATAGATAAATAGATAGATGGGTGTCAATTCTTTAAATCATTTTCTTTATCAATTCTTTGATTTTGAGCACCTCTCTCTCTCTCTCTCTCTATATATATATATATATATATATATTCCATCCGCTGCTCATGTAAATCCCATGTCGAGAAGGAATTTTTGGTCTCTATTATTTTCTTACTATAAGAAATAAATGTTTTTATGTTTTAGTGATGGACGTAATCGTGACAAACAAATAAAAATTATCGTTAGAACTTCCGGTGATGGATTGTAAATTGACGCCATAAAGACTTACAATAAAAACTTTTTATGCTATATTTTGGCTAGGGATGACAAAAATACCCTATGATGGTGCGGGACCGCTCCTCCCCACTTCGATTTAAACGAGTTTGAGGACTCGATTATATAAATGGGGGCGGAAATAGCCGAATAGGGTAGGGGAAAAAAATTCGGCCAGGTTTCGAGACGGGTATAGGAAGGGTTGCCTCGCCCCACATGTATAGTAAAATTACATACTCACCCTTATTAATTTATATATATTATATTTGTATACTTATATAAATACGCACCTACAAGTAAATTGTAGCCTCCTAATTTATTTTTTTACATTTCACCCCACCAAATTCTAATCTCCAGTACTTCTTTATTTTTCTTGCCTTAATCTTATCCCAACTATGTAAAAATTACATGTATTACTTTGATACTTATACAATAATAGTAAGTAAAAATTTCAATTAATAAATTAAATATTATTTTTATTTGTATAAAAAATTAAACATTTTATTGAATCATATTATAGAAGTAAGCATACAAGAAGTGATCTGGGCATATGGGGAGTATTGTCCAATAATTTATGGCCGAACTCCTAAATTTGTGGATTAATTGTTTTACTCTTTTTATTCAAAAGGAAAGTTGTGACTCATTCTAGTCATTAACCTTATCATGGCATTTTATATATGAGTTAAAGCCCATATAGGTTCATGGCCCCAACCAAGACAACCCACCATCTGCATCTGCAATTAGACCTGTCAATGGATCGGATTTTGATCCGAATCCGATTCGATTAGCCGGATATAAATTAAAAATAAAATCCGATAACCCGATTAGGATCCAAATCCGATAATCCGATTTCTTAACAAATTGGATTTGGATTTATGTCATCCGATCCGATAATAACCCGATTCGATATAAAATATATATATATAAATATATATTTGATATTTTTATGTGTATATATTTAATACTGTACATGTATATAAATGTTAGTTGTTAATTATTTTATTATTTATTAATAATGATTGATCATAAATACAATTATTAAAAGTGTGAATAATTTAGTGTTTCAGTATTTATTGATTTTTGTATTTTTGTATTTTTTTAATTAGATATTAGAATCAGATATTCTATAATGAAGAAATTCGAATATGAATTAACTAAGTGAAAATTCGTCGAATTATCGGATTCGGATCGCGGATCGGGAGTTTTTGTCATCCTTATCAATAGACCTGTCAATAATCCAATTATGATCCGAATCCGATATTAACCGGATATGGATTGAAAATAAAATCCGATAACCCGATTAGGACCCGAATCCGATAATCCGGTTTCTTAACAAATTGGATTTGGATTTAACTGATCCGATCTGAATCCGATTCATTGACAGGTCTATCTGCAATGCACCAAGGTTAGTCTTAGTATTTTTCATCTATATTGGGCTGGCCCAGCCAATGCCAATATATATTTGTAACGGATCCGATGTTTCGCTGTTCGATCTAAAAACTTAAGTTGATGGATAGAACTAACATCCAACTACTTATATTACCATTCATTTTCCCATCCGAATATGACCTGGGACAAATTGACACCACTAACACATATATATATATATACAGACATAATAAAACAAGATATTATCAGATGATTTTGGAAACCTTGTTATTTGATGATTCAGTTCAATCAAAACTAATGTTAATATTTTTGTTTTAATAACAATATTTTAGGTAAATAATAATAAATATGGGACAGGTTGGATATTAAATTCATCTACTATTAAGAAGGAAAGAAAACATACAATGGAAGTCCAAAACTCCATATCTTCTAGTTCACTTTCAACATTTTCACACTCAAAATGAAAGTGACATTAGTCATGACATGCATTCTTTCAAGACTTAACTTTGAGTAGGTAACTAGAGGAAGCAGCCCTGTGCTCTCTATTCTCCACCATCTTTTTCAATGGCTTTGAGAACAGCTTGAGTAACATCTGTCGCATTGATATCAATACCTTGGTGTTGAGCTTCAACAATGGCTTCCATACCAAAGAAATAGTTGCATGAGACTCTAGCCTGCACCACATTAAGTCCCATTTCATCGAAAGCCTCTAAGATCGCAACGAGCACTTCTTGCCCTTCATTGCATGTCACCCTTACCACAAATCCCTCCCCTAGCTTCTCTACTTTCACCTCCTGTTCATTCCATGGACAAAAGCATGAATGAGACCATTACAACAACACATAGGATGATAGGAACATACATTGATACATATACATAAATACACCTTTTTTTTTCCCCGTAAGTTACACAATATTCTATTGTTGATAAATATAAATAGTTACACAACTTTTTATTTTTTATTTTTTTTCACATTCTGAAAAAAAAAGGTGGGAAAGAAAAATAGAAAGCTCTCACTTGGCAGCTCGATTAGAAAAAAAGAAAATATAAACGGCAAAGTAAATATGTTGATAAATTAAAAAAAAAAAAAATGTATAAGAGGGCTCATATGAACATGTTGTGAGCAAAGAAGCACCTTGATATGGTTGATTAGGCGCAAGTATTCTCTTTTGATTGCCTCCACTTTGAGTTTCAGTTTGTAAATATAGAGAAAGGCATCTAGGATGATGGAGCTCCTTTTCACCTTAACATACAACAAAATCAACATAAATATATATATATATATACAGTAATTACTAATGATCATGAGCTAAAATGAAATGTCACACCCACACACCCACATATATATATATATATATATAGTGTATATTGTGTATTACAGATTTGGATTTTGTAAGGATTTTGAGGATATGAAGCTTTCTACGCAATGCCACTCTCTTTTGCAGCCTGGATGCCATGTCTCTCCAAAAACAGTTGTGTTCAAACTTATGTTGGATATGATTATTGTAGCTTGGTTTTTTATAGGAGAAAAAAGAGTGGTGGATGTGAATTCTGGATCTAGGAATGTCATGAGTCTGACAAACCATTGTCTTATTTAGAGAGAAATAAGACAAAAGGAATATGATATTCTTACTCGCCCTAAAATGTTATCTAGAGCTGCCAAAAGAGATATACCATAACACGACATGAATTAAAAGGGTTAGGGTTGACCGTAAAAGGGTTGAAGCTGTATAAGGGTCAACCCGAACATGACACAAGAATATAAGGGTCGATCTGAGTACGACACGAGTAATATGAAAACGACACGTTTGACACGATTATATTTATATATTTTTTCTTCTCTAATTGATCATGAGTTAAAATATATCAATAAACTATTACTGGATTGTTTCAAATTCAATTTAATTTTGCTGATAATAGGTTAAATAGTTCATTTCGTGTTGGATTGTGTCAAATTTAATTTAATATATTATAATAAATAGGCTAAATGGATTACATGAGTCGACACGTGGGTCAATATGGATAACATGTGAGTTGAGTTAGGATTGAACATATTTGACACGTATATTAACCAGATCTTTTTTGACACGACACCATCTCAACCCGACACGAATACGACCTACCGACACGAATTGCCAGCCCTAATGCTATCCTTGAAAAATGACCACTCTAATGCAAATTCGAATGGATGTGCCTATTATTCCAGTTGGTAATGTGCCCCACGGTCCACATATTTGGTAAAAATGGAGGTTGGGATTCGAGCTACGCATTCTCGTAACTACTAACTCTCTTGAAGAAAAAAAAAACAAATTTGAATCATTAACAAGGAGATGATAAACCAAATACCTTGTAATCTAATGGTATAACGATGTTAGAGGTTCGAGCCCTCTAAGGGGTTTATGTGGAGACTATGTATTGAACTACCTAAAAAAACAAAACAAAACAAGGAGATGCTAATGGATAAATGCATTCTTACTTTAACCAAACGAATTTTTTTTATTTTGTCCTTTTAAACATTAAACACACATACACTTTATTATTATTATTATTTTCATTCGTGAGTTAGGGAATTTTTTTAGCAATTATTGATTATTTCACACACAATATTGAATTTGTTGCAACTCGTGATCAAAAGTTCATGAAGAATTATATTTTAGAAAACAAAAATTAGTGTTTGTGCCAAATATAATCAATGACAAATTTACTTCTGTGATGAAACTATTTGTGATAAAAGGCGATTTAATTCATTTGATTAAAAAAGAGTGGATATTCTTTTATCACTGACCAATAATTGCAATTGATTTATAAGTGTAACAGGCTGGCCTATATATGACTGAATGGATGTGCATCACAATTTGGCTGGTGGTGCTACGTACAACATTTATATAATGGAATGAGACAACTTTTTTAGAGGAGTACTTAAAAAATGCAGCATGTTATTATACGGAATAAGATTTGTCAGATAACACTTACCCGTGAATCCAATTGTGCTATTTATTAGGTTCTCGTGACCTGTTTATTTTATTTTATTTAAATATTTTTCATAATTATGATGTCCGACCAACTTGTTATATTTGGTGACTTCTTTTTTAAAGTGGAATATAACTTAACCACCAAACAATCACTATTATGGTAGGAGATCAATTAGTAGACTCCTAATTGAAATTGGTTTAGGGAAACCAATTGACTTCTTCTCCACTCCATACTCTTGGGGTCAACCTATTGTATTTTGTGTACCAGACAGAGAGCTAGAATAGGCCTATGCTAGAGTGATAGCCAGAATAGGCGGTGCGCAGAAAATACACAGAAGATATATAGAGAGAAGAAGAGATACAAAGTGATATTTCTTGGTGTGAGTGAAATACCGGTGAGGGTGAGTGATACACGTGTGAGTGAAACATTGTGTGAGTTGTTCATCTGTTGATCATCATATTGTAATCATCTCATTGATCCATAATGAAATGGCACTCTCCGTGGACGTAGGTTGATTTGGCCGAACCACATATATATCTTTGTGTCAATTGTGTTGGTGTATGTTTGTGTGTGATTTTGATTCGCAGGTGTGCACGGCTTCTAACGGAGGGTTTGGATTCCCTAATAAGTGTTCTTGGGCGGGTGTAAAAACCCTAACAAGTGGTATCAGAGCTTCAGGTTGAAGCAAATCCAGAAGCTGTACGTTCTGGTCAAGATTCGAAGGAATTAGTTTCACGAAATCAAATTCCGACCACACCAGGAGCTTCGTATCAACGAGAAAAAGCCAGCAGTGTTAAACGCGTGGGCGGAAACAATCGCACGCACCCCCACGCGCCGCCTGAAGTTTCGGCCAAAATTTTGGCTCCCACACGCAGTAGTTTCTGTTCGGGCCTATTTCGTGGAATATCGTTGATTCAAACAAGGCATATAATATATCAACGAAAAGCTCTTTCAAAGGCGAGTGTTTCTACGTACAAATCAGTTCAATATGAGTAGGCATTCGCCCCGAGAAGTTCCTGATGTAGTCAATGATATTTTATCCTTTTGTGCTGATTTGTTTTTTTTGACCCGTTTGGAGTAATTTTTGACCTGTTTTTTTACGCGGCCAGAGGCGTTATTAAGGTTTTGGACTGCTACGGACGCAACCATGCAATCGGTTTTGCATGATTCGACTCCAAACATCTCAAAAAGGTTCAGTGAGAGTTGTGGGAGAAGAAAAAACAAGAATGATCAGTGACGATCATGTGACCACTATCAATGAAGATAAGTGGAAGATTTTCAGAGAAGCTATGACTATAGCACGAGGAAAGAAAGAAGGTATGCTCTACACAACCAACCACTACTTTTAGCACAATGATTGTAGTTGCAGAAGACAAAAAAGATCACAACTTGTGGCACCAGAGACTTGGTCACATTAGTGAAAAAGAGCTCGCAGTTATGCTCTCGAAGGGAAAACTACTAGTGAAATTGATTGACATCGAATTTTGTGAGTGTAAGCAGAAGATGGTTAGTTTCTAGAGCAACAATAGAAGTCTCATAGTGGAGAAGCTTTAGCTAGTTCATATGGGTGTCCGGGAGGCCAACAACTGTCTCATCTCTTGGCGGAAAGTCCTACTTCGTGACTTTCATTGATGATCATTCTAGGAGGATATGGGTTTACTTCTTGAAACATAAATCTGAGATGTACGACGTGTTCAAGAAATGGAAAACCATGGTAGAGAATGAGACAGGGTTGAAGGTAAAAAAACTGAGATCCGACTTTGGTGGAGAAAATGAAGACTCCGGGTTTAAGAACTTTTGCTATGAGAACAATATCAGATTAGAGAAGACTATTCCAAGTACACTACAGCATAATGGTGTAGCAAAATGTATGAACTGAAAAGTGACTAAGATAGCCAGAAGCATGCGCATTCAGGCAGGGTTACCGAAACAGTTCTGGGCAGAAACAGTTAGTACATCAGCGTATCTTATGAATCATGGTCCATCAGTACCATTTGAGCACAAAATACCAGAAGAGGTATGGAGCGGTAAAGCACAGAGTGATCCCGTGTATGTTGAGATAGAAGATGTTCTAGACAATGAGAGTCATCAGTTAGAAGAACATATTGTAAACAACAATACTCAACAGAATGATACACCGCAAACTCTGACTCCTAATTCCGTGTTTAGGAGGACTTCATGGCCACATGTGCTGAATCGGAGATACATGAATTATTTGTTGCTCACAGATGGAGATGAACCAGAATGTGATGATGAAGCATACAGTGCAGCAGATGCGAGCCAGTGGGAGCTTGCAATGGAAGATGAGATGAAGTCCCTTATCTAACTGAGCTGCCGGTAAGGAAAAAAGCTCTTCATTCTTCGGCTGTGAAACTGAATACCATTCGTTCAAGCATTGATGAAACAAAGGGTTTGCATTTAGATTTGTTAGATGGCAAATCTAATTTCCTCCAAGGTGACCTAGAAGAGGAATTTTATATGTAGCAACCGGAAAATTTCTCAGTGAAAGGGAAAAAGAAGACAGACGCGACAAAGTTTACAAGGTGAAATCAGAAGCGACAGTGGTTACAAGATAGAGTGACCAAACACAATAGAAGCCGTAGGTTCTGTAGAAGGCTAGATATTGCTCATGTAGTGGGGGCTATCAGCATGGTCATGTTAACCAAAGTGGTGAAAATAGAGGAACTGAAGTTGTGCTCAACTGCAGTGGGTCTTGAAGCTTGAAGATAGAAATGAGGGCCTTGTAATGCACTGATCATTGATGAAGTTGATTGTTGAATGAAAAGTCGTCAAGCTGGAGATTATTATATTTGGTGCCTCATTTCTTAAGGGGGAATATAACTTAGCCACCAAACAATCACTATTATGGTAGGAGATCAATCAGTAGACTCCTAATTGGAATTGGTTTAGGGAAACTTATTGAATTATTCTCCACTCTATACTCTCCTATAAATACAGGGGTCAACCTATTGTATTCTGTGTACTAGGCAAATAGCCAGAATAGGCCTATGCCAGAGTGAGAGCCAGAATAGGCCGGTACTGGTGTGAGTGAAATACCTAGTGCTAGTGAAGCATATGCGGTGCGCATAGAATAACAGAAGATATAGAGAGAGAAGAAGAGATACAAAGTGGTATTTCTTGGTGTGAGTGAAACATCGGTGAGGGTGAGCGATACACGTGTGAGTTGTTGATCTGCTGATCATCATATTGAAATCCTCTCATTGATCCATAGTGAAACAGTGCTCTTCGTGGACGTAGGCTCATTTGGACGAACCACATATATATCTTTGTGTCAATTGTGTTGTTGTATGATTTTGATTCGCAGGTGTGCATGACTTCGAACGGAGGGTTTGGATTCCCTAATAAGTGTTCTTGGGCGGGTGTAAAAACCCTAACACAGCTTACACGCACCTCGACTAATTCACGGGATCCGTGCAAGACGATCCCTACACGAATCAGATAAGGCTCGGACTATAGAAACTCTTATCATTAGAAGGATCCCATGATCTGATCAATGGATAATGATTTTTACAGTAGTTGAGAAAATTAAGTAAACTACTTTATGTTGAGTTGTGGACCAACTTGTTTTATTTTTTAACATGGACGTAGAAGCAAAGGAAACAAAAAGGGGTTATATTGGAATTAGGGTTTAAAAGACTTGGACTTTTTATGTTTTTTAAATAGTAAAGTATAATTTTGTGAATGATTTTTATTTTTATTTTTTTATGTAATCTATAATTGTTCGCTATAAAAATAAATCGGCCAAAGAATTAGGCCGAATATACTTTCCGTAAATTGCAGGCGTGCCAGAGCCAAATGATGTGGCTCAAAAGATTTAAGACGAACGAATGATCGTCTCTTTTGAATATATTTTGCTCAGGTGATTACACGAGAGAGAACAAAAACTCGTGTGTAAAGGTTCTTCTGCCTCAATCAAGAGGACTTTTGGTAACCAAGAAATTATATTACGAAAAAATGGAATTAAATGAATGAAAATTGCGAAACAAGAATTTAAAGATACTGGTAAAGTAAATTTTGCAAGAAAGTAAAATAACGATACTATTGAAGCATAAGAAAATAAATTTTGTGTTTGGTGCAGGACCACTAAAATGAAGGTTTTGTTCTTTATTTATACTAAATAACAATTGAACAAATTTACTTGAAAAAATAAAAAGATAAATACTCTTATAGTCTAATCCTATCAAAACACCAACATAAACTAAAATGCAATTCAATCAATAGTCTCCAATACTCCACCAATTCATTGTTTTGATCGGCCAGAGACTTGATCAACAAGACTATTTTTAAGGTTTGAGCTTGTAACTTCGGGCCGAAACTCTTAACAAGAACATACTCTCGGGCCAAATGATCATCACATTGCCCAAGCTTTTCTCCATCTTTCAGCCCATCTTTAGCCCAGTTTTTGGCCCAATTTCGGCCCACTTGAAATTCGGCCACGTCATTAATTCCTTGCTCTGTACTGTGTTGGCTCAATAGTGTTGTCAACATTTTCCCCCTAATTTCAACATCATGTTTTCGAAGCATGGATAGTTGGAATTATTTTCCGCGCCTGAATTGATGTCAATACAATTTTCCTCCTTAAGTTCTGAACATTTCCAAACAGAGCCTCATATATCATCCACTTTCTCCTCGTTTTTATCATCCACTCATATATCACAACTCTCACTACACCATCATAAAGTCATATATATAAACTCATATACATATATTAAGATATATACATACATAGAGATATACACATACCCACTTCATCTCCTCCAACAAAATCCTAACCCCTCTTTCGAAATCCACCTTCAATCTTTCAACTATGACACCTAAACTTGATGGATTCCATGAAACTCGGGAGCCTGAACCCAATTCCCATAATGCCCAGGTCCTCGATGCCCTTGATGTGTTCCTTGACGCTCATCTTACCACATTCCTTTCTCTCAATAGGGTTCGTGGTTTAGGGCCTGCCTTTGCAAATTCTCTACCCAACCAATTAAACCACTGCTACCCTATGGCTGAAGAGAACCTCCCATATTTAAAGATGTACAAAATTTATTCTAGTAGGGCTCGAGCCAATTTTACTCTCCATAATTGGAACCATCCGTCTAAAGAATGGAGAAAATGGGTAGATCGTCTATCTCCAATTTTCGAACAACAATGGAGGGCTCAAGAAATCTACGACGCCATTTAATTAAACGAAATCGCCATGAAGCCCAAGCACAATTCCGGTAATTTTCAAAAAAAATTAGATTCTTTACCTTTACTTGAAATTTATTTACCTTCCTTGTGGCCTCTAAACTTTATCTCAACAGGTCTCAATTGCTCCTCCAGCTCCATCAACAACTTACATGGTAATTTCCCCCTTTTTTTATAAAAATATTTCGGCTACTATGACTTCGATGGCCGAAACTATTTATTTCTACACCATCTCCACAAAACCATTTCTCCATTCAAGCTGAAAATGAAGCCTCCGAACTCAAGCTGATTGCCTTAGAAAAAGAAGAAACTCGCAATTTCAATGCATTTCTAAACACCCAAGCCAAAAAGAATCTTCACATTGATATAATTAAAGCATTCCAGGATAAAGGCAAAACCGCAGCTTCCCGACTTCAAGCTGCCAAAGTGGCACTTCTCACTTCTGACCCGGAACGGGTTCAAGCCGATACCGATCTCCTCCAGTTTCAAAACCTGTGGACTAAACTCAAGAAACACCTTCATAGCAATATTTAGCTTGTTCATTTTTTTATATACCAAGGATGTATGGAAAACAATCAAATTCTGAATTGCAATCTAGCCATGTTTAATGTTTTTGACAAATGAAACTATATCACTGTTTTTATTCCTATCTAAACTACCAACGGAATTAAAATTAAAGCTATGCGAACTAAAACTAACAAATCAAATAAAAATCAAACCTAAAAGGAAAAGAAAAGGAAAAAATTAGTACTCCTTCGAGATGCTTTATTTTCGAATTGCCGGTTCAAAAGCCGATTCCCATTGTTCATATAATGATGGTCGGTAAGACTTAAAAAACTTTCCATTGTTCGACTTCGAATGCTTTTCTCCGGCAATGTCTCTTGGCTTGTATGTGTCATATTTTAATACCTCATGAATTTCAAACGGTCCTTCCCACTTTGGTGACGACTCATCCATCTTCCTGCTAATCTTCCCCAATGACAAAACAGTCTTCCACACTGAATACCCTTCTGCCCACATCTTCGAACGAACCCATTTGCTATGCGCTCGAGTAAATTTCATTATGTACTTTGTCCAATGGTTTTGAGCTTTCCATCTCTTCACATTCATCTTCCAACTCAAACTCACAGGCTGAGACCAACATTTATCTAGCTAAATGGTTATATGCGAGCGGCTTGAAAAACTTGTTGCTTGGCTACATGATTTTTTTTCACTATTCATTAGAAATCTTTTCTGTTTCCAAGCTAGACACTCCATCAATCGGCTTTAACAACTATGATATACATTTACTCACCTCAATTTTACTCATGTTGCGCTTCATGGTGGACGTAATAGGCCTATCATTTTTATCCATTCCCACAAAACGAACATGAACACAATTTTCTTCATACATGAACACCTCCGTCGGATAAACCTTAGCCACAAAAGGTTTGTTATCTGCCTCAATAAGTTTTACTTCATTCCCATTCCAAAGGATGAGCATTTGGTGTAATGACGACGGTATGCATATATTTGAATGTATCCAATCACGACCTAACAACAACTTATAGACTGCGGTAGTTTCTATAATAAAGAAAGCGGTGATCGTCGTTCGACCACCGAGTGTTAATTCCAACGACACGATCCCTTTGGTGACTGTCGACCACTAATGGCTACATTGATTGGAATCATATTAACCAAATTCTTTCCCATAAAATTCAATGTAGTCTGTGGGATCACATTAATTACTGACCCATTGTCCACCAGTACTTTATCAATTAGTTGCCCCTCAATCCATACCTTTATGTACAATGGTCTCAATTGTTGTGTCATTGATAGTGGAGGCTTCTTAAAAATAACCTTCCCTGCTTCATTCCAATTTGTTTTGGCAGCTTCATTATTCTCTACCAAAACCACACTCTTAGTTTGAAAACTAGTTTCGACGCCTTCTTTTACTCTAACCGAAACCAACTTTGTTGCATTAGGTAAAATTTTAGCAACATTCATATTCTCTGCCGGAAATAAAGTAGTTAACCCGACAATAGTTTCGGCCACTTTCTTTGCATTGGCCGAAATCTCTTCTACTGTCTTGCCCCCCGAGTCCGTTAAATTTGGCATTGCTTCTACTTGTTCGACTTGCTCTTTCAAGGCTTGAAACGTGGCTAACAATACGAATTATCTATCACATATTACTACTTCTGGAAAACTCCCAAATCGAATTTGATATTTTACGACATGTTTAAAGTCTCTACACGAATCTCTAATTTTGTCAACCATGTCCTCACACATGCCTTTTCCGCATGAGACTTCAACCTTAGGTACTTTTTTAACTATTTCTTTTAGAGGGTCTTCTTGCGTTCTCCTACGTCTAGCTTCCGACTCTCTTTTTTGCCTCCGCCGTTTCTGTGAACGGGTTTCTTGATTCTCTATATGTCTCTTTAGTGGATAGGTTGGGAATTTAGGATGCACCACTCTTGTCCATTTCTTAGGGGGTACCAATGGTGGTCGTATCATCCTACGTGAATAAGGTTTCTTTTGCACTCATATTTTAGCTTGAATGGGAAGAGATCGTTTATACTGATGATGACCTAACGGGCCGATCATAACTCTCTACTCCAAAAATGTATCCGTCGGTCTTCTATTTCTCATAAATCAGCCTGACACTTGTATTTCTCCAAGCCGATCGTGAACTGAAATTCTTCTTTCTCCAAAACGTTTGCGAACCAAATTCCTTTCCAAACGTTCACGAACCGGAATCCTCATTTCTCTAGGCTGCTCACGAACTGATGGTTGATGTACTATGGCCTCCCTTTTTTGCAAAAGACTGCCTCAGCGGCTTTTTTGGCTCTGAGGATTCCTTTGGCTTCCGAATCTGCTCTTGTGTTCCCTTGAGTTGTTGTTTCAAACTCTCCAATTCAGCACGCAACGAGTCAATTGCGTCTTGTGGAGGTTGTGCACTCTTGTACGTCATAGTAATCATGTTAGAATTTATGATTTTTGGAAACGGATCGCCATTAATACCCATCACTTCCGGCTGCTCCTTCTGATATGAAAATTTTAGAGTCCCGTCGTCGACTGCTTTCTGCAAATCGTTACGGAACATAATGCAATTGTTAGTAGAATGATTCCAAAAGTTGTGATACTTACAATATTATTTCCTTTTAATTTCGTTTACAGTAGGAGTTTTGTGCCCTTTAGGAAATGTAATTTGCTTATCCACAACCAAGTGATCGAATATCTGCTCCGTTTTAGTTATATCAAAACTGTAATTCTTGCCCGTTTCCGCTACTCCTCTTTTTCCCACTGTTGATGGACTCTTTTGAGAACTTGTAGTGGGTTTGGGTTTTTGTCAGAGCTTCACATATATAAGAATTCTTAAAGGTTATCTCTGCCACATCCACTTCTAACTTTTCACAATTTGGTTCTACTGTAAACACTTCATAATTTGGGTCTCTGTAGTAAGCCCCTTTAGAAGATGTCTTACACTCATTCTCCTCCTTCAACAAGGATTCGTACTGAGTAGCTCGATTGGCTAATTCGAAAAAATCTCAGAATTCCATACCCTCGACCCTTTTCCTCAACTCCAAGTCTAAACTATTTAATGCCAAACGAACATATTTAGTTTCTGGTAAAGCCACTCTACAATGCATCCAAGATTTTTGGAATCATGCTACGAATGTCTCCATCGATTCGTTTGGTAATTGACAAAGCCGTGAAATATCGACCAAAGTCACCTCAACTTCAATACGGTAAAACTGAGCATGAAATTGCTTTTCCATTTGTTCCCATGTAAATATAGAATTTGGTGGTAATTTTATGTTCCATGAAAACGCCAGACCGATCAAATAATTGGGAAACAAACGTAATTTGAGCGAGGGATTACTACTTGCTTCTCCGCATTGCACCGTAAAATGAGCTATATGCTCAATAGTTGAATGAGTGCCCTCTCCACTAAATGTTGCAAAATTTGGAAACTTGAAATTCTTTGGGAATTCTATTAAATCAATATGCTCTGGATACGGCCTCCTATACACTGGACGTTGTGCGCGGCGATACCCTTGCCCTATCTCCTGTTGTATTAAAACAATTATTTGCCCCCAGTCTATCACACCTCGAGGGCCTCTTATAGCTGGCAACGGCATATTCCTAGTTGGATATGCTGATATCGAATTCACTCTCGTTCCTTGTTGTAACCATAATAATGAGGCCTTCGATTATTGTTGCCCCCAAGTTTAAACCATCTCTTTGTGGAGTACCATTACCTCCCAATGGCGGTGCAATACTGATTGCAGACGCCTTCCTGGAGTTCCTCCACGGACCTTGGTATGAAGCTGTTGCCGAGACTCAAGTAGTCATTGGTGGTTTGTATACCGGTGATGAATGATGACCTTCGCCCCCCCTGATCGGAAATTGAAAACCTTGCCATCACCTCTTGCATTACTCCTCGAGACTGTGCTATTTCTTCCTGACTTCATACCAACGCATTCTGAAACTGTAATTCCCTTTCATGAAATTGTGCTTGACTTTCTTTTGCTGCTAACTCTATTGTTTCTAATCTTTCAGATATGCCTTGATAGTCTAAGATTTACACCTGTCTTTCCCCTTCCTCGCCGAAAAAATCTCGTCGTCCCGTTGTTGATTTCCTTCAGAATTGTCCAAATCCAAACCATCGTTTTGGGAACTTCTTGTCTTCGGTGGCATAGCTACTATAAACTTTCTCATTCACCTAGTGGTGTCCCACCGGACGCCAAAAATTGTTCGCTCTAAAAATAAATCGGCTAAAGAATTAGACCGAATATATTTTCCGTAAATCGCGGGCGTGCCAGAGCCAAATGACGTGGCTCAAAAGATTCAAGACAAACGAATGATCGTCTCTTTTGAATATATTTTGTGAATCAGGCGATTACATGAGATATAACGAAAACTCGTGTGTAAAGGTTTTTCTGCCTCAATCAAGAGGACTTTTGGTAACCAAGAAATTATACTACGAAAACTAGAATTAAATGAATGAAAATTGCGAAACAAGAATTTAAAGATACTGGTAAAGTAAATTTTGCAAGAAAGTAAAATAACAATATTATTGAAGCATAAGAAAATAAATTTTGTGTTTGGTGCAGGACCACTAAAATGGAGGTCTTGTTCCTTATTTATACTAAATAACAATTGAACTGATTTACTTGAAAAAATAAAAAAGATAAATACTCCTATAGTCTAATCCTATCAAAACACTAACATAAACTAAAATGCAATTCAATCAATAGTCTCCAATACTCCACCAATTCATTGTTTTGATCGGCCAGAGACTTGATCAACAAGACTATTTTAATGTTTGAGCTTCTAACTTCGGGCCGAAACTCTTAACAAGAACATACTCTCGGGCCAAATGATCATCACATGGTCCAAGCTTCTCTCCATCTTTCAGCCCAGTTTCTGGTCCAATTTTGGCCCACTTGAAATTCGGCCACGTCATCAATTCCTTGCTCTGTACTGTGTTGGCTCAATAGTGGTGTCAACAATAACCTATAAGTTGATGTTGAGACTGTGAAGTCTGAATTACATTGGAGATAGAAGATAATTGTGTTGTTACTTCACACACCCAAGTCGGGGATCGAGTTGCCCGGTCAGCTCGCGAGGGTTGATGATATAGCTCCGGTGATTTTTTAGTTTTTATCAATTATTGATTATTGTATTTTTAGATATTTTCATACATGCATGCGTCCCTGATTATTATCATATGTGTGATCTTGAATGTTTTCATATTATCTTTGTACTATTTGGATGCCCAATCTATTTAAGGTTTTTTTTTTTCTTGCTTTTTTGTGTGACTAACAAAAAGAGAAAAGCCTGTTCTGTAAACTATAACTACTCCATGTATAGTGAAATTTTTATTTCAGTGCGCTCCGTGAATATTCTCAAATTTGGAATAAATAACGTAGATATATGTATTCTATATAAGTGTTTTGTTGATTTTTGGTTTTTTACTCCCAACCACTAAGCCACATTAAATGACTAGTGGAGTTCCTCTTTCTTCTTTCTAATAAATGAAGATAAAATAAGAATTGATACTAATAATTTGATATTTGTTTTTTGAAAGTACCAATAATTTGATATTGATAGTACTTCATGGTCCGCAATAGGTCATTTTCTAAGTCACATGTTGTCTTAAACTCAATACAATCATTTTATTTCAATGGTACGTCTTGAATAAGATTATTGTTTGAGTCCCCATGTCTTTTTTAATGTTGTCAATATGGATTGGTACAACAAGCACCGATATTGGCCAATCACAAATACACATAATGGCCTATGACTATGGCAGTGTCTACTGAGATAAAACACATTAGGGTTAGTAAAATTGGACACGATACGGTAACACGATATGAATACGAGACAATTTAAAAAGGTTATGGTTGAGCATAAAAGAGTTGAAGCCTAAAAATGATCGACCTGAATACGACACGAGAATATAAGGTCAACCCGAACACGACACGTTTATATTTATATTTATCTTTATTTTTATATTTTTCTCTTCTCTAATTGGTCAATGATTGAAATATATTAATAAAATAGTGTTGGATCGTGTCAAAATCAATTTAATTTTGTTGATAATAGGTTAAATAATTTATTTCGTGTTGGATTATATCAAATTTAATTTAAAATATTATAATAAATAGGCTAAATGGATTACATGGATCGACACGGACATGACATAAGTTGGGTTATGATTGATGATATTTGACACCTATATTAATCAGGTCTTTTTGATACAACACAATTTCGACCCGACATGACTTCGACCGACAACCCAAAATTACCAACCCTAAAGCTCACTAAGACAACAAAAGTGGCAGAAGACTCCAATCTGGTATGGGCTAGCTAGAAGTGCAGACTCTTGTTGGGAGTAGCATAGCAAATGCCAAATATATATATATACATATATATATATATATACATATACACACACATATATAGTTGGCATTTGCATGGGATGGGAAATGGGAAGGAGATAGTCAGTGATAGAGTTTGGGCAGAGTCAGGCAGGCGTTTCACGGGAGCAATGTCTCTCTCTCTCTCTCTGTCTCCCAATTACATATCTTGCCAGTGTCCTTTGAGTCACATGTTTCATCACAACACACCCAATCATCTGTTTTATTCTATGATTTTTCCCCTTCTAGTTTTGTTGTGGTTGTTTCACATCGATTGTAGAAAAGTCTTATCATTTGAGCTAATTTTTGGGATGAGAAAGATTCAAGATTAGATTGTCGCTATTCCGACCCAAGGCCCGATGTGTGGGGGGAGATTATTGGGGTTGTCCCACATCGGTTGTGGAAAAACCTCACCATTTGAGTTAGCTTTTGAGGTGAGAGAGACCCGACTCCCAAAACCACCCAACACTTCTTTCCTATTTGTTACAACCCACTTCTTTTTTCCCATTTTTTGTTTTTCACTATATCATATACCGAATTGGCAAAATGAGGCACAACACGAACACGACATAAATTAAAAGAGTTAAAGTTGACCATAAAAAGGTTGAAACTGTATAAGGGTCGACCCGAACACGACACGAGAATATTAGTGTTGGGTTAGGGTCAAACCCGAGTAACCCGTTTGACACAATTATAGTTATATTTATTTTTATTTTTTTATTTTTTCTAATTGATTATAGGTTGAAATATATCAATAAGCTATAATTAGGCTGTGTCAAATTCAATTTAATTTTGTTGATAAATATGTTAAATAATTCATTTAGTATTGAATTGTATCAAAATTAATTTAATATATTATAATAAATAAGTTAAACGGGTTACATGAGTTGATACAGGTAATTTATTTAATAAATGAGTTAGATTAAAATTGAGCATATATGTCATGACCGGTATATTAACAAGTTGTTTTTTCGACATGAACTAAACTATCCCAACCTTACATGTATATCTCATTGCCATGGATAATGTGAAATGTTATTTTATGGTAGCCCCTATATGTTGTATAGGTGTGTAAGACATGATTGTTTCAATTATATTTTAGTATAAATAATTGAGTTGCATGTCTTGTTTCACACAGGAAGTTATGAGTTGAATTTCATTTGAATGGAATATTATGTTAGTTTTCACCTCACATGGAACAATTTATTGAACAAATTTTTTTGGGGCGTCATGAACTCGGTTTTAAGACTTTTTTAGTTCAACATACAAGGTTGTTTAGGGTTTGGACTTTGGAGCATAGAATAAGAGAAGTATTAATAATCACACTATAGAAAGTGAGAGAAACGGGTTGACATGTAATCCTCCTATTTGATTTACATACTAGAAGTTCTTGCAATATTTTCACTTAGACTAGGTTTTATGTAATACTACAATATCTTAATTGAGATTTTTAGTAGAGTGGAAGTAGTGGGTAGGGATGAAAAAAATTCCCGCCTTGGTGGGGAACCGCCCCGCCTCGCTTCATCCCGATTTAAGCGAGTTTGTGAACTCAATTAAATAAATAAGGACGGATTTGGGAGAGGGGAAAAAAATCCGGCCGGTTTCCGGGGTGGGTATGGGGGAGGGTTGCCCCATCCCGATTATGTTGCTCCGCCATGATTATATAATAAAATTACATATACCTTCATCAATTTATATATTATACTTGTGTATCTATATTAACACACACCCACAAGTAAACCCTAAACTCCTAATTTAAGTTTTTTACATTTCACTTCATATCAAATCCTAATCTCATCTCAACTATGTAATAATTACATGTATTACTTTGATATTTGTATAATAATAATAAGTTAAAAGTTTCAATTAAGAAGTTAAACATTATTTTTATTTGCAGAAGATTTTTTCTTAAGGTGAAAAAACCACCCTGCCCCCCCCCCCCCCTATCTAGCTTTACCCAGCCCTGTTTAATAATCGGTTTTGGGACGGGTATGGGAATGACAAAGTTAAACGGGGATGGGGGATGCGATCCCCTCCCCGTCCCGTCCCATTGTCACCCCTAGTAGTGGGCTTAATCTTACTGCATGATCAAATTTCAGGACCGAGTTCAAGTGCAACCATAATTTGTGCCATTTTTCAGTGATCCCAAAATCAAAATCAAATTTAATTTAACTAATTACGACTTAATAATTTTTGGCAAGACAAACTAGAGTTGTATTTGAAATTAAAAAAATCAAAAAACTGTACAAAATATATGTTTCACTAGTTATAAAATTAGGCATTTTTTAGAGAACTATTTTTTATTGTTCTCTGAAAACAGTTTTCCACTTTCAAAATTCTTGAAAACTATTTTCATAGAATTAAACCAAGCATACCCTTATTTTCCTTGTGATCTACCAAATAGTTTTACAATGTAACTTTAGAGTCCTTTGTTATGGCAAGGTTCTCATGCCATTAAGATGCAATTTCTATTACATTCTTTCTTCTTTAAAATGTCCAAGGCAAAAACACAAACACAAACAATATTGCTCTTAATAGGGCTCAAATGCTCAACTTCTCTTTCTCTTTCAAAATGGAGGGATTATAGGTCATCCTTAAAACATAAAGTTATTTCTGATTAAATAAAAAAAGGAACAGGAAAAAAGAATTAATAAGCTTGCTATGAATAGTAGTGAAAAGAGATAGATACATACTAAGTAGTATAAACAGTAGAACTCCTGGATTGTTCTATCCTTTGGAGTGTAGACAAAAGAAAATGCCAAACACATAGCCATGGTAGTACTTATTGATGCCAATGCCAAGAGCTGTCTCATCTCTCTCATTCTTTCACACAGGGCAGGGCAAAACAGTATCAAAGACAAAAAAGCAAATTGGAATTTAGTATTTACATACATGCTCTATATATACTATATAGCATTTGTTTTGTTTGCAAGTGCTACAATCTCTTTTCAGGGTTAGGGGTTCCTTTTTTCTGTCTACTCATTTCTCAATGTCCTCTCTAGCTATAAGCTCATATATCACCTGCCCCTTTGTTTACTTCCCCTTGACATGTCTCTCTCTCTCTCTATAATATTGTCTACATATGTTGAGGGTCCATTATTTCTTCTGTTCATCCATGGAATCTGGATTCACATGATGATCAAATTGCACCATAAAAAATCAGACTTGGCATGCAAACATGGGATTTATATATTTATTTACTCCCTCGGTCTCATATTAGTTGTTCACTTTTTCAATTTTATTTGTCCCAAAATACTTGTTAAGTTTTGAATCCCAATATAATATAATTTTATATTTTTCCAAATTATCTTTTTTCATTAACTTTAAAAAGTAATCGACCAACTTAAAAACTACAACTATACTGTATTATTCAAAGGGCAAAATTAGAAACCAAAATGATAATAAAAATATTGGAAAGTCAGACGTAGACAACTAATTTGGGTAAGAGGGTAGTATTTTCTCAGTATAATGGGAATTTGCCAAATAAGATGTTCAAGGTCTGATTTTATGTCAATTTGTTAATATACACTAGCTAAATCATGATACTAATTTGTTGTGAGAACATTTGGTATAAGCTACATTTCTTGTGCAAGTCTTATTGCCAAACAAAATTGGACAATGTTATCAGTTATAACCAAATTCTTCAAAATAATGGTATACAAATATACCTACATTGATTGTTTTCAATGAGCTGGCAACACCAGCCTTATTTTTGTTATACACTTTTATTTTCGATTAGGGTTTCTCTTATTCCATCTAATTCACGATGGTCGTGGTCCCAACAAACTGTTAGCACCTAATAAGAATCAAACATGGAACTTAATTAATACTTCCCGAATCACCAAATTCTATATCTTTTTCAACTAGTGCAACCCATGCGGATTAACTTTGTTAAACATTTGATATAGTGAAACATTTGAAACTTTGCAATCAGGCCCATTCATTTAGGAAACAAAACAACCCATTGTCTTATTTGGCCATGTCCTTCAAGTCTTCAATTTTTCATGAGCTAGGGCTAATGACATCTGAGAGGAAGCTGAATGCATACATACATGTTGCGTTTGACTTGAATTTGAAATGGGAAAAATAAAATAAAATTGAACTTCACTCAAAATTCATTAAAATATTCTGTAACACAGCTAGAGAGAACACAAAATCTATCATGCCGTGGCTCTCTCCAGTCCAATACTGCACATAAAATAGATGATCATAAATATGTAATTGCCTTTCACAATAAATTTAATTTGTGGCTAACTTGTCTTGTCTTGTATATATGTGCTTAAATATATATATAGATACACCATAGGGAAAGAGAGATTTTTGTTCAAAACTAGGGTTTAGGTCACCGTCTACTTTCCGAGACTGTAATTCAAAGAAAATAGGCCACAAGTTGGGGATGGGAATAAAAGTGATTGATGGCAAATTAAGAGAAGGTGCCACAGAATGTTCCATCATAATTAATCAAAGCTTATATTTTCAGTTGAATATTTGAAAATATTTATACTGCTTTAGTTTCATAAAGTGGTTTAGTTAAGACTTAACAATTCAAAGATCAATGAGAGCTTAAAGCTAGTTTGATATTTCAGCAGTGTACTTCAAAATGACAAAACAAAACTAGTAAAAACTACTATTACAACTTCCAAAAAAAAAAAAAAACTGATATTACTCCTAGATGAAAAAATCAACTATCTGCATTATAGTGATAGAGAATCATAATCTGCCACTAGGATCTTTGTCATTATAAACACAGTTTTATGTAGTGAGTTCGAGCTTCTTGTTGTGCTGAAACGACAAACCAAAAAAGAGTGATTTTAATGGTACTACTGGGCAACAAGCAAATAAATAACACAAGAACACAAACACAAGCGAACACGAGGATTTAATGTGGTTCATTTAAGTCGGTGTGACTGAGCTACATCCACGGTTAGAGGCGCCATAAAATCCACTAGAATCAAATGAGAGATTACAAAAGGAGTGTGTAAACACTTGATCACGAAATCCCCAAAGTCCAAAATCTTTCCCTTACAAAGAATGATCAATAGGAGAATCCAAATAGAAAATTTCTCTAAAAACAAATATATAGCAACTCTCCTCTTTCTTTCTCGGTACATTGCAGCAACTGGTTTAATCTCTCTGCCTTCCAAAATAAGCCCTAAGCAAGGCTTATACTCCAACCAAATAAGCCTAACGATTTCAAAGAAGTGGGCTGACTCACCAATTAAACTAACATTAGCAAAAAAAACCACACCTCATAGTGGCCGTAACAAATGAAATGAAATAAAAATTCTATGCTAGAAATGACTTGATCAAGGTACAAGGAATAAAGCTAGGAAAAGGAATTTATCCCCCACAAAGATGGCATTGTTCCATAGGATATACTTGTGTAGTGATGACATATATATCTAGGTTGAGTAAACTCATATATATAGGCATGTTACAGTGTCAATGCTCTTCAGCTTCAGATTACAGTTGCATTACATGGGAAAATCTCCATGGCACAAGCCATTTGGATACTGTACTTTGAGTTACATTTTCCACTGTGTTTGTGCCAAATGAGATTTGTCCTGCAATTCCTCTGTAGTTCCATTCAGAAAATTATAATCATCGACAATTATATTTTTCGATAATCACACCTTGGAGGGATTACTTCCATTTAGAATTTCCAATAGTCCAGTGTTAACATGGTATCAGTGCAAGCACTTCAGTCTTCATGCATGGACATGCACACGAACACAGCATGCGAGTGGTATGTGTGTGCATTTTTTGTTTCATGGCACAAGTTAATATGCACATTCTCACATAACAGATTTTAAGATCATATCACTAATCTTCTTATTTCTCCTTCCATACGGCATAAGGATGGAAAAGTGAATATATAAAACATATTTTCGAAAGCAAATTAAAATCAGGATTGCAACTGAATCACATGAATATCTTGTATTTGAAATCTTGGACTCATGTTTTTCATCAAAACAAAATTCTACTCCGAAGTCTTGTACTCCTTTTTGAATTCTAGATTGGAGCAGTTCGAGAGGTTCGTTAGCTTTGTGAATCAAGACCTACTAGCCACTTCTTTTAGAGCATAGAGTACCAAATGGAACCTGTAACAAGAAAACAGACGGCCACTAGTACTACCGGCCTTTCTAAGACCTATACATCGTATTAAAGACCATATATATCTACAGTCACTACAAGATGTTCGGCTCACAAAGTGGTCGAGGTCGTTAACCAACTATTGAACGCGGGCGTGCCAGAGTCCTAATGTGGACTCAGAGATTTATTACGAAACTATTCCTATCAGGTCGGGCGATCGACCAAGATTGGCTTAGGCGAAAGTTAGAGAGTAGGAATGACCCTCTCCTTAAGGTTCTATAGTGCCTAAGTTAGGACTTCAAATATATAAAGGCAGTGATTGAAAGGAAGTTAAGAGAACAATCAATAAACCTGAACTCGAAAACTATTCTTCATTGAACAAGGAACTGATTATAATGATAAAGGAAGTATAAACACAAATGTTGAATGAAAATGAAAGACTAAAGATCTAAGTACTGAAGATAAAGTAAATGTTAAGCTAAGGAATCTAAGAGTTAGACTAGGAATGCAATAAAAGCTAAGGGATAAACTAAGCTATGACTGATAAAGAAGCTAAGTGATAAGCTATGAATGATAATGAGTAAGGCTTTGAATGGTCATGGACCTTTTGCTTGTGGGACTTGAAGAGGTATTTATAGAAGATCTTCATCTGATGGTGTCTCTTTCTACTCGCTCTTCTAGACATTAATTGTTTGCAGGTCGAAAGTAACTTCCCAACCACTTGCTGATTAGTTGGCTACACTCTCAACGACATGTGATGAAACTATATCTGGCATGACATTTCTAGTCAGAGACCAAGGCTCTTTCAGGCTTGCTTATTTTGACTTCTAACCATTTCTAGCTTTCTTTTATCTCTTATGTCTTCTGATCACTGATGACTTTGATAGGTAGTTGAGAAACTTCCATTTGTAGTTTTGGAATCTTGAACTTTTATCTCGATCATGTCGTAGTTTCCAATTTAGGCTTTCTTCAATCTTCCAGACCTGATTTGTTGGGCTTTGTAGTCTCGATCTCTACAAGCGGTTCTCGTTACATTGGTCATCAATGACAAAGTTTCCATGACTAAATTCGTCAAGAGAATTACTTCTACGCCAATTTCCTTGGTCGAGGGTCTTTTTAGGCCTAAAGTGATCGAAAGATAAGTCGTCGAGAGAGGAGTGACAGAGAGAAAAACTCATCGAGAGAAAAATCATCGAGAGAAAAACTCGTTGAGAGAAAAGTCATCGATAGTAAACTCGTCGAGAGAAAAGTCATCGAGAGGAAACTCGTCGAGAGAAAAGTTATCGATAGAAAACTTGTCGAGAAAAAACTCGTCGAGAGAAAAGTCATCGATAGGAAACTCGTCGAGAGAAAACTCGTTGAGATAAAACTTTTCGAGAGAAAACTCGTCGAGAGAAAAGTGACTGAAAGACTCTCAAGCCAAAAGTGAGTGAAAGACTCTCAGTCTTAGACTGAAAATGATAATGAATAGTGACTGAAAAGCACTTTTAGGACAATGGTGGCTGAAAATCGTTTTAAAGCTGAGAGTCATAAGAAAAGTGATTGAAAATCACTTTTAGGCCTAAGTGACTGATAGAGTCGGCTTAGACTGAAAATAGTTAGGCCACTTAAGACTCTTAGGCCATGATTGGCCCGAATTCTCTTAGATTACTGTCGGTAGTGATTTTCATTTATTTGTTATCACTATGATTCGAAACCTATTTCTTTCAATGGTTTTGACCCGAACCTTCATGCACATGGTTAGAAATTCATATGTGGGCTTTGACTGAAAGCATACGATCAAGATAATGAATTAACTTGAAAATCATTCTTCAAGTCTTAATCATATATCCTAATAGCTTGGGCATAATTTAGGTGTTAACAATTGCCCCTGAACTCTATGGAAATGAGCTTATGCCAAATTTTCATTGAGTTGGATTAGTTTGCACCGAACTTCATGTTCGGTCTCCCCAACCAAATAGGTTGAATTCTTGACTTAACCATGTTTTTTTTTCCATTGTATTTGACTCATTATGAATCAAATATATGCCCTTGCAACACTATCTTTTAATTATTTTCAATCTTAGTTTCTATTGTCTCCCACATTGTAGAATAATAAACTTTCAAGTATCGACCATTAATTGGTCGAGGATATATTTCACCATCCAAATCGTTTAAGTGGTAAACACCCCCTTTCAAGACTTTATGTACCACGAATTGACCTTCCCAATTTGGTGACCATTTCCCATATTTTCGGTCATTCACACCGATTGGGAGAATAGTTTTCCAGACCAAGTCTCCCTCTCTAAATGTCTTGGCCCTGACACGTTTATTGTATGCTCTAGTGACTCGTTTATTTTGGACTTGGATGTGATCGAGAGCCCTTAACCTCACTTCATCAAGCTCTTCCAATTCTATCAACATAGATTCATTGTACTCCTCAGGGGTTAATTTATTTTTCAAAGCAAATCTCATAGACCGCACAGTAACTTCTATTGGTAGAACCGCATCATGGCCATAGGTTAGCATGAAAGGGGTCACACATGTGCTTGACCGTTGAGAGGTGTTATATGCCTAAAGTGCTTTAGAAAAAAGTTCATGCCATACCCTTGGGGGGGTTATCCTCGACCATTTTTTCAATGATGCCTTTTAAGTCTTATTAGATGATTCAGCTTGCCCATTTCCCTGAGGATAGTGTGGAGCTGAGTTTAGAAGTTTAATCCCATATTCAGCTGCGAACGCTTGAACTTCTTTACCCATAAGCGCGGAGCCTCGATATGTCGTGATTGACTCCGGAATTCGAAATATATGGATAATATGTTGTTTGATGAAACATATCATGTCTGTTTGGTATACCGACTTCATTGGTATTGCCTCGACCCATTTAGTGAAATAGTCGGTGACAACAATGATAAAACAATGTTGCTTAAAAGAAGGTGGATAAACCTTCCTTATCAAATCCATAGCCCATCCCTAAAAGGGCCATGCTTTGATAATTGGGTGCATTTCGACTACGGGGACTCTATGGATTGGTCCATGCCTTTAGCAGGCTTGACACCCTTTAGCATATGAGATGCAATCTTTAAACATATCTGGCCAATAGTAGGCATATCGCCTGATCAGCCACTTCATTTTAATCCTGGCCTGGTGAGCACCACAAATCCCTTCATGAACTTCGACCATTACCTTCATGGCCTCTTTCCTACCGATACACCTTAAGAGTATGTCATCTTTGATTCTTTTTATGAAAAGCTCTATGTCTAGCAAAATAAACCTAAATGCCTGAATTCTCAATTTCTTGTCAGTCTTCATGTTTGGATTTTGAAGGTACTGAATGATTGGTGATCTCTAATCATCCTATTCTATTTCTTCTTCTATTTAAGTTATGAAGACTTCAGCCGATAAACCTTCCCTAATTTCGACTGATGGTAAGTATATTTTCTTTATATTGATTAGGTTTTCAACTATTCCTTCTGGCACTCGAACACCTGATGCCACTTGAGCCAAGTCGTTGGCTTCTTTATTATGTAACTTATAAACATGTTCCACCCTTACATCGTCAAAATCTTGTAATAATTGTATAGCTATGGAATGGAAAGGTTTGAGGTTCGAACTTTGGCACCTAAAGTTCGCAGACAATTGTCCAATTAGTATACTAGAGTCGCCTATAATTTTAACGATCGTTGCCCCCATTTCAAGGAGTATTTCAAGACCGATAATTAATACTTCATATTCTACTTGGTTTTTTGAACATTTGAAGTCTAAGAAGAAAGAATATGTAGTTTTTCTTCCACTTGGTGAAATTATTACAATTTCAGCCCCACCAATATCACTTGTGCTTGACCCGTCAAAAATTAAAGTCTATGGTGTTAGTTCAATAACACATAATTCTTCGCATCATGGATTTCTGGAGCAACGTCCAGACATAGATGGTCGGCCAAAAAATCAGCAAGCGTTTGGCCTTTGACGGCCTTTTGGGGTGTGTACCTAAAACTGAATTCCATGAACACCAATGACCACTTGCCAATTTATCCGGAGATTATTGGGCGAGAAAACATGTATTTAATCTGATCAATTGCACAAATCACATAAACTAAAGCAGGAAGCATATATATTCTCAACTTAAAAGCTGCAAAATACAAAACAAGACACAATTTTTTGATTGGCGTATATCGACGCTCAACCGGTGTCAAGATACGACTCCAATAATACATTGCTTGTTCTTTTCCTAATTCATTATCCTGGGCTAAAAGACTTCCAATCGACTTATCGGCAGCTGAAATATACAACTTCAATGGTCGTTTCCTTCTTGGTGGTATGAGAACATGAGGATTACAAAGATATGTCTTGATTGCTTCAAAAGCATGTTGGTGGTGATTTTCCCATCTAAATACCACTTCTGACTTGAGCTTGAATAGAGGAGAAAATGCATGAATATTTCCGGCACAATTCGAGATGAATCTTTTCAAAAACTTAATTTAACCTATCAGCCTCTGTAGCTCATTCTTACTCCACGGAGGTTGAGCATCGATAATTGCCCTGGCTTTATTCTTGTCAATCTCTACCCTCTTTTGGTGCACCAAGAACCATAAAAAATTTCCAGCCGCCACTCCAAAAACACATTTAAGTAGATTCATTTTCAGGCCATGTGACTTCATCCTTTTGAAAGATTTCCTTAGGTCGGCTAAATGTTTAGCCTTGATTGACGACTTTACTAGTATATCATCAATGTATACTTCTATAAATTTTCCAATCATGTCATGGAAAATTGCATTCATAGCTCGCTGATAAGTGACATCGACATTTTTCAATCCGAAAGGCATCACAACCCACTCGAAGGTACCTATAGCACCCGAACACCTAAATGTCGTCTTTGAAACATCATTTTCAGCTATGAATATTTGATTATAACCTGAGTGTCTGTCCATGAATGACATAATCTCATTCTTAGCGGTCGCATCAATAAGTTGATCGGCCATTGGCATCGGATACTCATCCTTAGGGGTAGCCAAATTGAGATTTCAAAAATCTACGCATACCCTTATCTTTCCATTCTTCTTGATTACCGGAACAATGTTAGATAGCAATTCACAATATCTTGTAGTTCGGATAAATCCCACCTTGAGCAGCCTCTCAATTTCTTCTTTCACCTTGAGGGTTACTTCAGTTAACATGCGTCTAGGCGGTTTCTTGAAAGGTTTGAAATCTTCTCTTATCGGTAGTCGATGCTCCACTAGTTGTCTCGATAACCCTAACATCTCGGTGTAATTCTATGCAAAGCAATCCTTATACTCTTCAAGCATCGAGATCAACTCGGCCTTAAAATCAAGTTCTAGCAGTTCACTAATATAGGTTGGCCGAGGATCTTCTTCTGACCCCAAATTAATTTCTAACAAAGGATCTTGAACATCAGCCTTTAGGTCTTCTAACTTAGCTGGGGATACATCCAATTATTCCAACTTGATCATGTCTTGCTCATCATCAACAGGTTCATCTTCTTGTATAATTTCAGCCTGGTTGGCCGAAACATCACTAAAGATCATAGCTCTCTTTTCGGCGAGATATGCTCTAAACTGCTTTATGCTAGCCTTATAGGCTATTTTTTCCTTGTATAGTTGGGATTGTTCCATCAATAACCTTTTGATCATTGATCTCTACTATCAGCCTTGGTTCATGAATAACATTTGGCCTTGATAGTTCATTGAGTAACTCAGACATATCACCTTCAGTGAAATTCTTACGCATTGTCGCTTTCTTGGGCTTGCCATACTTGTCATAACCGATGAGCCTCGCTAGCCCCATTTCTTCTTCATATAGAATAGCATCAATCATATGGACCCGAGCTTTGAATGGTTTATTATCTCCCCACACTACTTGTATTTCATCCCCATCCCAAAAGATCATGAATTGATGGAGGATGGAAGGAATACAGAAGTGTGGGTGTAACCAATCTCGCCTAATTAATGCATTGTACGTTGACCCAACATCGACTACGAAAAAGGTTGTCATGGTCTTTCATTTTCCCACTATCATCTCTAGGCAACCACTCCTTTTGTTCTTGCCTTGCCCCCAGTAAAATTACTAACCGTTAAATCGGTAAGGATCAAGTCATCTTCTGTCTTATGCAAGAGTCTCATGATATTCATTAGAAGAATGTTAATTGCGGAGCCATTATCGACCAACGTTCTAGAGATTGGCATTCCTTCCAAAAACACCCTAATGTAAAGTGGTTTCAAGTGTTGTGACATTCCTGCAGGAGGCTTCTCAAAGATCACCTTAGGTGCTTGAACATTCTTACTCATCACCAAATCTTCAAGATCTCCTTCCATGACTGAGGGTTGGTCTGGTTTAGCCTCGAAAACAAGAGGCAATGTTAAAACCATGTTGTAATTCACGTTTTCTTCGAAAGAACCAAATATGATTCCTTTCGACTCATGTTCTTCCCTATCCATGTCGAACTCATCATCACCAAAATCTGTTTCATCATCAACCTCTTTCATAGAAGAAGATCCACATTTTTCTTCAGTGACTCTTTTCTCAGCTGTATTTCCATCCTTAGATATTTTCTCCAGGTTGTTCTTTGGTTCATGATCGATTGATTCCCTTCTGAGCAAAGTCACTTTTCCAAACTTGGGCATCGAGTATCTTTCTTCCATTTTTTATAACTCGGTTTTCATCCGTTGCCATCGTCTATTTTGTGTGCGAGACATGAAAGGTGGTAGACTATCAGCTCGAGGAAATTTAGGGTGGCGCACTTTTGACCATCGACCTTCCTCGGTGACCGACGGTCTGACCATTCTTAGCCTCTAGTGGGGATGCTTGGTCGAGGTCTCAACATGACGAGTCTCGGGTGTCTTTGGCTCTTTAGGCCTCCAAGTTGCATGAGTCGAGCTCCTTGCATGATTATAGTTCATTTCTCATCTTCTCTTGGGATATTCATCTATATTTAGCCTTCCGTCAGGCCATATCAGTCGATTGTTTATAGGCACTCTAGGCAAGGGTGACCTTGGCCTATTTCCATGGTGGGAGCTCCGGCTATAGCTTCGAGTGTCTCCATGAAGTGGCTCTTAAATTCTCCACGCATCCGTCTTGCACTTCGGGCACAAACCCTACTTGATCAGCGCCATTTGGGCCTTTCTTAACTCCCTTGCCAACTCATCATCAGGCACTGGATTTTTTACTGTCATTGGCTTATTTCCCTTGGCCTTATTTTTTCTATTAGCCGAGGTATCTTCCAAGTCAATCTTCCTTCATGGTCTAGTGACCATCGAGACTTCAACCATGTTGTAACTGACCAAGGCTGGAAAAGGATCACTGCCAACTCCCATCACCTCTTTCTTCTTCTTGGGGAATTTCCACGCTCATTTCTCGATTTGTCCCTGAATCAGATTGCGAAAAATAACACAATTGTTAGTTGCATGATTCCAGGAGTTATGATACTTGTAATATTCCCGACCTTTGATTTCATCAACCGAGGCAATTTTTTGCCCCCCGATAACTTTAATAATTTTATCAGTCAAGAGATGGTTGAAAATTTACTAAGCCTTAGTTATATCGAAAACATATTGCTTGCCAGCCTCAAAGGTATTTCTTTTGGCAGACGATGTTGATGGTTGAACATCACTTAGTGTTTCAGCAGGTTTAGCTAAGGCTTTGCACACATATGGCTTTTTTGAAATAATTTCTACAACATCAACCTCTAAATCTTCATATACGGTGTCAACCATATGAATTTCATAGTTAGGGTCCTTATAGAAGGTCTCTCGAGAAGAATTTTTCCTCTTATTTTCCTCACTCAAGATTTTTCATACTTTGTGACTCTTTCAGCCAATTGGAATAAATCGCCAAACTCGGTCCCTTCAAACTTCTTTCGTAGCTCAAAATCTAAACCGCTAAGAGCTAAGTGTACAAATTCTTTCTTAGGTAAATTGATTTGGCACTGGTTTCGTACCTTCTTGAACCTAGCCAAGAATGTTTCAACATCCTCAGCTGGCAATTGGTGAATCCTAGATAAATCAGCCATAGTGACTTCTGGCTCAGCTATATATAATTGGTCATGGAAAAGTTCTTGCATTTGTTGCCAAGTATGTATGGAATTTGGTGGTAGATTTAGATACCACTTGAAAGCAATCTCAGTGAGTGTGTTAGAAAATAATTTCATCTTACATATCTCATAATTTCTAAGTGCCCCACATTGCATGGTGAATTGACCAACATGTTCAAGGGTAGACTGATTGCCTTCCCCTGAGAATGTTGTAAATTTTGGCAATCAATAGTTTTGTGGTAGGTTCATTCGATCTATCTAATCATGAAATGGGTGCCTAAATGTTGGTCAAGTTGCCCTTCTCAACGCTGGCTCATATTGCTCTTGTATAACCTCAGTTAATTGCTCCCGAGTCATAACCATTGGCGGGACTTGGTTTTGAAAGGGTGCACTTGGCCAAGGGATATATCCATCTTGGCCACCGGGGTTAACAATTTGAGGTGGCACTACTTGAGGTTGAGGATTAGGAGGACGAACATTAAGTGGTTCATTATTCATCCATCGTGGTTGTTGTTGGCCTACCATTCCCGGTTCTACATGGTGAACCGGTGGAGGCTGAATGGGAGCTACTGGTCGATGACCATTAAGGATAGGAGGTGGTGGAACACCTCGTTCTGGTTGGATGACTAGCTGAGGAAGAAGTTGCTCACCTAACCTATCATTTAGATTCTCGACTCTATGCGGTTGACCGAAAACCTACCTATCCATACAAGTTACTAAGGCATTAATCGCCTCGTTCAGTTATTGAAGTTGATTATTGGTCGTATGGGATGAAGCTACTAGTGGCTCCATACTTTTGTTGAACTCCCAAGCAACTTGGCGTTGGTAAGACTCAACTCTACTTTCAAAATGTGACACCATGTTGCTGACACTCTTAGCCCCCATTTGGTGGCTTACTTGATGCCCCTCTTTATACTCAGATCCAGAGTATTGCATTATGGGAGCAGGTTGGTTTTCTTCTTGATCGTCCCTTGGAAACTCGGCTTGGCCAACTGAATTTTGAGATTATGATCGA
Organism: Cornus suecica; assembly: GCA_963922005.1. Classification (NCBI taxonomy): domain Eukaryota; kingdom Viridiplantae; phylum Streptophyta; class Magnoliopsida; order Cornales; family Cornaceae; genus Cornus; species Cornus suecica. The sequence continues at coordinate 64,157,665 of OY998241.1, read as the reverse complement.
GTCTCAATGACCATTCACGAATATGACACTTGTCCCACTAGGCGTGCCAAAATTGTTCGGCTCACAAAGTGGTCGAGGTCGTTAACCAATAGTTGGTAAACCTTAAACGCGGGCGTGCCAGAGTCCTAATGTGGACTTAGAGACTTCTTACCAAACTATTCCTATCGGGTCGAGAGATCGACCAAGATTAGCTCAAGCGAAAGTTGGAGAGTAAGAATGACCCTCTCTTTAAGGTTCTATATTGCCTAAGTTAGAACTTCAAATATATAAAGGCAATGATTGAAAGGATGTCAAGAGAATAATCAATATACCTGAACTTGAAAACTCTTCTTCATTGAATAATGAACTGATTACAATGATAAAGGAAGTATGAACACAAATGTTGACTGAAAATGAAAGACTAAAGATCTAAGTGTTGAAGATAAAGTAAATGTTAAGCTAAGGAATCTAAGAGCTAGACTAGGAATGCAATAAAATCTAAGTGATAAACTAAGCTATGACCGATAAAGAAGCTAAGTGATAAGCTATGAATTATAAAGAGTAAGGCTTTGAATGGTCGTGGACCTTTTACTTGTAGGACTTGAAGGGGTATTTATAGAAGATCTTCATCTGGTGGTCTCTTTCAGCTCGCCCTTCAAGACATTAATTGTTTGCAGGTCAAAAGCAACTTCCCAACCACTTGTTGATTAGTTGGCTACACTCTCAACCACATGTGATGAAACCATATCTAGTATGACATTTCTAGTTAGAGACCAAGGCTCTTTCAGGCTTGCTTACTTTGGCTTTTAACCATTTGTAGCTTTATTTTATCTCTTGCATGTCTTTGACCAATGAGTTTTCTGATCACTGACGACTCTGATAGGTAGTTGAGAAACTTTCATTTGTAGTTTTGGAATCTTGAACTTTTATCTCGATCAGGTTGTAGTTTCCAATCTAAGCTTTCTTCAATCTTCCAGACCTGATTTGTTGGGCTTTGTAGTCTCGATCTCTATAAGTGGTTCTCGTGACCTTGGTTATCAATGACAAAGTTTTCATGACTACATTTGTCAAGAGACTTACTTCTAGGCCAATTTCCTTGGTCGAGAGTCTTTTTAGGCCTAAAGTGATCGAAAGATAAGTCATCGAGAGAGGAATGATAAAGAGAATAAATCATCGAAAGAAAATTCATAGAGAGGAAAGTCATCGAGAGAAAACTCATCGAGAGAAAAGCCATCGATAAAAAACTCGTCGAGAGAAAACTTGTCGAGAGAAACTCATCGAGAGAAAAACTCGTTGAGAGAAAAGTCATCGATAGAAAACTCGTCGAGAGAAAAGTCATCGATAGAAAACTCGTCGAGAGAAAAGTCATCGATAAGAAACTCGTCGAGAGAAACTCATCAAGAGAAAACTCATCGAGAGAAAAGTGACTGAAAGACTCTCAGTCTTAGACTGAAAATGATAATGAAAAGTAACTGAAAATCACTTTTAGGCCAATGGTGGCTGAAAATTATTTTAAAGCTGGGAGTCATAAGAAAAGTGATTGAAAATCACTTTCAGGCCTAAGTGACTGAGAGGGTCGGCCTAGACTGAAAACAGTTAGGCCACTTAAGACTCTTAGGCCATGATTGGCCCGAATTATCTTAGATTACTGTCGATGGTGATTTTCATTTATTTTCGATCACTATGATTCGAAACCCATTTATTTCAATGGTTTTTTTACTCGAACCTTCATGTACATGGTTAGAAATTCATATATGGGCTTTGACCAAAAGCTTACGGTCAAGATAATTAATTAACTTGAAAATCATTCTTCAAGTCTTAATCATATATCCTAATAGCTTGGGCATAATTTAGGTGTTAACACAAGAAAGAGTTGAATATTTCAACTTCCATGCACCATGGTCATGGAGAATAAATTTTGCAGATCATGAAATGATAACTTAAGCGTGTTGCTCAACAGTTCCACCAAGTGCAAATCCAATTATATATAAGCTAGAGCCTAGAGACCAACTGTATTACCATTTCTGTAACTTTGTCACCATCGGAGATTGGCCTCAATATTATATAAGAGAATTAATTTTGTGCTTGGATTAATATTACAGTAGCATTTACACCTTGTATGAATAAACTACCTGTAGGTCAGAGGATCTCAAAGGTTTAACTATTTTGCTACCACCTTCATTAGCCCTAGTGGTATATCTCAGCTTTTCCAATATAATTGTTATTTCATTTTATTCACATGTTATATATATTTTGGAAATTTTGGCTTTGAAGTAAAGATGATTTATTTTTATATATCTTATTCAGACTTCAATGCCCCGGTCCCCCCCCCCCCCCCCCCTCTCTCTCTCTCACATACACACACACAGTCTTCAATCTTAAAATGTTGGAAAAATAGCTTTGAAAGTAAGTGTTTTTAGCAACGATGCTAAAATAAAAGTGGGACCCGTACTTCGAAATGAGCGGGACAAAAGGAAAATGTGTTCTCTTTTGTGAGGAGATCTATTTGGTATACTTATTTGTTCAAAACTATTAAGTATTGAATGAGATATTAACTCTCAAAGTGACCCGTTTGAAACAAAGATGTGAGAAACTTGTCCCACATTAGAAAAATAATAAACTTGTGAAGTGCATATATAAGCCTAGTTTGAACTTTGGGTTTGGGCCCGAGGGCACCCAAGGTTTTGTGATATGGGGGAGGCCTGAGGCTAGCTTGGGTTTGAACCATTTACCACACACACTTGCCGATTTTGGACCAAATTTGTCCGAATTTGGGTCGGGTCATACAACCCAATAGCCGAACCAATGCGCCTAAATCGGTCGAACCGTTGTGACCAGTGTCGATTCAGGGTCAAATCGTTGAGTATGGTACAGGTTCAGGGTCAAACCAGTGTGCCTGATACATGTTCGGGTCGAACAGGTGTGTTTGGTGGCAGTTCGGGTTGACCCAAACAGGCACCAGTTTGTCTATAAATACCCCTCATGGGTCATTTTCAATCCTCATTGGGTTCAAACCATTTATCACACACGCGTACGCGCTGATCTAGGTCATCGGTGCGGGTGCGGGTGCGGGTGCGGGTGCGGGTTCAATTTGGGCAGGACATTTCGTTTTGGACCAAATATGTCCAAATTTGGGTCAGGTCATATGACCCAATAGCCGAACCGATGCGCCCAAACCGAACCAACACATCTGGTGTCAGTTCAGGTCAAACCGTTATGACCAGTGTCGGTTCAGGGTCAAACCGTTGTGTCTGGTACCAGTTCAGGGTCGAACCAGTGTGCCTTATACCTGTTCGGGTCGAACAGGTGTGTTTGGTGGCGGTTCGAGTTGACCTGAACATGCACTAGTTTGCCTATAAATACCCCCCATGGGTCATTTGTTATCCTCATTCCAAGAATCCAAAAATTATTACTCTTCTTCTTCCTTTTATCCTTATTTCTTCATACATATATATATAATAGTAAATAGTACTACACACAAAAGGTTCGAATATTCTCCAGTTTGTAGTGCTGTCATTGGAGAAGGAAGGTCGTTGTATCCTGGGAGACAGACTTTATCAAGATCGTGAATATCGTAGCGGGGCGAATCTGTCTTAAAGACATAGAATACAATTCTAGACTTGGCCTAACAGGTTCTTTTATTCTGTTTAGTATATATATTATTATATTTTGTTTTCATATATATATATTATATAGTATATATATATATATTTTTATAGTATATATAGTTATATATAAATATAGATATATATACTGTGTTGCAATAAATATAGATATATATATTCTGTGATACATTAGGTTATATTAATAATAATACTATAGTAGTACTAATATTATATATTAGTTACACACATATTTTTAACAATATAAAATGCATCATCATTGTTCCTTGTAGTGTTGTTGTGTAATACTTGTCTCAAGTCAGTTTTTTCCCTTTACACATCCAATCAACCTTTTTCTCACAGGGTGATGACTCTATAATGTTTATTATGTAAACATTCTTTTACCTGATGAAAAACAAAAAATTCTTTTACCTCAAAATCCTTTAATTGTGGTGGACCAGAGATTACACACATTATTTGTAAGAATGTAGACATTTCATGTTGAACCAGATCACACAGTGTGGACCAATAGACCTAATGGCCAAGCCGTACCAAGCCCTTAATCTCAAATGGGAGGTTAAGGGTTCAACCCTCCCTGGAGGCCAGGGTGTGTGAGTTTCTTGACTTAAAAAAGAATAAACTAAATAAATCACATATTGTGGATATTGTTGTGGAAAAAGCAAATAGTGTGGGTTCCAATATTAATGTTTTCTTCCGTCCAAATATTTCCATCCACTTCAATGTTTCACCCACTCCGTTGATTTTCTTGCTCCATCACCTATCCATTTGCCTATATATATGGGCTTCAATTTGTAATTGAAAAATGTAGAAGAGAATAACATATATGCTCTCTCTCAATATATCTCTCTGTCTTTTACACACACATATATATATATACACTATCATTTATATAATTTTATAACACGTTATCAGCACAAGTCTCTATCTATCAAAGCTCGTGATATTTTAAAATAAAAGAAAAAAATTATATTTTTCATTCCTATTTCAAAAGGGCTACACAAAATACATCAAGAAACTTTAGAGAGAGAAAGTTATATAAATACACACATATATAGACATATAATACACTCTCTCTCTTGATTTCTTACTCTGTATATCATTTGTAAAACCACTGCGAGTCATCAGCAACGCGACATCAGGTGTCTCTACCTCTTCTCCCATGCCGTTGGCTGCCCCAGGCACAACTCCCCGTGTTGATCCCTAAACGTTACTGGAATTACCGTTTGACCCCTAAACTTTGTTAAAATTAAAGTTCAACCCCTGAATTTTACTGGAATTTCAGTTTGACTCCTAATCTTTACTGAAATTATAGTTTGATCATTGAACTTTGTAATAATTATATTGCTCAATTTGTAATTATTTTATATGGTTGGTTCTACCACTTATTTATTATAACTGTTTCATATGGTTGAGCCAGAAGTCTCCTAACTTGTTTTTATTATTTATGTGGACGAGCTAGAAACTCCCACCTTACATTTTATATGGTAGAGCCTGAAAACTCCCACACCTAATTCTATTAAAAAAAATTTGAGTCTTAAGTCTCTCATATCTTACGATTATATTGCAGTGGAGCTTGGAGTCTCTCGCATTTGATTATATGTAAACCTGAAGTTTGAATATGCTTGATAATCCTATAAGCCAAAAGCTTAACAGTGATTTGATATTTATCAGAAAATTGGATTTTCTCAATACAATAGTCTGTAGTCTATTACGAGTCTGAAGTCTCATAATTATCAGTGGTCAGAAGTTCATTAATTTTGTGACAACTTGAAGTTGCGCCAACTTATTGAATTGTTGTTTATTGTTATGTGAAAGAAAAAGGAAAAGAAATTGAAATTATTTTTCTTAATGATTTTATAAATTATGACTAACATATGGACCTTTGATGTTTTAGATTTCTTTGTTAACCCTATTGGCAAAAAATCCATTAATTTGTATCAACCTGAAGTTGAGCAAATTTACTAAAGCTCCTGCAAACCATATTGAAGGCTCTGGAAGAGCTAGCATTTTATTGTCTTGTGGAACAAAATTATATTTTGATGATGTATTATACACCTCCAGATCTAGGAGAAATCTATTGAGTTTTAAAGATATTGTCTAAAATAGATATTATATATAAATTATAAATGAGGGAAATATTTGGTATCTTTACATCACTTCTATTATATCATGCTAGAAGCATGTACTGGAAAAACACTCACATTTCTCTTCTAGGTTATTTTTTACAATTATTAGAATAGTTGAATCATATTTGTCAGTTTTAATTCTTTGCAATTGATTATTATGCTTCTCAAAAATTATACTTGTTAACCCAAGGTTTTTCACTATGGGTAAACGTGATATTTTGATAATAACAATCCATTGAATGTGGTGAATTTAATGTCTACTTGAGTTATGCTTAATATGTTGTTGATTCAATATAAACTCAAGAGAGCTAGTGGATCCATGAGAAGATCAAACAAATGTGCTTAGAGCTCAAACGACATTGAAGACAAGGATGAAGACATCAACCCAAAGCTTAAAGAAATTGAAGATCAATGAATTGGGTAAAGTAGGATTAGGTGAGTGCTAGACTTAATGTAAAATTATTTTTGAAATAACTTATTTGAAAGCTCAACTCTTGACCATATAGCTTATAGGACCAGACATATCATTCATGAGCCTTTGCTAAAGTTGAGTTAGTTCAAGCTTTTATAAGTTATGGAAGAACTAAACAAATAGGGTGTCCTAGAACCATACACTCAATTCATATCACTTGAAATGGTCTCTAGATGCATGTTAAGACTTTGAACGAAATTCTTTTTAAGCATGAAAAGTCTTTGTCAAATATTGAGAATTTTTCTAAATTGAAAAATTATTTTATGATCTCAATATTGACTTTATGAATATCAAGGACCTTAATAAGTCTATAAGACATCCTAGGAGTGTATCTAAGTCATTTCAAAAAAATCCCAAAAGATTTCATGAAAAACTATTAAGTGAAGTTCGAAATGAAGCGTCACATTAAAATGATCATATCGCACTCAAAAATGGGTTAAATGGAGCGATTCAAAAGCCTAAAATCAAGAACTTGAAGTTTTATTTCCAAAAATATTAAGACCGCCTTCATTTGATTTACAGAACTCTAGTTATGACCAAAAGAGTAAACTGCATCAAAACTGGGCTGAACAACCTAGTCGACTGGGTACTGCCTGTTGACCCAGTCGATTGGGCCAAAATGGCCAGTCGACTGGCTGGGACAAAAATTTGAAAATAAAGTTCGGAATGAGTTATTGATGATCCAGTCGACTGCCTCATTCCGGATTTGAATTCTAACGACTAGTTTCGAATCCAAAGTGTTCCAAAACTTCCCAAAACACCCCCAAACGGCTATATTGTGTTCCTATGCTATATATATGCCATATATGAGCCAAAAATAGGTTAGAGAAGAGGGAGATAGGAGTATGAAAAATCTATCATTTGTGCTTCAATTTTGAAATTATTTTTGGGTAGAAAACTCCTATATGAATCACCACATGAGCATCATTCATATTTTCTTCTTGTGATTCATTCTTCATACTTGAATTGAGATTTTCAATTGAGTATTTCATTCATAACTCTAAGTATGTGAGGAAGTGAGATTTGAATTTCTATACCTATCTATTGAGAGATATTGTTGTACACTCAAATTCAATTCTTATTCATTTAAGAGTGAAAGTCCAAGAAGTTGTCTTGGCATGGGAATGGCTTGTTGAAGCTTTGTAAAGGTTTCTATCAACCTTAAAAAGAGAGGATTTGGTTGGCTCTCCACCCGCAAGAGTGAACAAGGTTGGCTCTTCACCCGAAAAAAGGAGCATGTAAGGGTTTGTTATTCACCCGGAAGAAAGAAGCATGTAAGGGTTTTCTTATCCCAAAAAAGAGAAGCACGATAGTGGAATCCTTGGGAGGTTTTATCAAGGCATGGACGTAGACCAAATATTTGGTTGAACCAAGTAAAATCTTGGTCTCTTGGTTTGCATTTTCTCTATCCATAAAACTCTTTACTTTACAAGCAATTGTCATTTACAATCTTGAACTTCATATTGATGTCATGCTATGAAATTGATTATGGTTATAAATTCATAAGGAGTATGAGAAAATGTTAGTTGAAGTAGGTGATTGGATTGTGAACATGATTGGATTATATCTTAGACTATCATGTCATTTATCTTGCTATAAATCTTGTTGCACAACATGTGTTTGATAAAATGCTTCTTCAACAAACCAAAGCTTTGAATGTCTATATGAATCTCATGTGCTTGACAAAATGCATATTCATCCTAACCTTTACCTTGAGAGTGTACATTCCTTTGTAAACTCTTTAAGAATGTTTTCTAGACAATAACACTTTATGTATAATGTTTGTTAGTCACTAAAATACCCTAGAGGGGGGGTGAATAGGGTTTTAAAAATAATTTCTAACTTCTTTTTATTCTTACTAGAACATGCAACAAGGTTCAATATTAATTTACAAGGTAAAATATGCAATGAATGATTTCACTTAAATTCAACAAGCTATTTACCACAATATAAATTAAGCATGCATGAACATAAAGTAAAGAGATAGAGATAGAGATATTGACACCGTGATTTTTACGAGGTTCGGTAACTCCTACTCCTCGGCTCAAAGAATCCCCTTCCTTGAGACTTTCCCAATCCTCACACTATGGCTCTTCCTTCAATAGGTGGAATAGCAAAACCTTTACAAAAGAGCTAACTAGCTCTTCACACAATCAAGAGAACAATCCTCCCTTGATACAATGGGCTTCACTCACCCAAGATCACAAATTTGTGTATGTAATCAATATATCACTCAAGAAACAAAAACACTCAAAACCCTAAGGTTTTTATGGATGATAGATCAATATAAGCTCAAGTGTTTTTAGGTGATATTTCAAGAACTCAAGATATATATATTCTCACAATATATTTTCAATAAGAGAATAGGCTCAAGGCTTGAGTTTAAATCTTCAAAATGATAAGAGTGAAAAACGAGATTTTGCTATCAAAAGATTTTTCAGAAGATGCTTGAGAGAAAATTAGAGATGAACAATATTTGGAAAATTTCTCACACAAGAACCTTAGCATTTTTAATCCATATCTCTTTCTTTATATAGTGAACACTAGGGTTTGGAGAGTGTGTCTCACCCTAGACAATATGGAGAGTAGGACCTAAAAATATGCAAGCAAAATCATTTCTTTTTGGGCAAAAATATTGTTTAGAAATACTTTTCCTTAAAATCCTGAAGCACCCAGTCGACTGCCTCCATGCTTAGATTTAAAATATTTTTCCCAACGGCTAGGGTCAGTCGACTGCCTCAAGAAGGCCAGTCGACTGCCTCATGAGTCAGTCGACTGCCTTGGACATGCCAGTCGACTGCCTCAGGCAATCAAAAATGTTCGAAACTCTCTGGTCCAGTCAGTCGGCTGGGTCCTTAACTGCCAGTCGACTGGTCACAGTCAGTCGACTGCCTTGGACAGGCCAGTCGACTGCCTCATGCAGTTAGAATGTTTTATAACTCACTGGTTCATCTAGTCGGCTGGGTCCTTAAGGGCCAGTCGACTGGGTCACAGTCAGTCGGCTGCCATTTCATGGCCAGTCGACTGGGTGACTCCAAAAATTGTTTTCAAGGTCCGTTTTTGATCCATTTGAGTTCGTTTGATTAATTACTTGAGCTTATAAGATCAATCAACGCATAAGATACCTTGTTACAATATTCTCACCCCGACCTATCTACCCCAGGTCTTGAGTCCAGCTTTTGTTCTTTCTTTGATCTTTTTGTCCTTCTTCGAGTTTGCGCTTGAGTTTCCTTATCGCTTGTTGCTTTAGCGATCTTCCCGAAACATTAACCTGTACTTGCTTAAACACTTAGCTCAAAGCCATATTAGTACCAAACACGGTTTTGAATGTTTTGTTAATATCAAAATAAGATTTATTGCTTGAAATGGAATTTCAAAGCCAACAATCTCCCCCTTTTTGATGTTGACAAAACATTTCGTGTTTGCTCATAATTGGTAAAGTATCAAGTGATACTCCCCCTCAATGTGTGCATCTTTCATTTTTATTTTCATGCTCCCCCTTAGGAAATAAATTTTGCAATTTGATATTCATTTACGTAATGCATTGAAGAATAATATAAACAACATTTTTCAATTAATAATTGCAAGATCGGTACATGTTGTTTTACTACTACACATTACAAAATAATAAAGCATAGAAATAAAACTAAAGATAACATAAACAACACACATGGTAACGTCCTATGCTACGCAAAATGGACCTATGGCCAACACAAACAACCTAAACATTCTCCCCCTTTGACGACATCAAAAAGGCGGAGGGTCACGGCAAAGTGCATCCATGGCGGTGGTGAGGCGGTCGATCTTGTCCTCAAGGCGCTTCATGTCCGCGGCCGTCTGCTTTTGGGCCTCCTCATTGCGTTTCACGATTTCCAAGATTTGGGTAAGAGTTTCGGGATTACCCCCGAACCCAAAATCCGGAATATCGAAATCGCTACCAAGAGACGGAAATGAGGAAGTCGGAGCATCCGGACGAGGTGCCTCGGGACGAGGAGCGTCGGGACGAGGAACAGAAGGACGGGCTTGGTCCGCAGGAGGGGCAGCCCTAAGAGAGACCAACACTCCATCGGCATTTTTGCCAATGTGCATTTGCTTGAGATGAGTGCGGTCCAGAAAGATTGGATTGTGCTCCGTAGGCTCGTCAGCAAGTGGCACACCGTTCCGACTGAGAAGATAGGATAAATGGGTAGGAAAAATAAGTGCGCCTTTCTTCTTGTGGCACTCGAGGATTGCCGATATGAAGAGGAAGGCAAGATTGACCTTCCGACCGGTCATGACACAGTAGACAAGGAAAGCTTCCATAATCGACACAAGACTCCGGCTTCCGGATTTGGGCAAAATGGAATACGTGATAATGTTGTGCACAAGTCTAGCCTCGGGAGTAAGCGAGGAAGAAGGAAACTCAGCAATGGCGGTGGTTGTTTTATTCACAGAAATAGCCCGAACTGCTTCGAGAGGATCGAAATCACTCGAAGAGTACCAAATAGATGGGCAGTAATAGGAGATACCGCCAGGAGGTAGCCGAAAAACAGTATTGATTACTGCTTCGGTGATCTCAACAGAGACGCCTCCAACATTGGAGCTAAGCTGGGTGGAGATAAGGCGTGGTTGAGAAGGATTCACCAGATTGGTGTAGAATGCTTTGACAGCCCTCGGATAGAGCGGAACATCAAGCGAGAGAAAGAAATCCCAACCCATATTTTGAAAAAGATTAAACGTATTAGTGCCAATCTCTTCGCACAAGGGTTGAGTCACAATGCGACTCCGAGCAAATTTTCGATGAAGGAACTGAGTTTCGAAAAGACGAACACTATCTTCATCACCGAGAAGAGCAGTCAGAGACATCGGACCAGATTCAGATTCGGAATCAGTGTCCTCATGAACAGGAGACGGAGGTGGAGGAGGTGCAACCGAAGAGCTTCCACCCCTACGGGCGCGTTTCTTGAGGCGCACGACATTAGGAGCCATGAGAGAGATGAGATATATAACTGAAAATGAAATCAGAGATGGTGAAATCAGAGAGGGAGAAGTGAAACTGAAAAAAATATATATATATGGATATATATATGGAGATATATAACTGAAAATGAAGAGGGGAGTGGTGATGATGGAGGAGAGGATCGTGGTGTAGTGGGAAAGTGGTTTAAAGATGAGTAAATGGCGTGAAGGAGAGAAGAAATGGGAGAGATCGTGGAGAGAGTGGAGAGAAGACGAAGAGAAAGAAGAAATAAAAACAATGTTCGCGCAGAGGCAGTCGACTGGCCATATGGAGACAGTCGACTGGCTCATGACCCAGTCGACTGGCCAATGTAGGCAGTCGACTGGCTGAAGATAGTTAAAAACACAAAAACTCACTGGTTGATCCAGTCGACTGGCCGTATATGAGGCAGTCGACTGGCCCTCAAAAAAATTTTGAAAAATTTTTAAATTTTGAAAGCCGAGAACGTGGACGAGAATTTGTAAAAATTAACTGATGACTTCAAAATCCATGGCCATTCCTAATTCCCTACGAATTTTTGAAAATGGTTCATCCGAGAGGGGTTTAGTAAAAATATCCGCCAATTGATTCTTAGTGTCAATAAAAACCAATTCAACGTCGCCTTTAGCTACGTGATCCCGTAAAAAATGATGCCTAATCTCTATGTGCTTTGTGCGAGAGTGTTGAATAGGATTCTTTGATATACAAATAGCACTAGTGTTATCACATTTAATAGGTACGCGATTGAAAACAAGCCCAAAATCAAGTAATTGTTGCTTAATGTAAAGAGTTTGAGCACAACTACTACCGGCCGCAACATATTCGGCTTCAGCCGTAGACAAGGCAACCGAAATTTGCTTTTTACTTGACCATGAAACTAACGAGTGACCTAGAAAATGACATGTACCGCTTGTGCTTTTCCGATCAATTTTACAACCCGCAAAATCGACATCCGAATAACTCGTGAGATCAAGTGAAGTATCACTTGGATACCAAAGTCCTAAGTTAATCGTCCCGTTAAGATAGCGAAAAATACGTTTTACGGCTAGCAAGTGAGATTCTTTGGGACAAGATTGAAAGCGAGCACATAAGCATACACTAAACATGATATCCGGTCTACTAGCAGTTAAATAAAGTAAACTTCCTATCATGCCTCTATATTTAGTAATATCAACACATTTTCCATTTTCATCTTTATCGAGTTTAATAGAGGTACTCATGGGAGTAATGGCATGTTTGGCTTCCTCCATACCAAATCGCTTTAGCAAATCTTTAGTATACTTAGATTGGCTAACAAATAAGCCATCCAAGCTTTGCTTGATTTGCAACCCTAAGAAGAAGTTCAACTCACCCATCATACTCATTTCAAATTCGTTTACATGTTAGATGCGAAATCCTTGCAAAGGGAAGTGTTTGTTGATCCGAATATAATGTCGTCAACATATATTTGGATAATCAACAAATCATTCTTGACAGTTTTTGTAAATAGAGTGGTGTCAACTTTGCCTTTAGAAAAACCTTTTTGAAGTAGACAGTCACTAAGCCGTTCATACCAAGCTCTAGGAGCTTGCTTTAACCCGTACAAAGCTTTAGATAATTTGTAAACATGATTTGGAAAACATTCATTTTCAAAGCCGGGTGGTTGTTTCACATACACTTCTTCATCTATAGTTCCATTTAGAAAAGCACTTTTGACATCCATTTGATAGAGAATGAAATTTCTAGATGATGCAAATGCAAGAAGCATTCTAATTGCTTCTAATCTAGCTACGGGTGCAAATGTTTCATCATAGTCAATGCCTTCCTCTTGATTGTAACCTTGAGCTACCAATCTTGCTTTATTTCGAATAATCACTCCATTTTCATCCTTCTTATTTCGAAAAACCCATTTAGTGCCTATTAGGCCCTGTTTTGTAACTGGTGTTGGTACCAAATTTTTGGTTTTGGTACTGAATAGTAGTACCAACCCATGTTTGGTAAAACTAGAGCTGGTACTACTGTAGCGCACCAAATGGCACTGTAGCATACCAAATGGAGGCATTTTTGGAACCATCTTTGTGGATGGTTTTGTATGGTGCGGACACTGTAGCACTGAATATAATATTTATATTTTAATATTATAAATTTTAATATTAATATTAATATAAATTTTAATATTAAAATATTAATATTAATATTAAAATTAAAATATTAAAATATTTTAATATAATAAAAATATTTTAATATTAATATATTATATATAGTAAAATATTACAAAATTTTAATATTTATAAATAAAATGTGAAACCATCCCAAGTTACGAAACATGGTTTGGTTTCAGAATTTCAACTCATACCAACTCTACCAAACATGGTTTGGTTTTTTAGCATCACTTTTTCTCACACCAAAACCATCTGCACCAAACATGGTTTGGAACCAAAATAAACCACACCAAACCAAATCCAATCCAACCCAAACCAAAACCAAAAACTAACACCGCACCAAACCGTTACCAAACGCAACCTTATAGTTTGATGTGTGGGTTGAGGGACTAAATGCCAAACTTGATTGCGTTCAAATTGATTTAGTTCCTCTTGCATAGCCATGATCCAAGAATCATCACATTGAACTTCGTGGAAGTTCTTGGGTTCAATATTGGACACAAAAGCCATGTGATTGCATAAGTCTCTAAGTTGAGATCTTGTGCTAACACCTTGTGAAGGGTTTCCTATGACTTGGTCAAGAGGATGATTGTGCACAATCCTCCAAGATTTAGGAATGGAGCAAGTCAAGTCATCATTTGATTGATCTCCAACTTTACACTTATCCATTTGCCTACTTGACGAGTTGGAGATATTGAGATTATTGAAATTATCCTCAATTCCGACAACTTCATCATCATCTAGGTCAACTCTAGGTGAGGGTAGAGGTGGTGATTCATCAAAAACAACATGGATAGACTCTACCATGGTTAAAGTCCTTTTGTTAAAGACTTTAAAGGCTCTACTTGTTGAGGAATAACCTAAGAAAATTGCTTCATCCGATTTGGAGTCAAATTTTCCCAAGTTATCTTTATCATTTAAAACAAAACATTTACAACCAAACACCTTGAAATAACCAATATTGGGTTTCCGACCATTCCACAACTCATACGGAGTTTTACCCAATTTCATTCGAATTATAACTCTATTTATGACATGACAAGCGGTATTTACCGCTTCCGCCCAAAGACTTCGGGGAAGGTTGTGTTCATTTAACATAGTTCTAGCCATTTCTTGTAAAGATCTATTTTTCCTTTCAACTACCCCATTTTGTTGAGGAGATCTTGGAGCCGAGAGATCATGAGATACACCAAATTCATCACATAATTTCTTTGAATGTCTATATGAATCTCATGTGCTTGACAAAATGCATATTCATCCTAACCTTTACCTTGAGAGTGTACATTCCTTTGTAAACTCTTTAAGAATGTTTTCTAGACAATAACACTTTATGTATAATGTTTGTTAGTCACTAAAATACCCTAGAGGGGGGGTGAATAGGGTTTTAAAAATAATTTCTAACTTCTTTTTATTCTTACTAGAACATGCAACAAGGTTCAATATTAATTTACAAGGTAAAATATGCAATGAATGATTTCACTTAAATTCAACAAGCTATTTACCACAATATAAATTAAGCATGCATGAACATAAAGTAAAGAGATAGAGATAGAGATATTGACACCGTGATTTTTACGAGGTTCGGTAACTCCTACTCCTCGGCTCAAAGAATCCCCTTCCTTGAGACTTTCCCAATCCTCACACTATGGCTCTTCCTTCAATAGGTGGAATAGCAAAACCTTTACAAAAGAGCTAACTAGCTCTTCACACAATCAAGAGAACAATCCTCCCTTGATACAATGGGCTTCACTCACCCAAGATCACAAATTTGTGTATGTAATCAATATATCACTCAAGAAACAAAAACACTCAAAACCCTAAGGTTTTTATGGATGATAGATCAATATAAGCTCAAGTGTTTTTAGGTGATATTTCAAGAACTCAAGATATATATATTCTCACAATATATTTTCAATAAGAGAATAGGCTCAAGGCTTGAGTTTAAATCTTCAAAATGATAAGAGTGAAAAACGAGATTTTGCTATCAAAAGATTTTTCAGAAGATGCTTGAGAGAAAATTAGAGATGAACAATATTTGGAAAATTTCTCACACAAGAACCTTAGCATTTTTAATCCATATCTCTTTCTTTATATAGTGAACACTAGGGTTTGGAGAGTGTGTCTCACCCTAGACAATATGGAGAGTAGGACCTAAAAATATGCAAGCAAAATCATTTCTTTTTGGGCAAAAATATTGTTTAGAAATACTTTTCCTTAAAATCCTGAAGCACCCAGTCGACTGCCTCCATGCTTAGATTTAAAATATTTTTCCCAACGGCTAGGGTCAGTCGACTGCCTCAAGAAGGCCAGTCGACTGCCTCATGAGTCAGTCGACTGCCTTGGACATGCCAGTCGACTGCCTCAGGCAATCAAAAATGTTCGAAACTCTCTGGTCCAGTCAGTCGGCTGGGTCCTTAACTGCCAGTCGACTGGTCACAGTCAGTCGACTGCCTTGGACAGGCCAGTCGACTGCCTCATGCAGTTAGAATGTTTTATAACTCACTGGTTCATCTAGTCGGCTGGGTCCTTAAGGGCCAGTCGACTGGGTCACAGTCAGTCGGCTGCCATTTCATGGCCAGTCGACTGGGTGACTCCAAAAATTGTTTTCAAGGTCCGTTTTTTATCCGTTTGAGTTCGTTTGATTAATTACTTGAGCTTATAAGATCAATCAACGCATAAGATACCTTGTTACAATATTCTCACCCCGACCTATCTACCCCAGGTCTTGAGTCCAGCTTTTGTTCTTTCTTTGATCTTTTTGTCCTTCTTCGAGTTTGCGCTTGAGTTTCCTTATCGCTTGTTGCTTTAGCGATCTTCCCGAAAGATTTACATGTACTTGCTGAAACACTTAGCTCAAAGCCATATTAGTACCAAACACGGTTTTGAATGTTTTGTTAATATCAAAATAAGATTTATTGCTTGAAATGGAATTTCAAAGCCAACAATGTTCTTAAATGATGAAAGTGTTATTACATGTTTTATTTGGTTAGGTAAATTACATTCTTGTTATTGGATGATACTCCCTCTGTCCCAATTTAAGTGTCCACATTCATTATTCAACCCATTCCAAAATAAGAAAAGTCAACATCACTTTATTTAATCAATTTACTAATTTACCCTTCAATCATTCAAATTATAAAATATCTAAACTCCAACCATCACATCATTTGGTGGGACCAAGGGTAAAACTGGTTTTTCATTCACTATCACACCAATAAAAGTCATCATCTCAAAAAGTTAGATTCCCAAAAATGGACCTATAATATGGGACGGAGGGAGTACTTCATTTTCTAAGGCCCTGTTTGGTAGGTGGTTCGGTTCCAGCTGGTCTAGTCTGGTCTTGTATTTTATGGGACCAGACCATGTTTGGTAGCATTGGTCCCAAATTTTTTATTAGACCAATTAAGACCAAATCAGACCAAAATGGCCTCATTTCAGACAAAAAAAAAAGGTGGTTCCTGGTGGTCCGGTCTGGTCTTATTCATAAAATATATTTATAAATAATTAAAAATGAATAAAAAATAATAAAAAATTAATAATAATAATAATAAATTAAATAAATAATATTTTAAAAAATATAATATAAAAAATATAAATAATAAACAAAATGAAATAAATAATACCTAATAATAAATAAAATGAATATAATAATAATAAATATATATATAAATAATTAAAAATGAATAATTAATAATAAAAATAATAAATTAAATAAAACATAATAATAATAAAAAATGAATACAATAATAATAAATAAATATAATAATAAAAAATGGACTAAATAATAAATAATAATAATAAATTACATAAAACATATTTAAAAATATAATATAAATAATAAATAATAAACAAAATGAAATAAATAATAATAATAAATAAATATAATAATAAATAATAAATAGATATAATAATAAATAATAAGTAAATATAATAATGAATAAATACTTCATAATAATAATAAAAAAATGAGTATAATAATAATAAATTAATATTAAATTAATAAAATATATTTTTAAATAATTAAAAATGAATAAATAATTTATAAATAAATTTAATTAAATAATGAAATAATAATAAATAAATAGAATATATTTATAAATTAATAAATAATAATATAAATAATAATTTAATAATATAAATAATAAAATAATAAAATATATTATAAAGTAAAGAAATAATAAATAAATAAATAAATATTACATAATAAATATTATAATAAATAATAAATAAATAGTAAGACTAGACCGCTTACCAAACAGACTTTTCCATATTAGATTAGACCAGACCAGACCGGACTAGACCAGACCAGACCAAACCGGACCAGAAAGACCGCCTACCAAACATGCCATAATTGAATCAATGATGCAATGTTAAAATTATACAAATCATTATTGCATGAAATGAAATAGTCATTTAAGGATCATATATTCATTAAGTGTTTGACAAGAGCTTTATAAATATTATTTTTTATAAAACAAAGTCAACCCGAAAAAGTCTCAAAGTTTGTAATTAACCATATTCACCCCCCCCCCCCCCCCCCCCCCCCTCTAGGGGTCAATATGTGGCCAACAATACTGACATGTAAAACTAATGTGTTATATTATCTAGTATGTTTTGAAAGAAGAAAAATATGATCAAAAAATTATTCAAATCGTAGCCCATGGGGAATCCAATCATATTTGACTATGGCAAATGTGAATTACCTTGCCACTAAGCCACTTGGTTCGTTGTGTCATATATCTACTTAATATATATGAAACGGAGATGTCCATGTCTCTGTATCTATTCACAAAATTGTCTATAGTATCCTTGAAGGCGTTGTGATTTAGTAACCAAGTTGTTATATCTTGAAACATGAGGAATGACTCTAATGGCTTCAGAAATGGCTTGAAGCCTTAGGTCCCCTTTGAGTCCATTTTCTGCAGCAAACATCTTCATATTTTCTTTGTCTCTTCAATGGCTTTGGCTTCTAAAGTCCCAAGTCCTTATATCAAAATCTTTTGTGTGTTCTATATCTTATCAGTGTGTGAGACAGTGTTGCCAGTAACATTTATTTTCCACAACACACTAAAATTGGTTCTCACATTATCCTGGAATTGATATTGGTTTTTGATTTTCCATTATTATTAGAAATCACTATCTTCTGACAGGTGATTTATTCAAAGCCCAATTTGTCAATTATTATAAAGAAAAATTTTCCATTATCAATGGGAGAAATGATAAATTCAGAACAATATGGTGAGATCATTTTATACACCTCAATATTATTTTATTACGGTGCTCGTACTAATTAATATAAAAATGAAGTACGATAGATTGTTGTTTTTACTGATATAAAAAAAGTGATAAAATCACATATACCAACTGCAAACACTAACAAAATTTGATGTCCCTGTTGAACAATCTGTCAGTGTTGCCAGGGGCGGAGCCAGGATTCGAAGATAGGGGGGCCGAAGTTGAAGATGTTCAAATATTGATTAAATACATGGAAAAATATAACTAGTTTAATTTTGATATATGTACATATACCGGGAAAAAAAACTAACCTATATCTAAAGGTTAAAAAAAGAAAAACCAAAACATGGTAGATATTATAAAATCTAAGCTCAAAAAACACATTATCTATAATTGAACTCTGTCTTTTCTAAAAAAATGAAAATCGTTTTTTTAATATTGATATTTATATAATTTCCAACAATTACTTGAAATTAAAATAATTATGATTAAATTTGCATAAACAACATGCGCCATGTGAATCGTACATAAACACGTCTTTTGAAAATTACGCAAATCCACTAACCCAAAATAATCACTCGCCTATGCATTGTGTGTAATGCCATTGATAATGACTATTAATAACCCTTTCAACCAGTATAACAAAATTGTGTGCTTGTGTTTTGGAAATTGTGTGTTTATGTTCTGAAGATATTAATTAAATAAGTAGTAATTACTCTAGTAATATTGCGTGTGTGTCATGTCATAAAATTTTAATTTTAAAGATGAAAAATAAATTCATATGTAATTACATAATACAAGTCATGAGAATAGAAAATTTGAATGATAAATACATTCTCATACACCGAAGTCACATCTAAACAAAAAATTCAAAGAGATTTTTTTAATTAATTGATATTTTTTAACTAGGGCATTAAAAAGACCTTTTTTTAAAAAAAAAAAAATTTATAGGGCCACAAAAAATATTGGACCTTTTTGAAGAAAACAAAATTTGAAGGGGGGCCAATTGAACCTATTTTCTAATTTATATATAGAATTATATATAAGAAATAAAGAAAATTGAAAATCTTGGGGAGGCCTTGGCCTCTGCTTGCCCCCCCCCCCCCCCCCCCCCCCCCCCCCCCCCCCCTTCCCTCTGCCCCTGAGTGTTGCGGCAAATGTATATATGACACGCCTAAAGTATCGTAAACCAATCGGTGCAAAAGATATTGTTCCTCAAAAAAGAAAAGTATAAAGAAATAATGTTGGTGCTCATAAGGAGACCACAAATATCGATAGAGCAAAATAAATGATCGATCAATATGAATTTCATGATAAGGCTGAGGCCCAGGTACTAAGAAAGCATGAAATTATATTGCCTGACGAGGTACATGACATTGAAGAGCCATTGGTACCTGTAAATAAAGAAATCTTTATAAATCATGAATATGTTGAAAAGAAATGAAGTTATTATAGACAACATTTTCGCATATGCAGTTGCTCTTGATATAAATAATGAGGATTCGGAACATCAAACCGTCAAAGAATGTTGACGAAGAAAATGATTTGCCAAAATGGAAATATGCAATACAAGCATAACTAATTTCTTTAGCAAATCTTGCAGTATTTTGGACCTGTAGTCCAGACACCTAAAGTTGTCCAACCTGTTGGATACAATTGGGTATTTTTACGAAAATAATATGAGAAAAATAAAATTATGAAATATAAAGCCCGACTAGTAACTCACAGTTTCTAACAAAGACCTGATATTGAATATAAGAACATGTATTCTTATATAATATGTATTTGTTTCTTAACAAGTTTTGCAGTTGCAGTAATTCTGAACATACATCTAATGGATGTGGTTATGACATATTTACATGGATCACTTGATAGTGATATTTATATTTCAAAAGGATTAAATTTCCTGAAGCAACTCATTCAAAATCACGTGCCATGTATTTAATCGAATTACAACAATCATTGTACGAGTTAATACGATCTGGATGGATGTAACACAATCGCCTCAACGACTATACATTACAAGAGGATTATGAAGATAATTATATTTCTGTTCATAGACACATCAAAAAACAAACAAAATATTTCTAACTCAGATATATCATGCAACATTTTCGACTTATAGTCATATACATCAAAGGTGACAGAATGAAGTATATTTCACCAAAAACATTCTACACTGACGAGCTCTAGAAGAGTCGTGAAATTGATATTCAGCAGATACGCTCTAGTGGGAATTTGGCTTATCTTTTCACCAAATCATTACCACCTACAACATCTAAGAAGTTGAGACACAGTATTCGAACGTTTTATCTCAAGAAATGTCATATTGAATTACTACTGATACTTTTACTAATGAAGGGGAGAAATATTTTGAAAAGGTTTTTGCATGTTATACTCTTTTTCCTTTGACCAAATTATTTCCTACTAGATTTTTTCTGGCTAGGATTTAACGAGGCAGCTATAATGCAATACCATTTTTATCCACATCAGCATACTGTACTATTTTTCCTTCGATCAGGTTTTTTCCCCATTGGGTTTTCCTGACAAGGTTTTAACAAGGCAGCAATGATGTACCATTTTCAGAAGCACAAGAATATTGTACTCTTTTTCCTTCACTAAGATTTTTTCCCACTAGGTTTTTCTTGGTAAGGTTTTAACAAGGTATATTCTTAGTGCATTGGACCTTAATGGGGAGTGTTGTGGAAAAAGCAAATAGTGTAGGGTCCAATATTAATGTTTTCATTCGTCCAAATGTTTCCAACCACTTCAATGTTTCACCCACTCTGTTGATTTTCTTGCTCCATCACCTGTCCATTTGCCTATATATATGGGCTTCAATTTGTAATTGAAAAATGTAAAAGAGCTCTCTCTCAATATATCTCTCTGTCATATACACATATATGTATATATACACTATCATTTATATTATTTTACAATATATATATATGAATTCAATATGATTTCAATATACGTTGGCATCAATATTAAATCTATATTAGTGGATGATGTATTAATCAATTTATGATGAAGTTAGATATTTGTTCATATGATGTACATTTCTCAAGAACTAGGAAAACCGAAAATTCTTTTTACGGAACTACAACAAACATTTCTCTGAAAACAAAACAATTCTTTAACGGAAGTTTCATAAGAAATTTTTAAATAAAGTGAACCAAACAGAGAGGTTTTGTATAATTTTTTGATTTCAAGTTATCCTAAAAAAAATAAAAATGCCATAGCTAGTAGTTTGTTTCTGTTGCAACATCACTTCATTAGTACTACCCATGTTTTGTAATGATGTGGTAACAAATATGAATACAACATAGATGGCATATACAATAAATATCCATTGTACATAGAATGTTTTTTAAAGTGAAAAATTTGTGCACATATATATATATATATATATATATATGGATGTGGTTATGATATGGGGAATAAAGTTGGAGTGAGCCTTCAATGAAACAAAGGCATTTCTCTCACTTCAACATGTTTTTTATACCATAAAATGCTAGTTCCCGGTTCAATTTCGCAATTTCAGGTGCAGGTGCATTACGGGGCCGGGTAAGAGCTTCCTTGGCAAGTAGCCACTAGTTTGTGCACTCGAGTTATCGGTTGTCTAAAGTTTGCCCCTGCCAAAGAAGATCTGCCCAGCAATTCTTCTACAGTATTACGTCACGAGAATAAAATGTTGCTAACTGATGATTCTGAACTATGAAGTGTCAATGATATAAATCAATTCAGCTCTCCGACCATGTTTTCTCTCCCTTCCCCCTTCTTGTCATCCACCCTAAACCCATCTTCATCCCTCAGCACCACCTCTCACACTAACCCAACCCTCATTTTCTGAACCTCTTCCTTCTCTTCTTGTCGTAGGATGCTTCCATCCCAAGGCTCATTTCCCCCTCCCATTCATTCTGTTTCAGCACCTGCTGGTGTGACATTGGCTTCTGATAATGCTTTAGCATTATCACTTGCTAATGAAAAGATCAACCATGTAAGAGAGCAAATCTCTACTATTGAAAACTCACTCAAGCAGTTTCAAGGTCCTGAACTCACCTCTGGCTTCATGGAATGCATTGAGCCTATCACCGGAAAACCACCTATGGGACGTGGACGTGGAAACTCCATGAATATAGGTGGAGGAAGAAGGAACCAAGGTAGAGGCCAATGTCCTCTCATGACTCCCCAAAAGCCATGCGCGAGTGAAGATGGTGGAGATTGTGAAAGGTCACTTCTCACCAAACCTGCAGATCAGCTACAAAGCACTGCCAACAACACCTCTTTCCCTCAAAATAAGGATCTAGGTAAGAGTGTTCCTAACACTGCAACTCTTACTTTATGTATTCCCACCAATGCTACTTCTTCAAACTTTAACCAAGAAAACATTCCTTCATGGGCTACTATTGTTACTACTACTCCTAGCAATGATACAACTAAAATGAACCTTTATTTCCACGCGCACAAATTGAACAGTGAGCTTCCCATTATGTTTGAACCTCCTTGTGAAATCATTGAGGAAGAGGCTAAAATTTGGAAAGGTTATTTGGTTGGCCACTTTCTTCAGAAAAAACTTCCCTATTCCATTGTCCAACCCACAACTGTGAAAATGTGGGGTAACAAAGGGCTAGAGGAGGTTTTGTGTGATTAAAAAGGCTTCTACCTTTTCAAATTTTGTAGTGAAGACATGTGTTCCACCATCATTGCCAGTGGCCCTTGTATGATGGCAAAAAGACCATTAATCCTTCAAAAGTGGTACCAAGGCTTCGAATTCACCAAGGAGGCATGTAGATTCATTCCACTATGGGTTAAACTTCACAAATTCCCCCTTGATCTTTGGACAGAAAAGGGTTTTAGCTTCATTGCTAGCTGCCTTGGTCACCCCCTCTTCCCTAATAAACTCACTGAGAATAGGAAAAGAATTGACTATGCTAGATTATGCATAGAGGTTGATGCAACAGAACCCTTTGTGGATTATTTTCAAATTAAAGTTAAAGAAAGAATGGTTGATATTAAAGTTGAATATCAATGGAGACCTCAAGTTTGTAGAAAATGTTTGAGCTTTGGACACTTGGAGACAAAATGCTCATCTTTTCCTCCACCCACCTAGTGTTTTACTACTACTTAATCATGTTCTCGATTTGCCTCATGATATTATCACTACTGAACCTGATCCTGAATTACTAGTTCATGACACTATCACCACTAATGGGATGATTATCATTCCCACCTTGCATGGTGTTTGCCATCTGCCAATGGAACAAAGCAACACTAAGAATGCAAACAACATTTTCTCTAGAAGTAGTGGGATTACCTGCTCTATTAGTGTTGATTGTGTCTCTACTAAACCAACCACATGCTCCTCAAACTCCATCTCTGATTCACCTCAGTATCATTCATCTACTTCTTATGAATTTGTCATTTATTCTACAAGAACCAGCAAGAAGAAAAAAAGAAAAGGGGATTCAATCCCAAACCCTCCCATTTTGGGACTCACTAGTCTCTTAGCACGGACCCTTTCCTAATGATTTTTGCAACATGGAATATCAGATGTCTCAATTCCTCTAAAAAACAAAAATAAATTAAAAATCTTATTACTGATAACCACCTTCAAATGATTGTCATCCTTAAAACTAAAGTTCAACTGACAAATGCACTCTCATATATAATTTTATTGCCCCTTATTGGAACCTCATCCACAATTACTCCCATTCCTCCATGGGAAGAATTTGGATACTATTTAACCCTTCCACTCTCAGAGTCACCAAATGCAATGACACTGCTCAAGTCATTCATGTGGCTGTCACTAAATTGCCTCCCAAAACCTCTACCATGCCCCTTTTGTTTATTCTTTTAATAATGCTAGACAAAGAAGGCCCCTTTGGTAAAACATCTCCAACATAGCTCATTTCTTGTCCAACAACCCCTGGGTCATTGTGGGGGACTTCAATGCCATGTTGTACCCTAGGGAAATTTATGGAGGGACTGGAGCATGGAACTCAGGTATCCATGAGTTTAGAGCTTGTGCTCATGAAGCTGAACTCTCAGACCTCAGGTTGAATGGAAATTTTCACTCTTGGACCAATAAGAGCACTGAAATTTCCAATATCTCAAGGAAAATTGATAAATTTTGGTGAATGAGAAGTGGGTGACTACTTTGCCTCTCTCTCTAATTGCAATTTTCTCCCTTGTGGCATCTCTGACCACTCTCCTATGGTCATCAAATGTGGTAACCCCAATCCAAAAAAGGCTATTCCATTTAAAATTTTCAATTATATTGCTAATCACAAGGATTTTTTTTTTATTGTTGATGATGTTTGGAAGCAATCTATCTCAAGACGCATTATGTATCAAGTTACTCAAAAACTCAAGATATTAAAATCCAGATTGAAACTTCTCAAAAGAACTGAATTTTGTGATATTTCTCTCAAAGTGAAAGATGCAAAAGACAACCTCAGTGATTGCCAGTATAGATTGGATGTTAACCCTTCTAATGAAGCTCTAAGAGAAGAAGAGAAAAACCTTTTGCAACAGTACACTTCCTTGACTAAAGCTGAAGAATTGTTGTTTAAACAAAAATCAAGAATCAATTGGTTAAAGGATGATGACAAGAATACAAAGTTTTTTATGAAATATTTCAGCTCTAAGTGAAATAGAAAGATGATCACCTTGACTTTGAGCAATGGTCTCACTACTGATTCAATGCCCCTCATCAAGCAAGAAGTTGTGAACCACATCAAAAACCTTATTGGAACTCAGAATGGATCCTATCCTGGTCTAGAAGCTCTTGGAAATGTTTACTCCAAAACCATTCCTCCTGAGTTCTTTCATTCCATCACTGACATCCCATCCTCTGAAGCAATTCAAAAATGCTTATTTGATTTAAACTCTTCTAAAGCCCCTACCCCTGATGGGTACAAT
The DNA here is from genome assembly GCA_963922005.1 of Cornus suecica. Lineage (NCBI taxonomy): Eukaryota > Viridiplantae > Streptophyta > Magnoliopsida > Cornales > Cornaceae > Cornus > Cornus suecica. The sequence goes on along the minus strand of OY998241.1, from coordinate 64,132,187 downwards.
GCTCTATTCTTTAAGAGAGCTTGGACCATTATTGGCAATGACATCATTCTTGCTATTCAGAAATTTTTTCAAAATGGCCAAATTCTCAAAGGGATTAATTCCACCTCTCTCACTCTTGTCCCAAAAAAACCCTAACCCTTCCTCTTTGAATGACTTTAGGCCAATTTTTTATTGTAACATCATCTATAGAGTCATCTCTAAGCTCATTGCCATAAGACTTAAACCTATTCTGCCTCACCTCATTGAGAAGCTTCAAACTGCTTTTATAAAACAAATGACGATTAGTGATGGCTTTAAGATTGCACAAGAGCTCCTTCATGGGTATCATCTCACTTCCACTATCCCCAAATGCACTATGAAGATTGATCTCCATAAAGCATTTGATTATGTGAATTGGGAGTTCTTGATTGACTTACTCAACTTTCCAAACTTGTTCATTATGTGGATTAAAGCTTGTGTTTGTACCCTTTCCTTTTCAATCTCTATCAATGGGGAATTATAAGGGTGCTTCAAAGGGGCAAAGGGGCTCATATAATGAGACCCTCTCTCCCCTTTTCTTTTTTGTAATGGTGATGGATGTGTTTTCTTATGTTCTACAAAAAGCCACTAATAATGACCCTAAGTTCCTCTTTCATTGGAGATACCATAAGAATAGAATCACCCACCTTTGCTTTGCTGATGATCTCATGATTTTCTGCCATGGAGATCCTTATTCTCTAAGTGTTCTTGCTAAAGGAATCAATACATTCTCCTCTCTCACTAGTCTTAACCCTAATTCTTCTAAAAGCCACATTTTCTTTTCTAATGTCTCTACTGAAGATCAGAACATCATGGTCCAAGAAATGAGGTTTGAGTAAGGGACTTTCCCCTTCAGATACTTGGGGATTCCTCTCTCGTTTTCAAGACTTAAAGCCAATGATCACAGAAGCCTCATTGAAAAAATTACTTTAAAAATTTCTAGCTGGACATCCAAGTTCTTGTCTTATGCTGGGAGATTACATCTCATTAAGGCAATTCTTATTAGCATTCACTTCTTCTAGAGTTCACATATATTTTCCCTTTTCATGTCTTAAAAGAAATCAGCTATATCCTGAGAAAATTTCTATGGTTTGGGAGTAAGCTATCTTCTCATGGTGCCAAGGTCAATTGGGTAAATATTTGCAAGCCTAAGGATTGTGGTGGATTAGGCCTTCCAAATTTGATTGACCTTCACAGAGTGGCAGTTTTGAAACAGATTTGGCAGCTTGTTAAGGATGAAGAGCAGTCCTTGGGGTTTGATTGGGCTTCTTCTAACCTCATCAAGAATAAGAGCATTTGGTGTTTAAAGTCTTCTGTTTTGAGCTCCAGCAATTGGAGGAGGCTTCTCAAATTAAGGGACTTGGCAAAGTGCTTCATTAAGTTTCATATGGGCAATGGAAAAAAAGACATCTCTGTGGTATGATTGTTATATCCAAGATGGAGCATTGGACAACACTATTGATAAGCAAATCTATATGAATTCTAGATGGGGAGATGACATAAAGGTCTCTTGCCTCATCATAAAAAATATTTGGAGAATCCCCCCTTCATTCACCAACTTGGTCCCTATGAGGTTCCTCACCAACCTTTCATTCATTCATTATGAATCTGAGGATTGGGTGAGTTGGACTCTTTCACCTTCTGGAAATTTTAGCTTCGAAACCACCTTCAATGCCCTTCTTTCACATAATGTTCTCTCTCATTTGTCTCATTCCATTTGGTTATAACGCCACATTCCTAGACATGCCTTCCTAGCTTGGCTTGCAGTTCAAAGTAGACTTAGAACTAAAGACAAGCATGGGCTTCCCTTTGACATCTCCCCTTTGTGTCTCCTATGTGGTCTGGAACCAGAAACCTATAATCACTTGTTTTTCAATTGTTCTTACTCTTGTAGTATTTGACAATGGTGCCAAAACAAGTGTGGAGTGTTTCTTGGAGAGCTCTCTTTGGGAAGCATCATTGATTGGGCCTCTAGTCTTTGGGATCAAAATGCTAATTGTTTAAGGGCTACTACTTTCAGATTATGCATTGCTAGCTCAATTTACTTCATTTAGAATGAGAGAAACTCCCGAGTCTTCTCTAATACTCATACCCCTGATATATAGTGACCAGAAGAATAATGGAGGATTGTCTGAGACTCAAGCTTGCCACTCTCAAGTTCAAAAACAACAAGCAATCTAGGGAAATGGCTGCAGCTTGGTCCCTTCCTAGTACTGTTATTGATACTTCATTGTAATGCTTTTCTTGATTGTTGGTTGTTGTTGTTGTTAGCTTTTGTCGGCCTTGTTGGTTTCAACTTGGTGTTTCTATTCTTCTGTCCTTGATTAGGTAGGAGGTTGGAGATCTTAGGTCTCGTTGGTTGCATCATAAGCCACTGGTTTTGTTTGTTTTTATAGCCTTTGCTTTGTTTGCTTTGCTTCGCATGGCTTTCTCTTGCTTTTTAATATACTTTGATTTACCTAAAAAAAAAAAAAACTATGAAGTGTCATATATAATATAGAGAGTGAGAGTGAGATCGTCCACCAATGCCTCTTTACACACCATTAGGTATCAATGTTGATTTCATGTCATTCATTTCTATGTTTTTTTTTTCCCGTAACCGTGGTATCCGGGCCGGACCCTGAAGTTAACGACCGAGTAAACCTCCAGTGACCCAAAAAAAATTGTAGCCAGCAGGAATCGAATCTGGGATTTCTAAGTTGATTGCGGGTGGTTTCTAAGATAATCATAGTTAGTATTGTGTTTGGTGAGTTTAGATTTTCCAATTACCTCTGACTTTATGTTGATGCACATTACTCTAGCACATAATTTGGAACTTGCATATTTAATGCATGAGCTAATCATATACCTCTATTGCATGGCCATGCATATTTTAATTAAGTTACATAATGTACTGCCATATTAATTTCTCATCATTTTCTAATAATGCTATGAAAAATGGCACTCTCACATCAACATACTTCACAATTAAATCATCAAATTAAGTTTGCAATATGAGTATGCTTTTTATATGGCTTTGTAATGTTTGAAACTCTGCACAGGTTTCTTAAGCTTAATGTAATGGAATGCGATTTTTATTTGTGGGAAGCAAGAGGTTAACCTAATCTATATTTGTTTTGTGGATACTTCTAAATGCAAACTTATAAGGTAATTTCTTCTCATCTGAAGCTATATGTGAGTTGTTGTAAGAAAATAATTGATTCATAAACTAGTGTTGTTGTATCTCATATTTTTGTTGGCTCATTTTTCGAACCCTAGTTAGTGTAATGCCATAATTTCTGAAGCGGGAGCCAAATTGACAATTAACAAACACAAATTGAAAACAAAACTGAAATGTTTTTAGTGTATGTGCAAATCTGTTCCTCTGCAAATCTATATTTAGAGCAGTAAATTAAGAAACTTTTACCATCAAAAGGATTTTTTATTTTTAGAAATAAATACCATTTTGACAATGAGAGCATGACCACTAAACTAAGGTGACTACCTTAAATCCGAATCCAACTCAAATTCCACATTTAAAAAGAATTGCAAAAAAACTTTTTTCCTATAAAACTGAAAACACACAAAAATAAAGTCATAAACAATAAAATTAGTCTCGAAAGCAATTGAGGACACTCGGAGAGAGATTAGGGTGCAGGCTATGGTTTGGTGTATCGTTGGATACGTTGAGTATCGTTCGGTTCGTAATATTTTTGGAAGGTGTCGATATCATTACGTATTAGCAATCCTCACATTTTAGAGAACAATATTATCCAAGTCCATTAGATAGAGACTAAGACCGAAACCAATACCGCGATGGCCAACCATGAGTGCCCGTGAAATTTAGGCCGAATATGATAGATAATGAATTTGGGCAACCTGTTTAAATCAAACACATTGTAACTCCATAACTTAAATGTTACAATGGTTAGGGATGTGTGTCATGTTCCTATTAGATTTTTATTTTAAAATGTATTTTATAGTAATTTTTTGTTAGAGAAAAATCTCATATAATTACAAGGGAACATTATAATATATAGGGTTATCTGTGAAATACCGCCAATAGTTTAATACTATGTGCACAAAACCCCCAATTATTTTAAAATGTGTGTATAAATCCATTATGATTTTAAAATATTGCAACTTACCCCCATAATTAATAATAAATAATGTATAATAAAAATAAATAAATATATTAAATAAATAATAATAATAATTTAAAACAAAAACATAAATAAAATAATTACATAAAAATAAAAATTAATAAATATATAAAATATTATTTAAATAAACATAATAAAGAAATTGACGCCGGACAGAATAGAGATTATTCTGCAGGCTAGCGCAACGGGTAATTTGCAAGAAAGAAAAGGGAGAAATTATTCGACCCAAAATTCAGAGAACACTCTGAAATTTAATAAAATTCTTAATATTCAAAACTCATTTAAAACAACCCACAAGCCGGGTTTAAATAGCTGAAAATCAAGGATTTTACCAAAAATAGCAAAACCCTAAAAGTCTTACCAAAACGAAACAAGGAAAGAAATCAAAAGATTACCAAAAATCTGGCCCAAATCGGGTTCAGAATCAATTCCTAATTGACAAGTAGAAAATTACCCTAAATAGCAAAAATTAACTAAAAATAAAGATTTGAAAAGGAAAAGAGCATATCACAATTTCTTGTCATCCTTGCGCTGATCCTCCTGCATCAGAAATACAAATAAAATGAATAGATAACAAATAAATAAATAAATAAAATAATTGGTAAATAAAATAAAATAAATAAATAAATAAAATGAATAAATAAGTAAATAAATAATTAATTAATTAATTAAATGATAGAGAAATAAAATAAATAAAAATAAAAAATTTGAAAGAAACTCGCTTAATTTTTTTAATCAAATGATAAATAAATAAAAATAAAAATTTTGAAAAAAAGCTTAATTATTTTTTTTTCAAAATAATTTTAAAATTTTTGAAAAAAAAAATTATAATTCTTTTTGTTGATGATTTTCTTAAATATATTTTTTATAAACATATTTTTTGTTTTTTGTTTTTTTTTTTTATTTTTAAAAAAAAAACTTGTACCAAGGATATTTCAGATAATTTACTTCATAATAGAGGCAATACGTACATATTTTCGAAAAATAGGGTTTCAAAAAACCACAGGGGGTTATACGCACTATGTGTATACTATAGGGGATTAAAAACTCGCGATCCTAATATATAACTAGATAATTTCTTGTGCTCTTGGGATTTCTATGAGTAGATGTTTACGTTGGATTGTTAGAATGCAATTATTTTCCTTACTCATCAGCTTATCTTTTGATGGAGGAAGTCTCTGTGTTCAAATCTCGTCGCACCGGCATTAAAAAAGTTTGTTCACCTGTTGGACCAAAAAGAAGGCCATACGTAAGGGGCACGCGTGTTGAATGATTAGATATTAAAGCCACCCTCTCTAACATCTTAAATTTTTTTCATTAATTGGATAGTTAACATCATATTAGAGCAGGAATCATGTGTTCAAACCAAACCATCACCCGCATTAAAAAAAAAAGTTATTTCACGTGTTGAACCAAAAGAATGTCACATGTGAGGAAACGTGTTAAAATGATTTATATATTTAAGTTTCACCCTCTTAAATAACTTAAGGTTTTAGAGTAAAGTTGTAGAGTAGTTGAGTGATTAATACATTTTCACATGCCAATATACGTTTGAATTTTTTCCTCTCTTTTTTTCATCGTTTCGTGTGAGTTGTGTTGGACTTTTTGGCTAAAATTTGGTGGTTTCGAATGGAGATTGTGCTGGTAGTTTTGATGAATGGAGGATGGCATACATTTCTTGGTTGAAAGTTGAGTGAAGGCATTTTCTTTCATGGAATGGAAGATAGCTTTCTCTTATAAATAGCTAGAATGTTGATGAGGAATAGACGCACCAAAGGAAGAGAGAAAGAGAGGAGAAAAGAAGAAAAGAGAAGAGAGGAAAGAAAAAAGAGGAGAGCAAAATAGAGAGATTAGTGAAGTTTGAGAATTTAAAAGTGAGTGTATATTCTAAATAGTGGAGCATTACAATGATTATTTCTTTTTTTAGATAAATGTGGATTAAGTAAATTATGTGATTTTGGGCGAATTAATTTCTATATGAAAGAAAATATTAATTCCTAACGAGTTGTAAAGCTATAGAGAAACAATTGGTGATAATTAGTACACCAAATATCTAGAATAATGTTGTATATATGTGTGTGAGAGAGATGCAGCTCATTCAGTGTCAAATTAGGGTTTGTTTTTTTCTTCTAGAGTTATAAAAATATATGGGTGTACCTCATCCTTGAGCTTGTATTGCTGAAAGATCGTCTCCACCGTGAAACAATATAAATTCTTGTTTAGAGTCTTTGGTTTGCTAGCTACTGTTTTGTGAATTGTGTACTAATTGACGCAAAAATTTGCAATTCCTAAGAAGCTACTTTCTTTGGGACACCACTACTGTTTTTCGTCTGGTTCGCTTACCCTGACCATCTCACCTGCCAACAAATGAAAACAACATAATACACACACTATCTCGCTATATATATATATATATATATATATTGCTATATCAACCAGATATGAATGTTCGAGTGTTGAATGGCAGGGCAATTCTCCTTTGGCAGAAATAAAATAAAAGAGTGCATTTTAATAAGATGGCATGCACGCATTATTTTTTCCCTGCCAAAGGAGAAGTGCACTGTTATTCTTCTCTAACTTGAGAACTGCATGGTTTGGTTGTCATCACCATATGCTTGTGTTGGAGCTTGATCATCCAAAGCTGCATTTAATTGTGAATGATTCGCACATTATATGGATATTCCATGAAAATAAATTGGCATATGCTAGGGATAAATAATATCTATGGAGCTTTTTCTTCAATGAAGGTGTTGCAGTCGTATATGGTCCCCTATCATGGTTTGCGTTTTTTTTTTTGGGTAAATTATCATGGTTTGCGTTTCATCTTTCCTTTTTCTACTTAGGTTAGTGAGCATTTATTTCTCTGTTGCATTTGTTTTTATTTGTGTTTATAATGCAAAAGAGATGAAAACGATTTTAATCATGCATGCATATTATGCATATGCAAGGTGGTGGAATTTATATCTTTCAAATAAGATTCATACATAGGATGTGTATCCATGTCCGCCCCCTGAGGCGCTAGGTGACCAAGGCGGTCGCTTAGGGAGTCCGGGTCCGGGGGCCCAAATTTATTTATTTTTGTGTATATTTTTTGTTTTTTTAAAAAAATATTAGTATTTTTATAGTTTTTTAAATAATTTAATTAGTTTCTCAGCCCAAATCAAGGGCTTTATTTTTTAAAAAAATAAAAATTATTTTACTATAGATCCAAAAAATAATAATAATTTGTTTAACAACCCATTTGTACTAAATTTAAACCCAATTTCATAATTTTTAGCCCCAAATTTTTATATTTCAATTACTATAAACTAGAAAAATTTACAAAAATCTCAAATTTTCAACTTAGTGAAATTAAAGACTTCCAAATCAAACTATTATTCTGATTAGATCTAAAAGATTTTTCTCACAATTGCATAATGTTTGGTGACTACATTAAGTGTTCTCGTAATTGCCGCTCCCGCACAACGATAACAAATTTTCACGCAACTATACTTAAGACTCTAACGAGTGTTGCACTCCCCCAACAACAACAAATTTTCACAACACCAAGATGGAAGTTGTCTTTGATTTTTAAATATTAATCATTTTTAACGTGTTTTTTATTATTTTTTATTTTTTTTGTACTTATAGTTTTTTAAGCGCGTGAAACCTTATATCTAAAGGAGCCTCACATTTGCTCTCGCCTAGGGCCCTAAATTATTTTCGGGATTTCAGGGCCAACCCTGTGTATATCAATGCGCGCATAGTCATGAGTTGATTATATATATGTGCTGGATCCAAAATTCAGAAAAATATAAGAAAATGTTGTGTATGATGTATTTCAGAAAATTAAAATAAAAAGGTTTCTAATGTTCAAGAATACAATAATGTCATACCATAACCAGATACTGTAAGCTATATAATATCAACTAAAAATTGATAATCATGGTTCGTCGGATCAGCTCGATACGTTACATATTATTCAGTAATAATGTTTTTGAAAAATATTGATACCGTTCTAGCTATAATACCGATATACATTCGATAATTATTTTTAAGAACGATCTTGTACTATTAATTTTGAGTGAGATCAACAGCAATGGTTGAAGTCACGAGAGATATAATATATATATATATATATTGAGAGAGAAAGTGCTTGGGAGAGATTAGGTTAAGATTTTAGAGAAGGGAGAGAAAGGGTTTTTTTAAGAGGGACCTAGAGGCGCGGTCTAGAAGATAATGAGATATCTAAGGCTCCTCTTTTTTCTTTTCTTTTTCTTTTTCATTTATTTCTATGCAAAGTACTTTAATTTTCAAATGACAATGTATAACAAATAAAGAGAGAAGCTATTTGTTAGGATTTTGTTATTTTCATGTACTATTTTAGTAATATTGAAAATTTCAAAAATTAAATTTTTGAATATTTTATTAATTTATATTCTCTATATTTGAAGATAGAAATGGATAATCAGGTTAGCGTTATAGTTTGTAACATCATGTGAGGTTGGACATTGAAAATTTTAATGGGCTCGGGTTTAAGGTTTAAAACCGATTTGCCTTGGGCTATACTTTATACATGAGACTAAATATGTTTATATAAATAAATAAGCCTTGTCATATTTTATGTGGGTTGATCTACTTTTATATCGACTAAAAAAAATCATTATATCTCAACATATATATACACACAAGAGCTCAAAACAAATAGGTAAACAAATTTGTTTATGAACATATTCACAAATAAACGAACCGATCAAATAAATAATTGAATTTGATTCATTTATTAATCGAGTTTTACAAATTTTGTTTAAATTTTATTCGTTTATATATATATATATAAAGCAAATGAACACAAATCAAACTTTTAGCGAGCTAAGTTTCAACACCCACATTTAGGGATGTCAAAAAAACCCGCTCCGACCTGCCCCGTTTATCCCACCCCGTCCCGTCCCATTAAATTAATCGGGGCGGGTATGGGGCAAAACAAATACCCGATTATAAACGGGGCAGGTATGGGTCACCCCCATCCCGCCCCGAACCCATCCCGATTAACTGACCCGCCCTACCCCGTTTAATTAGTTATTTACTAAATTAACTTTATATATATTTAACATATTACAAACATAATCCATATATATATATACATATATATATATATCTTATCTATTGTTTTTGCTATGAATGAAGTTCATAAACTATTTTTTTTACATTTCAAAGTTAATGATTTTAATTTTTTACATTTCATATATTATTTTTATAATGAACTAATTTCAGAAATTATTTTTTATAAAAAAAAATTATATAAAAAAAGAAAAAACAATTATATATAACTGGATAGCGGGGCGGGGCAGGATAGGACGCAGGACGGGAATAACCGGATACAGGACGGGACGGAACGGAAAATTAAAAAAATAATCAAAAACGGGACGAAAAAATTAAACCGGATTCGGAATACCCACCCCACCTGCCCCATTGCCACCCCTACCCACGTTACTATGCGCCAATGCCCAATAGGGAAGTTTAGTGGCATCACTTTAAATTCAAACTCTTTACATGCTTTAGCATCAAATTAAACGGGGACTATCCCAATGAATAGTCTATGCATGGAATCTTCTAGATGATCGGAAAGTCCCTTTAAAAAAGGTAATGTAACTAGTAAATAATTGTTATCTCCCACTTCTGGATTCCCTAAAAAAATTCTAGTAATTCTCAATTGCTCCTCAATTTGACCATTGCTTCATTTGCTTTATTCTTCTACGCAGTGGACAACAGCCAGATCCAGAAGTCAAGTATAATTTCAAACATTAGTGGGATTCAAATCCCACCAGGCCCACATTAGTTTTTCACCAAAATACCCTTCATTGATTATCATGCTGCCAATGTAGCAACAGGATATTATGGTCTTTTTCACTCCAAAAGATGGATTATATATATATAGGTTTATTGCATTTTACCTATGGTAAAATGCAAAAAAAAACCCTAAACTATTACACTTTTATAATTAATCCCCTCAATTACAACAAACTCTCTTGAATTATTGATTTGTTGCAATTTGCTCCAATTTTATTACAAAAAACTATCATACCCTTCTTAGTATATTTGTTAATTCTTTAAATAATCATTCACTTATTATCCTAGTAAAAAAAATTATAGCAAAATGAAAACTTCTTTTTATAAATATATATTCATAAATAGCTAAATAATTACTTAAAAATTAAACATTTTTCATTTTTAATGGGTAATTCCTTAAGAATTTTAAACTTTTTACTTAATTGTTTTATTTAAATAAACTAAAAATATTATTTAAAAAATTAATTTTATAAATTATGTATATTTATGTAAATTTGAATGGAAAATATTCTATCAATTTAGTATTAATTGGTTCATATTCTATGTTAATAAAAAAAATTGATTAAGTAAAATTCAATGAAAAAGGGCGGTTTGGTTATTTATGAAAAAAATATAAGAAAATGAGACAATTCGTAATAAAATTTGATAGTTCAAGAGATTTATTATATCATTTATAGTTTAAGAGATTAATTACTGATTTGATCATAATTTAGGGGGATTTATTGCATTTTACCGTATATTATATCCACACTTCTACTTCTCACTTTTTGAACTGACTGTCCAAACAAAGCTGTTCAGTGCTCACTGTAGCTTCACACTTTGATCCTTTGTATCTCTCTCTAGTTTTGGGTGGTTTGGGTTTGTTTCTCATGGATGGCCTAACCATTCTACAAAAATTAGACTCTCTTTGGTTGTTCTCTAATGTTTTGTCATCAACATCTCCTAGTTTGGCTTCTTTTGGTGATAGTAATGAAAATACAATTCAAAACCATTTCAAAGACACCCCCAAATCAGAAACACTCAAACCCATCACTCCAAATCTTCAAATCCACCAAACCCAATCCCCAATTTCTAAGATTGTGCCCCAAAAGTGCCCAAAATTTGGGGATTTGATTGTTGAAGTAGAAGAAAAAAAGAAGGAAGAGAAGAGAAAGAGGAAGAGAAATAAAAAGAGGTTGAAGATTAGTTTGGGTCAAAAAAGAAGGATTGTTAAGGCACTTGATTTTGGTTTTGATGTGAATAGTGATTTGGATTCGTACATCAACATGTGTGGGTTTGAAAGAATTGGGGATGAAAATGATGTGAAGTTGATGCCACCATTCAGTGATGGAATGGCCATGAAAGAGCATCTCAAGTCATGGGCTTATGCAGTTGCTTGCACTGTTAAATAATTCATGAAATTTTTTTTGAATTTTTTTTAGATATATAGATATCGTTTGTATTAATAGGCCCTTTATCTTTCTAAATCTGAATGACCCAGAATTTAATTCATTGTTGCAAGGCTTGGGTTGTTCTGTTCTTATCATACAGAGTCCAATCTTTAGTCTTTTTTATTTATGTTTATATATGTGGATGTATAATTATTCTATGTGTTTTGAATGTGTTTGTGTGGAAATATTGTAAACATAGAAAACATGGCCATAAAGTTCCATAGTTCTTTGATTCTATGTAATTGAGTCCGTAATGTACTTCGAAAAAATTGAGAAGCAGGACTTTCAGTGAATTAGACTATAGTGAAAACTTTACGTATCATAAAAATTGTTTAGAGGTGAGTAAAAATATAAGCAATGTTCAACACGTCTTGAAAATAATTTTAAGATTATATTATGAATAATAAGTATGAGAACATTTATAGTATTATTTGTGTTTGACATGCTCTAGACAATAATCATGTTCAATGAATTGTCATGTTGAGTGAATTGAGGAGTCGAATAGATTTTATAGGCATTGTCAAAGTTCGTCAAATTCAAATCAAGTCTAAAGAAGTAAAGAATTCAAGATGAATCAAGTTTGAGTAAAAAGTCTCCAGAAGGGCAAAAACGGTATTTTCTGAAAAGGTCACCTAAAGCAAAAGGTGAAAGTACGTGCAATACACTTTATATTCATCAAAGTATAGGATTTAACTTAGTTTTGTGTGAAATAACGAGAAATGACAACATTAGGGTTTTCATCATCTTTCTCTATAAATAGGAGGAGTCTCTATAGATTTGAGGTGAGCTTTTGGGGTGAGATTTCTGCAAGTATTCTACAACATATATTCTACAGAGATAGAGATAGAAAAACATCGAGTGATTTTACATCTTCTAGTTCTCTCTTGTGTTAGGGTTTATTCAATTGTGATTCTACATCGACAATCTTATGCACGATTGAATGACTTAGATTCTGAAAAATTTACACACCGTTGATTGCAACATAGTTGCTTAGATTCGTTTGAGAAACGGAGTCATCTGAGTACGGAGATCGGAGCAAGAGGCTTCGTGGTTCATTGATCTGTTGAGAAACGGAGCCGTTAGAGTACGAAGCGGAGCGAGAGCTTCGTGGATTCGTGGAGCGCAAGTGATTCAAGTTCGTTAGACGTCGAGTGGAGAAAGGCAGATCTTGAGAGATTTGTAAGTCTAAAACTTCATAGAGTCTATGTAATATTTGATTCATAGTGCATCGATACTCGAGCGTATCCGTGATTTTTAATTGGAGCTTTCCAAGGTTTTTCACGTAAAAAAATTGTGTCTCTATTACTTTATTTTCTACACTTAGATTAATCTTTGCATGATTTATCTTGATAGAGAATTGGATTAAAATTGATTTTTTCGCAATTAGTATTAATTTGTCAATAAATCCACAAAAAACCTATTCACCCCCCTAGACAATTTTAATTGACCGTCTAGGTAATTTCAATAAGAAAGTAAAGTTGATATTCAGTAATTTTTATTTTAATCTTTGTTAATTAAGTTAATTTTAAATCTTACACCACTTCAAATTTCACTTACGAAAAGAATACTACTCCCTCCATCCCGTTTTAGTTGTCCACATTTGACTTTTCAACAATCTTTTTTTATTTTTTGTGTTTCTTATTTTGTCATTTGATAATGTAGTATAATTGTAGTTTTTAGTGGGGCCTATCATTTTTGAAGTTAATGAAGAGGGAGAATTTGAGAAAGTATGTGATAATATTGTATTGGGATTAGAAACTAGACAACTAATTTGTGAGAAGTAAAGTAGGCAAAGTAGACAACTAAATTAGGACGGAATGAGTATTTTTTTTATTTGATTTTTAATTTTTTTGATTTGGACACATGTTATGTCATATATTCATCCATATCATTCATAATCATATCATGAAATAAATTTTATGATGTTTAAAATTTCTAATAAAAAATTTACTTTGAATTAGGGCAACTTTATTGGGAGGTAGGAGAGGTTATATTTTTTTTTTGCTTTATACAAGAAATTCATATAACGTTATAAAAAATTGAAAAATATCATGGCTTAATTTCATATTTTTCATATAAAATAGTATGGTATAGGAGTAGATTATGGTTTGAGTTCGGAAATTTTCATAATCTACTCCTAAACTAATATAAAAGATTATGGTTTGATCACTAATACTTAAGACTCAAAAGAGCAAGCAATATAACCAAAGTATATATAAAGAATTTTTTTAAAAAATGACATCTTTTGGAGGCGATATTACAAAAACGACAAATTTCAAAAATTATTTATATGAAAAAGCCAATGAATAATTTAATTTCGAGAAAGGAAAAAATCCAACTTTGATCCACAATGCCCTTCAACGCATCATCTTAATCTAAAATTTGTAATTACTTTTACTTAAAGTTGTCAAATATAAAATTATTTCTGTTTATTGATTTTTTTTTGTAAATATTTTTTGAATTTTTTATTTTTGTAATAGTAAATCCAAAACTTGTTGATTTCTAAATATTTTCTAAATATAATGCAGGTTGGCATCTGAATACCGTAAATCTTGTGAGATAGCAAGTCCAACTAATTACTGACGGGGTCATTGGGGTGGACGAATTTAGCTATTAGAACATAGCAAGAAAGTAAAACTCGACCGAATTCTCAAACGAGATCGTATGTTTTTTCTTCAAAACGCAATACTCTCTCTCAAAAACAGGAAGAGGGTGTTCCTCGAAGAACAACAAAAGCTCATTGGAGTCATTGCATTGACTTGACCCCTTTAATCTCAACGATTGAATATGAATAGGCTATTATGAGTTCGAGCAAGCCGTTAAACTAGTTGCGGGGGGACCGTTTCATTTTTGTAGGTTGGTCTGGTCTATTGCTCTGCTCAAGGCTTTAGGCTAAGTACCAAGAATGACTTTTCATTTATTATGAGCCCAAGTGATGGATTTAATAAGTTCTTGCCAATATCCATGATCGCTGAATAGAAACATTAAATTAAAAGCCCATATAAAATGAGCACATAGGAAAAAAAGGCCATATGGAGATAATGAAGAACCACAAGGCTTAATTACCTGGATGCTTGCACTCAAAAAAAATCGCAAAGCCACCCATTAATAATAATGGAATTTTGCACAAAATTTCCTCCCATAATATGAGTTACTACCCGTTGATCACTTATACTGCCCCAAACATCTTTCTTCCTTTCCCGTACCCTTCGACCGACTATCCGTCCTCAACTCCACCTTCTCTAGAGGCGGAAGGAATAAAGCCATCAACGAGTCAAGGAGGTGGAACCATTTCATCTCATTTCTCATCATACCATCTAAGCCAACCCAAACTTGCACAAGCCTAGCCAACCCAACCCAAAATTCACTTATTAAGCCCAACCTACCCAACCCAAGCCATCTTAAAACTGACTTAATTAATCCAACTCCTATCCAACCCAAGCTTGACGTCTTAATTCCCAGCCAACCAAGCCCAACCCAGTTGAGCCCAAACCAAACCAAGTCTACCCCAACCAGCCCTATCCAACCCAACCCCAATAAATCCAAACCATTTTACCCAAGCCAAGCAAACCTAACCCAAACAAACCCATACCAAACCAACCAATCACAAACCAACCGAGCCCAACTTAACCCAGCCCAACCCAACCCCATTCTAGCCCAATCTAACACAATCCAACCCAAATTAACCCAACCAAATCTAACCCAACCCAAACGTGACTCTCTCTCTCTCACACACCCACAGACACACACAGGAAGCATAATGAAGGAGGCAAGACGATTGAGAGGTCACAAGGCCACCGCCACCTGTTGCATCGCCTCCCGTCACCGCCCTGGCCTTGTCCTCACCTCCGCCGAGGTACCCATTTCTCTTTGTATATGCATACATAGACATATATATTACACATATAAGCTCAGACATGAATAGACATATTATACTACATGGATAAAGCAATTAACAAAATTGGCTTCTATTGAAATATTCAAATACATGTTCTTGCATATCTGATATATTTTTGTATGAGTTTATATGTTTGACACCACCATCTAAATTGATAGGGAAAAAAACCCAGTCTTAGTATCTTTTGAATGTTCAAAATTCTGGGTGATAATCAACCTAAATTATTCAACTTGTTTTGTTCCCCTTTGTTAACTCAAATCATAACTGAAATAATTGATAAATTCTAGCCTATGCGTCACATAAACACCAAACAAAAGGGGTTTATGTGAAGGTTTTGATTAACACAATAAATATTTGTTTATAGGATGGTTCCATTTGCTGGTTTGATATGCGGTGCAAAGATGTGGTCAATGTCATGGATGTGGGCAATGATCCAATTTCTTCAATATGTTTTAAACCAGGTTGGTATGCATTATGTGTGTACTTGTATATATAGGATTAATATTTCGGTACATACCCACATCAATATTTCTGAGATAAGTAAGGCTTCAAATTTTAATTATAAAATGGTGTCACATTTTTCTCCTTTCATAGTTGATATTTACAATCTGCAGAATTTAGTCTATAATTTGAGTCTATTTAAATTAGGTAAGAGGGAATTCAAATTTTTTTGTATGATTTGTTTTTTCGTTGCAGATAATGAAGATATCATTTATGCTTCATCTGGAAATGAAGTAAAAGGTTTTGATGTGCATCTGGTAATCTTCTTCTTACTTGATATATATATATATATATATATATTTCTATTTTTTTAATGCTCTTGGTTATGGTTATTTATTTCTAGTGGTTTTCTTGAATTCCCTATTGTTTAAAATTGCAACTTGTGTCATGAGACAGACCATGCATCTTCTCTTGATGGTCTTCCACTTCTCTGTACTTTTAGTTTGATTGTGTGGAAACTCTCAGTGCACATGTTGGGCTCCTTTTGTACTTGTGCAATGGCAAGTGGGTTGCCTTTGCAAGCCCTGCCCTTTAATTATTTGGCAAAAGGCACAAGGCGAGTACAACCTCTGAATAATAACATTGAAGCTTCTCACCACATCAGCAGCGAGTATACCATTTTTTATTTTCATTTTTTATGCTTTTCATTAACAATGGCTTCCATAGAACTTCCATGTGCTTTCTAAGTCGAATATATGCTATTTTAACTGAGCAAGACACTGATAGAAGAGAGTAAGCTTAAGCAAATTACTGTAGTCTCTGGGACAACATTCACCACCAATTCAGGTTTGGCAGCCTCCTATGACATTCTACTTTATTTACTGCTTTGGCCCTTGAGATTTAAATTACCTGGAGGAGAATTATTTGGAATGCGGTGGCTCATTTAGTTCCAAATTTGTATGGATTTGTTTTTTACTTCATAGTTCTATTTGAGTTGTTGATGTAATGGGTTTATTGAATTCGGGAGTGATCTCTTATTAAAGCGTAAATGTATACCTTTCACCCACTTCTACATATATCTAACTCCACTTTTCTTGTTCCCCCAAAAAAGAATTAACATACTGGAAAATAAATAAAGCTTATTTCTCTCCCTCCTTGTGCACTATTTTCCTGTCTTATGTTATGTACTGCAGATTCAACTTTTGTTCCTTGTTTTTTAATTGATACTTTACAATTTAAGTATTTTGGTTTTTATTTCTTTTTGTATTGAAATACTTAGACCTATGCAGTATTGAAATTAATGGTTTTGGTTGCTAAGATGCTGTGAAATTTTTATTTCTTTTTGTATTGAAATACTTAGACCTATGCAGTATTGAAATTAATGGTTTTGGTTGCTAAGATGCTGTGAAATTTTAAATTTGAAGGCTGCCTCATGGAAGCCGTTAGAGAGTTACAATTACAACAAAGAGGAAATAAACCAGGTATACTTTTATTTGTACTTCGACTATGAAGTGATTTTGATAATTATTTTCACTCAGGTTATTGTGTGATCTTCTAATGCATTTGGAAAATACGCACCTATAGTTCCTTTAATTGCATAGAAGGTGGAATGTTTCAACAGGATTTATTATTATGTCATGATGTGTGTTTTTTCCTAATGTAATCCAGACTACTCAAGATCCCTTTTGGCCTGCAATTATTATTGTTAACTACCAACTACTTTAAAAGTTTAAGTTGTTAGAGAGGGTGTAACTTTAATATTTAATCCTTCAACACGCCCCCTCACAGGGGGAAGTAATATAATGATATTTTTTGGAACTTTCAGTGGGGGCCTTTTCATAAGTCCATAATTTTAACGGCGGAGAATGTAAAAGGGAAAAAAAAATCAGTGGGGGCCTCTGCTTAGATCTGTGCCTGCATGTACTATCTTAGTTCTCTCTTAACAAAATCACCCCATGGCAGCAAGAAAAGTAGGAAAGGGAGTGAACAGACTTTCATGAGGCAACATGGTATCCATATCTTCCGTCCACCCCTCTTCCTCCTTCCTACCGAAAGGCGAGCCAAGCATAAATTTCTATAGTATTCCCAAGTGTCAAAATTAATTAAGTTACTCTCTGGTATTCTTCATATGTTTTTTTTTTTTTTGTCATTTTTTGATTTCTCAAAAAGTTTATTTTGTAGATCATTAGTTATCTTTTAAAATTTGAATTTTAGTAGGATTCCGTCACAATTTTGTCATATTATTAACAAAATTACTGTGTCTATAGCGCAATTTATTTGTTTAAAAGTGTAGGATGCTAAACCTTCACGTAAATAAGCTCATTTCTGCATATGCAGATTGTGTGCAACTCTAAATCATCGTTTCTAGCTGCTGCAGATGATGGTGGTGATATTAAGGTATGGATGGTTAACTGGTTTCTCTTAATGCATATCTGAATGAAATTCGTTACAAAATGTTATACACGTAAACAATTGAATTGACATTTAGCATCTATTGTTTTATCTTTTGGGACCAGTTAGGGGGTGGTGGGTAGGTGGCAATTATAAGTTACCACTTACCATTGTCCTCTTATTTTTGTAATTTAAATTCTCTCTCTCTCTCTCCACATATCTATATATATATATATATCCATACACAAAACACAGACACAACAAAAATGTATTACCTGCATTACCCCTTGATTGGTTTACATAAAATTACAAATATATCATTTATGTTTGTACTTGTAGAGTATTGTGAAATAAAAGATGTGGATGCGGGAATACTTAAATAGAAAAGAAAAACTTAGACCTTCTCATGTATACTTCCTAATGGCCCTGAATAGTAAAAATCATTAGCCTCCAGAATGCTTTTCTTTTTTCAGCCCTTGATACCTCTTTGATAAATGACCACTGAAGATTGTGACTTTAAGTAAAAGCTGGATTATAGAGGTGGAAGGGAAGGAAAACAACTTAGTCTTGTCTGCAGAAAAGATAGCATAAACATTAAGAAATTTTGAGTTCAATGGAAGAGAATGAAGAGATAAGAAAGCGCACCAGGACTCTTGTATTTGGGACGCACTCCCCGTTTGAGTGTTTTTTATATTATTCTTACTTACCAAAAAAAAAAGAAGGTGCACTAGGAAAAGGATAACAGAAGATGGAGATGGTGAGAAAAATAATTTACATTTCTTGACCCCTACTTTAATACTGAACCTTAAGATAGATTTCCAATATGACTGAAAGGACACAAATGTTCCTCCCCTTCCCTGTAGGAAATGAAACACTCCCTATAAACTTGATGCATGCGTCTCACACTTGGTTGCCCCTTTTACCAATTTGAAGAATGCCTGTATTCTGCACTTCTAAGAACTCTCTCTCTCTCCACACACACACGCACACACGTACTTATTGTCATCTATTTTAAGATACTTTTAAGACTATAAGAAACCGACCTAATGATTATCAATGCCATGAAATCCTTTTCAGTTACTGACTACTGTCTCTGTGGCAGATAATTGACATCCGCCAGCAATGCCTTTATAAAACTCTAAGAGCTGGTCACACAAATGTATCCTTTTCCATCAATTTAGCCTCTTTCAATTTTGTTGACCTTAAGTTACTTCAATCCAAAACTTGCAACTGGTTTCACAGGAAAGCGGTGGATCATGTATTCTGATTGTTATTTATTTATTTTTATTAGTTTTCTGCTTATTTCCCCAATAATTTGTTAATATATTTTTCTTCTATATCAAGCCAGTTTAACTCTTGTGAAGTCCTGCTAGCGATCCTCTTCTTCGAGTTAACTTCCGTTTGATATTCACTCTTCAAAGTTTGATCTGTTGATTTGAATAGCTTTATCCAAATACAGTTCGTCATGTTTTTCACCTTAATTGTCTCTTTAAGATTTGTAGCAGCATACAATTTCTTCCTTGGAAACCTTGGGAAGGTACTTCTTCATACTTCAATATCTATCTGCAAAATTCCCAAGGCTCTCTCTCTCTCTCATTCAGATCCATTCGGTTTTTATCTGCCCACATCAGTGGCGACAGATTATTTTACTTCTTGCACTTTTAAAAAAGTACTATCGCACTAGTAGTATTTCTTAACATCTAGATCATGTGGGATATCTATACTGTTTAATTGGGTGTGATGCCCATAAATAAAGAGTATCCAGACCTGGAGTGGTAGGTCGAGTTTGTGAGAAAGGGGATTGAGAGAGGAAGGTTGTAGAAGGCAAGTCATTTTGTTTCATTTCTAGACGACTTGGACTGCCCCACACTTTCCGGTTTTAGGTATTGTTAACAACCCAATTACTCTAAAAGCTTAAGCTATTAGAGAGGGTGTAACTTAAATATTTATATCCTTCAACATGCCCCCTTACGTGTGACCTTCTTTTTGGTTTAACACGTGAAATAACAATTTTTCAATAAAGGATGGCGGTGAGGTTCGAATACGAGGCCTTTGGCTCTGATACCATGTTAACAACCAATTACTTTAAAAGCTTATATTTTAAATACAATCAAGAGAGATAAAAGAAGAAGATAATAAAAGAATTATATTTTATTTAATGTGTTACAATAGAAGACATGACATGTATAAATAGGAGATAATTGGAGTGGAGAATAAGCCAAGATAAAATAGGTAACTAGGGTGTGACGGCTAAAAACCCTAATTCTAGTCTAAACATAGGTAGACATATCTATTGGCCAAAACCCTAATTTATTATAACAATATAAAATGTGATATTCTTCAACAACCCCCTCAAGTTGGACACATAGATTTTAACTTGTCCAACTTGATACCGGAAACGATGTCTGGAATACGAGACGAGTAAATCCAAAGTTGATCCAAAGATCCAACACAAGTTGATCCGAAAATTCAAGACAAGTTGATTCGAAGATCCGAAACGAGTTGATCCGGAGATCCAAAACAAGTTGATCCGAAGATCCAAGACAAATTAATCCGAAGATCCGAAACGAGTTGATCCGAAGATCCAAAACAAGATAATCCGAAGATCCGAACGAATTAATCCGAAGATCCAAAACAAGTTTAATCCGAAGATCTAAATGGAATCTGGTGGGGTGAAAGACAAATTCCACCAAGAATATAATATATATATATATATATATATATATATATATATATATATTTTAATTGAAGATTGCCGTCGGGGGTGCGAGATGGAGAGCCATCCCCGGCAAAGATGACGATAAGTGAAAATAACTACCAAAAATCGGTAGGCTCTGATACCATGTAAAATATAAATACAATCAATAGAGATAAAAGAAGAAGAGAATAAAAGAATTATATTTTATTCAGTGTGTTACAATAGAAGACATTTCATGTATAAATAAGAGAGAATTGAAGTGGAGAACAAGCCAGGATAAAATAGGTAACTAGGGTGTGACGGCTAAAAACCCTAATCTTAGTCTAAACATAGGTGGACCTATCTATTGGCCAAAAGCCCAATTTATTATAATAATATAAAATATAATATTCTTCAACAGGTATTATTCTGCTCTAGCAATTGTTCACTATGCGGAGGATAATTTGATGAGGAATTAAGTGGGAGGATCCAGTCTGTTGATCTCCCATATACAAACATATGTCTATATATATGATATATCACATTAAACAACTGACCACCTATATTTCCAGTTGGCAAATGTTTAATATAAGAGTTTGCATTAGTTATTTCCTTGTGACACTCGCTCCTGATAGTTTCAGACTGCCAACCTTTGAAGCTGCTCCCTTTGATAAACTTTTATGATGATTTCTTTGAAATGATAATGGAGAAAGAAAGAATAATTTCGTGCTGTTATCCGTTGAATGTTGAAAATGCTGATATTGCTTTTGCGTATTCACCTTACACCTTATTAGTGGTGTGCATTCAAGTGTAACGGGGGGGGGGGGGAGAGATTTGTTTGGTTGTCTTGTAGTGAGTGAACATATATGGGTTACGCTTGATGGGCGTGAATCTGTTCAATATTTACAACAACCTCTCCTGGCTTCCGAGCTTTGTTTTTAAATTATATATGACTCATACTATAACAAATTCTAGAATGAACACGTTCTGTGTCTTTAATGGACAGCATTTTAATTTGGGAATAATGAAATTTAAGGATATCAATTGTATGAATCGATGGACAAGGTAAAAGTGAGAATGGCCTAAACATGGATGATGGATTTTAGAATGGAAAAGTAATTGTTAAAGAAATATCTAGAGAAGCTGGTTATGGCTGTCAATTGTGCACTTCTCTTTGAGGCTTTGTTGGAGTCTTGCCCAAAAGAACAGTCGCATCTCGCCATTACAAACTTTTCTATTAGACAAAAGATTTCTTATAAGTTGATTAAACTAAAGGTCTTGACAAATTGTGGGGAAAAATATGTAAGGCCGGTGAATAATAAATTAGGAAGTAATCCCTAATTTTCCGAGATGCAAATATTTTTAATATGGTTTCTCCTAATGAAGGCCGTACATTAAGTGGGCACGCCGCACACCTGAACAACGAGAATGTATTTTCATAATATGTGATACGCATAGGCTAGCCTGTTGGTCCTTTGTGAGGTCCACATTGGCTTTTCACTTTTACTTTCTTTTCTCAATCATACACTTCAAGGAGTTGATATCCATCATCAGTAATTCTGCTACTTAAAATTGGGTCAAAAAGCTGCAAGTTGAGAACGTAGCTTGCATTATTTTGGATAAATTTGGAAAGCCAGTATATGAGGTTTATGAAAAGCAAATTAAGAACATAAACAATAGTTGGTGTTAGCATACATCTAGGTTAAATATACATTCAGTAACAGTTGGAATTAAGAAAGTTCATTTGTAAATAAATGCATAATGACTATACGTAATAGTAGCATAAATGTTGGCCACTTGGCTGCTCTGGGGAAGTACCTTTTGTCATGAATGGAATAATATTGGCCATTAATAAAATTGCAGTATTCTTTAATATAAGGCTTTCTAAATGTTTCACTTGCAATTTGCGAAGTATATGTCATTATTGTTCCAAAGATCATCTTCAACATGAATCTAATATTTATTTGACTAGCTTTCTATGTATGGGGTATTTTGCAGTCATTAGTGGTGGTCTTGATTCGAAGCTTGTGATGTGGGACTTCTCCAAAGGACGACCTTACAAAATTGTGGACTTTGGTATGTGACATGAATTCCTTCTTTGAATTCTTTCAAAACTGTGGGAAAAAATTGTATTAATCTGTAATGAATTACACTGGCCTCTGTTGGGCTATATACAAGAGATTACAAAGAGTAAAAAACTGGAACTAACTAAATTAGGAAATCCTATATTCAGTAATCTCGATTCTCTCTCCATCACATCCCTAAACTCTAGGAAACAGCTATTTACAGGTTTCTAGCACAAATCAGACCACAAATAAAGAAGGAAAGAATCGCATTTTTCGACACTCCCCCTCAAGCTGGTGAATATACATCATCCATTCCCAACTTGCTAATAATCTCTTGAAAAGTAGCACTGTTGAGCCCCTTCGTGAGAACATCTGCTAATTGACCTCCTGTGGGAACGTATGGAGTACAAATTAATTCGCTTTCCAGCTTTTCCTTGATAAAATGCTTGTTTATCTCGATGTGTTTAGTTCGATTGTGTTGCACTGGATTATGTGTTATGCTGATGGCTGACTTATTGTCACAATAGAGTCTCATTGGCCCACTCCATTTAATCTTCTGATCTTCCAGTATGATTCTTAGCCATAACAATTCACAGACTCCTTGTGCCATTGTTCTAAACTCAGCTTCTGCACTTGACCGGGCTACACCATTTTGTTTCTTGCTTCGCCACATTATTAATTACCTCCAAGGAAGGTACAATAACCTGAAGTAGACCTCCGATCTACAAGAGACCCTGCATAATCCGCATCAGTGTAGGCTTCAAGGACAAGCTCGAAGTTCCTCTTGAACATTATCCCTTTTTCCAGGATAAGTTTTCAAGTAACGAAGCACTCTGTAGGTAGCTTGAAGATGGATTTCCTTGGGTCATGCATAAATTGACTGATGACACTCACAGAGTATGCTATGTTCGACCGTGTGTGAGCAAGGTAGATGAGTTTTCCGACTAATCTCTGGTACATCTCTCTGTCTACTGCTCGATCTCCAACAGCCTCTCCAAGTCTATGGTTCTGCTCAATAGGTGTTGCAATTGGTTTGCTTGCTAACATTCCCGTTTCTTTAAGAAGATGAGTGACATACTTTTGCTGAGAAATGAAGATTCCTTGTTTGGAATGAGCTACTTCAATTCCTAGAAAATACTTCAATCTTCCCAAATCTTTTATCTCAAACTCCTTGACCAGACACTCTTTTAAAGCTTGTTTTTCTTTCTCATCATTTTCAGTCACAATTATGTCGTCTACATACACTATCAAGGCTGTAACTCCCCCTGAGGCCGAGTGCTTGATGAAAAGTGTGTGATCTCCCTGACTCTGCTTGTATCCTGTAGCTAACATTACCTTAGCAAATCTTCCAAACCAGGCACGTGGAGATTGTTTCAAGCCGTATAAAGCTTTTCTTAACCGGCATACTTTATTCCCCTCAACTCCTCCAAATCCTGATGGGATGCTCATATAGATTTCTTCTTCCATGTCACCATAGAGAAAGGCATTCTTCACATCATATTGCTATAATCCTCAATCAAAGTTGGCGACTAGTGACAATAGTATCCTCACAGTGTTCATTTTTGCGACCGGAGCAAAAGTCTCTTGGTAATCCACTCCATACGTCTGAGTGTACCCCTTAACGACTAGCCTTGCTTTGTACCGCTCTAGTGACCCATCAACCTTTTAAGGAGAAAACCCACTTACACCCTACTGCCTTCTTTCCTTTTGGTAGATCAACTAACTCCCATGTCTCATTTGTTTCCAATGCATCCATTTCAACCCTCATAGCTTTCCTCCATTCCTCTTTAGATAATGCCTCAGATAAAGTGTTTGGGATAGGAATTTCATTTAGACTCGTGAGAAAACTCTTATGGGCTGGTGAGAATTTCTTAAAGGATACGAAATGGGATAGAGGGTATAGTGGTCGTTTGGTGCACTCTCGAGTCCCTTTCCTCACAGCTATGGGTAGATCCGAGTCAGTTATCTGAGTTTCAGAAAGTTGGTGATGAACAGGTGGAGTGGGTTCATATACCCTTACCTCATTCTCAGGAGTCGGATTGGTGACTTGAACTTGCCTCGGATCCAGAGTTGGACCTTGCTTCCTCACGTACACCTGCTCATACCGAAAATGATCAAAAAATCTATTATCCCTTACTGGAGACTTGGGTGAAAGAGGAGACTCGGGTGACGAAGCAGGAGAATGGGGGTTGTCGAGTGATGATGACTTAGATGAAGGTGAAGATGGTAAATCGAGTAGAAGAAAATCCTTATCTTTCATGATAGATGTCTCCCCCTGAAGATAAGGTTTGGTAAAATATGGTTGCCTTTCCACAAATGTGACATCAGTTGAGATATATAGTTTTCTAGTGGGTGGATGAAAACATTTGTAGCCTTTTTGAGTGGACAAGTATCCTACAAATACACACTTAATGGCTCTAGGATCCAATTTTCCCCGGTTCTTATTATGGACATGGACAAACAAGGTACACCCAAATACTCGAGGAGTAAGATGTAATGTGGCACTAAGGTCAGGATAGAACTTAGAAAGGACTTCCATTGGACTTCTTGATCCTAAGACCCGGGAAGGAATTCTGTTTATGATGTAAGCGGATGTAAGCACTGCTTCTCCCCAACAGTGTTTTGGTACATTGTGATGAAACAAGAGTGCTCGTGTAGTGTTTAGGAGATGATCATTTTTCCTCTCAGCCACCCCATTTTGTTGTGGGGTGTTAATGCAGGAAGACTCATGGATAATTCCCTCCTTTTGAAAGTAAGGAGACAAGACCTGATTGAAATAGTCCCGAGCATTATCAGACCTAAACTTCTTTATTTTTGTACCAAATTGATTTTGGATCATTGTATGGAAATTGGGAAAGATATGACTTACATCAGACTTATTTTTGAGTAAGAATATCCAAGAGACCCTAGTGCAATCATCTATAAAAGATACGAACCATTGTGAGCCAGAAATATTTGGAACTGTTGAGGGCCCCCATATATCACTGTGAATTAAATAGAAAGGAGAAAAACTTCTTTTATTGCTAATGGGAAATGATACACGAGTGTGTTTCGCATACTCACAAATGTCACAATGAAAAGTTCTAATTTCCAAACCCTTAAACAAAGAAGAAGACATGAATTTTAAACTTGCAAAAGACGGGTGTCCAAGACGAAAATGGTGCAACCAGATGACATCTTTATTGGAGGAAGAAAGGAGCGAAGTAGATAAACTTGGCTTGATTATATTTAGTTGACTGGGTGTCTCGAGATAGTAAAGTCCATCCTTCTCCTTAGCAAGCCCAATCCTCCTCCCCGTACCCTGGTCATGAAATTCACTGTAAGATGGGTAAAACATAACATGACAATGTGAGTCTCTTGTAAGCTTTTGTATGGACACAAGGTTAGTGGATAATTTTGGAACATGTAGAACATTTTTAAGGACAAGACTAGGGGTAATGTGGATATCTCCTACACCTGCTACCGTGGTTGTAGTTCCATCGGCAACGGTGATTTTCCTATTGCTTGGACATGGGGTATAAGTTCTGAACTGGTTTGAGGCATGTGTCATGTGGTCTGTGTGGCTCCTGAGTCTATAATCCATGAATCCACAAACAATTTATCATAAACATTTAATCCAAGAGGAAATGAAGATTCACCTGAGAGAGCTAAAGAACAAGCACCAGACGAAGGCTTCTTAAGTGACCCCAGTAGACTTCTTAACTTCTCTATTCCTTCATTGTTGAATCCTCCATGTCCTTGTGTTTGGTCCTGACTGAAGTGAGAAGCCATATGGGCCTGCCCTTGTTGTCGTTGCTGCTGTCCTCCTTTATTTCCCCATTCACAGCTGGCTGTTGAAGGTTTCCCGTGCAATTTCCAGCAGCGATCTCTCGTATGTTGCGGATTTTTACAGTAGGAACACCAGAGATCATCTCGGTTTGCCCCCTTTTAACAATTCTGCCTTTCCATGCTCAGCATTTGGTGGCTGTTCCAGGGTGAGACCCTGTTGTTTGTTACCAGAAACCACGAGTGCAGAGCTGTCAACCGGTTGGTGTTCAAGCATAACCCCTCTTCTACTCTCTTCAGCCTGAATCAACGAAATCGTCTCATTAAGGGATGGTACCTCCTCCTTGCCCAGAATCTGAATCCTTACTTGATCGAATTCAGAGTTTAGACCTGCGAGAAAGTCATAAACGCGATCTCTTTCAATGAAATTTTTTATTACAACTGCACATTCGCTGTATTTCAAATCAATCACCCTGTAATAATCCAGTTCTTGCCACTGGTTTTGCAGGAAATTAGCATATTCGGTCACAGTTTTATTCCCCTGTTTTGTCGCTGCCGTCTTGGTCTTGATTTCGTATATCAGCGCTGTGTCATGGACCTTGGAATAGGTCTGATTCAGGGCATCCCAGGTTGCCTTTGCAGTCGGCAGGAACATACATGTATCACTAATTTCGGGTGTCATGGAATTCCACAACCAGGACATGATCATTGAGTCCTCCTCGTCCCACACTTCGAAACCTGACTAACCTTTCTTGGGTCCAGTCCCCAACAAATGGCTCAATTTTCCTTTTCCTTTTAGAAAGGTCCGAACCAATTGAGACCATTTCAAGTAGTTTTTGTTGTTAAGTCGGTATGCTGTTTGGATGTTCTGCAGTTTGCCTGTGGCACGCGACAACTGCTCTTCCTCTGCTGATTGGGACGGTTGAGCTGCAGGGGTGGATGATATCGTCTCTGACATTCTTCAAGAGTTGGCTATGAAGGCCGAACAAAAGAGGGAAAATGATTCTGGGTTGTGCGAAATTTGGCAGAATATTACCGGAAAGTGACGGCGATGAAGGCACGTCACGCGTCAAATTTTCCCAGAAAACCTTAAGCCTTTCGGCTCTGATACCATGTGGGAATTTTTTTTATTAATCTGTAATGAATTACATGGGCCTCTATTGGGCTATATACAAGAGATTACAAAGAGTAAAAAACTGGAACTAACTAAATTAGGAAATCCTATATTCAGTAATCTCGATTCTCTATCCATCACATCCCTAAACTCTAGGAAACAGCTATTTACAGATTTCTAGCACTAATCAGCCACAAATAAAGGAGGAAAGAATCGCATTTTTCCACAAAAACCAATCGTTCACAAAATTTAAGTCTGAGATAGCAGCCTGGACATATATTTACTTTGTCTCCAGCGCATGCAAAATATAGGATCAATTTACCTTTTCAAATTCTTGGCTGCTATTTGAGCTGATAAAATCTAAGTTTGCTTCATTTGGAGGATCTCCTCAACTTTAATTATATTTTGGGTGGAAATTGGGTGGTTAGGATTATGCCCATAAGCATGTACTGTAAAAAAATGAAAATTCCATTCCCGCTTTGTTATCTTCCCTCTCCATTCATCTTATTTTTCCTTCTCTTTTTTGTTTACACTAGGTGACTTGAAATCGAGTGGGGCCAGCCTAGTTGGGTTTTGAGGTGCTCAAATTCAGCCCGCCCTAACTCAAGCTCGACCTAACATCCAATTTGAAACCTATAAAAACCTGCAACCCGATGGGTGTTATTGTCTTCTTGGTCCTGAGACTAATGAGAATTTAGTGATAGCAATATGAATAGCTAAATGCAACTAGTTCCCTCGAGGAGAGAATTCCCTGGAAGAAGAAGAAGATACATCTTCTTGTTGATACAGATGTGATAGAAAATTATGCTCAAATCATGTAGAAATTAGAGAACTATCTTTGATAAAAGAAGTGAGGTATCAAAGAAAAATTACAGCAGTTAAAACAAAAAAGGGAAGGGAGAAGAAAGTAATTACTGGAACTTTTGCATTACTAACGAGTTTAAAGATGGCAGAAGTCTCACATGAGAATTTCAAAGCTTGAGGAGATATTCTGGTATTTCGTTACAAAAACCTAAAGCCAAATAGAGGAGAATAAACTTCACTAGTAGGTGTTATTTATTTATTTAATATTTTTTAAGTACCAGTAGGCCTTTTTGCCTTACGAGAGTTACCTGAGTAAAAGGCAGAAAAGCAAAATGACGATGTGGACCAATTCAGCACATTTGTGAAATAGTAAAAGTAAACTCTATCCACCAAAATAACTGTATACATTCACAGAGTACCAAGTTACAGGTCAGGCAGCGTGGTACAACAAGAAACACCGGTTCTGAGCCTGGTGTCACTTGGTTAAAATCTATATTTAAAATTGTTTTTAGAGCTCCATTTACTTTGAGGTCAAACAATATCAATCCAGATGCCTAAAAAGCTGACTATGTGCCGCTGTTGGGCCGCTCTTCTCATTTTACAGTGGTAATGAGAAAATGTATAACCCATTTTGAATCTATTGGTCTCTAAGGGATGCACCCAATCACCCAGAAATCACTTGCAGTGTGTGTGTGTACGGAGAGTTCAGAATGGGGTCTCCACTCGATCCCTCTCTTGAAAATTTTTTATAGCTCATAACCTCTATGCTTCAGACTGCATTTGGGAATAACACTATGTCAGTTATGAGTGATAGAATGACACACCCTCGTTGACACCATTAATTTCCTTTGTTTGAACTTTTTATATTTTAATAGAAAATAGAAGAAAATGAGATATTATTGTGGTTGTGGTTTGTGCTTGGTCAATGTATTAGAGCTATGTTACCATTATTTTTTACTTCTTGTTTTTGCTGCAGGCGCTCCTGATGAGGACAGTAGGGGTAATGCTGGACAGTGTTGCAATCCTGCTTTTGTCCATGCTCTAGCAGTTCCAGAAATTGATATGTTAGAAAAATCAGACAAGGTATGTGTTGTGGCTAGGGGCGATGGTGTTGTTGATGTGATCAATATCGATTCAGAACTTGTTCCTGAGTCAAAAAGTTCCTCAAGGCCCCTGAAAGGTAATCGAGCAAGATCAAAAGGCAGTGTTCCATCATCAAGTACTGAAACCGTAGAGCAAAATGGGAGAAAGAAGTTGCACCTGGATTACACTTTGGGAGGACATACTGCTGCTGTATCCTGCGTGTAAGTACTTCAATTAGTTGGTCTATGAAAATTCAAATCACTCATTGATGCCAGTATAATTCAACAGGGCATTTTCGATGTTTGGAGAGAAAGGAAGGTTTATCATTTCAGGCGGGAATGATAAATTAGTGAAGGTATGGGATTGGTCCATATATTATAATGGTAGTCAAACTAGCAGCGATGGTGATCTTCTACCCTTAAACATTAGCTTGAGCAAAAAGGTGAGTTTCCCCAGCATTGTCCTCGAACTATCTTGCTCCTCAAATTTATTTTTCTGTGTATTTATCATTTTTCATCATGGCACTCTTACCTGGTCAGGTCAATTGGCTCTGTACCACTCCAACTGATTCAGAAAACCTTGTTGTGTGCGATACATCCAAAGTGGTGAAGGTTTATACTGTTACGTAGAACGCAACTGTTGGCTTTCACAAACGCAAACCTCTCACTAGCCTACAACCAAAGAGTTGCCCCCGGAGAAAGACTGTTTTCCGTTTTTTTCAGATTACTGGGAGTGCATGCACTTTGGGTAGCCCTTTTCCTATCTGAAACTTGAAGAGAGCTGATTCTCTTTCCCTCGACAGGGGAAAGTTGTTCCACAACCTTTTGTTGCTGGGAAGTATGACAATGGACCAATAGCCGGCTTTTTCAGCTGGTTTTGTCTATCGGAGTTGGAAGAAATAGGCATATTGTATCAGAGGAAAATATCTATGAAGATTTAAGTACTTGTTATGTTGCCATTCTATTAAATTGGGAAAAATGAAACTAGTCAAAAATTTCAGCATCTTAAGGGTGAAAATGGGGACATGGGTGAGGTAGGGTGGAGGTTGTGATAGATAGATGTTTTTATTTATTTTATTGATCAGTGACTGGTATATCTGGGATAGTTCTATGTTAACTTCTGACCAGCAAAATAAGACTTGAGAAATCGATTTTGTTATTTTCAATTGTAAAGTACATGTATAAACTCAATTATGAATTTTTTGGATTTCAACCAGTTAATTTGGTGTAATTCACCATTGCAGAGACCCAATGATTTATTTTATTTTATTTTTATTTTTAAATTCTATGGTCAGTGGATGCAAGGTCATTGGTGGTGGGGTTATGTGGTTGCATCATAATTAAATTTGCATTGGACTATAAATTATTTTATTTTATTTATTTACATATATATATATATATATATTGTTGTTGTTGTCGTCTGTCTTTTATTGGGACAACAGTCCGAAGCAAATTGTAGATCTACAAGAACAAAATAAAATCATAATATTAATTTTTTAACTAATATTTATTTATTTGTTTTATCAAAAAAATAATAATAATAGCAAGATCTATTTTACTTAAAAAATGAAAAAGAAATGGGAACCTTATGCAATGGCTTCAAGACTTTTGAGGCTCAAGGTTGGTTGGTTGGTTGAAGATGTGGCAAGTCCAACTATAACCTTCCTTAAAACTCCCGCAAAATTTCAAATCTTTAAATAAAGAAAAAGACGTTGCTTCTCATCTCTCTCTTTCTGCAAACAATGTGACAC
Source organism: Cornus suecica (assembly GCA_963922005.1). Taxonomy (NCBI): domain Eukaryota; kingdom Viridiplantae; phylum Streptophyta; class Magnoliopsida; order Cornales; family Cornaceae; genus Cornus; species Cornus suecica. Next base: position 64,100,779 of record OY998241.1, on the reverse strand, counting down.
CAACACCCTAACCTCCACTCCATGTCCTACCAAAAGCCTCTACCCTCCACCTCCCATCACCAATACAAAAATCTTAGGACTACCACCATTACCATTCCATTCCATTCCAAGCAACAAACTCTAGGGTGGGTTCGGATTGTTTCCGTATAAAAAAGGGAAAAAAACCAACAAATCAAGAACCGAAAACAAAAAACCCTAAGCCAAAATGATGGAGTCTGGGGCTCCTATATGCAGCACATGTGGAGAACAAGTGGCTTTGAATTCAAATGGAGAGGTGTTTGTGGCTTGTCATGAGTGCAGTTTCCCCATTTGCAAGTCTTGTTTCGATCATGACATCAAAGAAGGGCGCACTGCGTGTATTCGATGTGGCGCTCCCTATGAAGGTATCAACACATCTATCTGATGCACTTCTAGTTGTATTTTTTTTTGGTTCTGTTTCTAATCTACCACAAACATGTTAAAGTTGTTTTGAAAAACAGTTTTGCATTGTGTTCTGTGAATTGATTGTTTTATTTTTTTTGTATCCTATTGCTTGTATATTGCTGATACCAAGTAGGGAAACAAAGGGTTTTGATAAATTTTGTTTACTATTAGTTGCTAATTGATAATTTTGAGAGGAACCCACAAATCTTCAGAACATATTGTGCAAGTGAATAATAGTCGAACATTATTCAGTAAAATTTTGAAGCCTCTATGGCTGGAATTATTTAGTTTGCATATCCCTTTGGTGTGTGAATTTAACATGGTGACCTCAAAGAAACGTGTATATTTGTACTCTTTGGGGCCGAAATTGTGCATTTTTTATGATTGCATAGTTTGATATTTTGAATTTTCTTTTGTTGTTTGAGTTTGAAACAATGGCCTCAAAGAAATTCGAAAAATGAGAGTATATTTGTATTTATATTTATTATTTGAATTGTTAAAACTACAATTAAATCTCTCATCTCTATGCATGCTTGATCTTCACAGAAATTCCTGTTATGGCTGATGCTGAAACAGAACCATCCGGTGATCGTTCCACAATGGGGGCCTACCTCAATAATTCTGAGGTATGATTGTAAACAACCTATATAAGAGGGGGTGAAAGTAATAAGAGTGATGTTTGGTTGCTGACAAAAATGTTACAAAAACTTACATATTCCCTTTTCCTTACAAGTCTTTTCATTTGTGCAGTACTGGTTTTGTATATTCAATGTGTTTGTGTATAGAATTTCGCTATGTTAAATTGCTAACATACTCCTCATGTAACTCCTTGGTAGGTACAAGATGTCGGACTTCATGCTAGAAATATAAGTGTATCTACAATAGACAGTGGTAAGTAGATCAGCATTTGTATCATATGATTAACTCGATTCTTAAGTTTTATTCTATAAATAGCGTTTTACTGAGACATCGGATCGTCTGTTTCCCCCCTTCTTCTGAAGAGATGAATGAATCCGGGAACCCAATATGGAAGAATAGGGTGGAGAGTTGGAAGGATAAAAAGAACAAGAAGAAAAAGGCGCCAAAGAAAGTTGTCAAAGAAGCTGAAATTCCAGATGAGCAGCAGATGGAAGAAAAGCCGCAGTAAGTATATGGAAAATAAGTTTGATTTCAAATAGAGAATAAAAATAAAATTAACTAGAAGGTTGTGGTATGACCAAAATTGAAATTATTGTCCATTTATGTGTGTTGGTTTATGGTAGAACTAGAAAAATATTAAGGGTCATTTTTGGAACTAATTTCCAAAATATAAGTGCCTTTCATGCATCACTCAAAGGTGCCTTCAATTGTTGGAGGTTGTGAAATGGATAATCGTTATTGATTGCTCATGGCTTTAATGCATGAAAAACAAAAACATATTATCATGAGGTTGTGAAATGGATAATCGCTATTGATTGCTCATGGCTTCAATTGTTGGAGGTTGTGAAATGGATAATCGCTATTGGTCATTTTAGTGTATCATGAATTTTACTAATCATGCATTTCTTCTGTTAAGTCATTCTTTATCCATATCGTTCCTGATCTCCAGAGAAAAACAAAAACATATTTCATTGCCAAATCTATAATGTTTTTGGTCATATTGCATTGAAATTATAATTAAACATTCTTCAATATTAGAATGTTCATGTATCGTTGAGATTCGATGATTGCTTGCGCAGGTCAGCAGATGCCTTGCAGCCACTTTCGAGAATAGTTCCGATCCCAAAGAACCAACTCACACCATACAGAGTTGTGATTATCATGCGGTTGATCATTCTAGGCCTTTTCTTCCACTATAGAGTGACAAATCCTGTTGACAGTGCTTTCGGTCTGTGGCTCACTTCTGTCATTTGCGAGCTCTGGTTTGCTGTTTCTTGGGTGTTGGATCAATTTCCTAAATGGTCTCCTATTAATAGGGATACATTTATCGACAGACTATCTGAAAGGTAGCTCCCCTCATTGCAAAACTCATACTCACATATTGAGAATAGAATCTCTAATTTAGAAGATAAAAAAAGAAGAAAAATGGTTTTTTCTAGATGGTTTGATGTCAAACGTTTCATTCGTCCTCTATTTTCAAAATTCTCTGTTTGTCTTCAAATTCATCCTTTGTCTGATTGAATAAACATTTTTGGAGCAACCCTTTTGACATTGGTCAAAGATTTGATTTTTACAAGTAGTACTAGGCATTCAAGTATAGCATTTTCACCACTAACTTGCAATTACTTTTACCTATTTGTGACCATATAATATCTTGTGCGGTTAACTTTGGAATGACTTTAGCACCAGAGGTAGAAAATCTTGTAATTTTATAGCAAATTGTAAATGTTTAAAGAGATATTATACCTGTCATGCTAGGTATGAAAGAGAAGGCGAGCCCAATGAATTTGCTGCAGTGGATTTCTTTGTGAGTACGGTTGATCCATTGAAAGAACCGCCACTTATTACTGCCAATACTGTGCTCTCAATCCTTGCTGTGGACTACCCTGTGGATAAAGTCTCCTGCTACGTGTCTGATGATGGTGCTGCTATGCTTACATTTGAGTCTCTTGTTGAAACAGCTGATTTTGCAAGGAAGTGGGTTCCGTTTTGCAAGAAGTTTTCGATTGAACCACGTGCACCTGAGTTTTATTTTTCGCAGAGGATTGACTACTTGAAAGATAAAGTGCAGCCTTCTTTTGTTAAGGAACGTAGAGCAATGAAAGTGAGCAACTAAATCTGTCATTTCACTTGTAGTTCTTGGACTCCTAGTTTCTTTTGTTGAATGCTTTAACATGTTAACTGTACTGTAAAAGATTATAATTGTGTAAATGTTATCCAAAACTAACCTTTTCATTATGGCTTCGTGTCTGATCACAGAGAGATTACGAAGAGTACAAAGTGCGGGTAAATGCATTAGTGGCAAAGGCTCAAAAAACACCAGATGAGGGCTGGACAATGCAAGATGGAACATCTTGGCCAGGAAATAACACACGCGACCACCCTGGGATGATTCAGGTTGATTCTAGTTCTTACTTTTATAGGCATGGTTTGGCATTGACATAATGTAGTGTTTTCGGTTCATATATGTTAATGGTTCAATCGAATTGTCTCGAGTGAACTAAACACACCTAGTACATTAAATGTCTGAAAAGTGCAATTCGTGCCAATTTTTTTTACTTGACTTCACCGTATCACAATGGTTCTTGCAAATAAGTAATCATCTTTTTATCAAATTCTAGTGGTGTTTGCACCTATATATTTATCAGTTTACGCTATCAATTACTACAAAATTTGAACTTTTAAAGTTCTTTCATGTTGGAGAGAATTTCTCTCTGAACTGCTCCTTTCAATTTCTAGGTGTAAAAGCTGTAGTTTGCTAGTTTGAAAGCTGTAGTAACTGGCTTGTTGGACATCTGCAGAAGCTATGGGAAACCTCTTTCCTTCTATAGAGTTTTTTGCACATTATATGTATTTTATAGTGCACTTGAGTGTGGTGTTTAGAGAAAACGGATTTAGCTTTGGCGTCTGTTACGTTCATATCTGATTCTTGAGGAACTCTTTTGCACAGAAACTTCCGATCACATAATGTTGAAAAACTCAATATTAGCCACTAGCTTTTCTTTCACCTTCATTAGGCTTTCCTTCAACAAAATGATGCCCAAGGCATAGACGAAAATTAACTTCCCGCATTGGTATTTGTCTCCAAATTTTGCACATAATAGAATTTAGTATGTACTTTAGTGTTCAGTGTTATCAGAAATTGAGTTCATTAAGATGATGCCATGTGTTTTTGTTTTCCAATTCAATTTGATAGTGTTAACAAAGATTCCAGGTGCATATATCCGACTATGCACTAAACTGTTTCTTACAGAATGCTTCACAAAGTCGCATTTTTTTAGACTAAAAATTTGACATGTTTTTTCCTATTCACAGTTTTGTTTTTTTGTTTTTTTCCCAGGTATTTCTTGGACATAGTGGTGCCCATGACATAGAGGGAAATGAACTTCCCAGATTGGTTTATGTTTCGAGAGAAAAGAGACCTGGCTACCAACACCACAAAAAAGCCGGTGCTGAAAATGCTCTGGTATTTCTGTAGTCATTGTTAATAGTACATTACTTCAGTTCTGACTTTCAAGGATGTAATTTTACATATATAGCTCAATGATTTGTTCATTACAGGTAAGGGTGTCTGCAGTTCTCACAAATGCTCCCTACATCCTCAATCTTGATTGTGACCACTACGTGAACAATAGCAAGGCCGTCCGGGAGGCAATGTGTTTCTTGATGGATCCACAAGTCGGTCGTGATGTATGCTATGTGCAATTTCCTCAAAGGTTTGATGGCATTGATCGCAGTGATAGATATGCCAACCGCAACATAGTCTTCTTCGATGTAAGCTTACCCTATAATTTATAAGGATTCTGCATATTTTATGTAGAATTTGGGGAAACATCATAATGTACTAAAAAAAAAAAAAAAGGGATATTTTTAGAGCATTTGGCTGCTAAGTCTGGATTTGAACTGCAGCAGAGAATGTGCTCTAGATACAATCCATACATTTTATGCTATTTTCGTATTAGATAATATTAACACGAAAGTGTTAGTCGAAGTAAAATAGTAGTACAGTGGTAAGAATAAGAAATAACTATAATCTGAATCATGGTTGCTATATAACCCCTAGTGGTGAACTTTTTGAGAATTCTTTGGTTCTTGATTTCAGATTAACATGAAGGGACTGGATGGCCTTCAAGGACCAATGTATGTGGGGACAGGTTGTGTTTTCAACAGGCAAGCACTATATGGCTATGGACCTGCATCATTGCCCAGTTTACCCAAGTCTTCATCTTGTTGCTGCTGTGGCCCGAAGAAGCCTTCCAAAGATCTCTCAGAGGTTTCCCGAGATTCTAAAAGGGAGGATCTAAATGCCGCCATTTTTAACCTCCGGGAGATTGATAGTATGTCAAATCCATTAGCACATCTTCATTAAGGCAAACTGTTAGTGAAGTTTCGCAATCATTAAGATACGTTTTAATTCCGTCTTGCAGATTATGATGACCATGAGAGGTCACTACTCATGTCACAGATGAGCTTCGAGAAAACATTTGGCTTGTCTTCAGTGTTCATCGAGTCTACACTCATGGAGAATGGAGGAATTGCTGAATCTGCCAACCCTTCCACACTAATCAATGAAGCAATTCAAGTCATTAGCTGTGGTTATGAAGAGAAGACTGCTTGGGGAAAAGAGGTTGGTCTTCTCAAGTCTTGCTATAATATAACTGTTCAATTCCATCTGTGTGTATTAGGACTAGGAAAAGGTTGCTAGATTTCGATCTTCATTGGCTTCAGTTCATCTTCGGATGAATAGTAGTTTTTTCCCCCTCTAATTATTCTATCTTGTTAATATCAACCGGACACTACTGGTCTGCTTGGTATATATTTCTGGGAACAATTTTTTGTTTTCTGAAAATTGAAAATCAGAAAACCGTACTATTCCATTGAATGTTCAATTTTTTGTGCTATGTCTTTCAGATTGGGTGGATATATGGTTCAGTGACGGAGGATATCTTGACGGGGTTCAAGATGCACTGTAGAGGGTGGAGATCAATATACTGCATGCCTTTAAGACCCGCATTCAAGGGTTCGGCGCCCATCAACTTGTCTGATAGGTTGCACCAAGTTCTGAGGTGGGCGCTTGGATCTGTCGAAATTTTCCTGAGCAGACATTGCCCTCTGTGGTATGGTTTTGGAGGCGGCCGCCTTATGTGGCTCCAAAGATTGGCATACATCAACACCATTGTCTACCCATTCACATCTCTCCCTCTCATTGCATATTGCACACTGCCTGCAATTTGCCTCCTGACTGGTGATTTCATCATTCCTACGGTAATTTCTTTCGTCCTCAATCTTCCAATCTTTTTTCGAGTTTGTAGAAGCAGTAAAAAAAATTTAGTTAAAACAATTTGGGAATTGTTGTCACATCCAAATTCAGCAAGGACTAGAAAAGTTAGTATATTTGGAGGGAATACATTGAGAGAAAAGAAGCACAGTGCTAGTAAAATTGCAATTTTGGTACAGTAAAAATGTAAAATGACAAGCGTGAGAATGTGCGTTCTAGTACGCCAACCACTATTTGTGTTAACAATGACCAACTCTAAGATTTTATATAATGCAGCTCTCGAATCTAGCTAGTGTATGGTTTCTTGGCCTCTTCATTTCCATCATCGCAACGAGCGTGCTAGAGTTGCGCTGGAGTGGAGTGAGCATCGAAGACTTGTGGCGCAACGAGCAGTTTTGGGTGATAGGAGGAGTTTCAGCCCATTTCTTCGCCGTCTTCCAAGGCATTCTCAAAATGACTGCTGGCCTCGACACTAACTTCACCGTGACAGCAAAGGCAACGGATGACGTTGAGTTTGGCGAGCTCTATGTGATCAAGTGGACCACAGTTTTGATCCCTCCAACAACCCTCCTCATTGTCAACTTGGTGGGCGTTGTTGCTGGTTTTTCGGACGCTCTAAACAAAGGGTACGACGCTTGGGGTCCTCTTTTCGGGAAGATGTTCTTCGCCTTCTGGGTGATCCTCCATCTCTATCCATTCCTCAAGGGGCTTATGGGGCGCCAAAATCGGACTCCGACCATTGTTGTGCTTTGGTCAGTGCTCTTGGCCTCTGTTTTCTCTCTGGTTTGGGTGAAGATCAATCCATTTGTGAGCAATGATGATGGTACAGCCCTTACACAAGGCTGCATTTCCATTGATTGTTGAAGACACCATAACTAAGGTTACCATATACATATATATATTTTGTTTCAATGTAGCTCTCTTTGCCTAAGTGAGTGTTTTGATTAGTTTGATATTTACAAGTAAATTTTTGTCAATTTGTACAATGTTTTTACTTGAAGTTCTTCCATGTATAATTTCTAGCACTGCTGCTTTCTGCTTCAAAATAAAGAAGATATAAGCAAGTAGTAGCATTGTAGCAATATAGATACAACGTGTGTATGGTTTTACTCATCTTCTTTGTTCTTTGTTCCTTTTTTCTTTTTTGGTGAATCTCTTCTATTTTTATTTCAGTGTAAGTTAAAAATATATATAGTTAAGATTAATATATTTTAATTTTAATATTAATATTAATATTAATATATTAATATTAATATAATAATATATTAATATTAAAATTTATATTAATATTAATATTAAAATATATTAATATATTTTTATTATATTAATATTTTAATATTAATATATTTTACTTTTAATATTAATATTAATATAATAATATATTAATATTAAAATTTATAATATTAAAATATAAATATTATATTCGGTGCTACAGTGATTCGGGTTGCTACAGTGGTTTGCTACAGTACCCGCACCATCCAAAACCATCAAAAAGATGGTTTCAAAATCCTTCACAAATTTGACACTATGGTTTGCTACAGTACCATTTTTTGGCACCATTTTACCAAACATGGTTTGGTACCATTTTTTGACACCAAAACCATGTTTTTGGCACCAAACCTGTTTACGAAACAGGCCCTTAAAGTTTCATAAAATGTTGCACCATGGGCTTGCCCTCAATTTTTTTTACCCTTTTACCCTCCAAACTTTTGTATTTCCACCTTACCTTTAATCATATCCTTACTATTATATTTCTTAATTCTTTAAATTACAAAAATATTATTTCTTTTAGTTAGAATATTAATTATGCCATTTACCTTTAATGTATTAGACTAAATATACTCTCAAATGTTAATTTTTTTTTTGTAAGTTTTAATTATTTTATTTGTAAATCAATTAACTTGTTATTAAATTTTAGTTTGATTTAAATCATAAAACTCAATCCTAATTAATATATTCATAAATAAATCACAATTTATGAATATATTTTTATGAAAAGAAAGTTTCATTTGGCAAAAAAAAAAAATTAATTAGGATAATGAGTTTTATTGGAAAATGATATATATTTTGAAATATATATATAATTCGTCAAAAATATATATTTTTCGAATTGTTTTAAAAAAAATATGAATTTTTTAGGAAAACTATATATTATGTTCCAAAATATGATTTTTTCCGAAAAATATTTTTTTTGAGAAAAATATATATTATTTTCCAAAATATGATTTTTTTCCGAAAATAATATAATTTTTTTCCGAAATATATATTTTTTATATTTTAGAAAATAATGTATATTTTTCATAAAAAATTCATATTTTTTAAAACAATTCGAAAAATATATATTTTTGACGAATCATATATATATTCCGAAATATATATCATTTTCCAATATATATATATTCCAAAATATACATATTTTTTCAAAAAATAATTTTTTTGAAGGTTTGATTTCACTAAACCCTCCTATACTATTGATGGTAGTTTAGGTATTATGACTCAAAATCATATTTTGGAACATAATATATATTTTTCTCAAAAAAATTATTTTTCGGAAAAACTTCATATTTTTGAAAATAATATATATTTTTCTCAATAAAAATTATTTTTTGGAAAAAAAACATATTTTGGAACATTATATATATTTTTCCCAAAAACATTATTTTTTGGAAAAAATTCATATTTTTTAAAAGAATTCGGAAAATATATATCATTTTCCAATAAATATATATATATATATTTACAAATATACCAAACTAAAATCAAACTAAAATTTAATACCAAGTTAATTGATTTACAAATAAAATAATTAGAACTTATAAAAAAAAATTTAACATTTGAGAGTATATTTAGTCTAATATATTAAAGGTAAATGACATAATTAATATTCTAACTAAAAGAAATGATATTTTTGTAATTTAAAGAATTAATAAATATAATAGTAAGGATATGATTAAAGGTAAGGTGGAAATACAAAAAGTTTGGAGGGTAAAAGGGTAAAATAATTTGAGAGCAAACCCATGGTGCAAGAAAATGAAAGTTGAGGGGGGTTTAATTAGTTGAGGGTGTATAATAAAGAAAGAGAGTAAACTTGGGGGTTTTAAGCAATTTACCCTTATAAATAAAATGCTCCTTTTTTGTTTTTTTTTTTGATGAAACCCTTCTCTTGAATTTAGATGTACATAGAGAATGAAAAGACATGGGAGTTTGGGGCTTATTATTGTTGTTGGTTAATTTCACAAAACCCCCTTATGCTATTCAATTTAATTAATTAATCATCACTTTGTCCACTTTGTCCCATATACTATTTAATTTCATCATTACGCTCCTCCCATCACATTTTGAGTCATAATATTCAAACTACCCTCAATAGTATATGGTGGTTTAGTGAAATCAAGCCTTTAAAAAAAATTATTTTTCGAAAATAAATTATTTGTTTTGTAAAAACTATAAATTTAAAAATATATATATTTTTCGAAAAATATATATATTTCAGAAAAAATATATATATTTCGGAAAATATATATTTCAGAATATATATATAATTCATGAAAAATATATACTTTCCGAATTGTTTTCAGAAAATATGAATTTTTTCCGAAAAATATTTTTTTTGGGAAAAATATATATTATGTTCCAAAATATGATTTTTTTTTGAAAAATATTTTTTTTTGATAAAAATATATATTATTTTCCAAAATATGAATTTTTTCCGAAAAATATTTTTTTGCCAAAAATATATATTATTTTTTCCAAAAATAATATAATTTTTATCTGAAATATATATTTTTAATATTTTGGAAAATAATGTATATTTTTCACAAAAAACTTATTTTTCATAAAAAATTCATATTTTTTAAAAACAATTCGGAAAATATATATTTTTGACGAATTATATATATATTCCGAAATATATATCATTTTCCAATATATATATATTCCAAAATATATATATTTTCCAAAATATATATTATTTTCGAAAAATATTTTTTTTTTCTGAAATATATATATATATTTTTGAAATTTATAGTTTTTACGAAAAATATAATTTATTTTCAAAAAATAATTTTTTTAAAGCTTGATTTCACTAAACCATCTATACTATTAAGGGCAGTTTAGGTATTATGACTCAAAATGTGAGGGGATGGGGCATAGTGATGAAATTAAATAGTATAAAAGATAAAGTGGATATAGTGGGGGTTAGTTAATTAAATTGAATAGTATAGGGGGTTTTGTGAAATTAACCCTTAGTTTAATGATTTATTGTAGATTTGCTTTTGTTATGGGGACCATATATATATATATATATATATATATATATATATATATGTATAATTGTATTGAAGTTGCGGAAATTCCTTGGAAATGTTACGGTGCGTTTGGATAGGGGTGTTTCCATTTTTGTTCTTGTTTTTTTCATTGTTCACGGGAACAAAAATGCGTTTGGGAGCCTTTGATGGTTTTTTATTTTCGTGAACAGTAAAAAAAACGTTTTCTCACCCTTAGTTCAAAATTTGAGAACACCAAAATGGTGTTTTTTTGTTTTCGGCACTGTTTATTCTCAGCAAAAAAAAAATTAATTATTGCAGATTCCTTAACCTTCATCTTCAACCTCCAAACCCTAACCTCCAATTTTTTTATTTTTTTTTTCCAAAAATTTTTAGACAAAATTTCCAACCAAACGTGTTTTTGTTTCCGGATTATCCTTAGAACAAGATTAAAAAAAAATTTATTTTTAAGAAATAAAAAATAAAAATAAAAATACTAATTTCCAAACACAGACTTGGAGACCACAAACACAATGGCTTCCTTTTCAAGTGGACGATGTAGCATGGAGTATGTCCTCAAGGAATCAGTGTCCCCAACGGTCACTTTGACAGATGTATGTGTATGCGTGCCCAAATATTTTACCGTTTGTTTGGCACTGACAATTTGCATGTATTACTATTTTATAATAGTTAAAATGCTGTCTCATTTTTTAAAAATAAAAGAAAAAAGAACAAAACTTATTGGGCCATTTTACAAGTATATTCAGCACTAGCCTCTTATTTATTTATTTATCTATTTTTGAGGTCTAATATTACACCTTCCATGCCAACTTTGACCCATATAAAACAATAGTATTACATAAAGCAAAAGAAACTTTCTAATATTACGATATACTAACTTTTCCCGTTAACTTATTGAATAATCTATAACTATTAATATTTAGTGGCCACGTCCAATTAATCTAGACTTCAATTAAAGGAGGTGGATACAATAGATTTTATTAGTATAATAAAGTGACACTCCATGTAACAGCCCGATAGACATTCCCTATCGCATAATTGTGGAGTTCTAGTGGGTTTTTAACTATCACAGTTTTAAAACGCGTCATGTTATAGAAAGGTATGACACTCACATATAATACGTAATTTTTCCTTACTCAGGCAATGTGGGATTGTGCATCTATAATTCGCCAGTGCGATAGTCTGTTAGTGTTATCTGCACCCGCCCACATAGATCGCTACACTCCATTTCAGTTCTGATTAAAATAAATCTCCATGTGAAAATTTCTCATCTTTTTGTCTAGAATTCGGTAAAAAAATATGAATTAGTGGAGAAGAAGTTTCATGGTCCAACCTCATATAACCCTTTTTCTTTTTTTCATTACTTGAAACGTATATTTCCCTTTTCTTGCTTTTATCTCATAAGTTATATTCATACATATATAGACCTGTCAATGGATCGGATTCGGATCGGATAAGTTAAATCCAAATCCAATTTGTTGAGAAATCGGATTATCGGATTCGGATCCTAATCGGGTTATCGGATTTTATTTTCAATCCATATCCGGTTAATATCGGATTCGGATCGGATTCGGATCATAATCGGATTATTGATAAGTCTATTGATAAGGATGACAAAAACTCCCAATCCACGATCCGAATCCAATAATTCGACAGATTTTCACTTAATTAATTCATATTCGAATTTCTTCATTATAGAATACCTGATCCAAATATTTAATTAAAAAAATACAAAAATTAATAATTACTGAAACACTAAAATTATTCACACTTTTAATAATTGTATTTATGATCAATCATTATTAATAAATAATAAAATAATTAACAACTAATATTTATATACATGTACAATATTAAATATATACACACACATATATATATATATATATATATGTATATTTTATCGGATCGGATTATTATCGGATCAGATTAGGCTAATCCAAATCCAATTTGTTAAGGAATCGGATTATCGGATTCGGATCATATTCGGGTTATCGGATTTTTTTTGCAATCCAAATCCGACTAATCGGATCGGATTCAGATCGGATTCGGATCAAAATCCAATCCATTGACAGGTCTATACATATATACACATACATATACATATACACACATTCACATACATTGTTACATATATATATATATACATATATATATATATACATATATATATATATACATATTTATTTATATAACACATCGAGTCATTAGTTTCAAAGAAAAATCACACTAAAGTTAAAACATTACCTTGCTTGGCTTTGATTCCCATAATAAAAAGGGTGCTTATACTACTTTAACTACAGTAACTAATTATTAATTATTTATCAAAAAGCAAAAAAACCAACTACTTCTTAATTACTTTATTTTCTCTTATTAAATATACTTTGACCTAATGGACGTTGATATTGACTATTTGGCCTCGTATATTTTCTAATTAGTATTACACTGGTCGTGCACATTTATTCTCAATTTCTCATACCCTCTGTTCTACTTTTTAATTACATTTTCTTAACCATGTGAGAGTTGAATCTTCGCATGACGTTGACCTTTGTTGCTTCTAAATTTTTATGTTGTTTAGAGGGGTGTTTTTATCTCTCTCTGTTTAGCGTTTAACGGGTAACATTAAATTTAATATATAGAGTTATTATTAGGAATCATGGTTTTAGTTATGATATTAACTCCATATGTGGTTACAGTGTAACAAAATTGAAGAATATCGGTCTTTAAAGTGAATATGAATCATGGTTCTCCATCGCAGCATCAATTGCGATAACAACGTAATAAACTCAAACAATATTAATTTTAAAAATAAGTACCAATATTATATAAGAGTATCATCATATTCAAAAAGCATTACGAATCTAGTAAAAAATAACGTATCGAACCGACTCGGCGAACCACGGTATGACAAGTTATTGGTGTTATCTATCGATATCGACACCTTCTGAGGCAAAAGTGTCCCAACAACTTTGGAGTGTTGTTTAGAATAAATCGTAGCCTCTCAAGGTAGAGAGACTCTTAATTTATAATGGTAAATTATGTTATACAAGAAAAGATACCCTATTGGACTTACTACACACATGTGGCCCAAGAGGCCACACGCCTCCACTAACACTCTCTCTCAAGTTAAAGCATAAATATTAATTATGTCTAGCTTGTTACAAATATTTTTAACTCTAGTTCCTGGAAGAGATTTAGTAAATACATCAGCAAGTTGATCCCCAGTTTTCACATGTTTCAATAAGATATCTCCATGCTGTAGTTTTTCTCTGATAAAGTGGCAGTCCATCTCAATATGTTTAGTGCACTCATGAAAAATGGGATTGGCCGCAATATGTATTGTTGTTTGATTATCACACCACAACTGAGAAGACTCTGAAGAATGATAACCAAGTTCGTGTAATAGTTGACGCAAATAAGTCACATCACTAGTCACATGCGCCAGTGCTCGATACTCTGATTTAGCACTTGAACGGGCCATTACATTTCGCTTATTACTTTTCCATGACACAAAATTACCACCTACAAATACACAGTATCCAGAGGTGGATTTCCTGTCATAAGGAGATCCTACCCAATCAACATTGGAGAACCCCTCGACCCGCATATGACCATGATTACTGTAGAGTAATCCACGACTCGAGGTTCCTTTAATATATCTCAAAATATGTGTCACAACATCCCAATGTGAAGTCCGAGGATTAGACATGAATTGACTCACCACACTCACAGAGAAAACAATATCTGGATGAGTCACCGCAAGGTAATTGAGTTTCCTTACTAGATGTCGATACCGATCTAGTTCAGGGAACTCATCACCATCCTTCATAGATAACTTGACCCCTGGAGTCATTGGAGAATCGCTTAGTTTAACATTCATCATTCTTGTATCTTGTAAAAGAACCAGAACATATTTTTGTTGGCAAAGATATATCCCACGTTTGCATCTAGCCACCTCAATACCCAAGAAATAGCACAGATGGCCAAGATCTTTAGTTTAGAACCGACTCTGGAAAAGTATTTTTAGCGAAGAAATACTTGTATCATCGCTCCCTGTAATGACAACATCATCCACATAGACAACCAGAAAGATGCTACTTGCAGCGGAATGGCGATAAAAGACGTAATGATCTTTGCTAGCTCTCTGAAGACCAAATTCCAATACAACTTCACTAAAGAGCCCAAACCAAGCTCATGGAGACTGTTTCAAGCCATAAAGAGATTTTTTCAGACGACAAACAAGCTTAGACTCCCCCTAAACAACAAACCTGGGAGGTTGCTCCAAATAGACTTTCTCCTGAAGATCACCATGGAGGAAGACATTCTTGACATCCAGCTGATGTAATGGCCAGTCAGAAGTAACAGCAAGAGAAATAAGAAGACGAACATAATCCAATTTAGCAATAGGCGAGAACGTATCGGTGCAATCAACAGCATAAGTCTGAGCATAACCTTTGGCAACTAAACGAGCCTTGAGATGAGCAACAGTCCCATCTGGATTCATCTTAGTGGCATAGACCCACTTGCACCCAATAGGTTTCTTACCAAATGGCAAATGAACCAAATCCCATATCTAATTAGACTCAAGAGCAAACATCTCCTCTTTCATAGCAGTCAACTAGGCTGGAGAAGAAATAGCCTCTAAGAGATTTCGAGGAACAGATATAGAATCCATGGCAGAGATAAAGGCTTGCAATGACTGTGAGACACCTGTATAAGAAATAGTAGCAGAAATAGGATAATTGGCACAACCACGTTTACCCTTCCGGAGAGCAATAGGAACATCCAAGTCTTAATCTGAAGCATATGTGGGAGGATCTAAAGACGGGAGACCAGATGTAGAAGGAGTCGGCTCAGGAGCATCTACGGGAGAAGAACTAAACACCTGACATGGTCCACAGACATATGTTTGGAAGGGGGGAGTGGACGGGATAGAAGTGACCCAATTCAAGTCATACGCCATAAAGTGATCAAGAGATGGAGACAAATGTGGGTCAACGGATGACACATAGGAGGATAATGGAAAAAACTCGTGGAAAACTACATCAACAGACACAAGAAACCACCCCAACACTGGTGAAATGCACCGATACCTTTTTTGTGTATGGGAATAACCAAGAAAGATACACCGCATAGATTTCAGATCTAGATTGGTAACCTAAGGCCTTATATCACGAACATAACAGATGCAACCAAATATACGAAGAGGGAGAGGGTGAAGAGGGTCTTTAGGGAATAAGACCCGACGAGGAATCTCCCTCTGAAGAATCGATGAAGCATCCAATTAATTAGATATGTAGCTGTCAATAACACCTCACCCCAAAACATCTTTGGAACTTATATATGAAACATAAGAGTTCAAGCAACTTCCATCAAATGTCTATTCTTTCATTTAGCAACACTATTTTGTTGGGGGGTATCCGAACATGAGGACTGGTGAATAATACCATGTGGAGTCATAAATGACACAAGGGGAGAATAAAAGTACTCACAAGCATTATCACTACGTAGGGTACGAATAGAAACAGGAAATTAATTCTTGATTTCAGCATAGTAAGCACAAAAGATAGAAAATATTTCGAAACGAGATTTTATTAAATATAACCATGTCATTCATGAAAAATCATCCACAAAGGTAACAAAATACCGAAAACCAGACTTGGACTGGACCGGACAAGGTCCCCAGACATTAGAATGGACTAACTCGAAAGGAGCACATGCTCATTTATTAACCCTAGACACATATGACACCATATGGTGTTTAGCAAATTGACAAGACTCGCAAAATAATTCAAACAAAAACTGAATTTCAGGACACAAACGCTTCAGGCTTGAGAGAGTCGGATGACCAAGTTGATAGTGAAAATCAAGAGGTGTATAGGAGAGACTAGAACAAGCCATGGAAGTTGGTTTTTCATCCAGCACATAGAGCCCTCCTGAAGTGTGACGACCTCTACCAATAGTCTTGTTCGTCAATAGATCCTGAAATTCACAATAAGCACCATAAAAATAACACAACAGTTCAGTTGTCTAGTAAGGGCGCTAACAGATAGTAAATTGAATGGAAGTGCAGGTAAATGTAACACATATGATAAAGTAATATGGAGGTGGGTGATGTAGTCCCAATCCCCCGAACTGGTATATAAGAACCATCAGTGACATGTACATATGAACGAGAGGATGTGGGAGAATAATCCCACAAAATACATGTTGTTCCAGTCATATGGTCAGTAGCACCAGAATCAACAATCCATGTCTGAGAATAGGCTGAAACATATGTTTTAGAAGGGTCTGACTGAACTAGAGCGGTAGATGGAGGGGCCTGATTTGCTAGCAGGTGAGAATATTCTGCAGTAGAAAGGTAAACAATCATATCATCTGATAAAGTAGATCCAAGATTTTGCACTGTTGATTCTTCACTAGAACAGACATTGGCAGACTGCGGTTTCCCATGTAGCTTCCAGCACATATCACAGGTATGGCCAACACCACAATGAAAATAGGTAAACTTGCTGTCAAAACTGCGACCACCACGGCCTCCACCACAACCTCTACCATGGCCTCCACCATGACCTCCAGTCTACGTATTGCTCGCTAAAGCAGTACTCTCACCAATATCACTTGATCCAGAAGTCAAACGAATAGAACAAAGTGCTCGAGAATATGCCTCCGTAAGAAAATACTCCCGACTAGCTAAGATCTGAGAACGAGCAGACTCATATTCAGGTCGAAGCGCACTGAGAAATGCTAATATAGTTAATTGTTCCCGTTGTTGACGTATTTCATGAATATCTGTAGTAAAGGGCATCAAGACATTGAATTCTTTATAAATCTTTTTGAATGAGGCAAAATAGTCACTGATATGAGTCGTATGCTGCTCCGGACGAAAGAATGACTGAGATATTTCATAAATACGATTCATATTATCCTTGCCCGAGTATAAGACATTGAGATACTCCCATAGCTCATTGACCGTATCACAATGGGTCACCAAATCAGTCACCCCGAGGCTCCATAGAGTTTATCAATTGATTAAATAGGCGATCATCATCACGTAACCAGATCTTGGCGCCTGCAGAATTACTTTGAGGATCAGGGGAATCATCGCTAAGATGTTCCTCTTTACCCATATCCCGAATAACGAATAAAACCAGCTTACGCCAACTATGAAAATTTATACCATCCAAATGACGTTCAGTAAGTTTGGAACTCGATGAAAAAATTTCTGAGATCATAATTTTTAGCTCAACAGGCCCACTCGATATCGAAGAGTCACCCATAATTACAATCAACTAAGGCAGGAAGTATCCTACAAAACAATAACAAAGAGGAAAACACAACTTCCCCAAGAGTTACAACAAAAAGGGGGATACGCACCCTTATATATATCCAGATAACATTTCAATCAATGACCTATCAAGACATGAACTGAACTATTGGGAACTAAAACCCTAAACACACAATAGCAGGAAGAATGATGATTAATCTGCGTAGCGGAATTTGGCTTCACTAAAAAAACAAAGGTTAGGGTTTTGTTTGGATTAGGGTTAGGGATGGAGAATTGTGATTAGGGTTAGGGTTTTATGAGGAGAGATTTTCTCAAAATTCAGTATCTGACTCTGATACCATATTGTTTAGAATAAGTCGTAGCCTCTCAAGGTAGATAGACTCTTAATTTATAATGGTAAATTATGTTACACAAGAGAAGAGTCTTACTACACACATGTGGCCCAAGAGGTCACACGCATCCACTAACATGGAACATATGATATGATAAAGTGAACCTACCACCACCACCTAAACAATCAAAGGTGATACCTATTTGCATCAAGATTTCAAATGAGAAGTTTAGAGGTCCTTTTGCTTTGGATGGGTTATGGCATTGTAGGAACCAGATTATTTTAGGAGTAAATAAAAGGATTTTTCTAGAGAAAGATTGAAAGAAACATATTCTTGAGCTCAAGAAATAATTCTTTTTATCAACTGAAACATGCAATGCTCACTTATTCTTCCTCTGCAGTATAGTTTTCTCTTATGAGCTTCATATCAATATAAAATTTGGCGGCCTCGATCTTATCAAAATTATTTTCAATTGATGTTATTTTTGGGCTGAAAATATCCTCTGCATTTTATTTCATTGAAAGGTTTTTAGTAAGTGATCTGACAGATAAGATTTGTTCATTTGATCGATCGATGATCTCACCCTGTAGTACCTAGTTGATCAAGTAGACAAATTTAAAATTTGAGATCAATCACTGAAATTTGTCCGGCTATCACTGGTCGATCGTAACCCAATATTATTACCAAATTGATTATTGATATCACCATTGTTAGGTATTTATCACTTGGACTTGTTAATATATTATGAACATATCGCTCATAAGAATTATGAGTTTTAATAATCAATTTGGTAATACTATTTTGTTTTAATGTTAAAAGCATTTATTTCAGAACAAGGATCAAGCCAAATTCTTTTCAGATTTCGTGAATCTCAATTTATTGGTTTAAAAATATCCATGTCGTTAAGAAAATTTAACTCCATCATATTCCAAACTATATAAGAACATATTTATAATTATAACATATATAAGATTTATACACCCTTATATTGAGATTTATGAAAAAATATTTGGCTGAAGAGGATCCAGTTCTTTCAACTAATAAGGTTTTCGTAAACAAGGTAGCTCCTTCCCATATTCTTGCGTTTTCCACACTCCTAAGCTAAGTGGAATTAATGGTTTGTTTTAGAACTACAAAAGTAATGCTTTTTAATAATTATTAGTTATGCCCTCAAAGTAGAAAATAATACTATAATAAATGCTTTTTAAAACTACAAAAGTACTATAGTAACAATACTTGAATACAAAATGGACCAAAATACTCTCTACAACAGACATGTCCTAAACATTACATGTAGTTTGATTATTCTTCTTGAAAAAGCTCTGTAATTATATCCAAGTCCAAGGGCAAAAATGTCAATCTCCATCTTCACTTCCCACTCCCCTTCTCACTTCACTCCCAAAGTACTTTCAATCTTCCCACTGAATTCACCCCTCTCTCTCTACCCTCTCTCTAACAATGGCACCAGGGCCTCCCCTCCTCCTCCTCTTCCTCTCTCTCCTCCCACTTTCTCTCTCTACAACCCCCACCACCGCCGCCACCCCCACCATTTCTCCCGCCAAATCACCCTCAGCCCCAACCCCCTCAACCTCCCCATCCCCAACCCACTCCCCCATTCCCGCCTCCTCCTCAACTCTTGACCCCAAACAGCTGAGAGCCCTCCAATCCCTCAACATCCCCACCTTCAAAGACCCCTGCACCCAACCCTCCCTCCACAACGCCACCGCCTGCGACGCCGCCAAGCCCTTCCGCCACCTCCTCCTCCTCCGCCTCTCCAACTGCTCCGACGACCTCCAGCTCTCCACCACCGCCCTCAAATCCCTCTCCACCCTCACCGACCTCCAATTCCTCAACTGCCCTGTCTCCCCAATCCATTTCCCCGCCGAACTCGCCGCCAATCTCCGCTCCTTCACCGCCGTCAACAGCCTCAAGAGGCTCACCGGAGTCTGGCTCTCCCGAATGCAGAACCTCACCGACCTAACAGTCTCCGGCGTCAACATCAACGCCAGTGGTCCCTCAATCATCCTCGGAAACATGAACAAAATCAAATCGGTGACAATCACATCCTCCAATCTCACTGGGTACCTCCCCAAACACTGGCATTTGAACATCACCCACCTCGATTTCTCCGGCAACAAGCTCAAAGGAAAGATACCCAGTTCGTTAACCGAGCTCGAAAACCTCGAAACCTTAAATCTCTCCTCAAATGCACTCAACGGAGAGATACCCACTTCGTTTGGGGACCTAATTTCGCTCCAAAACGTGTCTCTGGCTTCAAACTCCCTAGCCGGACCATTGCCGGAATCAATGGCGGCCATGCCGGCGTTGGTCCACCTCGATCTGGGATCCAACCAGCTTAATGGGTCGATCCCCAAATTCATTTCCGAGATGAAGGGATTGAAGTATTTGAATCTGGAGAAGAACAACTTCAATGGAGTTATGCCATTCAACGGTTCATTTTTGAAGAGATTGGTTGTGTTCAAAATAGGTGGGAATAGCAATCTCTGTTACAATCTCTCCACCATTTCATCAAAATTGAAGCTTGGGATTGCTCCATGTGACAAACACGGGTTGCCCATTTCGCCGCCGCCGGCGAGGGAGTCCGGCGGCGGTGATAGCGGCGGCGGAAGCTCGTCGGACGATGACTACAGCATGGGGGATGATTCGGATCAGAAACAGAGTCATCATCATGGACCAAGTAAGGTTGTTCTTGGAGTGGCAATTGGGCTTTCTTCAATTGTGTTTCTCATTGTTTTCTTAATTCTCCTCTCAAAATGGTGTGCATGAAGATGAAGAACAATTTTTGTTTTTTATTTTTATTTTTTAAAATTATTTTTTGTTATATTAGAAAAAAAAATTGTAGGTTAATTAGAAATGAATTTTGTTTAATTGGTTTATTATACCATTAAGGACCAGTCTCAACAATGCAGATTGCAATGAGAGGAGACAAGAGGCTTGTGTATTGAATTTGCCTTTTTAAATTTTTTATTATACAATTAATTTTGAAGAAGAATTTGCCTTTTTGAAATTTATTGTACAATTAATTTTGGAGAAGAGTAGTTGGAGAGGGTAAATGTTGAAAGAGAGAGAGAGATGGAATTGGTGAGTGTGATATGATGAGAACAGCTCTGTTTTTCTACTTTATGCAAAGGTGTGACCAATGTGGAGTGTATGATTAGGTTATGTGGGGGAGAAAGGTGCTGATATATTATTATTGGTGTATGTATTTTTCTTGGGGTTCAAGGCTTACTTTTTGATACTTTTCATTATTTTCATAATGTTTTCATTGAGTTTTATTTTGGCCATTCATTTGTGAAATTACCCTGACGATGATAAAAATAGTATAGAGGAGTGAATTGGTTTTTTTTGTGAATTTATTGGCAAATTAATAATAATTATGAAAAAATCAATTTTAATTTAATTCTCTATCAAGATAAATCATGTAAATAATAATCTAAGTGAAGAAAATAAAGCAATAGAGACACACGATATTTTTATGTGAAAAACCTTGAAAAGACTCCAAGTAAAAATCACGGATACACTCAGGTATCGATGCACTATGAATTAGAGAATTTGTACAGACTCTATGAAAACAGTACTTACAACCAATGTAATATGTTGTTCTTCAATCGACGTCTGAAAGTCTAGATTCATTCGCGCTCCACAAAGCTCTTGCTCCGCTCCGTACTATGACGGCTCTGTTTCTCAACAGATCAAATAACCATGAAGTTTCTTGCTTCGATCTCCGTACTCAGACGGCTCCGTTCTTCAACGGATCAAAGCAACTTCGTTGCAATAAACGGTGTGATGATTTTTCAACAACTAGATCATCCAATTGTGCATAAAGAACTTCGGTATAGAAGCACGCTTGGAAAACCTCAACACAATAGAGAACACTAATATGTATGATCACTCCATAATCACCTATCTGTGTGTATCACTCTGTAGAAGAATATGAACGATAAAATATTGCAAAACTATCACCAAAAACCCTCTTGAAAAATCGTCGTAAAAAACCGTTGCCTCTTCTCTTATAGAATCTTGGTATTTATAGACCAAGTCAAAGAAAACTCTAACCTTGCATTTTTGCGTAATTTCACAATACGTTGATAAATCCTCTAAAATATGGATGTAAATATGTGTATACGCCTATACGTAGAGATTTGGAGTCGTCGATCACTTAAAAACTCGAAGTAGGGACAAAACTAGAAAATTCCGAAAACACTTCGAAACAACTCCTGCATAACAAGTGATCATGTGGCCACAAAGTGTCATTCCCAACTCCAAAAACCAAAGCGTAGGCTAGTGTCATTCTGTCTCTGATTGCGTAGGGTATGATGCGTCTTTTGTTGTAAAAACCTATTTTTTCCATTTTTGAGCTAGACTGGTTGTCTTGGACTCCCATCGCTTTTGGTTGAAGTAATAATGTCTGGAAATAACGTTTTTGCCCTCCGGTAGCTCTTCTTTGCTCTGACACACCCCTTGACTCCTCTCTCGAGATAGAAACGAACATACTAACAACTCGATTGTAAATACACAAAACTATCAACATGACAATTCACTCAGCATGGTTATTGTTTAGAACATGACAAACACAAATAATACTATAAATGTTCTTACAATTTATGCAATCTTGAAGTAAAATAGTTGAAGGTAATAAGTGATACTTTATTGTTTTTCAAACTAAAAGTTTTAGAATTTAGTGTTCATCAAAATAAATGAAGTTTAAGTTTCTTATTAGGATAAGGAAATATAGATTATCAATATCTATTTTTATTTAAATAATTAAATAAAAGTTACTTCAAAAATAACATTTGAATATGAGTAAACTTGATTTCTGCTGAGACAAATTCTGATACTAATTTCATCTTGATATTAATACAAATAAAAAATTACTCTTAAAAAGCTCGAAATTGTTATCTTGTTTTATGTTGTAATAATACATCATTACTATGACTTTCTTTTTTCTTTTTTTTTTTTCTACAAAAGTAAAAAAGAAAAAGATAATAAAGAAAAAGGATGCTAAATAGCTATGAAGCTTCGTCTAGGGTCACCGTACTTGTGTCCGTGTAGGACACAAGGATATACCAAAAATACGTGTCCGGCACGAGAAAAACATGTCCTGAATTTTTGGTGGATCATTTATGGAACTTCAACATCCTTAATCCAATATTTGATTTTGAGGATACTTGAACATCTTTATTTCTTCTCATCTTGTGAAAAGAATTGAAATACCTATTCATTTATCCATTATATGAATAAGAACAACATAACATCACAAAGAGTTGAAGATTTGGTAATTTTACATTCCAATATTTATCTTTAATAAAAAAAAATTATACAATATAACGAGGAGAGACTAAAATGTCGGATGTTGTGGGAGATGCATTTGATTACTTGGATGGTAGTTAAATGAAAAATTTTGAACATGACAAACATTTCATTTAACCTATTTGTTTCTTTTTGTTTATAAATTTATTTGATTCGCATTGTTTATGTGATAAGAGAAGTATTTGTGCAATATAATATGTATATATATAAAAAATGTATTATTTTTTATAAACATGTTGGAGGCATGCCGTGTCCTATTTTTTTGGAATTTGCCGTGTCAATGTGTCTGTGTCTCGTGTCCGTGCTTCATAGCTAAATAGTATTTTGTGAATATTATAAAAGTAAGATGTATGCATAGGACTTATATACGCTCTATTTCTTTCTCATTTGCAAACGGTGAGAATTTTCTTTGATATTTGGTTTACATTTTTAAAAACAGTTTCTTATTTTCTGAGAATTGTTTTTGTAATACTCAGTTATGAAAATTCCTATTGTCAGATGAAACATTTTTATTGTTATCAGAAAACTGTTATTTTGAGAACATTTTTCAAAGATACAAACCAAGCGGATACGTGAATAGAAGGGTAATATAGACTTCTTAAAGGAAAGTAAAATCTTATTTTAAAATACATATATATATATAAATTTAGTCAAAGTCAATACAAAAATCAACTTGTAGTCGTTTAGGCCATGCTTGATTTGTATCTTAAAAAACTATTTTCTAGAATTTTGAGAACATAAAACAGTTTTCCAATAAGAATAAAAATGAATTATCTGAAAATAATTATTTTTATAACTGAATTTTCAGAAAACTTAACCAAACAGATTTTTTTTTCAATTTTCAAAAAACAAAAAACTGTTTTCAGAAATTCAAACCATTAGTCCAAACATTTTCTTTCTCACTAGTGTTGATTTTTTAAATTAGAAGAGAGTTTCAGAGAATAAAACATTCCAAAAAATAAATAAATAAGAAAACAAGCACTGTGGCTGTGATGTAGGTCCCATTCCTATGTTACTTGACATTTTCTATGTCAAATGGGCATTTTTATTGTGTATGTTGATATATAATTGTTACAGAGACTAATTATATGTAATGCTTTTAATAAAGTGACGGGTGAGTTGAAAATATAGACGCTAATGGTTATACAGACTAATTATATGCAATGCTTCTTTTTTGTTTTTCGGGTTAATTATTATATGCAATGCTTTGAGTAGTCACATAAAAGCATTTTTATTTGAAGTTAAGAATGCTAAACTCCGACCACAAACATGAACGGTTTTGATTGCTTATCATTGATGAAAATAATTGATTGACCAACATGGTTTGCGGATATCAAACTTATTGCTTGATTTATAATATTTTTAAAAGACGTTGATATAAATAACCTATAAATTACTATAAGTTGGGGGCATAATACTAATTTCAGTGGGATCTTATGTAATTTTAGTAGTGGCTTTTCACCTAATACATAATTTTATAGTTAAAAAATTGTAAAGAATTTTTTTTTCATTGGGTGTCCGGCCCACTAGTCTTTAGTATAGATCCGTCCTTAGGGATGGCAATGGGGCAGGTCGGGGCGGGGATCCCCATCCCCATCCCCGAACCCGCCCCCATTTAGTCCCCCCGAACCCGCCCTGTCCCCGGGAAAAAAAAAAAAAATTTGCCCCGCCCCGTCCCGAACCCCCCCCGCCCCCGCCCCGCCCGTGCCCCGGTATGAAATTTTTATATATAAAAAAATATTATAATATATGTTATTTCTTTGTAAAAAAAATATATTATATATATATTATAATATATATATATATATTTTACCTTTTTATATAAAAAATTATATCCTAAACATATATATATATATATTTTACATATATATTATTGTAATATATAATATATATATATAATATATAACCGGGGCGGGTTCGGGGCGGGCGGGGGTACCCCCGAACCCGACGGGGATTTTTTTTTTTGCCCCATCCCCACCCCATTTATGTAATCGGGTCCCCATACCCGGGCTAAACGGGGCGGGGCGGGGCGGGGCGGATCCCCACTGCCATCCCTATCCGTCCTGGTTATCTAACACTAATTTTCATACTATTATTGTTCAATTTATTATCGCAATCGAAACCAAAATTTTGCTATTCTTCAAATTTATCATTTTGTTATTCTTCAAATTTATTATGGCGACCGCAATCAAAACCAACCAACGAAAGGTCTCTCGCATAACACAGAGACTAATTTAGGTCACAGACCAACCTTTCATTGGCTACAATGGGAAGCTAGAAAAAAATGATGGTCCTCTTGTTACTCTCAAAAGGACAAAGCGTGTATGGGTATATTCTCGTGTGGTCACACAATAGTTTCCATCTGTAGCTAACAACTTAAATAGGGAAGATGACAATGCCAGGTTGAGGTTGGTCATCAATTCATTCATATTTAATTATACATTTGTAGGCTGGAGTTTATTAGGAAATTTGATGATATATGTCTGCTCCAGCCTCCAGCACAAGACAGCTATATATATATATATATATACACTACTTTATCTTTATTTTACTGTTAGTATTACTTTTACCCCTTGCAAAGAGTTACCTATCTCTGGGTTAATTTATTGCATGAATTTAATTTCTTTCTTCCAGAATTACTACTTTATTCACTTATGCATATGTGTATGTATATATATACATGCCACGTTTTGTTAGTATAATTTGTCCTCCTTTCTAATGCCCTTAACTTATACTGCAACCAAGCTGGTTTGCCATCATTGTCTTCCATTGGCTCCTCGGATCCGAGAACTATTTGTGTCAGGAAAAATAATTTACAGATAAGCAACAATCCACTGCCATCTACCATCATTTTCTCTCAATTCCTCTGCGGGGAAATTAATCAATGCATTCACCTTTTTACTTTTCATCAAAATAGATATTCATGATTTGCCGGAACCGGACAATATCGATTTTTACAGTGTAACATAATCGGATAATATCAATTTTAAAAATGAATATATGACAAAGTTCACCCTATGAAATTATAGTTATTCTATTTTCTTAGCTGCAGTAACTTGGTTAAATGCCAACTCCTACTAACTCCTTTCTTGCTTTGGAAGAAGATACACCAACTGATGTTTACGAGAGCACTAAACACACTTTAAACTTCACTTAATCACGGCCCTCGTTTAATAATTAATACCCTCTCACCCGATACGCGATGCTTAATATTTTATTATGTGATAATTAATATGCTAAGTACAGTCCTGAGTCCCGACTATGCAAACACCACCCTTGAATCTGGTTGTACAGTCGCAACTATCACAAACTTTCCTATTAAAGAATTAGAGAACAAACAAAAATGCGAATTCTCACGCCTAGAAGGAAGTAAACTATGTTCTAGTAAACATAAAATATTCCGGCGAATGAACCTTCTCACAACTCAATGCACTTAACATTTAATTTTATAATTTGTTTTATTGGAAATTAGAAATTTTCAAATTGATTATTGGTTTGATCCATTTGATATGGTGATGATTGTTTATATCAAGGTTGTTGAAATCGGGAGTTTAAGTAGGACCGTTTGAGATCCGTAGGATCGGAATCGTAAAATCGTAAGTAACTTATTTATTAATAAATAATTATGCTAAATTTCTTAATGAATGAAATATTTACAATACAACAAAAATATATTCAAAACATGAAATATGAACAAAAATTATTAAGATTTTGGGCATTCAATTGTTTTCTCATAAATTTGAGCTATATATTGGGATATTGGATTAAATCAATAAGATTTTGGTTCTTTCATATGGAAGACTTAATCCTTAGATAATTATTTTCGCAAAAAAAAATTCTAAAACACATGTGAGTATAATCATAATAAACTTGTAAAATCGTGGTGAAATCGTGACATTTTACGAGATTATGACATATGGTATATATACAGTATCCAATGCCATCCATGATGAACACTAACAGCCTGTTTTAGCGGGCCCACAGAAGCTGGAACTAGTTAGTTTTAGTGATCATCAGCCCAATTGAAACATTCATACACTGTAGTTTTTATCAATTCTTTAAAGAATCTTGGGATGGTCCCATTTTGAACTGGTTCCAGCTCAATCCAAACTTGGGTATAATGGTCCTAGTGAGTGAGGTCATGTTAAATCTGCTGTCTTTTCTCGTCTTATTTCTTAGGATAAATTACAGTTTCACCCCCTTAAGATATGATTTATTATAGTTTCACCCCATCCTTTGGATAATTACAGTTTTACCCCCTAGGTCATCAAAGCCCAATTCCGATGATTAAAAAAGTGAAATGACATATATACCCCTGAATATTTCTCAATTATGATGTAAAAAATTGAATTTTTTGTCTGATTTGTCCGTAATTGTCCAAATAGTG
Source organism: Cornus suecica (assembly GCA_963922005.1). Taxonomy (NCBI): domain Eukaryota; kingdom Viridiplantae; phylum Streptophyta; class Magnoliopsida; order Cornales; family Cornaceae; genus Cornus; species Cornus suecica. The sequence goes on along the minus strand of OY998241.1, from coordinate 64,072,815 downwards.
TGTCTAAATTAGGACAAAATGAAGCAATAGTGTAATAGACTGGAGCAAAAATGTTCATAACAATAGATCTGGAGGTATTTTAGACATTTCACCTAGTATTGACTGGGTTTGATCATGTCATAATTTACTCCCAGGGGGTATTTGTTACAACTTTCAAACTTGAGGGGTAAAACTGTAATTATCTGAAGGATAAGAGGTGAAACTGTAATAAGTCATATCTCAAGGGGTGAAAGTGTAATTTACCCTATTTCTTATAATCAATTTCACTTTCATATTACTCTGGACAATATATATATATATATATATATATATATATATATTCTTTTATATTCTTTTCCATTTATCCTGGGCATTTGGGAAATATTAAGATTTCACAGGAAATGGATCTGATCCCAAAATACGAGTCCAAACTCCAAAATTATCTGGTGTTGTATTTGAGACCAGAAGTTAAGGGGCAAATCTGTATTCCAGAAAGCAATGCATCACATGGAAATGGATCTATTTCTTACAAATGAGTCTAATTAGAATTTTATCTTTAGGAGATGAAATTATTCGATCAAAGTTTGTGTTTTTTCAGTTTTTAAATATCATTTAAGTCTTTCTCTTTTCACCCGTAAACTATAGTCGCCCTCATTCTATACAAATAAGATTTTCTCTTTTCACCAGTTTATATAGATAGATATTTTCCCTACATGTGTCGATTCCTGCCAAGTATAATTTCTCTTATTGTTTTCGATATGTCACTCTTGAATTCTTCCTTCATTTTGGTTAGTGATTTCACTTTTTCCAACTTCTATCATCCATCTTAACAATCTCATTTTCGCACATGAATTTTCTATTCCTGTTACTTTTTAAGAACCCCACACTCTCTGCAATACAAAATGTTGGCCTAATAACATTCTATATAAAGAACTCTTGTAAGAATTCGCTCTCTTTGTAATGTCCACCAAACTCTCTCTCTCTCTCTCTCTCTCTCTCTATATATATATATATATATATATATATGCCGTATCATATTGGTTTTCAAAACCTTCGAAGACATTAATTGTCCCTTCACTAGAACTCGTGCTATTAAGCTATGCGGTTATAAAATTCCTAAACCAAAAATGCACAGAAATATTGAGCATGCCTACTTTATCCAGGGAATTTCCACAAGCACTAAGAAAGAAAATGCCAATAAGATATGCCAATAAGCAACAATTATTCTCATGATACCTCATTCAAGAGCAGAACTATTGGCAGCCTGTTTATCTGTGCAGTGCAGCGAAAGGACAAGGCTTGTACTAGAGAGCAGGGAAAAAACCTTTGCCACTTTATCTGCGTTAAAATGTCCCACTATCTCGAGGTTCTGCAAGACTCGGGAAATTCATCAGGAGAGCATGATAACCGCATCACAAAGCCTGTGTCTCAACTAAATCAGTATCGCTGCATGGAGGACGTCTAGAAAAAAAAAGTGCAATTAGTATCTAGGAGGTTACTAGGCTAGGTAGAACATAAAATTTTCAACAAACTTGCATATTGGTTGTAAATCAAATACCTGGTTTTTTTTGCTGAATGCTAACTTAGATTGGAAAAACCAAATGAGACTGTTGTTCAGGATATGATTTCTTCCATGTTAAAACCATCTACAGATCAATTCCTGAGAATTAACTTGTGTGAGGGTGAGACTTGAAAACTGTACCTCCTTCACAAATACTCATCTCTCACTCGGTTCACCAAAATCCTCTGCAGGAACAATGCCCATCCTTGAAATGGTGAAAGCGATTGGAATCTCTCAGAATGATCTCCTTCTCGAAGATCTTGGACATGAACTTGGCCATTTCATGACAATCACCGCATACTCTAAGGTTCTTTGTTACACGTATGGTTTTGCCAGGTGTTAAGTTCAATATCCCGAATGCCATGGCCAACTTCTCACTGTGCCCACAAAGAGCCACTTCCTTCTCCATGTCATCTGCATCGATCAACGCATACCTCATTTTTGGGGAGTACCCTTCTTCCTTCATCTTCATTCTAGTCTCCTTCAGTAGTGAGACTATCTTTTTGGCCTGTGGATGTGAATTGTCTCTGGCAACAAAGATATGAACTTTACCCTTCATCTCTATCCAACTGCATCCTGGGTTTTTCTTTAAGCCACGACGCCCAATCCTCTGCCTCAATTTATTCACTTCCTCCCACTTTTCTGCCTCCGCATAGATATTCGCTAGGAGCACATAATACCCAGTGTTCTCTGGCTCGAGTTCAAAAACATGTTCTGCAACTCTCTCTGCAAGTTTCACATCATGGTAGATTCTGCACCCCCGAAGCAAAGCGCCCCAAACTGTGGCATCTGGTTGAATTGGCATTGTTATAATGAACGTATATGCCTTTTCTAACTTCCCAGCACGTGCAAGGAGATCCACCATACAAGCATAGTGCTCCAACTTGGGCTCGATTTGGCAATCATTCTTCATAATATTAAAGAATCTCCATCCTTCATCAAGCAATCCTGAATGACTGCAAGCATATAGAATGGAAATAAAAGAAACTTCATCAGGTTTGATACCTGCACGCCTCATATCATTGAAGGTTGCAATGGCTTCCCTCCCAAAACCATGCATGCCATAGCCAGCAATCATAACTGTCCATGACACAAGATCTTTTAAAGGGATCATATCAAACAGTAACTTTGCAAGAACCAGAACGCCACATTTCACATACATGTCAATAAGTGCATTGGCAACAAATCCATCTGAAGACAAACCATTTCTCAGTATGTGGGCATGGATCTCCCTGCCTTGATCTAAAGCCGCTAGGCTTGCAGAAGCTGGAAGTATACAGGTCATTGTTACATTGTCGGGCTTTATTTCACGATTCATTTTAACAAATAAATCAAGTGCTTCATTGGGAAGAGAATTCTTCGAGTAACCTCCAATCATGGTATTCCATGACACGATGTCCTTAGAAGCCATATGAGAGAAAACAGCGAGTGCATCTTCCATGCCTCCACATTTTGCATACATGTCCATGAGAGCATTAGAGATGAACCGATTTGATTGCAAATTGTGCTCTCTGATGTAATCATGTACTTTCTTGCCATTCTCCAATGAGCCACTACAAGCACATGCATGGAGGATGCTTGTAATACTAAAGATATCCGGGTCAATTCCCTCCCTTTTCATTTCATAGAATATTTCGATCGCCTTCTCAGATAGACCTCCTCGAACATAACCAGCAATCATTGAAGTCCATGACACAACACTTCTTTCCTCCATGTTCTCAAAAATTCGAATGGCACCATCCGTATCACCACATTTTGCATACATGTCCAGTAAAGTATTATTAAATTTGATTTTCTTGTCGAAATCGCCTTTTATTCCATGGGCATGAATTGCTCTACCCAGCTGAAGAGCACCCATGTCTACACAAGCTGCAAGAACACTGACCATTGTAGCCAAATCCACACTAATTCCCAAACTTAACATCTCTTTGAAAATCTCAACTCCTTTCTCGGCCAAGCCATTTGCCTCATAACCACTGATCATAGAATTCCATGAAATCACATCTCTATCAGCCAATTTATCAAACAGTTTACGTGCACTCTCGATTCTTCTACACTTGAAGTAAAATGCAATTAGAGAATTCACAACAGTATTATAAGAACCAAAACCCAATTTCAACAAATACCCATGAATCTTTTCACCATCCTCTACATTTCCTAGAGCTGCAAAACACTTCAAAAGACAAGAAAATGTATAAGAATTTGCTTCAACTCCTAACCCCTGCATTCTCTTATACAGAACTATGCTTTCCCTAAAATTACCAATCTTTGCATACTCATTCATCAACAAATTCCACAGAAAAATCTTATCATTCGCAACCTTATCGAAAACCCGCCTTCCTTCTACTAAATCTCCACAAGTTACATACATAAAAACAAGTTTTGAACCCAACAAGCCCTCAATTTCAACACCATTTGAAGAAATAATTGAATGAACTATTCGACCGTTGCTTAGTGACTTCATATCAGCACAGAGCTGCAAGATTGAACAATAAGTAGTCAACACCAAATCCAAAGTTAGAGACTTGCAAAGCAAGTCCATGACTTTTTTCAGATCACCCACTTCACAAAATTTGCAAATTTGAACGTTGTGATCAGTGTTCTCGTGATAGATGGTTTGAGTGCGCGAGACAGAGGCATTAATGGTGGCACATGAAGTATCAAAATTGAAAGATACAAGATGGGTTCTTGAGGATGGTTTAAAGAAGATTGAACCATTTTTGTTTCTGAGAGATCTTGTATTGTGCTGTGGTGGATAAACCCATGAGTGTGTTGTGGTTTTGGCCATCAATAACATGGTTTCAGTTGCATAAAAGCGCGGGAAAACTTCAACCCCAAGAACTTTTATTACAGATTGGGACACATGAACAAAAAATCCGCTTGTTGTATAAGAAAATTCGCGTGCTCCACACGCGGTTCAAAGAGGCGTGGACTTGCAAACTATATATATATATATATATATATATATACGCATTCACGCACTTGTGGTGTGGAGTGTATGAATATATCCGTCTTCAGTGTGTGAATCTGATCCATTTTCGCTGCCAGTTTTCCAGAATCTGACATTTTCCCGGGAAAGTTATGGATGCAGTAATTTTCTGTCCTCGTTCCATCGTTCGGATGCCCACTTCCTGTGGCCTCAGCAAGCGCAATCTAGGAAGCCCCATCTTCTCCCTGAAAGGTACAGTCTTTTACCCTAACCCTAACCCTAAAAAGGTGGAATTATAGTAAGCAATACAAATGTTTTTTTGGGTGTATATATTTACATATTATATAGATATACCGTGTATTTTCTATCTATTTTGATGGACCTTTTGTATAGTCTTGCTCATGAGCTTATCAATTCCATTTTCTTGTGGGCTCTTTTTGTGGTGCTTGTTATGTGTTGTATTTTACTATTGTGTCGTATTTCATCTTATTTGAGATAATATAGTGTGAATTATTAACCCCAGTTCTATAAATGTTTGAAGAGTAGTTGAATATTTTACCCAACATTTCTTGTTCATAATATTTGAAAAAGGAGATTCAAAGAAAGGGTAAATATGTACAGAAGGAGAAAAAAAGATTGCAGCCTGATTGGATTGACTTTTCATAAGCGGCTTTTGGCTTCCTTTGAGGGAAAAACTGCTTTGAATGGTGTATGACAAAAATTTTAGAAGAGCTTATGAGTTTTGGAAGAACGTTTAAAAGAAGTTAGGGATATCAACTTCTCAAAATCGCTTATGTTCCTCTTTTTCTTCTGTGTAAAGCAGAAAACAAAAGCTCTCTGCCGAACGGGGCCTAAGTAGATTACTGTTCTAAAAGTTAAATAATCCATGGCATTGCAGTTGTGATTGGTATGTGTCATCAATGTGTGAAAAGCAGAGTTTTGAGCAATTTGGATGGCATTAATGTTGAGGGTAAGAAGAAACTGAGATCATGTACCAACTATCTCAAAGCTCGATTTGTGTTGTAGTGTGAGACATAGCATAGTACTCGGTTTCGTGGATAAATAGAAACCACTAGTTGGCACCCGTTGTCCATAGAAGGCTGTGAAATTTGGTTTGATATCTTAAAAGATGAAACATGCAGTTGTACATAACAAGGAGCAGAATTGAATTGTCTAAACCACAACTGCTTGATTGTCGGCATGTTTCGTGATCGTCTTTGTTAGTGATCATTGGCATGCTGCAGTTGTGGTTTTCCTAATTTAATTTGTACAAAATTTTGGAAAACCATTTGGGTTGCAGCAGAGAAACATTGCGAGTCTTCTGGGGTGTGACTGGTGAGACTAGCCATTGTAACTAATCCAAGCATGTGTATATCCCACGACATGTAGAAACTGGTACAATCAATTTATCCTTTTGGAGGGATTCGAGCTAATATCGTCATTTTCTTCAGCTCCTGGTTATATCCAAAAAAAGGAGAGCTTACATGGTTGTATTAACTGGTGCTTATATTGTCCTTTCCTGAGGTAAGTTGTTGAGGTTCATCTTCATGCACGCTTAATTTCTCAAGTTTGTGTAGAAAAACCTGTAGAACTTGGAAATTTTTTTATTCGTTTTTATTTTTTCCTTCAGTTGGACTCGTGGAATCTTTTATGTTCTTGCTTTATATATAGTTGACCTGCATATATGTTGCACTTATCTGCATTCAAACAAATAGCCTGTGCCTGGTTCTGTTGCTACAATGGTGTTTGTGTTTTTTCATCCGCTGATGGAGATATCTTTCATCTTTTCATCTTTATTTATGTACAACTTGCATGGTGTTTCAAAACCAGGCATATTTACATATTGGTTTTGTGGATGAAAATTTTTTGGACTTCAAGCTGAGGAATCATCTTTTGATGCAGCTTCTTGAATTTGGCAGAGATTGCATCTGGGCGTTCATCGTTTGCCTCCCAAAACGAGAGTATCCAATTATGTGTTTCAAGCATACGAGCTGATGGAGATAGGAGGGGTCAACCTCCTAGAAAACATACTGCCACAGGAAGAACCACAAGGGGTGATTACAATATTATACGTCAATCATCTAGTGGCAAATCGTCAAATTCATCAAGCCAGGAAGAAATCATTGCTCTCTTTAGACGAATACAGTCTTCAATCGCAAATGGAGATTCTTCAAGTGCCAAAAAGAGAAGTTCACTCTCATCTAAAGATAAGCCCTCAGCTGAATCAGCTTTGGAGGGTCTTCGTCAATCAAGGAAACAAGTAAAAGGTAATCAAAATAAATACATCTCTAGCTGTGAATGTGGAAAAGACTTCATTCGTTTTGACTGGAACAAATCATGATGTGGAAAACACTTGTTCATCTTGATTGGAAAAATAAATATATATATAGTAACACTAGCTTTAGCTTGAGTCTTGTTAAATTTTATTCCCTGATCTGCTTTATAATACAGATTACAGAGGAAGGTCAAGAAACATGGAAGCCTGTTTCATAGCTCGGTACTAAGAAAACGAAAAAGAAATGAGCAACCTATATGAAAAATAAAGCAGCTTCACTGAGACAAATTAAGCATATTTGAATCTGTCCCATGAAGAAAGTGAACCTACCAGTTCTTGCTTCTACTCTTTTTGGGGTGGAGGAAAAATAGAGAAACAAGGTGTACTCAAATGCCACTCCTAGCAAATCAGTACCTCTAGCAGTGTAATTCCACTTTGTGCTTTTCGCTGATGTCGAATAGACTATTCATTTTGCCTGGAGCTACTGATAGTTTAAAGTTGAATCTTATTAAAATGTACTCCCGAATCCTTTTCATAATAATGGTTTTAGAGTAAGGCGGAGAAAACATGGAAGCATATTTCATAGCTTGGTTACTCAGAAAGCAAGAACGAAATTGGCAACCTGTAGAAAAACAAATATCGTTTCTTGCTTATACTCTTTCGGGGGTGAAAGAAAAATAGAGAAGCAAGAGGTACTTCAATGCCTGTTCTTGCAACTATGAGTCCCTCTATTAGTTTATTTCGACTTTGAGCTGTCATCACTGCTAAGATCTCTAGTATTGACACGTTATTCTCTACTCACACCGCTAAATTCCACGCCCATCCCATTCAAACACCACTTACGTATTGTCTCATTTTTCAACAATAAAGTCATGCATTATAAGTCATTACCATGATGGTATCATCTATTAAGCCCTTCTAAATTGATGAAACTGTCTTCGTTTATTCCTTTTATTCTTATTCAGATTCTTGTAAATTTTGTAGAAAAAGTAGTGACTGGGAGAAGAGGCCTCTTGGAGAAAGAGCGGAATAAGGACGATGATCAATCCATACCGGACCTTAAACTGACTAGGCCACCATCTAAGTTTGTGAAGAGATCCCCGGTCCCATCTTCATCCAGCCCAAAAGGTAAGGTTGTGGAAATGAAGGCTGAAGCATCATCTGCCGCAGCTGGTTACAAGGAACTTGAGTTGCAGAAAGTCGAGGACATGAAACTTCCTGCACTAAAACAACTTGCGAAATCTAGAGGATTCAAAGGTTACTCGAAACTGAAAAAGAGTGAGCTGGTGGAGCTACTTATGTCCTAGGAACAAAAGCAAAAAAAAATTGTCTATACATGTTTAAACCTCTTTTGCCCTCAATGATTGGTTCAAATGGAGTCAGTAATGTTATCTATATCTGTATAACTTTGTACTATGGATCTGTTGCATTATATCCGACATCTTGACGGATGAACCTCCTGGGATCACAGCATAGGTTGTTAACATGACTACTTTGCTGGTTAATATGACTGCTTGACAAAGAAATTGATGTTTCACTTACAGAAAAAGGGTGTTTTTTTCCTCTTCTTTTATTTTACGGATTTCATTATTAAGAATATTGAATGGATTTTTGAAAATCAAATGGCAGATTTGGTTAGATGGTAGGCCAAAGGTGATGTTTGTCGTTTCACGAATACAGAATGCTGCTTTCAGGCTGATTGATGTATGAACAAAAATGGTGCAAGAGTAGCTGAAGATGAATATAAGGTGGTGTAATATTGTTGCTAAGTCATCTGTAGAAGAAGATGGAATATCCCATCTCTGTCTTCCGATATTGTACAGCATATTTCACTTGAAGTTCTCGTGCGTATTTTATATGATAATTATTAATCCATGTAACATAGAAGGTAAATCCGTTGTAGTCTAGTTGGTTAGGATACTCGGCTCTCACCCGAGCGACCCGGGTTCAAGTCCCGGCAACGGAAATATTCTTTTGGATATGACAAGTTCTAGGACTTGTTTGGATGCATTGCTGACTTTTAATATCTTACAATAAAATCTTTAGATGTGCTTTTTATCTTATGAGAAAGGAATGAAATTGACATTGGCAGTTCAATAACATTGTTTTGCATACTTATATACTTTTACAACGAAAATAGTCTCAAATTTTATAAATACAACTCTCAAAAAGGATTCCAAAAATATTGCAAAAAATAGAAAAAAAAAACACAAAAATATAACTATAAAAAATATTTTACATATGTAAGTGTGGAAATGCCCAAGCCCATCAAACATCGGGCCCATCAGGCTAATGGCCCAATAAGATTCTCACAAAACCAATGACTAAGCCCATTTCAGTTTGTATTTCTTTGGAAAATAGAAATAGTGATGTCATGGTGATGTAATCAAGGTGGTATTGCCCTAATGGGCCTAAAGCCCAAAAAGAAAATGTATATAAAGAAAGTCAAAATTTAATAAAGGGAGGGATTTTTTTGTGTTGTACATTTTTTGGCATTTACACATTGGCGTCGTCTGTGAGAAGTTGTTCAAGGAGTTCCTGATTTTTCAAATCTGTCCTTCGGGATCTGTAAAATCGCCTCCTTCTTCTCATCTCGTTAAGTTGAGTTTATTTGTTAAACCTGAAGATCTTTCACCACCTTCTAAGACCTTCACTCACTACTTCTCGGGCAAAGATGTCAGTCACTCGTTCGCAAGTAGACGTTCCAACCACTGTAGACAGTTGTGCGGGAGGTCCCCAGTCCATGGAGCAAATCCTTTAACGCTTGATAGCTGCTGAGGAACGCAGCCTGGCTCTGGAAAAATAGAATGCAGAGCTCATGGCGAGGTTGGCTCCACCACCAGCTGCCCCTCCGGTAGTAGCACCTGACCCTCCGGTAGCGGCGCTCGACCATTCTCTGAACCAGCAAGATAGCGACAGACCGGAAGAGCACGCCGATTCTTCCCAATGCTCAGGAAAGGCTCCCGCAGCCGACGAGTCCATGACCCCCCAAAAACTCCAGGCAATGATGGATGAATTCCAAGCGTCCCCGAGTTGATACAATCACCTTTCGTCCCCGAAATAACCCAAAAACCTTTCCCAAAGAAATTTGTTATGCCTCAGTTCACCCCATACGATGACACTAAGGACCCCGAGGAGCACATTTATCAGATCCACCAGAAGATGACCATGTACGCCGAGAACGAGTCCTTGCTTTGCAAGGTGTTTTCCACAAGTCTTGCTGATGCTGCTCTATTATGGTTCAGGAAGCAGTTATCCCGATCCATCGGCAGCTGGCAACAGTTGACCAGGCTCTTCATTGCCCAGTATTATGGGAACAAGAGATAGAAAAAGACCATATCATGCCTCTTCACCATGATCCAGGAGAAAGGAGAGTCACTAAAAAACTTTCTATCTCGATTCAACATTGAATCTTCTTATGTCGATAACTGTGACCAACACTCTGTTGTTGAGGCCTTTCGGATGGCCCTCATTCCAGGAACTAAGTTCCACCAATCTCTGGTAAAGCGCTCTCCATCGGGCATTGGGGAGTTAAACTTCAGAGCTCAGGGGTACTTAAGGATTGAAGAAGAGGAAACCGTCAGACAGAAGAGGGTGGCCTTGGTCAGCATTGAAGCCCAGTCAAAGGATCGAGTGACCGATCGAAAGCGTCCAACTTCGTCAGGACCATCGACTCCTTCGGGATCATCAGCCCCAAGCCATTCAAACGCCCCAAATTTGAAAAGAGAACGACGCCCCTGAGGGTTAGCCTTGCGAAACTCTACCAGGAAAACAAAACCAAGGGGATCTTCCAACAACCCCCGATCATTAGACAACCACTTGATCAAAGGGACAAGTCAAAGCACTGTGTTTTCCACGGTGATTTCGGGCACATCACAAACGAGTGCCGAAATCTCAGACAACAGGTGGAGGCATTGCTGCTTCGCGGAGAGCTCCGGGATTATGTCCAACGGGACAGACCGAGGGCTGATCAACATACCCCTAGTACCCCTCGGAACCCCGCAGATGCACAGCCGGTCAAGATCATCAATATGATTCTTAGAGGCCCCTCATCCAAAGAGACTGAAGGGTCCCAACGGAGCCACCTACGGAAAGCCTGCAAGGCGAGAAAGGTCAGCGAAATCAATGAGGTCCACCACAAGGCAGAAGAATCGCAAATCATTTTCTCTCCATCAGAACTCCGGAACATCCAGACCCCACATGATGACCCACTAGTTGTGACCTTAATGGTAGCCAACTGCCTTGTGAAGAGAGTCATAATCGATCCTTGGAGCAGCGCAAACATCATCACCAAATGGGCTTTTGAAAAGCTCGAGTTCGACCCGAACGAAATTATAGAATCCCGATGCCCTATTGCAGGTTTTGATGGAAGGCAAATCAAACCGATCGGGGAAGTCCAATTGTCGGTATCAGCTGCTCAAAGGACCCTGAATGAGACATTTGTTGTGGTGGATGTCAAGCCTTCGTACAATTTGCTCATGGGAAGGGGATGGATTCACCGAATACAAGGTATGCCCTCAACTCTTCACCAGGTCATGAGATGCATAAGCCCCAACGGTCTAGGTACCGTTGACATCAGGGGTGACCAGGTGGCCGCCAAGGAGTGCTACGCGGTTACCCTGGAAGAGATCCGGAAAAAGAAAGTCCCAATGACATCCCATTCCAAATAACAGAGTCCAGGCTCCAAATAACAATTAAAGGAGGGGGATCCGGGTACCCCAATCGCGGTTAAGCCATTACAGTCAATTTGTGTTGTACCTGATAGCCCGAAATTTTTTACTTTTGTAGGTACAAATCTTACCGACCTTGAATTGAAAGAACTGACACAATTGCTACAGAACAACTCCGATGTCTTCGTGTGGGAGCATATTGACATGCCAGGAATCGATCCTGATATTGCCCAGCATTCATTGCATGTTGACCCGAACGTAAGACTGATCAGGCAAAAGCAGAGGCGAATGGGAGCACATCGGAACCAAATTATAACAAATGAGGTATCTATATTGCTCCAGACTGGTTTTATTAGGGAGGTCAGGTATCCCGAATGGCTTGCCAACGTAGTGGTCGTGCAAAAGAAGAATGGTAAGTGGAGGGTTTGTGTTGATTTTACTGACCTGAACAGGGCATGCCCGAAGGACAGCTTTCCACTGCCAAAGATTGACCAGATGGTTGACGCTACAGCCGGCTACGACCGTCTAACTTTTCTGGATGCCTATTTGGGATACAATCAGATAAAAATGAACCCGATGGACGAGGAAAAAACCTCATTCATTACCGAGACAGGTACCTATTGCTTTAGAGTTATGCCTTTCGATCTAAAAAATGCAGGTGCCACTTTCCAGAGATTGGTCAACAAGATCTTCAAGGGGATGATGGGTACAGTAATTGAGGCTTATATTGATGACACTGTGGTCAAGAGTAGGAAAAAGGGAGATCATCTCACCCACTTGCGCCAAGTGTTTGACACATTCAGGATGCATGGCATGAAGCTTAATCTAGAGAAATGCTCTTTTGGTGTATCATCCGGACAGTTCCTGGGACACATCGTGGACCGAACCGGGATCCAGGCCAGCCCGACACAAGTCAAAGCTCTGATGGAAATAAAGGAGCCCAAGACACACAAAGACATTCAAGTCTTGACGGGAAAAGTGGTAGCACTTAGTAGGTTCATCTCACGACTCACTGACCGATGCAGACCATTCTTTCAGGCAATCAAAGCGAGGAAGGGTGAAATCTGGGGTCCTGAGCAGTCTAAAGCCCTGGCAAGATTGAAGGAGTATATGGCCGTACCCCCAATCTTATCCACACCGGGTCCCGATGAAGTCTTGCATCTGTACTTAGCAATATCCTCTGTGTCGACCAGTGCAACCCTCATCAGAGAGGATGGGAACCTTCAAATGCTAGTCTTCTACACCAGCAAATCCTTGGCTGAAGCAGAAACCCGTTACAGCAAGCAGGAAAAGCTGGTTCTATCACTGGTGAATGCAAAAAGACGACTAAGGCATTACTTCGAAACTCATCCAATCATTTTCCCGACTGCCACTCCTCTCCGAATCATTATGTCGAAACCTGATCTTTCTGGGAGGATTTCCAAATGGGCCATTGAATTGGGCATTTATGACTTGACTTACATACCTAGGGTTTCCATCAAAGGTCAGGCAGTAGCAGATTTCCGACTCGAAGACGAAACTGAAGAACCCGATGAGATGCATGAGCCAAACACCTGGAAGCTTTTCGTGGATGGCTCAGTCTGGCCGGCCCCTCCGAGTCAGGAATAGGTTTGCAAATCCTGACACCCGACGGTACGTAACTCCACATATTAGTGCAACTGCAGTTACCATCCACCAATAATGAGGCAGAGTATAAAATAGTCATATCTGGCTTGAGGTTAGACCGAAGCCTCGAGATCCAGGCTCTAGCAGTGCACAACGACTCTCAGCTAATCATTCGACAAATTAAAGGGTAATACGAGACAAAAGATCTGAAAATGAAGTCTTATCGGGCACTCGTGTTAAAAGAAACAGAGAGCTTTCAAAAAATAACCTTCACCCAGATCCCGATAAGCGAAAACTCTATAGCTGACCACCTAGCCAGCCATGCATCCTCATCCGGAGAAGATCTAACCCGGATTGCGCTAGTGGATTTTATAATCAGGCCAAGTATTCATGAGCCCGAACAAGTGATGCTTATCCCATGGGAGCCCAGCTGGATGGATCCCCTGATGGATTACCTACGAAATGGAACACTCCCAGAGAACAAAGTTGAAGCTCACAAGATTAGGAGGAATTCAACCCGATATTCAGTTATGAATGGGCAACTTTATCGAAAATTCTTCTCAGGTCCTTACTTGAAATGTATTATGCCATCGGAATCAAGAGTAGTGATGTAGGAGATTCACAGTGGAAATTGCGGGAACCACTCCGGAGGTAAATCCCTTGCCCATAAGATACTCTCCCAAGGATACTTTTGGCCCTACCTGTCGCGGGATGCCGAAGAGTACGTCCAAAGGTGCAAGCCATGCTAGATGCACGGGGACGCTATCCATCGGCCACCTGAGTTATTACATCCCACCATAGTACCGCACCCATTCGCCCGATGGGGAATGGATATCGTGGGACCTCTCCCAAAGGCAATTCGGTCAAATACCTATGTCCTTCTGGCCACTGATTACTTCACCAAATGGGTAGAAGCTGAAGCCTATCCCACCATCAAGAGTGGCCACGTCATCAAATTCATATGGACCCACATAATATGCAGATTCTGGTTGCCAAGGACAATCATGATGGATAATGGGACAAATCTTGATAATAAAAAAGTGAGCGTTATTTGTCGAGCATGGTATCAACCAGAGTATGTCTTCCATCGGGTACCCGCAAGGGAAAGAACAGGTGGAAAGGATAAATCGAACCATATTCAACACCTTGGTCAAAAAGCTTGAAGAAGCCAAAAGAGCCTGGCTCGAAAAACTACCTGAAGTGCTTTGGTCATATAGAACGACTCCCAGAAAACCCACTGGGGAGACCCCCTTTACCATGGCATACGGCGCTGAGGCTGTGATCCCAACAGAGGTCAAGGTTCCAACCCTCCGGAGCCAGGCCTGGGTTGAAGGACCAAACAACCAACACTTGGCTCGCGGCCTTGATCTACTAGATGAAAGAAGGGAGGCTGCTGGGATCAGGCTGGCCACCTACCAACAGCGCGTCCGGAACCATTTCAACCAGAAAGTCAGAATAAGGGAGTTCCAGGTCGGAGACATGGTCCTTAGGCAAAAAATTAGGCTCGTAGGCAAGCTCAGGGAGCCTTGGGAGGTCCTGTACACCATTACCGAAGTCATCGAGCGCGGAGCATACCGCGTCCGAAGGAATATGGATGGCGGAATGGAACCAAACTCCCAGAACGCCTCTCGCCTGAAGAGGTATTACCCTTAAAGGGCCAAATTTTGCTTTTATTTTGATTTTTTTGTAAAAAGGCTATAGCACCCAATCAATAAAAAATCATTTTTAAGGAAAAATAGTTTATAAGTATCTACTGAAACAAAAAATAAACAAAGTGTTGCATTGTCTATTGCATTACCTGAAATGCCCGAAAGACACAACACTGATCCTGAAGAGATCACAAATTTGCAAAAGATAAACAAAGTGTTGCATTGTCTATCGCATGGCCTGAAGTGCCCGAAAGACACTACACTGATCCTGAAGAGATCACAAATTTGCAAAAAATAAATAAAGTGTTGCATTGTCTATCGCATGGCCTGAAGTGCCCGAAAGACATCCTGAAGAGATCACAAATTTTCAAAACAAAATAATATGAATATTGAAAAAGTCGACTAGACAAGATCCATGATTTTTCATTCAAAAATGGGCCCCGATGGCCAAAGCTTACAATGTGTTTTACAAACAAAAAATCCTAAGTACCAACACCAGTGCCCGCCGAATTGGAGCTCACAAGGACAATGGTCCCATCAGGAACTGGAAGATCAGAGTTGGATGTAATACTCATCCCCGGGAGAGGCTTGGTCAGGAACTCACAGAAACGAACGTCATCAGGACCTCCAACCGGATCGTCGTACGATGGGGCGATGCCCAAATTCTCATCCAATTCTTTTACTGAGGCAAAGTCCCTCTCCTCAACGGGTTTCTGGATGTCATTGAAGCATGACCTCCATCTGAACCCGATTCGGTACTGGGAAGTGTCACAGAAGCGCTTGTACATTTTATTGCAGCCCCGATGGCACATCTCCACCGTCGACCTCTCCACTACAAGGAGGTTCTCGGTCTCAACCTTCTCCTCCAGAAGCTTCGCCTTAGAAGCCCTCAAGCCTTCACTCTCAGCCTTCAGGCTTTCATTTTCAGTCTTCAGGGCCTCCGCTTCAGCGAATAGGGCCCGCCGGACCGCCTTCATCTCCTTAATATTCCCTTGAGCAGCCTGAAGCTGCTGCTCCGCAGAGATTGCCCTCATGGTCTGCGCCTCCAGTTTATCATTGGATATCGCTAGCATGGTGGCAACCTTTTGCTTGTTATCTTCCTTCAGCCTCAGAAGCTCATTAGATTTATGGAGCAGCTTAGTGTCCTCCTCCATCTTCACATTATAGGCTTAGGTCAGATAAAACATCTGCCAAAAGATCAAGTGTTAGCTTGATCAAGGAATAAATGAGAGAAATACCAAGTATGACTGATGAGACAGTATACTGAAGAAGTACCTTCATGGCGATCTTCGGACCAGTCAAGGCCAGTTCTGCCCGATCGATCTATCTCAGTTTCTTTCTGTCTGCGGGAGTCCAGATCTGGGAACCCATTACCCGAAGGGCGACGTCATTGTCAATGGTCTCGTGTCCCCTGACCAAAAAGTCACCACCTGGAAGTGTTATCTTTGGCGCCCATGGGACGAG
Organism: Cornus suecica; assembly: GCA_963922005.1. Taxonomy (NCBI): domain Eukaryota; kingdom Viridiplantae; phylum Streptophyta; class Magnoliopsida; order Cornales; family Cornaceae; genus Cornus; species Cornus suecica. The sequence continues at coordinate 64,056,683 of OY998241.1, read as the reverse complement.
TCGCTCCTTTTCAGTTGCAGCCCCAGTCTCCTCTACTATGATTGGAGACAACGTTGTGGTCAGACGGGGCTTGACCGATCGGTCGGGAGTAACCTCCTCAGATCGGGGACGTTGTGTCCTCGCTAGACTAGCCTCTCCCTCAATCAGTCGAGATTCAGGAACGGGAATGTCTCCTGAAGGAGGAACGAAAGGTGTTCCGGTAGTACCAGCTCCTGAAGGAGGGGGCGGAATAACCTGAATGTTTCCCATTGGGGGTAGAGTCACCGGAATGTTTCCCGCCGGGGGTGGAGGAGCAGTCCCAGATAGAGGAGTCGGAGTACTTTGCGACCCCTGACCGTTTTGACCCTCCTCCGGTACTGAAGTGATCGTTTGAGGGCCAGGTACCCGCTTGGCCTTCTTCTTAAGCACAACTTGCGGGATTCTCAACATTTCTGATATGAGTGCCTGCAAATTAGAACCCGTCAGGTAAACGCCACACATCCTTAGGGGCTGCCCCCAAATTTTTGATTTAAGGATATCAAATCGGGACTTTATGTATTTTGGAGTTTTAAACTAGTCGAGCGCTCCCAGAAACTCCAGCACATGATGACCCAACTTATCATCGCATTGTTCACAGTAACATGACCCTCTATGGTAAGGTTTGAAAGAAGGGAACAAGGATCTGTCAAACTCATAGGGGACTTTGAATCCGGCTGAGCCAGGAAGCCTCCAATTCCTGCTCACCAAGATCATTCTCTCCTTCCACCCCTTATTAGACTTCTCGGTGCCGTCACAAATCTTTCTCCCACTTAAGGGAAAAAGATTGTACCGACCCCTACAATCCTTATGGTCTTGTATCTTGTAATAGAACAGAAGCTCAGCTAAACCCAGGTCAAGATCCAACTCCTGATTAATTATCAGGAGCATAACCACGATCCTGAAGAAGTTAGGCCCCACCTGAAGAGAGGCCAGACCCAAAGTAGCTAAGGTGTAAAGAAAGAAATGGTGGATCGAGAATTTAAGACCCTGAAAGTGGAAGGCTGATAGTAAAATCTGATGATCCATGACCCCCTCACCCTTCATAAAGTCGTATTTTTTGGGATAATTCTTAATGATAACCCCATCGGGTATCCCGCACTTAACCCTTAATCTTTTCAATACTGTTTCTACCCTATGTATAGGAGGGAGGGGGTCGGCATAAAATTGATCTCCCGAACTCCCTACAGCCAAATCCCCAACCGCTACAATGTTTTGGTTAACCTCAGGATGACTGGACCCGACTGTCCTAACCACCTCTACTGAGGGAGAACTAAGGGAAGCATCTGAGTCCATAGAGGAGGGGAGACGGTCGCTACCCGATCGAGTGTCGTCACTATCGGACATATTGAAAGAAAGGTAGGAAAACTGAAAGAAGAGAACTTACTCTAGGATGAATCCCGATGAGTTTTCGGATGTTTTCCTGGAAGAGTGAACGGATTCTGGCAATGATAAGCGAAGAACTGAAGTTGCAGAGACTTTCTAAGAACTATTGGCTTTGAAATACAATGAGTGTCCACCAAATGCACTGGGTATTTATAGAGGTCTCTGAAATGCTAGAAAAGTCGTGCGCTCGGGAAGTGAAGCGTCACATCGTTTCACGTGCACCTCCTCAGCCCCCTTCTTGCCAATCGAGGCCACCCGAGCCATGAGTTTCAAACATTCGAATGATGGTACGGCCGTCGCATTAATTAGCTCTGCCACGTCACCCCGACAGGGGTAATGTATCTTGTTTTCCACCCTTTCTTCTCTCTAATGGGCCTGACCGCCCGAAGGCCCATCACAAAGAAGCAGGCCTGTGTAAGTGTGGAAATGCCCAAGCCCATCAAACATCGGGCTCATTAGGCTAATGACCCAATAAGATTCTCACAAGACCAATGACTAAGCCCATTTCAATTTGTATTTCTTTGAAAAATAGAAATAGTTATGTCATGGTGATGTAATCAAAGTGGTATTGCCCTAATGGGCCTAAAGTCCAAAGAGAAAATGTATGTAAGGAAAGTCAAAATTTAATAAAAGGGGGGGGGGGGGGGGATTTTTTTGTGTTGTGCATTTTTTGGCATTTACAACATAATTTACAAAATATTTTACAGTCAAGGCACAAAGATGAGAGAAAAACTCTCCAGGGTGAATTGAAGAAGATACCTGTAAACATTCACAAATAATAATTTATTTATTTTTTTTAACTTAAAAAAAAAAAACATATCCTTTCAAATAGAATGGGCAGCACTTGGAGAAGCTGTGGCCTGTACCCATCCCCACATGGCCTAGTGGCTAAATGGCTGGCAACACGTGGCGAACCCAAAAAAAATGAAAACAGAACAAGATAATAAGAAATAAAGGAGGAACACAATAATATATATATGTAAGTGATAATATATAACAAAAAAAAAAAAAAACAAGAAGACCCCACAAGACTAGATTCTAGAACCGTTATATAACAATAACCACCACGATGATCATAATGGTGACAATTACACAAAAATTGATCAAGTCAAGCACACAAAAAAAAAAAAGGACTTGAGAGTGGAAGGAGAATTTGTTTATGGTTACACCAAAATGAGCCAGCGTTTGAGGATGACGTGATTAAAACGGTAGCTTGTTGATTTTAACGACACATGCTGATATTTAATTAAACCAGATCGATATTAATTGGAGCATGCCGAAGTGGACCGAGAGAAAAAGTGGTAACCAAGAAAGCTGAAGATCATTTTTTGAAGATTTTTAATAGAGTTAGGATTTGTATTTTATTTTATTTCTTTAGGAAATAATATGTTAGGATGAAATCGTATCTGTTTAGGATATTGGTTTTGATTTGGTTTCAATTTTTTGTTGAGCATTTTATTATTTTAGTTTAAATAAAATAGAAGACCTTTGTTTTAAAGGTCCCCGACCAAATTCAAAATTTATTATTTCTGCTACATTAGCAGCCCTATTTTTATTCCTGCAATTTTTCAGTATTGTTCCTTTATTGTCCTGCACTTTCAATATCATTTATTTTTCATACAAATCCGCACTTTCAATACAATTTATTTTCCATGCATCATTTCAATTCACAATCCTTTAAAATCTTTGCAATCGCAATTTTCAATTTTCTTCTATCCATCTTCTTATTTTTCTTTCGGTTATCCAAAAGTCCTCTTTGAGGCAATCAGAACCCATTCATGTGAGTTGAATTTTCTCTAGCACAAATCGATTGATTCTATTTCACATGTTCAAAAAAGACGAAAAATCGTTCATTTTGAACCGGTTGAACTCTGTCACCAGTTCTGGCACGCCCTCATCCTATGGATAAGAAGAATATTATCATCTTACTATTCGGTTATTTACCCTATGGGAACGAAGACTATTCCGCCGGTGATTTTGGAGAGAACAGTTTCACAAGAGTATTTGATGCTCTCCCACCCACTATTAACTTGATTAAACGGTACAAAGCAGTCGAGAAATGCAACATTTCAGTTTTACAACTTCATTGAAATCATTACTAAGTTGCCAAATTGCTACATTCGAGAGGATAGTCACTTCTGCATAAAAATACTAACCATTCGAACACAAATAGACTGCTAATTGACCACTATTTGGAAGAGGGCCAAAATAGTTGCAAATATATATATGCATAAAACATAAGTATATATATATATATATACAATATTGTTTTCAACCTGTGTCAAGCCGGCCAGTGTTTTCCAGCACAACTCAAATATGCAATGTCCTATGCTTAGGGGCAACTGCTAGTCTGCTGCCAGGATCACATTCCCTACCCTTGAAATCATTACCACATTTTTACCACACCGCCAAACACATCAGAATGCTAAAATCTAAGATCTGCATCTCCCAATTCTCAAGTTTATCGGACTGAAAAACATAGTGCACAAACAAGCCAGAGGCAACAAATGAAACACAAGAATACAAGGACCTAACTGGAAGAGAAGGTACAAAAAGAAGAAATATTTCTTCACAAGCAGTGTAACAACATTCTTCTGCAATTTGAATTCAGCACAACAAACACAAAGTACAAACAAGATGGCAGTAGAACAAAATCAACAGCACCAACCCCCTCCCTCGTCTGTTTTTTCTTGGGCTTTCCTAGTGAAGTACACTACTAAGTACACTTTTACCTCGTATTCTTTCTGATTTAGTTACTACTGAACATATACATGACAAATTATTTTCCCCTTTTCCATTTTGACGGGAGGAGGTGGTGTAAAGGCAAATAAATAAAGCAAAGATAAACTTGATGTCACGGAAGCAGCCATCTGGCTGCCAGAATCCATACGTGTTCTTGTAGAACAAGAATTGCGTCTGGTCAGGCAGGCTCCAATGCGGATCTCTTCGTGATTCACTCATCAATTAGCAGAAAATCATTTGCATGCCTTTACTTCAGGTTTATGTGACTGATGGGTGCAAGAAATTTAGACCCATTTGTGGCCTTATGTGCTCTGGTATCAACTTATTGATAAGCTCCGGAGAAGCTCCAGCTAACTGTAACCAGGAGAATAATGCAAGTGCTTACATATTAGGAACAGTTCTAATCAGCAATCAATGGTACTACAATAACAAACCCAACAAAATTCAGTAGACATAGTAGTTCCTCCACTGACGATTAGATATGATGAATTAAGGACTACTTCTAAAATTATAACGAGGTGTATCAACTTATTAATAAGCTCCGGAGAAGCTCCAGCTAACTGTAACCAGGAGAATAATGCAAGTGCTTACATATTAGGAACAGTTTTAATCATCAATCAATGGTACTACAATAACAAACCCAACAAAATTCAGTAGACATAGTAGTTCCTCCACTGACGATTAAATATGATGAATTAAGGACTACTTCTAAAATTATAACGAGGTGTATATATTAATAATCACATACGCATATATGAACATGCGCGCTTGCTAGCTTGCTTCAGCTTCCATATTAGCCTAATCACCTCAGACAACCGCTACTTAACTGTGAAATACCTGCTCCTCAACCACCCCACTCCATTCACATTTTCCCCCAAGAAAATTTAGGGAAACCTAGTTTTGACTAAATCTCAATAATACTTTATCAATTTTCATCGAATATTTTTTCCCTTTGAAATCTCAGAAAACTCTTAGTCATATTGTTTTGGCACATAATACGTCCCTATTTTATCTCCGTCAATCTTATCCCTTTAACAAAAGTTTTTACTCAAGTTCATCCTTCAAAAGATGTTCAATCTAAAAGTAGGAAAAGCTTCATGAAGTACAACACACATACCTCCTGCCTAAAGTTGAAAACAGGTGGTAATGGACGACCATTTGGTAAGCGGGCGTTAGGTTCTCGAAGCTCATCAAAGAAAGGATGTGCGCAGGCTTCTAGCTGTAAAAATAAAAAAACAAGCCATAGTCAAGCAAGAGAACAATAAAACAGGGAATATATGTATGTATGTATGTGTATATATAAAAGGTATGACAAGTAGGCATAATATTGAATCACGTCATTAATTCTTTGCAGGTAAATATTAAAAAAAAAAAAAGAATACTAGGCATCAATTAATAATTCATACAAAACGAAAGCAGATAGAACTCACAGCCGTGCAGCGAAGATTTGGAGAATACTGCAACAGCCGTGAAGCAAGATCAATTGCTTCAGGAGGCATCCGTTTGTGGAAAACCTGAAACCAAACAAAATCTTAAGAGGTATATACACATCTAGTTATTAATAAGAAGAGTAAACAAATACAATGTGTACTACAGCAATACTCCAGACATTTTTGTACCCCATTGCCCTCTTCAGTGGCTGATGTGTTCAATGGTGATTCGTAGCTAGAAACTAATATACCCCGTTATTTTGACAACACCAGCTTTATGTCTTTTACACTCGATGTGGATATACAGAAACGGAATTTTCTCAAGATCAGTAGCTCATAACTCCAGATATAAGGATCTTTTCATGAGGCCACTTTTTCTTCCTTAACATCTGGTGGTTCCACGAAGCACTTTTTGTTGATATGTTAAATGGTTGTTGCTCATCTAGAGCTTGTTTAAGTATTCCATGCCCGGTGCTTAAGGGGTTTCACTTTCATTTTCTTAATCAATTCATAAGAAAGATTTTGTAAATTGTTTCTCAACGACTCAGTCGTTAGGTGAATCTGCCCAATACAAAATTTAAAATTTCAATTCAAAAACACAATTGAGGTTATGTTTTTCCTATAAGAAATGAATTAAGATTCATGTAACAAACACAGAATAGTATATTGGAGGTCAATATGTCCTACGTGATTCTAGTAATGTTCCTACCAAGTACTTTGCTTTACTTAAAGATAAGACCATGCTATAACCCTACTGTGGGATATTAGGATTTAGATGACAAATGCAAATCAACTTATACCCCACTGCTTTTGAGTAGAGAGGTGAGGTCTTGAAGCATCTATATATACCTCCAGATTTGTAAACATACACAGCTTAATTTCCACACAAACATTAGAATGTGTAATGAGCTCCCAGTTCCATGTGACGTGATGTTTTAATAACTATGGTAAGTATTGAAGACATTTCTCCATTCGAATGTTGCCCCTTTTAGTTGACTCTATAATGGAGGATTGTGCCCGTCCCCATCCCTACTTTCTAATACATACTGAACTTTAAATGGCCACGAAATAACAGGAGAATAACATGCATGCGGCATACCTTGTGCCATGGATGTGCCTTTATTTGTGGAAACCTAAAATCAGTATAATTCGGATTCATACAGCGAATTTCTTCTCTCGTTGGTGTTCCAAGAACCTGTAGGACAGAATATCAGAGAATATCATCCAGAGGAGAAGAATGAGAAACCGTCAAAATACAACCAGAATTGCATTATTTCTAGTTTAAGGATTGAAGTGTACCTTTATGATCTCAACAAGCTGGCCCACTGCATTTTCCCCAGGGAACAAGGGCTGAAAAAAAACATTCAAATGATTACAAGTAGGATAAATATTGTGAACTGGATCACTAAAATATCCTAGAGGACATTGCCAAAAAAAGAACATGGGAAATGCTACTGACCTGACCAAGAAGAAGCTCAGCAAGAACACAACCAGCTGACCAGATATCAATCGAGGTAGTATACTCTGTGGCACCAAATATGAGTTCGGGAGCCCGATAGAAACGTGAGCATATGTATGCTATATTTGCTTCACCCTTCACCTGATCGCAAATGGATTGATAGTGAAACGTTAGACATAGTTCAGGAAGACCTTTGAGCATGAATTTCATTCATATCTTCTTACTGCATATTTTTGTAACAGTTAAAGATATATTTTCTGAGAGCTACATTGCATAGATAAATCTTAGGCTAACTTAGTATATCTCAAAACCTTTTTGACAAAACTATGGATTTTCCTTGAACAATATACTATGAAAATATATTTGCAAAGCATTATATTTTAATGCTCTAAATTTGTTAGATATGCATCCCAATGTATCTAAAAGTATTTCATATGTATTAGCATGTGTAAGAAATAAATATACGTATATGTTCAAATTTCGGATACATTGCAGAAGGATCAGGCATGTATTCATAAGATTTGGACGAGTGTAAGTATCTAACACGGACATGATATTGGGTCCCTCTTTTAGAAGTACCGAAGCTCATAGAGTGCATGCAACAGTTAAACAATCTTATAGAGATGGTTGCTTCTGCTATCACGAGGCATGTCCTGTACAATTTATTAATATTTAAAAACTGGATCCACCAATTAAGATCATATACACAGGCTATCAGATATTAAGGAAGAGATTAAAGCTGACTTTTACTAGTAATAAACCAAGGTGGTACACCACATCCCAAATAACATATTCTGCAAGAAAATAATATTTGGTATATGTCATTCCCGTTTATAGCCCATACAAAAAATTTAGTGCTTATATTTCTAAAAAACAATTCTAGAGAACGATGACAGCAAATATTAGATACTTAATCATCTCATTAACAACAAAATACAACCCAGAATTCAGGAAGAAATAACCCATCATGCAAAGAAAAATAGTGAAATCTATCCAATATTTTCGGCCATCTGCCTTATGAAGATCTGTCATAAACTTTGCAACAGAAAAGAAGTCCTAATGATACTTGGAGCAAATTTAATTGGTCACTAAAAGGTATTGGCTAGTGCATCGGGCAGGAACAATAACAAAAAGAATCAAAAGAGAATTAATAGTAAAGAAATTTGGTAACAAAGCTGAATAGAAGGGTTTGCACATACTAGCATCTTTGCACTTCCGAAGTCACAAATCTTGACCTGATGAGTAAGAGGATCAACCTGCAAAAAACAAGCAATGGCCTCAGATAAAGTTTTTGTCACTCTAACTCAAAACAACAGTCAGACAAATACGTACCAGAAGATTCTGAGGCTTCAAGTCCCTATGGCAAACTCCAGTAATGGCGTGCATATACGCCAGCCCCCTAAAAATCTGGAAAATGCACCCTGGTTAGTGTCAATGAAGGGATAAAAAAAAAAAAGAATGATGCAACCTAAAAAGGTAGAACGACACATACTTGATAAGTGTAAAGTTTCACATAAATGAGTGGCATCCTCTGGCTCACGTTGTTGTAATGCTTTAAAACCCGATACATGGTCTCCGGTACATATTCCATTACTAAGTTGAGAAAAAGCTCATTTTTACTTGTCGTGGAGAAGAAACAATGCTTCAGAGAAATCACATTTGGATGATCCATTGTGCGCATCAATTGCAGTTCGCGATTCTTATATCTCCTGTCTTGCAAAACCTTCTTTATAGCGACGGTCTCTCCAGTTTCCAGGCATTTTGCCTATGGAAAGAGTATATTCAGGCGAAATGACACAGTAGTTAATGCCGCTAAAATTAAAACGCAACCGAATTCAATCTAAATACCTGAAAAACAATTCCAAACGATCCCGTCCCAACAACACGCTCTGCCATATAACTGATGGTCTGTAGGAAGAATCACACAATACAAATTAACTTCCAGCACGAAGAAACAACTACTTCACCAATGGTTAAATTGATTATGGCAAATAATTTAGGGGTCTGAACAACCAACAATATAATTCAATCAGGAAAACTAAAAAAATTGTGGCATAGTAGATTTGAATAAAGTAAGATTTGCAAAGTCTAATAAATCAAAATCTTTCTTGAGAGAATTTTTACAAAATGAAAACTATATAAATTGATAACACATCGTTCAGAGCCAACCAAAAAGTAATACCTGTTTGGGTTCCCCATTTTTTCCTCCGATAGTTGTGGAAATGATGTGACCGGTGACGGCATCATTCCCATCGACAACAGGGGCAGAGATCTCCTGCAAGACATATCAGGTCAAGATGTTACACAGGCATTTACTAGATCATTTAGAACTGGAAACGCAATAACCATAAATCAGCCTCCAATTCCGAAGAAACAAATATATATATATATATATCAAACATAGAAAGAGAGAAAATAAAAAACATACAAACATAAATCAAAAGCAAAGAATTTAAGAAATAATCCAAGAGAATTGATAAAGCATGGATGAAAAAAGAAAAAATTAGATTCACCAAATATATGAAGCTATTCACTGATAGCAAAACCGATGATGTACTGTAAATTAAACAAAAATAGGAAAAAGGAAGGATGAAACAAGAAAGAACCAGATTCACCAAAGATATGAAGCTATGCCATGATCTTCATAAATAAAACAAAATCAAATAAGAGAGAAAACTTGAAGCGTAATTCAACAAATCTACGTCACAGAGATCGAATAAATCTTAAAAATTCAGAGAAAGCAAAATTATGAAAAAAATAATAATCAACGATCTAACAGAAAATTCCGCTATAAAATCAAATCGAATCTCAAAAACTATACAAATAGCTACAAACACAAACAAAAAATAAAAAACAAGTGTCGGCAAGCAAAACGCAGAAGAGATTCACAATGTCAAACCCTAGCATCACAATCAAAATTCAGAACACACAAACAACAAACAGCTCCATAAAACAAAAACAAAAATAAAACAAAACGCCACTCAATCCTCCGTTTGGTGGCCGAGAAAACTGACGGAAAACAAATTAATAACCAAAAAATAATCTAGAGTGAATCAGGCACAATTTAAACAAGTGATTCGGTAATTTAAGACATAAAATTGCATTTGATAGCACAGAATCGATCTGAGACTCCAAATCTAAGGCGTGGAATCGAGGCTACGAAACAAGAGATGGAAATGAAATTGCGTGGTGTGCGTTGAATTTTCTCGGGAAAGTGAGATAGAGGATTTTCCGGGAAAATGGAGAAGGATTACCTTATCGTCAGCCATGATAGCTCCGGCTAGAGAAGGAGAGAGAGGGAAAGGAAAGTGGAAAACGAGGGAGTTTCAGGTCATAATTGTCGGGCAGAGGAAGAGGAAGAAGAAGGAGGAGGAGGACCCATCAACCAAACAACACCCATGTGATTCCAGCTCTCTCCTCCTTTTTCTTCTTCTCTTTCCGTCTTCTTCTCTCTCTTCGCTCAATCCAACTTATGCCCCTACCCTTCCATCTATTTACGGAAGTGTATTTTTTTTTTTTTGAGGTTACTACTCAGGTTTGGAGCATAGTTCGCAGTAATGGTATCGGTATCGGTATCGGTATTTGTGTAACAGATTCGGACAATATCAGTTTTAAAAATAAGTATTAATATTAAATGACAGTATCGATACTTTCCAAAAACATTTAAACATACTCAGGATAATACTCACTAATTGATTTTATAAAATTGAAACATGTGGTCAAAAAATATTAAGAATAAATTATAATTTGACCCATTAATTTGTAAGTAATAACAAAAACCTTCTTGTGGCAAACCTTCTTGAGGTGAATTCTTTTTTATTATTTTGAGCTTTATGTGTATCTTTCTTTCTAATTTTTTATTTTACCACAAGTTTTATTTTTTAAGGACCCAAGTATTTTAAGTTTTTAACACAATTTTTTCTGTCAATAACTAAGGAATTCACAATGAGTACGAACTTCAGCATTTACTCACCATGCTTAACATAGTGCGAATTTCACCATCTGTATATATATTATATATTTTATTGATTGTTTTGTGACAATGCTATAGAATTAGTAATATCTTCTCCAAGTCGCGTAATTCCTCACAAAGCGGATTAGGAAATAAAGAGCAAATTCAAAATTCAAAACTCAAAACTTTTGAGAGTATTAATTCTACTTTTTATTTGATTCAACATATTGTACATACTCATACTCGCGGTAAATTATGTTCATATATTAAGTATAATAGTTATATAAAAGTAGATATAGAGACTCTCTTGCTCACAAAAAATAAAATAGAACATTCTCTTGGTCTCATATCATATGGCTTAGGTACTTTTTATTTTTATTTTTCTTATCATTCTAAGAAATATCCCAATAAATCATCATTGAAGGCGCATAACATATTAGTATACTAAGGTGAGAGACTTGAAGTGAGGTATTGAAAACAAATGGCTTAACATTGAATACTTCACTTAATTTCGTGGAAATAACTTGTTTAATTACGTGGTGTAAAATAACTTTATCTTGATATATTTGAAACATCTTACAAAATATGCATCTGAATACACAAAAATTGTAGCAAGTGAAAGTGAGCTAAAAAAACAAAATAAATTTTTTATTTTATTATTATTATTGGAGTTATTTGTTCTTTTTTCTTTTGGTTTCTTTCAAGTTTTAAAATTTGTGGAGTAGGGAAAGGCAAGTATCTTCCATCTTAGCACGTCACCTAGTTTGACTTGGAATGCGTTTTTATGGGTCAAAACCGTACATAAGTTGAAAAACTCAACTGCGATAAAATTCAGTTTAAACTTTAAACCCGTATATAAGTATTTGGTTGTAGACCCGCCGCGCCCGCCTCCTAAAATGCAAGTACATTCATACATGTGCTCCATATTTCTTTTCTTTTTGCTTGAACCCACCTAATAACTATTTTTGTTTGGGTTAATTTTATTTATACCCGCTGAGGTATGTTCAAATCTTCTTTCAGAGCATATGATGTTTGCAAAAATACAATCGTAAGTAATTGTTGGTGACCATTTTAGTAAAATCTTTAAATTACTCTTAAATAAAATAAGCTGATCTTACATTATTCTTAGGATATCCTATTCTCGAAGCCAAACAAGATTAACCTTACATACCAAAACAAACAGAATGATTTTCACATCACTAAACATACACCAACACCACTGAAATAAATTTTTACAGTACCTCACCACCACCACCACCATCATAAACCGATTACATGGTCCAGAATTTGGTGATCATGTGGTGGATGACGGGCAAACAGAGGATGGTAAGAAAGAAGGTGAGTCCCATGTTGGTGCCCATATATAGATCTTGTCACCGATGAGCAAGCGGAAGAAGGTGGCGAGATCAAGAATAAGGCGCCACCAGGACTCGTTGTGATCGTAGATGCTCGAGATGGGTCTTGGAAGTGACAAATTTAGTCAGATTCAAAGAAGGGTGTTCCATCTTTTATGGGGCAAAATCCTAGGAGAGAGAAAAGTAAGAGATGCATAGAGGATGAGAGAGAGGCGAGGGAGAAAATCGGGAGGGTTTAGGGTTGGTAGGTCTCAGTCATGGTTCGTCGTAACGGTATCGGTCACTGTAACGGTAACGGTATCGGTGTAACGGACTTGGATCAGTATCGGGGTTACGTAACGGGACTCGGTTATCACAATCGTGATTTTTTTAAAATCTTGAACATCTCACCCAAAATGTTCTAATTGGATACTTTTGGCAACATGAATGAATAATGATGATTTTTTGGTAGATTTAAGTGAATTTTATTTAATTTTTTAAAGAATTTTAATATAAAAAATGAGTTATTAATAGATCTAATGGTATCGTCGTTATTTTAATGTTTATGATATCATTAATTTAAATTTAAATAAATAAAAATTTGAAATCACAAAAGATATAATTTATTTCAAGCAATGTAAAATAATTTTTAAAAAGATACATGGTTCACCACCAAAATGAATTTCGTGGTAGTGGATCTTGTTGCTCTGGTTGGGATTCATGAAAAGATTGCCAACTTTGAGTTGTATCTTCAGTAGACATTTGATTCATCATTAGTAGACCCATAATTTTTGATTCATCATTTAACCCAAATTTTTTAAAAACTTCAATTGTGTTAACCGTTACGATATTTTCAGATAACGGGACCGTAACGGTAACGGGAAGTTGAAAAACCGTTACGTAACGGCCCATAACGGCCGTTATGGGTCGTTACGGCGAACCATGGTCTCAATTGAAGAAATGGTACAGAGATTTTTAGTGTTTTTGTCACCAATATTATGGTGGTGACGGCAGCGGCATAGGGTTGTGGTGGTGAGGGTGGTTGGTACCTACCAATCATTCGTTACCCATCCTAAAACGTTAATTCACAAAAAATTATGTGTCATATTTTTATTTAATTGTTTTAATTTAATAGCAAACACTATAATTAACATAAAAAAATATTTTACTTATAAGATTAAGAAAATTTTAAAGTAGCAACACAAACTTTAAAACCAAGGCATTTTGTAATTTTTTATATAGATTTTTTTGGGATTAATTTCATTTACACTCCCTAAGATTTGTCCAATTTTCAATCACATTAAAATAAAAGCAATTGGAGCCAAATCGCCAAACAACAAAGGTGTGATAGGCTAAGTATAGTTTAGGTACTACCTATGTCCCATATTAGTTGTCCACTATTGCAACTTTATTTGTCCCAAAATACTTGTCCAGTTCGAATTCCAATGCATCTTCCACTTTCCTCAACTATCCTTCTTCCACTAACTTTAAACAAATACTGGACCACATCATAATACTATATCATTAAGGACAAAATTGTAAATTGCACACTAGTCAATCCAAATTAATAAAATGTTAAAAAGTCCAAATTGGACAACTATTGTGGGACAGAGAAAGTATTAAATAAAAATTTCATAGTGATGTCAGGTCTGATTTGACTTGAAAGTGACATTAGCGGGTGTAAATGACGTGTATCAGATAAAATAAGGGGTTTAACTGAATTTTTATAAACCTCAAGGGGTCTGACTGAAAATTGGACAAATCTTAGGGAGCGTAAATAAAATTATTCCTTTTGTTTCTGAAAGGTCCCACATACTGACTATTAAAAATACAAGAAACTTAGGGTTAACTTAATTTATTTGTTCATCCTAATAGTGTAATTATAACATATAAATATTATTTATTTGATTAATTTTTAATATAAGGGCAGAATTGTTATTGAAGTGCCGTCAATTCAATCCAAAATGTTTGTCTTGGACTTTGACTTTTCATTATGAACTTAGCCCAAAACTGAAAATTTAGTGGAAGAAGTGGTATAAACTTGGGTTTAATTGTAGTTGACCTAAATAAATAAATCCTTAAAGCGGAACTTTTATAGTGTGCAATTGAAAATGATAAGGTGGTTTTAAATTGAATGTGATTTGTATTATATTTGACTAGTTCATGATGTAATGTTCTCTGATAGATGAGAGATGGTGTATTTATAATTATGTTAAATTTGCAAATCCACCAAGTATAACATTAGAAGGAACTTTCTGAGGCTCATCAATTTCACTCTTCCACACGCATTTAACTTAAAGATAAATCCATTTTCATTGTTCTTCCTCCAAGTTATAGGTGTGTTTGGATGCTGGTTGAATTTCAATCTTTTTTTTCTTATGAATTTCTTCTTTTTCATAATCGAATAGGATCATGGTATGTGCCACATTTTGATTTTACATTTTTTAAGATAATTAACTCTCACCTAGATTTTTATAAGAAATAATTATGTTGTTATTTAAGGGTTAATTTCAGTAAACCCCCTTATACTATTCAATTTAATCAACTAACCTCTACTGTGTCCACTTTGCCCCATATACTATTCAATTTCATCAATATGCCCCCTCACCTCACATTTTGAGTCAAAATGCCTAAACTACCCTCAATAGTATAAGGGGGTTTAGTGAAATAGATATATTTCTGAATTTATAATTTCCGAAAATATATTTTCATATTATAATTTCCATATTTTCCGAAAATTCCGAAAATATGAAAAATATATTATAATTTCCTAAAATTCATAAATATCAAAATATGAATTATTTCCGAAAATATAATATATATTCAATTTTTTCTTTTGAGAAATATGAATTATTTCCGAAAATATATATTCAAATGTATAATTAGCGGAATAAAAATAGATATATCAAAATATTACATCCTTAAAGTTATAATTGTGGTGAACTTTGGCAAATCATGTTTATATACTGAACCTTTGAACCTGAAAGTAAATTTATTATTGTGATTCAATCGGAGAACATTGTTATTGCTTGTTGTGCCTTAAACCGAGAAAGTCAGTCAACATGAGAATTCATGAAATATGTGAGGTGATATGTATATATGTATATATATAAATATTTTATTTTTATTTTTATGTGTGTGTAAGGAGGCTTGAGATTTGAGAGTTGGCAAGACTTATTTGACTTGAAAGCTCCATTTTTCAAAACCCTTCACCTCTATCTATCCTTCTACTTATTAAATTTTTTTTTGGGTTCTTTATACTTTTCGGTTAAAGTTGCATAGTCACTGAATTAATATTTTCTACCTATTTGAGCACAAGACAAATTAACATCTTAGGCTTCAACCATTCCATCATAAAATTCATAATTATGAAGTGAAATGAACCCACTCAACCTTCCAACCTTCATAAAAAAAAAAAAAAAACCTGTTACGGTTCGATTCCGCGGGATCGGAACATCATCGAAATTTTCGGTTCTTCAAATTTTGGAACCGGAACCGAACTCCTATGGAACCGAACCGAACTGCCGGTTCTGGTTCCGGTTCGGTTCCTAAACACCCTACCTAGAGGGGGTAAAATTGTAATTATCTAAAGAATAAGAGGTGAAATTGTAATAAGTCATATCTTGAGATGTGAAAGTGTAATTTACCCAAAAGTCAATTAGGGGAAAAGTGTAAGTCAAACTTCGTATTATACAATGATAAACCTTACCAAGTCAGCTGAACAATTTGTCCAACTTCAAGACCTGAAAACATTATTGTTGGAAGCTGAATTAGACTGCAAGTTGTGCTAGGAATGTGAACAAAGTAAATGTCAAAGCTAGGTGCCACAAATTAACCATGTCAATGTCTCATTTATGTAACTAACCTTATTTATAAGACACTCTGATCATCATTGCCCGGTTTGCCAACTATGACCTAAAGGGCTCAAGTATATAATACCAGAAACAAGAACAAAATATGAACTCGTAGTAATGGCTCCTTAAATTAAATTATTGTCAGTTTTGAGTTTCATCATATTAATCAAAATCATAACAAGTCATTTTGAACTCCAAAGAAACAGAGGACTAATGGTTTTACTAAAATTATTTTGAAGATGAAAATCCATCCGGAGATTGACTAGAGATACTGGCATTGCAGAATGCCAAGATTCAAGGTTTCATGCTTTGGTATGTCACCACGAACATACGATGTGAACGACTTTATTGCTTAAAGAACTTAGATCAAATTATTTTGAGCCGAAATATATATTTAGCATTGTGTGAGCCAAAAATATCCAGCCCACTAAACCCAATTCGCATCAGGCCTATTTCAAGAAGAGCCCACAAAAATCATCTCATATAACCAAGCCCTTATTTGTCACAAAAAGTACTTCGGATCAAAGGATAAGCTTGAACATCGCCCATTCCGAACGGAGAAGCTACCTCGGCTGGAGAAGTCCGAAGATGCCAAATAAGTCTCCTAAACCACTTAGTCAATTCCAAAAGAGTCTTCTGTGTCTCCTGCGCATTCAACCAGCACAAGACCGAAGACCCACAAGGAACGTTCTAGTAAACAATGGCCCTTCGGGCCTACCCTACAGCTTATTCACTAAACAACCTCAAAGGGTATTCATGTAATTCACTTCAAACACTTGTAATAAGACAAAATGAGATCACTAGGATATTTTCATTGAAGGATGGGTTAAAAAATCCACCTCATTTTTATTTATTTTTGAAAGATAAGAATTTTTCTTTTTTTTTTTCCACACGCATACTCATTTTGTCTCTAAAGAAAATCGAAAAAAATTTTATATCGAAGAGGAAATTTTCTGCACGTACAAGCATCCATAACAACACGCTTGGGGAATCTTACTTCTTTGAGAATTTTCTTGCTGGAGGATGACCTGTCACCCATATTGTTAAGTCTGGAAAAGCTTTTGGTTTCGGAATTTTCATATAATTCTGTAAATGGCATTTTACAAGTAGATGTGGGAAAGTTTAATTGTAATTTCATAATTGGATCTATCAAAGAAATCAATTCTCAGGTCAAATTCCAAGCACAGTAGTAGCCTATAGGAGGCATCCAGGACTTGGTCACGCTGTCCTTAGCCATTAAAAGATTAAGTGGACCTTTCAACAAAAAATAGGGTTATTTGCAGCCACACCCCTGAACTTTGGCTTTATTGCAGCCAGATGTAAAGTTTATCTTTTTCGGTCCCATAGCCCCCTCAACTTTGATTTTCGTTGCAATGACACCCCCTGGAGCTATGAAATGACTATAATGCCCCTTTAATTGTTTCACTTATTACATTAGGGTAATATATAAAGTGTGAAATTACTCATATGCCCAAATACTTCATCCCTCCGAAATTACTAATTACACTTCCGCCCCTTATTACAAGATATATATATATATTACAAAAAATTACAATTTAATTTTTTTTCTTTATAATATAATTTGTATATATAATTACGAAAATTAAAATTACGAATATATATATATAATTTGTAAAAAATATATAAAATTTGAAAAAACATATAAAATTCAAAAAAATATATAAAATTTGAAAAAATATATACAATTAAAAAAAACATATAAAATTGGAAACAAATATATAAAATTCGTAAACAATATATAAAATTCTAAAAAATATATAAAATTCAAATATATATATATAAAGTGTAACTGAAGTTTAAGTGGACAAGCCTCGGAATCATTAGCCAAGGTAACGGATCATCTCCAACTCTTTGCAGAACTATTTCAATGGTCACAATGGCGACACATACCCCACGATGGTGACTGAAATCGGAATCGAACCAATACTTTATTAAAATATTTTAATCAAAATTAAATATATTAATATTTGGATCAAAATTAACGATTCAGTTCCGGTTCTGATTTTTAAAGAACCAAAGTAAATTTTTATTTGGATCAAAATTAACGGTTCGGTTCCGATAATTTCGGTTATTTAAAAATGAGAACCGGAACCGAATCATTAATTTTGATTTAAATATTAATATATTCACAATGCGGTTCACTTTTGATTCCGACCGAAACCGGAATCGAACCGATACTTTCGGTTCTTTAAAAATGAGAATCAGAACCGAACTGTTAATTTTGATCCAAATATTAATATATTTAATTTTGATTAAAATATTTTAATAAAGTATCGGTTCGATTCCGATTTCTGTCACCATCATGGGGCATGTGTCGCCATTGTGGCCATTGAAATAGCTCTGCAGAGAGCTGGAGAGGATCCGTTACCTTGACTAATGACTCCGATGCTTGTCTACTTAAACTTCAGTCACACTTTATATATATATATATATATATTTTAGAATTTTATATATTGTTTACGAATTTTATATATTTGTTTCGAATTTTATATATATATTTTTAATTTTATATATTGTTTCAAATTTTATATATTTTTTTGAATTTTATATGTTTTTTCAAATTTTATATATTTTTACAAATTATATATATATATATATATATATATTTGTAATTTTAATTTTCGTAAATATATATACAATTTATATTATAAATAAAAAAATTAAATTGTAATTTTTGTAATATATATATATATTTTGTGATAAGGGGTGGAAGTGTAATTAGTAATTTCGGAGGGGTGAAGTGTTTGGGCATATGGGTAATTTCACATTTTATATATTACCCTAATGTAATAAGTGAAACAATTAAAGGGGCATTATAGTCATTTCATAGCTCCAGGGGGTGTCATTGTAACGAAAATCAAAGTTGAGGGGGCTTTGGGACCGAAAAAGGCAAACATTGCATCTAGCTGCAATAAAGCCAAAGTTCAGGGGGTGTGGCTGCAAATAACCCCAAAAAATAAAGGGTTATTTGCAATGAGACCCCCTAAACTATGGGTCAATTCCACTCAGAAAGTGGTCAACTCATTTTCTGTCGATTAGCCCCTCAACTTTCATTTTGCTTGCAAACACACCCCCTGGAGGGGTTTTTGGCACTTAAAATTACTTTTTTACCCTTTTTTAATTATTAAAGTCAGATGTATAATTGCAAGGACCTAAATGCCCCTGTTGGCTGTTGTGTATTGGCGCCAATAAACAGTGAAGAGAAAGGAGATTTTGCAACCAAAAAATATGAACAGTATTTGAACTATAATGCTACAGAAAATATGACACAAAATGAATTGAACAGTGGTAATTTGTAACTGCATCATACATTCCTCAATTAAAATGCCTAAATACAATGAGAAATTCTAACATTCAAATGAGTAATTCCATTCCAACATAGGTGCATACATATATTACATTGAAGTCCTAAATCCTACTATCAAAGTAAAACTGTTGTAATACCCAACTGAAATAGATTAGATTACATATAAGAAAGTCAACAATGCTTGAAATGAGACTGATATCACCAAAATAAAAAGTTTGGCTCAATCATGTGTGTGTGTAAGTGTGACATGTACAAAAACAATAAAAAAACAGTCACTACACTATCCATGAAAACTACTGTCCAAAAACCGTCCAAAAAGAGTCCAAAATGAGCCATATAGTCCAAGTCCAAAATATACAAAAAACAACATAAGATATGTTGTTACTAGTGTCACAATTGTGCCCAAGGAGATCTTGAGCCACCTTGCCCAGTTGGAACCTACAATTGAAAGGTTCACAAAAAAATTAAGAAATATTAAGAAATAGCAAGAATATTTTATAGTTAGGAAAAAATAATGCTAATATTAAAACAGTTTAGGAAATGTACATTAGAGCAACTTGCTTGGGCAGGGGTTAGTGCCAGTGCTGATTGTCATTGTTATGAACCATCACCACCACCAACCTGCATCATTAACATATTTTTTTAGCGAGTAAAATAGTTAAAAATGTTAAAACAATTGAATATCAAAAAAATTTAAATTTACAGTGGACAAAGATCTCTGTGATGAAGTTGTTGGTGTTGTTGGTACTGTTGATCTTGTCCTTGGTCCTTTGCCTTTCCTTGCCACTTTGAACTTCTTTCTTGGTGGTGGAGCTGTTGATGTTGTTGATGAAGTCCCTGCAGATGACTGTGGACCTCTAGTTTTGCCCTGGCTGTTCTTTGGAAATCTTTTACACCCCTTTTTATTGTGGCCAACAACTTTGCACAAACTACAAGTCATGACTGTCGACCTTCTTGTTGTTGCTGGTTCATTCCCCTCCCTCCTCCTAGCCACCCTAGGTCTGCCAGTTGGTCTCCTCAGTTCTGGGGGATCTAAAGGCGACTTGTTCACCTCATCCCATAAACTTTCATGGTGCATGGGATGAATGAGGTGCCTATAAGCTTGTCCATACACATAGTTGGTAAAATACTCATCACAATAGTCCTCTACAGGTTCCCTTCTCCAAGTAATGCATGCACATGCATGCCTATAAGGTACACCAGTCAACTGAAATTCCCCATAATAGCAGTTATGATTTTTAAGGTAAACTATGTACTTCATGTTTAACTCCTCAGTGACCTCATACATTTCTCCCCCGGGCCATATCAATTGACAATGACTAGATTTTGAAAGGTTTTGGTTAAGTTTGTTTCTGATTTTTGGAACCACAAACTCCCATTGAACACTCTTTTTGAACATTTTTTGGAATTTAGACATCAACTTGGTTCTGATCCCATCCAAACAGTTTGTTATTGGCTTTCCCCTCACATGTTTTAGCCAAGAGTTAAATGATTCAACATCATTGTTGGTTACAAAGTCACATTTTTCCATTACATCAAATTTGTGTCTTGCCCATGTTTCAATTGGATGATCAATTAACCAATTATATGTTTCCTAACTTGTGTTCTGAATTTTTTTCATTGCTGTTTTAAAGTCCAATTCATTATAACTCTGTGCAGCCTCCTAAAACAGTCTTCTAAATCTTAACCCAGGGTGTAAAGACCTAAAGTTTGCATAAATATGCCTGCAACACCTCCTCTTAAATGCATTAGGGTAAAGTTCATCAATTGCAGGTAGAATACCCTTCTGACCATCACTCATGATGGTCCAAGGCACTCCCTTGCTAGACTCCTCACCAGTTATCTTGTGGAGATGGTCTAAGAACCATGTCCAACTATCCTTGTTTTCAGATTCAACCACAACCACATCAAATAGATACAATTCATTATTCCTATCTAGTCCCAAATGAGTATACCCCCAAATAGACCATTTAAGAAACAACCATCCACACCAATGAATGATCTACAACCACCCCTGAACCCATTAATGGCAGCCCCAAATGACATAAAAATTCTTCTAAATCTTGGTGGCTGATCTGTTGAAGGTTTTATAAAGAATAATGAACCAGGATTTGTCTTATATACCTCATGAGCATATTGCCACAACTTACCATATGACCCAACATGTGTTCCTTGATTTTTAATTAAAGCTTTGTTTCTTGCTCTCCTTAGACACATTTCAATACAATTAACCTGAAATTTCTCCCTAACTAGGGCCCCCAAAGCCTCTAAAGTTATTTCATGTTAATTTTTGAATGTCTTCATAAGTTTTTTAGCAATGAAAGTTGATGTAACAACTTTGTTTTTAGTAGTTCTGATGCAGGTGTGTTGAAGGCCCATTGTTTTAACTTTGTATGTTACTTGATCACTCAAGACACTAGCATGTATTCTCTATTTGCATCCTGGATTGCCACATTTAGAGGTCACCCTAGACTTCTCATTCTTCTCCATGACAAGTTTAAACCCCTTTTGGACTGAATATTCTTTTAGAATTGTTCTCAAGTGTTTTACATCATCAAAAAGTTAATTAACTTCAAATTGAATCTCACCTCCATGTGAATATGCAAACACTTTACCATTAAGGTTAATAGAATTTGATGTTTTAGATATAGTTTCATCCCCACTGTTTTCAATAAGTTCAATATCATCACTGTAATCAGATAGGACACCTTTCTTGTCTACTTGTTCATCTTCAGGTTCATTATTAAGTTTCTCATTAAAGTCATCATCACTATCCTCAAAATTGTAATCAGTTTCCACTTCATATTCACTATCCTCTGATTCTGACCCAAAATCATATTTAGTGTCTACGGTGATTGGAGCATTTGGAGCATCCACAGAGGATTCAACATTATTAGGTTCTTCTTTCTCAACTAGGATATTTATGACTTTTCATTTGATTTTAGCTGAAACAATATGATAATGTCTTCTTCCAGAGTTAGCTTCATTTTGTAGTTTGAACCAGGGATTGTACAGAATAAGTGAAGCATGACCCCTTTTAAACATTAAGTTGTTATATCATTTGTTATGAAGTTATATGCAGCAGAATACAGATCCACAAAACCAAATGAATCAGCATCTACATCTGTCAATAGATATGTGTGTCATTCAAACTGAAAGACTATGTTATGAAGTCTGCCCATTTTGCTTGCTTTAACAAACCTGGAAATAATTAACAAACCTAATTAGTATATAAGTTAATTATGTTTAAGTATTAATTATGTTTAAGTTAATTAATTATATTTTAGTTAATTAGTATTTAAGTTAATTATGTCTAAGTGTTAATTAGGATTTAAGTTAATTAGTATTTAAGTTAATTAATTATGTTTTAATTAATTAGTATTTAAGGGTTTAGGTTAATTAAGGTTTAAGTTAATTAGTATTTAAGTTAATTAATTATGTTTTATTTAATTAGTATTTAAGTTAATTATGTCTAAGTGTTAATTAGGGTTTAGGGTTTAAGTTAATTAGTATTTAATTTAATTATATTTTAGTTAATTAGTATTTAAGTTAATTATGTCTAAGTGTTAATTAGGGTTTAGGGTTTAGGTTAATTTAGGGGTTAGGGATTAGGGTAAGGGAAAACAGAAAAAAAATAAATTCCAGAACCTACCAGAACACACCCAAAACAGTCACAACTTTCATAAAAACAAAAACAAATTCAAAAAGTTATAATTTTATTCACAAGGTACTATTTTCCCTATATTAAAGAGCATGCAAGCAAAACAAATTAAAAAAAAATATTTTCACCATATGAGTATCATAACACCCAAAACGGTCATAACTTTCATCAAAAAAAAATTTCAAAAAATTATAATTTTATTCATAAGCTACTATTTTCCCTATATTACAAAGCATGCAAGCAAAACAAATTAAAAAAAATATTTTCACCATATGAGTATCATAACACCCAAAACAGTCCTAACTTTCATCAAAAAAAAAATTCAAAAAATTATAATTTTATTCACAAGGTACTATTTTCCCTATATTAAAGAGCATGCAAGCAAAACAAATTGAAAAAAATATTTTCACCATATGAGTATCATAACACCCAAAACAATCCTAACTTTCATAAAAAAAAAATCAAAAAATTATAATTTTATTCACAAGCTACTATTTTCCCTAAAAGGTCCTGCACCAGCACCTCCGCAGCTCATGATTCACTTTTGTTTCTTGCCATTCAGATTGTCGGCAAGGGTATTTTAGTCTTTTTAGTTATATTAAAAATCATGCAAGCAAAAAAAATTAAAAAAAATATTTTCAAAACCTAACAATTTTCACCATATAAGTATCATGCTCTCCAAAAAAGTCCCAACTTTCATCAAAAAAAAATTTCAAAAAAATATAATTTTATTCACAAGGTACTATTTTTCCTATATTAAAGACCATGCAAGCAAAAGAAATTAAAAATATTATTTTCAAAACCTAACAATTTTCACCATATAAGTATCATGCTCTCCAAAAAGGTCCCAAGTTTCATAAATAAAAAATTTCAAGAAATTATAATTTTATCCACAATGTACTATTTTTCCTATATTAAAGAGCATGCAAGCAAAAGAAATTAAAAATATTATTTTCAAAACCTAACAATTTTCACCATATGAGTATCATGCTCTCCAAAACAGTCTCAAATTTCATAAAAAAAAATTTAAAAATTATACTTTTATTCAAAATGTACCATTTTCCCTATATTAAAGAGCATGCAAGCAAAAAAAAAAAAATTAAAAAACATTAATTTCAAAAACTAACTATTTTCACCATATTAGTATCTTAACACCCAAAACATACCCATCTTTCATCATTGGCAAAAAAAAAAAACATATATCCATAAAGGTATCACAAGTTACAAACTCTAACTTGTTAACAAACAAAGACTAAAAAGACTCTGATAATGTTAACAAACAAAGACTAAAAAAAATAATACAGAAGCTCTTTGCATGCCAAACATTCTGATAATATTAACAAACAAAGACTAAAAATATATATATAAATAATTGTAGAAAC
Organism: Cornus suecica; assembly: GCA_963922005.1. Taxonomy (NCBI): domain Eukaryota; kingdom Viridiplantae; phylum Streptophyta; class Magnoliopsida; order Cornales; family Cornaceae; genus Cornus; species Cornus suecica. The sequence continues at coordinate 64,032,140 of OY998241.1, read as the reverse complement.
ACACACAAATCTAATTTCAATAAATAATAGACAAAAAAAAAAATTCAAATATATTTCATATTCCAGTGGAAACACACAAATCTAATTTCAATAAATACCAAACACGAATTTTTTTTTTCCAGAAATGTATTATTACAGAGCTTGCAAACAACAAAAAAATATATTAATAATCAAGTTTTCATCATCACAGAACAAACAAGCACAAAAAATATATACACAATAAAAATATCTTGCCATTTAAAAAACATGCAAGCACAAAAAATATGAAATTTCAAACAGAGATTCAAGGGTTAGGGGTTGTGTACCAAAATAAGACACAATCCAAGCTGAAGAAGCACCGAGACCCAAATATCCAAGAACAAACCGTCGAATCAACACCAAATCTCTAGATCTATAACAAAGCATAAATATTAGGGTTTGTAGCAACTAAAATCGTGAAATAATTACTCAAAATAAAAAGAAATGGAAAAATACTTACATTAGGAGATGAGATCATACCCAAACAGCGAAATAAAGACAAATCGGTCGAAACCCCTAAAAAATATAGCGAAATCAAGAGATTGAAGATTAGATATGATGGATTCAAGAGTAGATGAAGATCGAAATAAACCCTATATCGAACGAACACAACCTAACCCCAAGAATCCATGGTCTTTTCGCACAAAAATCACGAATTTAAGGTTCGATTTTCTATATATGAGACTGTGTGTATATAACCCTATATTGAACGAACACCCCAAGAATCCATGGTCTTTTCGCACAAAGACCACGAATTTAAGGTTCAATTTTCTGTATATGAGATGTAGAGAATAGAGAAAATTGTAGAGAGAGAAGAGAGGAAATGGAGATCGGTTGAGAGAGGAAATGAATGAGAGGTTGAGAGTTTTTCTCTCTAAAGAGAGAATGGATGGCGGGTGTAAATGAGGGTGGTTGGGGGGGGGGGGGTAAGGGTAAAGATTAGGGTTAAGGGCATTAATGCCATTTCACATGCAGGTCTGAGGTCATTAAAGACATTTCAGAGAAAGATATTTTGTGTCATGTAATTACTCAGATAATACAAGGGCATTTATGGCTTTTCACAGCATCAGGGTGTGTGTTTACAAGCAAAATGAAAGTTGAGGGGGCTAATCAACAGAAAAATCTGTTGACCACTTTCTGAGTGGAATTGACCCATAGTTCAGGGGGTCTCATTGCAAATAACCCAAAAATAAAAGATTAAGTGAACCCATTCCACAAAAATTTGTAACAACTCTCGCAATACCAGAATATGAAGCTATTGTACCTCGAGTATTTGAATATATAAGTGCATGTTTGGTATGTGTGAATGAAATGGAATGCAAGTAGAAATGAAATGAGAATGAGAATGAGAATGCAATGAAATAGCCATTCACATTCTATTGTTTTGTTGTAAATATGAAGCACTTTAAGAATTGAATGAACTTTAAATTTTTTTCTCAAAAATACCCCTCTTAATGATAAATATATAATTTTAATCAAATAATATTATTTCGTATTTTTTTTACAAAAAATTGGTGAAAAGTAACGGAAATAGTATTGGTGAACAATGAAGGTGATGATGGTGGTGGAAGCGGCGAAAGGTGATGACGGTGGCGGTGGTAGAAGTTGGTGTCACGGTAGTGATGGTGGTTTATTTTTTTGAAATGTGAAAGGGTTATTTCAGTAATTTTATGTTTTAAAATCATTCCTTAAAGAATGAAATGACCATTCCATATGTTTACTAATGGAATGAAAATTCATTATTTCATTCCCATTCTAATAACCATATCAAATAAAGTAATGGAATGAATGAACATTTCATTCCATTCCATTCCACCATACCAAACATAACATAATGAGTTAACTTCATTGCACAAATTAGGGTTTTACATTAGTTAAGGTACTTTTAGAAACTCGCGATATCATCAAATAATAAAATCTAAATGTGGATTTTATCTCCCCTCCATGGCGGATGCCATTGAGTGATGGCGAGGGAGAGGCTGGAGAGCTCCCTCAAGTCAATGTAATGAACTTTCAAATTGTATTTGCCTTCGTATGGGCCATTTAGCGATCAGTTTCTATAATAAAGGTAGAGATGATAATGAGGCAGGTACAAAATGTTATAAAATTAATACAACTTGCACTTAGAAAATAAACAAAAGAAATCATTTGGCTTAGAGGCACTTAAATGCTTCTTGAAGATAGTTGAAGCCTCTCACAAAGTGTAAGGGATAACAACATCCCTATCTCCGGGATTCAACCAAGCCTGGACTCTATCCAACCACAATGTATTTGCACCTAACTTCTTTTCTGAATGCCCAAGTGATATAGAAAAATATATGTGAGGAAGGAAGAATACTTGGATTATTTTTCCATGTCTTCAAGTGAAAACCAATGAGGTCCTTATATAGGCCTCCAAGAGAAGACTTCATAAATGATTTAGTTTTTCCAAGTACATGAATAAATAAGATTAATTTGATTTGGTTAATGAATCACAAAGTTCAATTTGATAAACTTTGAATATACATTTTTTAAGATGATAAAATATAACAAGTGAATGAACCTTAGTAATTATAAGAAGAGATAAGTTTCATAGTTTTCAAGAAGATAGATTTTGGTTCATTCTAGAATATTATAGAATTTAGTTGAAAATAAATTTAGAAACACAATTCTAACAATCTCCCACTTGTTTCAAAATTGATTTTTAAGGAAATAAAACATTTGGGCATTCAGGAAAGTTATGTGCATAAATAAAGGTGTCTAGGGGACTTAAACCTTTACTTAGTGTAAATAAATCCAAACTTGTCCGAGAACTTTAGTGGATGGAACCTTGAACTAATGAACCCATATGGACAAACCAGACTTGTCACAAACACATTCCTTTCAGAGATTGTTGTGCATTTGGTTCAGCATTTTAAGGTATGTGCTTAATCTCGTTTTCTTATTGAGAGCTCTAGAGATAGCCTGTAGTCTCATAGAAGGTGACCAACCTTCTCTCAACTAGGTGAATCTATTAAGAGTGTCTTGTAGTCACCCCGACAATAATGTCCATAGATTCATTAAGAGATAAAATCTCAACCTTCACATTTCTGCAAGACTTTTTGCACTATTTACACCATAGGAAATGACTCAGAAATATAAAATATAGTGCATTCACCACAATTGTAATCTTGGTTCGTTTTTCCCATTGAACCTGAGAAACTTATCAGGTTGGGTATCCTCAAATACAATTTAATTACAGGCTTTCAGTCCCATTCCCCTTGATGTCACCGAGATATAATCTCGTCCAAGGCCTTTGGATAATGGATCTGCCAAATTCTCTTTGGACTTCACATACTGAATGGCCACACTGCTATTAGTAATTAGATCCCTCACATGATCATGCTTCAGACGTATTTGTTTGAATTTTCCATTATAATTTTCACTGTAAACTTTGAGCAAGGTAACTTGATTATCACAATAAATAGTGATAGGAGACACTGAAGGATTCCATATTGGTACGTCTACCAATACTGATCTAAGCCATTCAGCTTATTCTCCTTCACTTGAGAGGGCAATGAACTTAGATTTCATAGAAAAATGAGTAATACACGTCTACTTCTTAGACTTCTAAGAGATAACACCACATCCCAGGCAAAATACTTAAGCAAAAATTGATTTAGACTCATTTGGATCTAAGTTCTAGGTTGCATCACTGTAACCTTCAAGTACTATAGGATATGTCCCATAGTGTAACCCATGAAATATTGTGCCTATAAGATATCTTAGTACTATGCGTAAAACATCCCATTGCTATTTGCTTGGGTTACCAGTGTATCTGCTCAACTTTCCGACTGCAAAAGCAATGTCAGGTCTTGTGTAGTTCATGGCATATATAAGACTTCCAAATATCTGGGAATACTAAAGTTGAGCCATACTTCTGCCTTTATTTTTATCCGTTTAATGCTGGAATCATATGGAGTGGGTTCTGATTTTGGCTTGAACATATTGAATTTCTTGAGAATCTTCTCAATGTAATGAGCCTGAGAAAGACAAATTCTATTATCTTGTCTGATGATTTTGATTCCCAAGATAACTTCAGCTTCACCCAAACCATTCATGTCAAATCTAATGGACAAAAATCTCTTAGTGTTATTAAGGGCCCATTTGGAAACCAGTGTTTTTGTTTTTGTTTTTGTCTTCTTGAGAACAAAAAATATTATTGTTCTTGTCTTAAGGGTAACCCGGAAACAAAAACATGTTTGGTTGGAAATTTTGTCTCAAAATTTTTCAAGAACAAAAAACAAAAAAACACGTTTGGGTCGAGCTTCTGAATTTTGCTCCCAAGGTTTCAATCAATTTTAGAAATTTAAATCCCAAAGTTTCAAAAAAAAAAAAATTCAGAAATTGAAATCCAAAAGTCTTAAACAATTTCAGAAATTGAAATCCTGAAGTTTGTTGGAGTTTTTTTGAAACACATTCAAGATTCCTAATTGACTCCTAATTTCAGAAATTCACAGAAACAAAGCAGCTGTGTTGAAGTTGGGTCGAGCTGGTAGTGATGGAATCGCACGAAAGCGGCGGTGTATGGTCAGTAGAGAGACGTGTTCGTCGAACACAAGGATTGTCTCGAGGTGGTTCAGGTCGGTGGTAGAGTAACTTGGTTTAGAAAGAGAGGCAGAGATGGTGTTGTGTTTGGTTGTCATAGCTATGAGAGGCAGCGGTGGGAGATGGTGCTCGTTACGGCGTGGTGGTGATGGGCTTTGCTCTGTGGTTGAGGATGAAAACGCCGGAGTGGTGTTGGTGGTGGCACGGATTGGAGAAGATGGTGATGGATTCTGATGGTGGGGTGCGGCGATAAAGACGACATGAATGAACAGACGGAACCCTAAAACATGTTTTTGTTTATATCTATCTGCATGAGAATATACAGTGTAAAAAACAAAAAAAACAGCTTTTTTTTTTCTCAAAATTAGCCCAATTTTGGCACTTGTTTTTTCATTGTGCAAGGAAACATATTGGGCTCAAAATTTACCCAAACAACTTTTGTTCTCATTTCAGGCCAAAAAAACCAAAAAACATGTATCCAAACGAGCCCTAACACTTTCTAGATCTGTTCCGAAAATCAACATGTCATCCACATAAAGACAGATCACCACTCCATTATTAGCATCAAACTTGCTGTAGACACATATATCACCCCTATTTATTTTATATCCATCCTCAAGGAGAGCTTGTTTGAACTTGTCGTGCCACTGCTTAGGTGTTTGCTTTAGTCCATATAGAGACTTTTGCAACTTGCCCACCTTTTCCTCACTTCCTGAAAAATCAAATCCTTCAGGTGGAGTCATATAAATTTATTTTTATAGATCTCCATTTATAAAAGTTGTTTTCATATCCATCTGATGAATGATAAGATTCTTGAGAGCAACAATGGCAATCAAAAGACGGATTGAAGAGATTCTTGCTATAGGAGCATAAATGTCAAAGTAATCAAATCATTCTCTTTGTTTGTAGCCCTTTTCCACTAGATGAGCTTTGTATTTCTCAATAGTACCATCCGGTTTGAATTTTTGTTTGAAAATCCATTTGCAGCCAATTAGTATACAGCCAGGAGGAAGATCAACTAATATCCAAGTGTCATTTTAAAAGATGAGCAAGTGATTTTGCATTTGCTACATGCAATGCATTTTTCTTGATAGTCAGTTTTAGAAACATGAATAAGTCCTTGATTAGCCATGATTTTAATAGAATCAAAGTTCACATGAGCTAATCTACCATGCCAAAGATCGAAAGACTCCGCAAAGTAGGCAACAATCACATTAGTATTATTAATAATATTCAGCTTGAACATACTAGAGACAGAATAACCTTTGCCAATGAAAACACCATTTTTAGGGAAAATGAACTTATCTGATTCAAAGACCATGTTGGATCCATGAGATCTGAGAAGGCTGTTTGCGACAAGATTCTTGCAGATGTCAGGAACATGTAAAACTTCTTGAAAGATGATAGTTTTGCCAGAAGTGAACATGAGTTCCACCGATCCTTTTCCAACAATTTTGGTTGTAGATGCATTTCTCATGTACATATGATGATCGTCCCCCACTAGTTCATAAATGACTTATTATCTCCACAAACATGGCAAGTTGCACCAGTATTAATCTACCAATCCGCTTTCTCCCCCACTAAGTTTGCTTCAGATATGACTGCTACATATTTCTCATCCCTTTCTTTAGGCTGATTATCAGGATAATCATTCCCTTTACGTGCAAAATCTAGCAACATGACCAGGTTTGCCACATACAAAACAAGTAAATTTCTTTTCACCTTGGATCCATTTTTCTTGCTTCTTGAACCCAACTCCAGGCTTGGTTGCAATCCCTCTTTTTAAATTTTTTCCTTTTTGGTGCAAACTTCTTATGTGACGAGCCTTTGTTTTTTGCTTCTTCAACAACATGAGCTTTCGCAGGAACTTCATCTTTCTTGTCCCGATTGCGATATTCTTCCTCAACACGAAGGTGATGGAACGATTGATCAAGTGATAAATCTTCCTTCTTATGCATCAACTTATTTTTGTAGTCCTTCCATGAAAGTGGTAATTTTGAAATGATAACACTTACATGAAAGTTTTGATCAATAGTCATCCCTGCCGTAATTATGGAGTCTACAAAGCCTTGTATTTCCTTGACTTGATCAAGGATAGGCTTGTCATCAACCATATTGTAATCAACATAATTACTGACTTGAAACTTTTCGGTTCCTGATTCATTTGAAAGATAAACAGTCTTGATTGTTTCCCAAGCTTCTTGTACTGTTTTTGTCTTCTTTGAAAATTGAGAAAGAGAGAATTTGAAAGGGAATTTAGAATATGGTGAGGACAGGTAGCATCATCATCATCCCACTTTTGTTGCAGAATAGTTGCAGTTTTAACTTCTTGTTAAGAAGAAGACTCAGATGGAATAACATGACGATCGATGGAGATGACATAACATAATTTAGATTGCTTTAAGAAGAACTCCATGTTGTATACCCATCGAGAATAATTCTTGCCATCAAACCGATTGAGATTGGTTGGAACAATTCCAAAGGAATTCATAAGCGCCAGATTGGAGAGAGACATATCTTCAAATTGTTACAAAATCTGCACTTAGAAAATATACAAAAGAAATCCTTTAGATTAGAGGTGCGTAAAACGCTTCTTGAAGATAGTCGAAGCATCCCACAAAGTGCAAGGGATAATGACAGCCTTATCTCCGGGATTCAACCAAGCCTATATTCTATCCAACCACATTGTACTTGCATGATACACTATTTGGTGCAACACCTACCCTATTTTCTAAATGCCTAAGTGATACAGAAGAATATATGTGAAGAAGGAAGAATACTTGGATTATTTTTCCATGTCTTCAAGTGAACACCAATGAGGTCCTTATATAGGCCTCAAAGAGAAGACTCTATAAATGATTTAGTTTTTCCAAGTACATGAATAAATAAGATTCATTTGATTTGGTTAATGAATCACAAAGTTCAATTTGATAAACATTGAATATACATTTTTTAAGATGATAAAATATAACAAGTGAATGAACCTTATTAATTATAAGAAGAGATAAGTTTCATAGTTTTCAAGAAGATAGGTTTTGGTTCATTCTAGAATATTATAGTATTTAGTTGAAAATCAATTTAGAAAATTAATTTTGAAACACAATTCTAACACGAAACAGGTTCACTTATATTCATCCCCGTTCCGTTTAATTTTTTAAAATATCATACCCTACACGGGTTTGTCGTGGGTTATCATTATATAAATCATGTCCTCTCCGTTAATAATTTATTATACCCGTACCTGCCCTATTAACACTTAATTTTTAGTGTCATCTTCATCACCGACAAAATAATTTTTTACACAAAAGAATAAAAAATAAAAAATCACACTATAAATTTACATAATTTTTACGTTCAAATCATCCAACAATTAAAATCTCTCTTTATTTTTATCTTTTATTTGTATATACTAGGTGACTCATTTCTTCTTGTTCTCAGATGTCGAACCCCATGAAAAAAGAGTAATAACTAGTTAAGTATTTAGGATTCATAAAATATCTTATATATAATAAGTAATTTTTTTTTTAATATAATCGGGGTAGGGCGGGTCATAACGGGTATTTAACAAAACCCGTACCCACCCCATAACCCTTGACATGTTCAATTTCTTTTACCAAACACGCCCCTACGAAACAAAATGCGTTCCCAAACCCTTAAATAAAGGAACGTAGCGGGGCAGAGCTCCAGCGGGGCGGTACAAATTGCCATCCCTACTTAAAGGTTGTATCATTCACCGGTGAGATTTTTGGACTATAATGTTGCGTTTGGTATGCATGAATGGAATAAAATGGAATGGAAAGCCCATTCCAACCATTATTAAGTTTGGTATGTATTTTTTTTTACAAAAAAAAACTTATTCCAAAGAATGAAAGAAAATTCTTTGGAATGGGCATTCCATCCCCTTTCAACATTTTAAAACAAAATACAATTCTGCCTAACTAATCGGTGCAAGTAACATTTTCCATACTGGATTCATGCTGCATGATATCAAGAATAATACAATTGACAATTCTGCCCTCCAAAGTACATATAAATTGTGAAAGAAAAAACCTTAACTTGAAATTTACCCATTTTTGGAAACAACATTCTAAATGTACTCCAAAATGAAAGTTACCAAAGGCCTAATGACAAGCGGTATCGGACCCTAACTCTCAAATGGAAGGTCTAACGTTCAAGCCTTGGTGAAGGCACGGTGTGTGAGTATCTTAACTTTCAAAAGAAAAAAATAATAATAATAAAATAGAGAGTTATTCGCTAAAAAATATTTTAAATCAATCATAAGGTAGTTAGACGACAAATAAAATATTAAAATAAGCATTATATTACGTGTCTAAAGTTTTTTTCGTAGCAACACGACATGGACTATATCATGTCCTTTGTTGCTTCGCTAGGGCATGGTAAGTCTTGTACACCCTATTCTTTTATAAATTGAAAACTGACTGGTTTCGGTCTGCCATGATCTTGTTAGAGGAATGAATCATGCTCTAGATCAGTTTGTGTAGGGATGACCAACTCATTTTCCTAGTCAAATTCAAGACTAGCGACAAATACTTCGAACTGAACCGAGTCAATATGTCTGGATTCTAAAGAGAAATCATCTTGTACCTCCCACGCACATTTTGTGTAACCATTTTCAGTCATTATATGACTAGTTGCCGGCAAACATATTTGCCTTCAGTGTTCATGACTTTGCGGCGATGATTCAAAAATCAGCACGCAACAATTAACTATGTCTGGCAAAAATGAAATTTGAAGCCCTAAATAATGAAGTTGTGTCAAAATTGTGTTAGAAATTAATTCTTATCTCACACTTAGGAATTAATCCCGCCCAAGATTGCTTACGTCCACGGAGAGTGAATATTTATTAGGAAGATATTACAGATGTCCATCGCACCTTCTCTTGATGCAATCGCATACACCTGATGTCCATTGCACATTCTCTTGATGTAATCGCATACACCTCACTCTCACTCATATCTTCCTCACCACCTCTCTATATTTTCTTTCTAAGTCTCAACCCAAACCCTAGGTCTCTATTTATAGAGTTAAACCACATTCCTTATTGAACAAGAAAAACAATTTCTTGTTGCACAAGGATTACAACTCCTAGGAGAATAAAACTCTCTAACAAGAAATTTCTTTTACAATACAACTCTAAATAGGAAGCCTAATTATAATAGAATTTGAGACACTTTCCTAACAATCTCCACATTGGCTCGAATTCTATCATCTTTTCAAAGCTCCATCTTGCTTCAAGCGTTAACACTCTTCTACTCATTATTTTCTTCTTTTTCATCAACACTCTTCTTCTTCAATTTCTTCTTTTTCATCTACACGCATCATGCTCCACCTCCACATTAACTATGTCTGTTTCTTCAACATTCTTCAACATCATCTTCAACACTATCTTCAATCATCAATATTCTTCAACATCAACATAATCTTCAACACTATCTTCATAACCGCGCATTCTCTGCGATCACTTCATCTTCTTCATCATCTCTCTCTTCTTTAATCTCGATCACCTCTATACTAAGCCGCAATCTCAATTTTTTATTTTTTTATACTATCCAATCACTATCAGAATCATTATCACTGATCAGAAACTTCTTCACTTTGCCAAGTCCCAAATCCTCACAATTCCCATATTCATAATCAACTCTACACAATCTTCCCAAGAAAAACACCACTACCCTTGAATTCTTTCCTCACATATCGTCCCACCAGTGCCTTCAACCTCGTCCCGACCACCTGTCTCTTCGCCGTTTCACTCAAATCACTTAATGACTCGGCATCATCATCAACTTGAAACCCAACAATTTCGTTAATACATGCGATCCACCATTGCTATGCGCTTTCCACCGCGCCGCTGTGCGCTATATGCCTCCATGCGTCAACCGAAACAAAACCTCCACCTCATTGACATAAAAAATAGCGTCAACCAATCTTTGCAACCTGACCTTTTTGTTTTTTCTTCTCTCATATCTCCCACTGAGCCTATTCGAGGTGTTCGGAGTCAAATCACACAAAACCGATCATACGGTTGTGTTTGGAGCGGTCAAAAACCTTAAGAATGCCTCTGACCGCATAAAAAATGTGTCAAAAAACAAATCAGCACAAAAGACAAAAAATTCTAATGACGTCAGAAACTTCTTGGGGCACGTCCAGGCGTGTGCCTCCTCCTATGGGGCTTATTTTTGTTCCAAAACGTTTGTATTCAAAAGAGTTTTCCGTTGATATATCATACGCTTTGTCTCAATGAACGATACTCCGCGAAATAGGCCCAAAACGAAACTGCTGTGTGTGGAGCCAAAAAATCTGGCCGGAACTTTAGGGGGCGCGTGAGGGCGCATGTAGCTATTTACAGCGATGCGCTTGACTGCCCTGGTTTCGGCTCATCAAGACGAAACTCTTGGTATGGTTGGTTTTTGATTTAGAACAACTCTGATATTTGAATCTGGGTCAGAACGTACGAGCTTCTTCTTTGCTTCAACCTGGAACTTTCTGATACTGATATGTTTCAACCTTGCTTTGATACCACTTGTTAGGAATTAATTATCATCCCACACTTAGGAATTAATCCCGCCCAAGATTGCCTACGTCCACAGAGAGAGAATATTCATTAGGAAGATATTACAGATGTCCATCGCATCTTCTCTTGATGCAATTGCATACACCTGATGTCCATTACACATTCTCTTGATGCAATCGCATACACCTCACTCTCACTAATCTCTTCCTCACCACATCTCTATATTTTATTTCTAAATCTCAACCCAAACCCTAAACCTCTATTTATAGAGTTAAACCACATTCCTTGTTGAACAAGAAAAACAATTTCTTGTTGGACAAGGATTACAATTAATTGGAGAATAAAACTCTCTAACAAGAAATTTATTTTACAATACAACTTTAAATAGAAAACCTAATTACAATAAAATTTGGCACAATTTTCTAACAAATTGATCATTTTAATATCCAAATAAACTCATGAAAACAGTCCTGGAAAAATGTATTAATTAGCATGACCAAATGGATCATGTGAGCATTGAGATAAGTTTATAAAGTCCCGCGATTCTCTGATTAGGTGCATATAGTGTCGTGCATCAAAATTAGGTTATTTGGCGCGAAGGAGGCAGTGCCCTTCATATGAAGGAATTGGAATCCTGTACTGTCGTCGGAGTGGGTTAAATGTCATTTTCTCTACTTTTATTTGATGAAACTCATGTCCATTCAGGCACTGACACCATGCAACGATCACTTGGAATTCTAGACGTTACTGGTACTAGTCAACAAATATTATTATCAATATGTCTCAATATGTGGAATTCTAAATCCATTTTAAATCATAGGGTTGATTTTGGCCTTCATCCTTGTCCATATGTATTACTTTGTGTAATTGTGTTTTTCAATCTTTGTCAACAAATTTATATAAAAATATACATATTCCCACAAAAAAAATGAATTACACTCTTCTTGATGTTTCTCTTGCACCATTTAGTAGCTCAGTAAATTATTTCTCTACTAAATTCAAAATCGGAGAAGTTCTCGTCTTTAATATATATATATTTTTTGGAGTAAATTACACTTTAGTTCCCTCGAGATATGATATTACACACACATCCCTTGTCATTTGAATAATTATAGTTTTACTATCTCTAAATAATCGGCGTTCAATTCAGGTGATTGGAATTGTGAAATGAATTATCTACACATGACTATTTTTTATGTTATTGCATTTAGTTGATGGTATTCTAGACATTTCATCTCTGAAAAAGTAATGATGTAAGCGTTGACTGAGTTTGATCACGCCGAAAATTCAATTCAGAAATATTTGTTACAATTTATAAATTTGAGGAGGTCTAATTATAATTATCCAAATAACAAAATTCTTTTACATTTAACATCATTTTGTGTGAAGGTATATGTCACGTAGTCATTAGTCACAGTTCTTTAGTACGTAACCTTGACAATCCATGTTTTATATTACGTTCTGAAATTATCTAGACAATCAATGAAAATAGCCTGGGGGGGGGGGGGGGGGGTCAATTTTAATCCAATTCTTTATCAACATAAATCATGTAAAGAATAATCTAAGTGCAGAAAATAAAGTAATATAGACACACGATATTTTTACGTGAAAAACCATTGGAAGACTCCAAATAAAAACCACGGATACGCTCGGGTATCGATACACTATGAATAAAGGATTACACAGACTCTATGAAGCTTTAGACTTACAAATCCCTCCAGATCTGCCTTTCTTCACTCGACGTCTAATGAACTCAAATCACTCGCGCTCCACGAAGTTTTAGACTTACAAATCACTCGCGCTCCACGAAGCTCTCGTTCCGCTCCGTACTCTGACGGCTTCGCTTCTCAACGGATCAAATCACCACGAAGCCTTTTGCTCCGATCTTCGCACTCAGGCGACTCTGTTTCTCAAGCAGATCTAAGCAACCACTTTTCAGCAACTAGGTCATCCAATTGTGTATAAGATCATCGATATAGAAACACAATTGAATAAACCCTAATACCAAGAGAACTCGAATATATATGATCACTCAATAATATTTTTTCTCTGTATATCTCTTTAAAAATATATGAACAATGAAATACTACAAAGATCTCTCCAAAAGCCCCTTCCCCAAAATCTGTAGAGAGCCCTCTTATTTATAGAGTAGGAAACCCTAGTTTTGACATAACTTGTTCCCCACTTTGATTAGGATTTCTTCTTTGTGTCAACCCTTCCAATTATGAGTAAAACTGACTTATATTAATATACAACCGTGTATATAGATCAATAAGTCGTAGCCTCATCATTAAACTTCAAGTCGGGGTCAAATTTGACAATTCTCGAAATCTGCAATTTTTCTCTCGCCAGGCACCTATGCCTTAGGCGCACCCCTTTAGTATAGTTGCGACAAAAGCTTGAGTGTACCCTTGAGCGTAGTTTTTCACTTCCTAGCCGCTTTTAGGTTTTGTAGGCGTAGACTTGAGCGTAGATACTTTATTCAAAACCACTTTTATTGGAATAGGACTAAAATATCCCTCTTGACTCCCTAAGACTTTTTGCTTGAATTGACGTATTTGGAAAATGTCTTTTTCGCCATTCTGGAGACACTTTTTACTTGACCTCACTTCCTCTTCAATTCTTTTGTATTCTTCACTTCTTTAGACTTGATTTGAACTTGACGAAGCTAAATATTGCCTATTGAACATTCTTGACTTCACAATTCTTTCAATATGACAATTCACTTAACATGGTTATTATCTAGAACATGCTAAACACAAATAATACCATAAATGTTCTTAGACGTGTAGGGGGTTTGCAAGTTGATGATGTGAAGATAGTTTCTACACAAGTTCGTCAGTAAAATAACGGCAATGATGTTCTTATTGCTTTTGATTTGCTTTACATAAAAAATGGAGGAAAAGATAGCGAGTACAAGTATTTGAGAAATGCTTTCTCTCTCTCTCTAGGAATTTCTCTCTCTTAGTCTCCGAAAAGTCCCCCTTCAAATGAGCTCTCGCACCTCTATTTATAGATGTGAGTGTTCAGTAATCCTCGCGGACTTGTATTGCCACGTCAGCATCTGTCTCGCGATATGGCTCCTGCGTACCAATCCGCGATATAAGTTCCTTGCACAGTATCATCTCGCGCATTTGTTTACGCGAAACGGATTCGCGTAATTTCATGCGCGGATTTATACAGTGCGCCATAAATACCATGCACAGTGTTATCTTGCATTCAACTATGCGAAACGGATTCGCGTAATCTTATGCATGGGTCATGCTGTGCGCCATGCCCCGTGATCCGCGCCTATTTCATTGCGGATCTGATTTATTCTTAGCCAAGGATGCCATTATAGCTTTGATGGGTCATGACCAATCATGCATGTCTTGATCATGTCCCTGAATACTATCGGCCTCTCTAAGGTACTCTTGCTTAGGACGGTGTAAATAAGGTCGCGACCCACTATTTACTCATCCTCAGTATTTCCCCTAGATTCCGAATAGTACTCCCTACGCGAACAACATATAGGGTTATGAGTTTCTGATGCGAGCTATAAAACACATCAGCCCCTCATACCTCCCTCTGTATAATGCAAGCTCTCCCGTAAAAACTATATTTGGGCTATTTCCCCAAGTAATCAATTATTTGGGCCAATCTCCCAAATAATATTTTACTTGGGTCAGTTTCTCCAAATATTCCAAACCTGGGCCATATCCCAGATAAATAAAACTTAGGCCATATCCCAAATAAATAAGCCTTGCGTATTAATTTTCTTCGCGAGGTACCACCTTTTCGATGATAATTAACGGCACTAACAATAAACCTATAAATTTAATTTGTTGAAAATGATGGATCATATATGAGCAATTATTTGAGTCTATTTCTTGAGTAAAGCAATACACGTGTCAATAACCCATTGTAGCTAATTTGACATTTCCCTTCACATTACAATATATATATATATATATATATATATAAAGTTCCATTGCTTGTACGTATCATCCACTTCTGTAACACCATGAAGAGCACTTGGTTCCTCTTTTCTCTCACAGTATTGGTGATGCAATATATCATCATCACTTGCAAAGCCCAAAATGCAACAAATATAATCACCGATTAATCAACTCTTTTTTCCTTGAAAACTCACATCATTGGTTCTAACCCACATGCCATGTTGGCGCGAAATTGGTCCACAGCCACCCTGGTGTACGACTGGGTTGGTGTCACTTGCGGTGGTCGCCACCGGAGAGTCACCGGTTTGAACATTTCTAACATGGCTCTTCACGGCCTTGTTTCTCCACACTTGGGTAATTTATCATTTCTCGTTCACTGGACCTCAGTAACAACAATTTCAGTGGTTATTTACCAGGTGAATTAGGTCATTTGCGTAGATTGAAGTTCATGAATTTCATGTCCAACCAATTTATTGGTGGAGTGCCATCATGGTTGGGTAACTTGTCTCAACTTCAGTATTTGCTTCTTGGTAGAAATGGCTTTTCAGGTACGTACCTTGTCCGTACCACCTTAATTAATAAATAATATATATATATATATATATATTTATCATTTTGTTAGAATATATTTAAGATTATTTTCTTGCACACCATTAAGCTATGAAACACGAACACTTCGTCTAGGGTCGCCGTACTTATTTCGGATACACGTGTCCGTGTTAGACACCCGGACATGTCAAAAATACGTGTTCGACACGCCAAAAATGTGTCCAATTTTTTTTTTAATTGGACACGCAGTGGACACATGAAAGACCCGTGAGTGTCCGCATGTCGAACACACGGTGAGTCTGTTGATTCCATGGAAGATAAAATATTTATGGAGTTAGTAATTTGGTGGATCACTTATTGAACTTGAACACCCCTAATCCAATATTTGGCTTTGAAGATACTTGAACATCTTTGTTCCTCCTCATCTTATGAGAGGAATAAAATAACACCACAAAAAACCGAAGATTTGATATCTGTACATTCCAATATTTGTCTTCAATCAAGAAAATTTTCATAATATGATGACGGAGAGATTAAGATGTCGGATGTTGGGGGAGATGCATTTGATTCCTTGGATGGTAGTGGAATGAAGAATTTTGAACATATACCTTTCATTTAATATATTTGTTTATAAGTTTATTTGATTCTCATTGTTTAAGTGATAAACGAAATATTTGTGTACTATAATATGCATATAAAAAAAATATATGTTTTTTTATAGACGTGTCGGAGGCGTGTCGTGTCCTACTTTTTTGGAATTTGCCGTGTCCGTATCAATGTTTCATAGCCGTTAAATAAAAAAATTCATCCACAATCGTCAAGTCATTACAAGAAAGAAGGACTTTAATGGTATTCAGACTTAATTGGTGGTCGCCACTAAAACAAATAAAAATTGCAGTTATAACTTTAGTTGACATCTTATTATCGGAGGGTAAATTGCCACCAAAAGTTTTGAATTTTTTTTTTTTTTTAGGTTATAGTGCAGTAAAAACTACCATTATACCTTAAATTTTCTAGATAGAAAAATCAACTTTTTAACTATAGTGACAAGACAATTTTAGTCCATTACTAAATTTTTGACATTATAGACACATTTTTTTCTAAATAATACTTAGGTCAACGAAGTTCATCCATGTAGCTCTGAACAATATAATTTTTTTAAATTAACACTAATACCTATTTTTATAAATTTTATGTCCATCTTCTTTTATTAAAAAAAATTAGCCACTTTTTTTTTTTTTTTTTTAGTGCGGTGAAGGTAATTGTTAAGTTTAAGATGATAACTATTTTATTTAAGCTAATCAGGTACAATGTTTAACATGCTTGGTGTGGATGAATTTGTTATTAATCGAACAAGAAATCATTACTTGTAATATATACAAGTGACTTCGTTAACCATATTATTTTCTAGTAAATAAGGCTCATGTAAATTACATGCAATAAATATGATGCAATATATTATTTTTTTTTTCAACACATGATCAAAGCTTGGTAGATGAAAACCTTAGGTCAGTTTGGAAAATGGTATTGTCTGTCTGGTCTGGTCATTGATCTGAAACTCTGTTTGGTAAGCGGTTTGATCTGGTTCCAAATTTTATTGAATATATATATTTACCGTCACATTATATATGGTGGTGGTGGTGGAAGTTCCAAAGCATCAAAAATCAACTTTTTGTTGGTTTCAAAAATCTGGTTTTTAGGGGATTTTGGTCTTGGTGGTTTGGTTTCATTTTTGAGAGACCAATATTCCCAAACATAGTTTGGTTTCAAAAATATGAAACCCAACCAGAAAAGCAAAACCAAACCGCTTCCCAAACATGATTTCAGATATTGGAAATGATTGGTGTATTATGTTTCAGGTTCTATACCAGCTACAATATTCAACATATCATCACTGAGAGTAATTAATTTTTCAAGAAATGATTTGTCTGGTGATCTTCCATTGGATGTGTGCAATCATCTTCCAAAACTTGAAGTGCTTAATCTATTTTTTAATGGGATAAGTGGTCAAATACCAGAAAGTCTATATAAATGCTCAGAGCTTCAGATATTGAGATTGGATGTCAATGGATTCAGGGGACCAATTCCTAAAGAGATTTGCAACTCAACTGTGCTTAAGAAGTTGTATCTTGGTGCTAACTACTTGAAAGGTACAATAAATTTTAAATTTTTTTTTTTATTATTAGTTTGAATGTGTACTAATGTAATTTACTTGTGTAATTTACTCAAATTTGTCCTTTGATATATCTATAGTTAGCACCTTTAGCTCATAATCATAATTTTTTATATATATTTTAACCAGAAAGGTCAATGTAATTTATTCATAATTATTTTTTTGAAAGATGAATTTCTTTGCAGGTGAAATTCCGCGGGAGATTGGCAACCTTGTTAATCTGGAGGAATAAATGTAGGACAAGCCGAGCTCATTGGTCACATGCCATCTTCTCTTTTTAACATCACTTCTCTTAAACTTCTTGATTTTGGCAACAATAGCTTGACAGGTATAATTTCTTTCCTCCTTTTTATGTTGCATGTGTTACCAATTTTCATATGAAACCATGCATGTATATATAAGCATATAAGATTTTCATCACTAGGTGAAAAAAAAAAATTCTGGATTTTTTTTTCGGAGTCATTATAGAATTTTAGAAAGTTGTATGTAACCCAGAGCTGGCCCTGAGATTGCTAAAAATAATTAACACCCTAGGCGAGAGAGTAACTATGAGGCCTCCATAAAAACACACTATAACAAAAAAATTCATTTAAAAACATAAAATATTTTAATATGAAAAATAAAGAAAATAAATACCCCATTGTAAACACCAGAATGCCCTGAAGCTGAAGCAAAATGAAGCCAAAACTAATGAAAACAGAAACAAAATGAAGATGAGACCTTTGCTAGGAACAATAGAACCAGCACCTTTTCTGTTTGTTTAGTGATACTAGCTTACTGTTCTTAGTGTTTGTTTAAACTTGTAATCCAAAGCATACACATTTAGACTTGTAACATTGAAATATTCTAATCAAAAGTACTTAAATCTTCCTCACTCCATATCAAATGCTTCCAAGCTCACTATTTTGTCACTAATTTCCAACTCCTTCACTGGTCCAATTCCTCACTCACTTGGTAACTTAGCGCAACTCGAGAATCTAGGCCTTTCGCTCAACAACTTCATCAGTGATTCTTCGTCCCCGGACCTTAGCTTCCTCACTCCTTTGACAAACTGCAGAGCCTTAACAACATTGATGTTCGATTATAATCCTCTGAAGGGCAGCCTTCCGGTGTCCATTGGAAATCTCTCCACTTCTCTCGAAATGTTTGTTGCTAGTAACTGTGGAATTGTGGGCAATATTCCTAGTGAAATTGGGAATTTGATAAATTTGACATCCTTGTACTTGGTTGGAAATCGCTTGAACGGGCCTATTCCCGAAACCATCAAAGGTTTAAGCAAGATTCAAAGATTGCATCTCGATTACAACAGTCTACAAGGAACCATTCCGGACGAGATATGCCACTTACTCAACTTGGGTGAGTTGGCTTTGAGTGAGAATAGTCTGTTTGGTCCCATCCCTGCATGCTTAGGGAATGTTACTTCTTTACGATATCTATATTTGGATTCGAACGCGTTAAATTCAAGCTTACCGACTAGTATGTGGAGCCTAGAAGATCTTCTGCGGTTGAACTTATCCGCGAATTCTCTAAGTGGTGATCTACCTCCAGAGATTGGAAATTTAAAGGTAGTGAACGTAATTGATCTATCGATGAATCAGTTCACTAATGATATCCCCGGCACTCTTTGAGGTTTGCAGGATTTGACTATTCTTTCTTTGACAAATAATCGGCTACACGGACCTATTCCAGAGTCATTTGAAGGTTCGGTAAGTTTGGAATTTTTCGATTTATCGCGTAACAATCTCTCTGGAGCCATTCCCAAGTCATTGGAGAAGCTATCTTATCTTAAATATTTCAATGTATCTTTCAATAGACTTGGCGGGGAAATTCCTAGTGGAGGACCTTTTGTGAACTTCACTAGTCAATCTTTTATGTCGAATGAAGCATTATGTGGTGCTGCGAAATTCCAAGTACCGCCTTGTGGTGCTAGTAACAAATCAAGCGGGGAAAAAGTGCGTTTGCTCATTTATATTTTCGTGTCCATGGCATCAATGCTGCTCTTCTTGACTTTTGTTTTTTTGTACTTGAGACGAGGAGAGAGGAAAAATATTCAATTCCAAGGGAATTCGCTATCTGCATTTTCACATGGAAGAGTTACTTGTGCAAGCAACAGATGGATTCAGCGAAATCAATTTGCTTGGCAAAGGGAGTTTCGGTTCAGTTTACGAAGGTACACTAACAGATGGGACGGTTCTCGCTGCAAAGGTGTTCAATCTGCAACGAGAATCTGCTTTCAAGAGCTTCGACACGGAATGTGAAATTTTGCGCAACATTCGTCATCGAAATCTCATCAAAGTCATTAGCAGTTGCTCTAACATTGATTTCAAGGCATTGATACTCGAGTACATGCCTAATGGGAGTCTTGAAAAGTGGTTGTACTCTCACAACTACTTCTTGGATATTATGCAGAGATTGAACATAATGATAGATGTGGCCTGTGCATTGGAGTATTTACACTATGGTTACGTAACGTGCGTGGTTCACTGTGACCTCAAACCGAGCAATGTTCTTCTGGACGAAGATATGGTTGCACATGTCAGTGACTTTGGCATCGCAAAGTTCTTAAGCGAAGAAGACAGTTTTGCACTAACCAAGACTCTAGTATTGCACCAGGTAATTAAATTGTCTATCATTCTGATTTTCTTTCCCTTTTTTTTTTTCATCTAAAGTTTGTAATGTTTGGGATGCTTTCTGGTTTCGGTGTTTTTGTTTTCGTCCTGAAACCAATGCACTTTTTGGGTTGAAGCATGCATGGTTTACCCGCTCAGTTTTGTTTTGGACAGTAAAAAGTGCAAAACATCAATTTGATGGTTTTGGTGTTTTTGCACTGATTGTTTCAACACTGTAGCTAAAACATGTTTTAGTTAAACTTAAAACATATTCAAATTTATGATACTAAACATGATTCCATTTTTAACTAAAAACACCCTACAACAAAAAAAACCGTCACTTTTGTTTCGGCTAAAATCAAAATGCCAAAAATAAAATGTTTCCCACGCGGGCTCTTTGTTATACTACCATTATACTTTCTCGCCCATGTGTAATATTACTTATGAATTACATTTGTGGATGCATGCAGAGTATGGGTTGGAAGGATTAGTATCGTCGCGTTGCGACGTCTATAGTTATGGCATTATGTTGATGGAAACATTTACGAGAAAAAAAACCAACTGATGATTTATTTGGTAAAGATCTAAGCCTCAAGGGATGGGTAAACGAGTCGTTGCCTAATGCAACGATTCGAGTTATAGATTCGAACTTGTTGAGTCCAGAGGAAGAGCATTTCTCTGCAAAGGTGGAGTGTGTTTCATCCATCTTGGGGCTGGCTATGTACTGCTCTGCAGAATCACCCCATGAGAGGATCAACATTAGAGATGCTCTGGTAGCACTTGAAAAGATTAGATTTCGGTTTCTTCTGCAGTGTCAAGGGGCTTGATTGAAGTATCTCTCTTACATTTTCCTTTTATATTATGTCCGTGATATATATATACAAATGATTGAAGTTCATTTTATGGTCACTTGTCAGGTTTGAAATAGCAAGCAACTTGGAAATATTCTTTAGTGAATTTGATGGTTGAAGTATTCTTCCTCATTTCTTGCTTTTCATCTTATTCTACAGATCAAGATAAAGCTTCCAAACTTCTTCTGAATTTTTTTCTTTTCTCACCCCAACACCCACCAATCATCCAAAAATCACCAATCATATAGTTTAGTTCAAGATCTCTCTATATATCACAAATGATTGTTTATATATTTTTAGCAAGCTCCCCTTCGCGACACCACGTAGGATTGGTCTGTGCCTTTGGTCATTAATACAAAATCATCTTACCATTCAACAAAAAAACAATTAAAAAAATGATTTATAAACAACATTTAAATTTTAATCTGTTTTTTCACATTGTTGTAATGTAAGTATTAACATTCACAGCATAAGGTTTCAGTCCGATAAAGTTCCCACGAAAACGACCCTATAATCAGTTCCAATGAAAGATGAGCGAAGCAAACCAACTAATGTGATGAAGAAAAGACGTGGGCGACTGTTGGGCTTGCCCCATTTTTCCCACAGAATGTGGTTCACAGAACAAAAAAAAAAAAGCATAAGTTCCCAAAAGTTACCCAGAAAAATGGATGTACCGAAAAGTTCAAGATGAGGCACTGCCCATGAATATTGAATACCATCAGAAATAAGCAAATCCTACACAAATTCTTTTCCTCGTGTCTACGGGTTTATCAGCCTACAGTTTCTTAAATAAATAAAAACGAAAAAGTGACAACAATTTCACCAATCCAAACAACCCAAACGGTTGCCAACTGCCTTAGAGGCTGTGTAAGTTCAGCTGACGCGAGACTTGTGTGGGTCTCATATTAAGTGGCTGTACGTCTGCTTAGGATTTCAGCTATTGTTACAGTTGTTTGGTTCAGTTAATGAATCATTTCCCAAAAGAAAAACACATCATCCAAAACCCATTTATGTAATGTGCCAATGCTCCCTCCATTACCGTATTTGAATTCCCAAAATGATAATATAGTCGATAAGAACCTTTAAAGGACAAAAAAGGCAAATGAATTTAATCCTGCAGCCATATTTGTTCTCCAGATGTGGCAATGATTGTAATATATCAATGGCACAGGTAATCATCTACTGACTTTCAGTGAAAAATTACCAATATTTCTTATGACAATTTAAAGCAATTCAAATGGGAGGCAATTCTAATCTGGGGAATATATTTGACTATTGTCATAACAACCTGCAATGTGCTGCAACATCATTGGAGAAGTTAGAAAATCACAGATTACAGACTAAAACACTATGAAACAATACTAATGATACAAAGACACAAAACTGCAATTTTCAATGATCATATACACAAATTTATGGTGGCACGATTAGGAAAAGTTGCAGTCACAAGGTATTGGAAAAAGAAACTTAAGCTTGTTACTAGACTGTTATTGTAACGCTTCTCTGAAATTAGGGCCAAAAAGTGTTGAAAATCACTTGAGGTGATTAACATGCCCAGGATCAACACACTGAATGAGAGAACGAAACTTTTATTTCTAAAACTCACACCTTTCAAAAATACAAAGCTCCCTCTCTTTTTTCTTTCTTTTCTATGCTCTTGCTTCTAATTAACTCAATACAATACAACCTCTATATATAGAACTGGAATATATAACATGACAAAAACACAAATCACCATTTGCCGTCATTCTTGACTTCGGTGGATTTGAGCATACAAAGTCTTCATGCATGGTGTTTGGTGCAGCCAACTTAGACCTTTGGTGCATGTGGATAAGCTTCAAGTTTATCTTTCAACATTCCCCCTTAAACTTGATTCTCCATACTTCTGCATTCCTAACACCATCTTCAGTCTTGTGGACTCGTCTTGGAATTTCTGCATTCCTTGCAACTGGCTTTGCCTTTCTTGTCCAGTTTTGCACAGAGATGGTTGACTCTCTTCTTCATAGTCAAGTCCACAACTAGCGACAAACACCTCGAACTGAACCGAGTCGACCTGCCTGAACTCTGAAGAGATACTATTTTCTTTCCCTGCGCTTCCTTTCCCTGGAACCATCACCGAAGCATTACATTTCTTTCTCAAACCATTGAACTTGTCTGGCTTCACTTTTCTACTTTTGTAGTCTTTCACGGACAGACGAGTTTTGTATCTCTGAACTTCGCCTTTTCCACTTCTCGTCTTATGGATGCACTTCAACCCAGTTGACTTATGATCTTCTGGTGGACTACACTGATTCTTCTCTATGGTGAACAACTCTTCATCCATATCTGTCTTCAATTTCTTCTCTTGAATGGCTTCGGTGAAGCTATCTGGTTCTTCTTCTGACTTCTTCCTGGTCCAGTATCTTTCACCCGGATCCCCTTCTGACTTCTTCCTGTCAGGTACGGGAGTAATTTTTGTCACTATTGGTGGCACTGCTTCAACCTCATCTCGCGACACTTTTGGTGACACTTCTTCTTCATTCTCTTCTTCTTCTTCAATCACGAGCTCCGTTTCTTCTTCAAATATTCAGCTAACAGGATTCTCATATTGAGCCATCAATATCATTCCGTTTAGCTCATTTGTGCCTTTCTCTGCAAAGTACACATGTTCGTCATTTTCATC
Source organism: Cornus suecica (assembly GCA_963922005.1). NCBI lineage: Eukaryota > Viridiplantae > Streptophyta > Magnoliopsida > Cornales > Cornaceae > Cornus > Cornus suecica. Next base: position 64,008,242 of record OY998241.1, on the reverse strand, counting down.
TTCTGTTAGCTCACTTCTGCATTCACGGGCATAGTGGTCATATCTGTTGTAGTTATAACACTTCACTTTTCTTTTCCCATCTTCACCTTCTCGTCCTTGACAGCCACGACCTCTTTGTGAATTTCCCCATTTATCTTCTCTGGCTGAGAACTTTGACTGCAGGACTCGCTCGTCCTCTGGGATTCTTGAGGTATTCTTCTTGTCGATTCGCTGTTCATGAATTTCTAGCGTGGCTTGTAACTCGTCAACCGTCATGCCATCCAAATCCTTCGATTCTTCAATGGCTACAACCACCAACTCAAATTTCGAATTGAGCGATCTCATTATCTTTTCGAGCACACGTACATCTTCGATCTTTTCTCCACATCCTCTGATCTGATTCACAATTTCAATATTCTGGTAAAGTACTCAGAAATTGACTCTCTTTCTTTCATCTGCAGCAATTCAAATCCCCCCCTTAGACCTTGAAGTCTAATTTTTATTGTCTTTTCAATTCCTCGATTTGCTTTGCGAAGAATTTCCCATGCTTGCTTGGTGATGTTGACGGCGGAAATCTTCTCAAAACTTGCTTCATCTACACTCTGATAAAGCAGATATAACGCCTTCTTATCCTTTTGTCTTTCTTCTTTAAGCTCGGCATGTTGGACCTGGCTTAGATTCTTTACTTCTTCGGATTCGTCATACCCAGTATCGATCACATCCCACAAATCTTGTGAGGCTAGAAGGAATCTCATCATGATACACCACTTCTCATAGTTATTTTTGTTTAGTCGCGGAAGCTAGGGCTGGAACAAATTGCTGGAGGACGCCATCGGATTTGCTTAAGCACTTGAGGTGCTTATTTCTGAAAATTGGTGTTGAATCTCGTCAAACTGATCGTACGGTTGCGTCCATAGCGTTCCATTTAGTAAAAAATGACTCTTCATTTGCTCAAATCGGAGTTAAAATGAGCCCGGAACGGACAAAATACCAACTAGGGACAAATTGGTAATTTTCAGAAATTTTGCTGACGTGCCAGCTGATATGGAATTAACACGTGTCATTTTCTGAGTGGGACACATGTCGGCTTCTAAGTGGGCCACGTGGCTGCTTCTGAGTGGGCGAAGTGTCGGATGACGTGGCAGGTGACGTGGCGACTGGTTGACGTGGCGTGCATGGGACGCGTAGGTGCGCGTGGGGGCCACATGCGGCTGGAGGTTGAAGATGACAGGCGCGTGCACTGCGAGTGGGCTTCACTCGCTGGTCTTCAGGTGGCGCGTGAGGGCGCGTGCCTTGGAGTTTGGGCTTGATTTTTTCGAGGTTACGTTCCTTATGGAACGGAGAAGCTAGCTATGTGTTCAAAATTATGTTTTGAACACCTATGAATCACGAATAGGCTTTGAAAGGTTCGGCTCTGTTTTATTTTTTCACTTCTAGGCTTGCTCAAGCTTCACCAAGCTCTGATACCATGTTGAAAATCACTTGAGGTGATTAACATGCCCAGGATCAACACACTGAATGAGAGAACGAAACTTTTATTTCTAAAACTCACACCTTTCAAAATACAAAGCTCTCTTTTTTTTTTCCTTTCTTTTCTATGCTCTTGCTTCTAATTAACTCAATACAATACAACCTCCATATATAGAACTGAAATATATAACATGACAAAAACATAAATCACCATTTGCCGTCATTCTTAACTTCGGTGGATTTGAGCATGCAAAGTCTTCACGCATGGTGTTTGGTGCAGCCAACTTAAACCTTTGGTGCATGTGGATAAGCTTCAAGTTTATCTTTCAACAAAAAGATCCGGAGGGAAAGAGAGATGGTGGGCCGCAGGATTAGGGCCAAATCTTGTCTCAAGATTGCCCTACTAGTGTACGTATATTTCATTTTGCGTGTATATATATATGTTTTTTATTCTTTTTGGGTTGGAAAATTGTGGGTTTGTGTTTCTATATCTATCATAATTAAATTTTATTCTGTTTTTTCAGATTGTTGTAATGTAAGTATTAACATTCACAACATAAGGTTTCGGTCCAATAAAGTCCCCACGAAAACGACCCTATAATCAGTTCCAATGGAAGATGAGCGAAGCAAACCAACTAATGTGATCAAGAAAAGACGTGGGCGACTGTTGGGCTTGCCCCATTTTTCCCACGTGGTTCACAAAACAAAAAAAAAACAAAAGTTCCCAAAAGTTACCCAGAAAAATGGATGTACCCATGTTCTGGGGCAAGTGGCAACATAGAACCATGTTCAAGAATCGCACACAAGTCTCATGGATTAATTTATGGTATAACAATTTGCTTAAAGTATAAGAACATTCTAACATTTCTCTCACATTTTGATGTAATATGATATGTCTTGAAAATGTTGTAGTCCTTGGATGACGATTATATTTATCTTTAACTATTGCAGGTCCGAATTTCAGAGAAAGAGTTTATCGGAACGACCCAAGGAATTCAAGACGCCAGAGGCCAATTTGGGCATTCTTAAAGAAGCCTCTTCTATATGGAAAAAGATGAGTGCTACAGATAAAGAGTCGTACGGGGCTACGAAGCTGAAGGAAGAGGAAAAGAATTGTGAAATGGATCCTAATTCAACCACCAAGAGCAAGGTAGTTTTTGATGATGGTAGAGTAGAAGTATACAACACTTATGGTGTTGATTGAGAAAAAAACACACTCTATTTATATTGAAAAACTCAAATACAAACTCACACAGAGGATTATTTTCTTCCTCTCTATTCTCACTCTCTTACTTCTATATCTCAACACTACACACACACATCTATTTATAGCATGCTCTCTGATGGAATGATACCGAGTATCAATATGCTTGCTTCGTTCATGAAAGACTGGATTCTTTGCAAGTGCAATTGCTGAACGATTATCAATGAATATCTCTGTAGGTCTTTCTTGTGGAAATCCCATATGCTTTAACACATTTCTCAACCAAATAGCATGACACACAGTTGCGCTGGTTGCTACATATTCAGCTTCGCATGATGATAAAGTCACTATCGGTTATTTTTTAGATGACCATGTGAATGTTGTATTTCCAATGAAAAACACAAATCCAGTTATGTTTTTCCTTTTATCTAAATCTCTACCCCAGTCGCTATCTGAATAGCCAGTGAATTTTAATTCATCAGTTGAGGTATATAACAAACCATCATTGATCGTACCTTTGATGTAGCGGAGTATTCTCTTTGCAGCATTCAGGTGTGATTGATCTAGTTCCTCTATGTATCTGTTGATCAATCCAACTTCGTAGAGTATATCTGGTCCGGTGCAAGTCAGGTACCGAAGACTTCCAACTAAACTTTTGAAGTATCTTGGATCAACATTTCCTCCGCCTTCATTCTTTCTGAGTTCCACACTGCTTTCCACTGGAGTTGATACTGGATTACTTGATTCCATTATGAACTTCTTGAGAATCTCCTTTGCATATCTACTTTGGCAGATCGAGATTCCTTCAGCATTCTGCTTCACTTCAATTCCAAGAAAGTGTGACATCAGACCTATGTCTGTCATCTCAAATTCTTGAATCATGGTATTCTTGAACTCTTCAAACATGTCTAGGTTGTTTCCAGTGAAGATCAAATCATCAACATACAGACCTGCAAATAATATGCTTCCTTCTAAACCTTTCTTCAGGTATAATGCATGCTCATATGGACATTTCTCGAAGCCATTATCATGGAAATACTTGTCAATTCTGGTATTCCATGCACGTGGAGCTTGCTTCAGTCCATAAAGAGCTTTTTTCAACCTGTACACCTTGTCTTCATGTCCGTCATTTTCATATCCCAGTGGTTGTTCGACATAGATTTCTTCTTCTAGAAATCCGTTCAGAAATGATGACTTCACATCAAGTTGGTACAACTTCCATCTATTCTGAGCAGCAATAGATATCATCAGCCTGATTGTCTCTAATCAGGCAACAGGAGCAAATACTTCACCATAGTCTAGTCCCTGTCTCTGTTTGTAGCCTTTTGCAACCAGGCGAGCTTTGTATCTCTGAACTTCGCCCTTTTCATTCTTCTTTGTCTTGTAGACCCATTTGACTCCAATAGGTTTTTGACCTTTTGGTAGACTACACAGCTCCCATGTATCATTTTTCTCTATGGACTTGATTTCTTCATCCATTGCTGAGTTCTACTTCTTCTCTTGGATGGCTTCTGTGAAGTTGACAGGATCACTATCCAGAAATAGGCATAGAAAATTCTGGTCTTGATCTTCTTCAGTGGCTTCATATAGTTCCCTTAGACTTCTCACTTTTCTAGGTCTTTTACTTGATCTTTCATCTGGTGACGATGAAGGATCATTTCTTGCAGGTACAGGAGATTGATGTGGTAGAATTTGCGGCTCCATTACAACTTCTTTTTCTACTTCTTCATCTTCTTCAAGTACAAGCTCCTTGATTTTTCCATCTTCATTCTGATCCCAGCTCCAAGCTTCATTTTCTTCAAAGATCACATCTCTGCTCATAATTACTTCCTTTGTTAAGGGATTAAACAACTTATATCCCATTGTTCTGTCACCATAGCCGATAAAGATACATTTCCGTCCTTTGTCATCGAGCTTGGTTCTTCTGGTTTCTGGAATCTTGGTGTAAGCATTACACCCAAAAATTCTGAGATGATTGACACTTGGCTTGTATGAGCTCCAAGTTTCTTCAGGTGTCTTGAACTAGAGTCTTCTGGTTGGACACCTGTTCAGCAGATAGACATCACACGATACCTCTTCAGCCCAAAATTCTTTGGGCATTGACTTTCCTTTCAGCATACTTCTGACCATGTCCAAGATCGTGCGATTCTTCCTTTCAGAAACACCATTTAGCTGAGGTGTATAGGCTGGTGTTGTTTGTTGTCGGATGCCATGCTCTTTGCAGTAATTCTGGAATGCATTTGACATATATTCTCCTCCTTGATCTGATCGTAACGTTTTGATATTGTTGCCACTCTGCTTCTCAACAAGAGCTTCAAACTCTTTAAACTTATGATTTCTTCTGCAAGAAGTACACCCATGTCTTTCTGCTATAATCATCAGTGAAAGTAAGAAAATACCTGCTTTGTCCATATGACATTGGCTTCAATGGACCACACACATCTGTGTGAATGAGTTCTAGCAGCTTTGTTGATCGCCATTTTACTTCTTCAGCAAAACTCAGTCTGTGATGTTTCCCAAGTACACAACATTCACAAACTACATTAGGACGGTTGATGTAGGGTAGTCCCTTCACCATCTGCTTGCTTGCGAGCAGCTTCAGGCCCTCAAAGTTGAGATGTCCGTATCTCAAATGCCATAGCCAGTCATTGTCTTCAACAACTGCATTCAAACACTTCGTTGTATCGTGCTGAATGTGAATAGGAAACATCCTATTATTTGACATCTTTATCCGGGCAATGAGATTTTCATTTGTATCTTTAATTGTTAGACACAAATCCTTCATGCTAATGTCGTAGCCTTTCTCCAGGAGCTGTCCGAGACTCAAAATATTGTTCTTCATATTTGGAACATAGGAAACATTTGATATGAAGTCATGATCTCCATTCTTGAGCTTGATCAGAATCTTGCCCTTTCCTTTTACTGGGATTTTCGTGGAGTCACCAGATGAGACTTTCCCTTGCCTAGTCTCATCAAGCTCGACAAACATGTGTTTGTTTCCACACATGTGATTGCTGGCTCCTGAATCTAGATACCATATACCTTCGTCATAGGTATTTTCATTTTGAGCCATCAACAACATTGATCTTGGCTTATTTTCTTCTTTCTCGGCAAAATTTACTTGTTCGCCTCCGTCAGCAACTGCCTTTCCTCTGCATTCATTGTTGTAGTGTCCATACTTGTTACAGTTATAGCACTGCACATTGCTTTTCTCATAATTCTGACGATTGTTGAAGTTGTTTCCATGGCCTCGTCCTCGTCCTCTGGAAGATTGATTTCTCCCGCCTTGATTATTTATTTCGGTATTGGAATTGGTTCTTCCACCACCGCGTCTGAATCCAGCACCTCGTCCTCGATTGCCATGACCTCTACCTCGGCCTCTTTGCGAACTTCCCCATCGCTCTTCTTTATTTTCTTTAAATGTTAGGTTTGACTGAAGAGCTTGCTCTAGAGTACCTGAGGTGTTCTTCTTGTTGATTCTTTGTTCGTGAATCTCTATCGTGGCCAACAGATCATCTACTGTCATTGCATTGAGGTCCTTTGATTCTTCAATAGCAACAACTACATTCTCGAACTTTGAGTTGAGGGAGCGCATAATCTTTTCAAGCACACGAACATCTTCAATCTTGTCACCATATCTTCTGATTTGATTCACAATAGTCAATGTTCTGGTAAAGTACTCAGAAATTGACTATGTATCTTTCATTTGCAACAGTTCAAATTCACCCCTTAGAACTTGGAGTCGAATCTTAACTATTTTTTTCAATTCCTCGATGTGCTTTTCGAAGGATTTCCCATGCTTGCTTGGCGGTGTTGACGGCTGAAATCTTTTCAAAACTTGCTTCATTGACACTTTGATAAAGCAGGTATAACGCCTTCTTGTCCTTCTTTCTGGCTTCTTTGAGCATGGCCTTTTGGATCTCGCTCAATCGATCTTCAATTTCTTTTGAAACTGGCTCGTCATATCCAATCTCGATAAAGTCCCACAAATCTTGTGATGCAAGAAGGACTTTCATTTGGATAGACCAATTCTCAGAACTAGTTTTATCCAAGCGCGGAAGCTGGGGTTGGAAAAAATTTTCGGAGGATGCCATTGGACAAACTTAAGCACTTGAGATGCTTAGTTCAAAAAATTGGTGTTGAATTTAGTCAAACCGAATGCACGGTTGCGTCCGGAGCGTTCCTTTTAGTCAAAAATGATTCTTCGTTTGCTCAAATCGGAGTTGAATTAAGTCCGAAATGAACAAAATACCAATAAGGGGCAATTTGGTAATTTCAAGAAAATTGATGACGTGGCACAGGTGACGTGGCACTGCTGACGTGGTAGGTGACTGGGCGGAGATGATGTGGCAGATGACGTCACTGCTGACGTGTCCGGTGGGTGGGTGCGCGTGGTCGTCACGCGCGGCTGGAGGTTGAAGATGACCAGGCGCGTGGTATTCACTCGCCTCTCTTCTGGTGGCGCGTGCGGGCGCGTGGAGGGTCGTATGGACGCGTTCTCTTCGGGAAAATATTTCTGGGTAAATGGTGATTCTAGATATGTGTTCAAACTGTTGGTTTAAGCACTGGTGTGTCACGAATAGAGCTTTGAAACTTCGACTCTGATTTTGAAAAAACTTTTCTGTTTTTTTCAATCTTCATGAATTTGGCTCTGATACCACTTATGATGGTAGACTAGAAGTATACAACACTTAAGGTGTTGATTGAGAAAAAAAACACACTCTATTTATATTGAAAAACTCAAATACAAACTCACACAGAGGATTATTTTCTTCCTCTCTATTCTCACTCTCTTACTTCTATATCTCAACACTACACACACACATCTATTTATAGCTCTAATAACTACTGTAGAGCTTTGAATTCAACTTACACATGTTACACAAGGGTAGGAAAATTCAAAGTTAGGCAACCTACCATTGTTGATTTATTTGTAAAGCTTTTTAGATAGTCTTCAAATGTGTGCTTCTAGATATGTATCAAGTTTACATTTCAACAGTTTTAACAATGAAATTCCAAGTAGCATTGTACATGTTTGGATATTTTTTACTAACACGACGTTCATTTATTGTAAGAATTCACGAAATCATAGGCACATATCCTCATTCAAGAAATATGTGGAATATGTTAAGGAGTTTGACGAGGATAAGATAATGGCTGTTGAAAAACTTGGTTTCGGTTCTTTGCTGAATATTAGATGCACTCGGGTGTTCCCCGGACTACTAGATTACATTTTCAAGAACTTCGACCCGCCCACTGGCCTTCTTAGAGTTGGCTATGGATAGAATATCTCCATATCTGTGCACGATGTGCACCACATTTTTGGCTTATCTCACGGTGACATGTCTGTTCCTACTAATTGATTTTTGTCCGCCGAATGGGTTAAATCTGGGTTTGGGGGAAATGACGAGATATCAATAAATAGTTTGATCGAAAAGGTTAGGAGCAAGGGATACGGTGATGATTTCAAGAGATCTTTTGTCCTTCTCTCCATAGCTTTCTTTCTCCGACCCACAAGACGGTATCGTACGGATATGGAGGAACTCAAAGTGGTTGATAATGTCCCAGAAATTTCCAATTACAACTAGTGTTCATATGTATACAAACACATGGCAGTCCGCATGAGGAAATATTTGGTGGATGGGAACGCAAGGCAGTCATATCCCAACTGTGTCTTACTTTTGCAAGTAATGTATTTCATTATCTGAGAATCTATTTAACTATAATCTCTCATTACCACTAACGTATTAGGCCATGCATTCTTTTTACACATTCATAGATTAGTTTACATTTATTCTAATATAGCTTATTTATTTGACTCGAGTGGAGGTCGGGTTCAATGCTGGAGGAGAAGATGACACTTGCGTTCAATACTGGACGGATGAGAATATCCGTCGGCGCATTAAGTGGGAAGCCGATATGGGCGGGTATGGTCACGGAGAGGTAATATTGTTTTTGGTAGTGTTTTCCCATACCTACTCTCTTGGCCGTATTCTATGGTAGTGTTTTCCCATACCTACTCTCTTGGCCGTATTCTATTAGTACATTAATTATATGGTTTCTAGGATATTTGTTAGTGTACATATTTTGAAGATATACATACACTTATGTGTTAAGCATATGACACAACGAATTAAGTGGGTGGCAAGGTAATTCAGATTTGCCATAGTCAAATATGGTCGAATACACCATGGGCTACGGTTCGAATCCTTTTGCGACAATTTTTGTTCTATGTGTTAGAATGCAATAGATGGCTGAATATATAGCACATTAATCGAAAACGTTAGTATAAGCAACACAATAAATAATCATTTTAAAAGATAATGAGAATCATTTCCCCACGAGTTGGACCATCCATCAACACTTGCGTACATCCTATTTTGAATACCAAAGATACACGTGTAGATTGTCATGATTTCGAGGTTTCCAGGTGCCTTTGATGATATTGAATATGTTTTATGGTTGTAGAGTTTGATGAATGAGTACAAGAAGAAGATGGAACAGGCTTCACACTGCGTCTCGCAAATGGAGACGATTCACCAAGCTAGGTGACACAACTTGCTTGACACTATAATCAGTCTTTCCCTTGTGAAATATTCACATTTGCTTGATATTATAATCGGTTTTTCCCATGGCACGAGGTCATCATTGGATGCGTCTAAGTCCGAATATCATGAGAATCATTATCAAAGCAATGAATCGGGGAATGTCACGGAAGACTGTTTCCCGAGTAAATCGGTTGACATGGAGGTTCAAGACCTTAATGCCATTCCGGAAGTTCTAACTACTGAATCAAAGGAAGTTAATTACCGCGACAATAGGTCTGATATTTCCATGGAGCCGGTAATAGATAACACTATAAGCAAAATATTTATTGATTTAAAACAAGAAGAAGAAGTAATAAAATCTGGGACATGGCTCATAGACATCGGTTGGTATTTTATTTTTATAGTAATTTTGTACATCGATTGACATATTTTTTGAAGAATGTAGCTTGTCTTTTAAACATTTAATTTATGACTGTTCTTCAGTGGATACTGATGATGTTTCTCCAATGACTTCTTGTGCCAATTAGCAAAAAAGGGTTGACACTCAGCTCTGTGTACTATTGGGTGTGCAAAGATGTGAAGGAGAAACTTACTTTGCCACCAGCAACTCAAAAGATCTTGTTATACATTTATGACGGAAGCTGTGATGCCGAGTAAGTATTTAAAAAACCATCACTTTATACGAAAGGTTTCGAAAGTGATGGTTCTTATTCTTATATTATACAAATGTTAGTGCCTAATTTTGTTACTATATACTTTTGTCTTGACAGAGAACATGTGTGGTTAATTGCTGGTCAATTCACCACTCGTTATGAGATGATTTCTTTGTTTAGCACAAATTGGCTTTCAAGTGCGGTATTTCCCAGAATTATGGTATTTAACCATCCCGCTATTCCTGACCTGAGGAGAACTTCTTCAAGTCATAGTTCTCAACATTTTCATGACATGGGTGCGATGTGTGAACAAGGGAATGGGGTAGGTTTTTCTATATGAAATAGCCAACAAGACACAACTTCCATTCAGCAACACCTTTTTCAGCATTATCACTAGGAGGATCCACTGTCACTGGTTTTCCAATTTATGTTATAAGGGTACTTGAGTAATGAGATCGATCTAAAATTGTTTGGATTGATTTCTTTAGACCAGCGGATCCTGACTTAAAAACACACCCTAAAACAAGAAATCCCCACTTATTTTACCACAATACTAAAATACCATCACAATGTAAAAATACAATATTCAAATCACACACAATATTAAATTTTTTATTCTTTGAAAGTTAAGTCAATGTTATGAAGTAAACAATGGCAAGAAGCCTACAAAATAACTTGGGGCATACCCCAAGGGTGGTACCCCATAACCACTAGATAGTTAAATTCACAACAACTTGCCGAAACATTTCAACTTAAACAAATCAACTCGGTTCAGTCGTTTCAATTAAATATTTTGTAGCTTTCTCATGAAGTTCTTTTTGTATCTCGTTCTGCTTGTCGTCCATCAGGCGAAACATCATCTCAGTCCGCAAAGCCATTGAGTCGGTCTGTGACATAAACCATACACAAGTTATATGGTAATTATAAAAGACTGGTAATGTTTTAGTGTTGTTTGTATCATCTTCTTACATGTTCAAAAGGTGGTGATAAGCATTCACCGTCCCATAACTCCATAAAACGTATGACATACAGACCACATGAATTCCTATAAACATAAAAGTTTATTGTTATCAACCATTATATATGACATTTGTGCTATCAAATAAATATAACATTAACTTTATAGTTAAACCCACATACATACCCATCCTTCTGACGCGGAATATTGGTGGGCTTTATGACAGGAATCCCACCCAATTTTTTGTTCAGGGCAGTATCGACAAACTCTCTCTGTATTGTGCGAAGGATGAATTTTGGTTAAGGACTTAAAAGAAACAACAAAGTACCAATTTTTGTACACATAATAAACTTACCACATAATGACCATACATATGATGTGTTTGGCACCTCATGAGCGAGCATAAATAATCAACCCATTTTTTTTCCACATTTACCACCATAAAAAACCAATGGGAGTCAACACATGAAGGAAAATATAGCTGCAACATGCATGCGTTAATTAATTAATATTTGGGACAGAAAAAGGTGAACATATGGATGCTACTAGTCACCATCGAGGAAGAAGTAGTATATCATGTTGTAAAGGCAGTCATATTTTAACTTGTAAAAAAGGGGCTTTGGGGGTGCTTATTAACAAAATCAGTCAAATTCATTACCTACTAGTTTGGCTTCATTTATATATTGCAAAAATGGGCATTGTGATCGAAGCTTCTTAAAATATAGCCACACCTCTTCAAAGAAAGCTTTCCGGTCAGCATTGGCATTCAAACCATCTATGTTCTTTTCCAACATAGTCTGTACCGCCATGCTGTTGATAAATAACCTTTTCTGCTGATGGAAATATTTAAGGTTCAGCGTATGGCAAAAATAATCAACTACCTGCACACGAAAAAACATACAATGCAAAAATAAACAAATGACCTACAATGCGTAATCCGTTAAAAAATACTGGTCTTCTTTAACTCACAGGGCAACTCGACCAATTACTCTCAAACATCGATTGAAGACCAACACGATTCAAAAATTCACCGGACATGGATGCCAATACTTCAGTGGGTCTAATAACCAAACAAATAGTTAATTTTAGATATCATAGAATTATCAACAATACTAAATAGAATAATATTTTACTTACTTAATATCCTCCGCATCACTTGCCGCATATGTCAACAGTGCATTTTTAACCTTCAAAATTTCAGGCATTTCTCGATGACAATCTGTCCAAGGAGAGTAAGTATAGGGTCTAGGCAATCGTTTTCTCTTGCCCTTTCTAACCTCTGCATAATCATCATCGTCATCCGAAGTGCACACTAGTTGTCGTGTCTTCGAAGGGGTTCAGTTGTCACTATTGCCCGATGGAACACTCAAGGCAATAACATCATTCAAATCTTCCTTCTCAACTTCATATATCAAAGCCTTCAATAACGCATGCAATCGTTTTCTCTTGCCCTTTCTAACCTCTGCATAAGCATCATTATGTTCCACATTATCGCCTTCCTCATCACCATCACATTTCTCCTTAAAATCACCTTCTTCTCCAACTCCCACCTTGGCACATTTGGAACTACCTATTTTATCAATTGACACTTAGGCTTTCGCATGCTCCGAATTATTGCTTTTTTTCTCACTCACTAATTCTTCTTTAATTGAGACATTTTCAGAATGATCTTTTTCTTCTTCTTCAACTCCAACATCCTGATTCTTTTGACCTTTCTCCTCCTCCACTTGCCATGGGTTGCTAACCCTTTCCTCATTAAACAGTCATCCCCTTCTCCGCATCTCTCAGGGTTTAAGAACCAAAACAAGATTTCCATACATCCGTTTTGACAGTCTTATGTGCCTTTCCGCTTCTTCAATTTCATTCATTATTCCCTTCAAACAACCTTATAAAACACGTTTATTTAGTGATAAATGCAACATTTCTAGTATTGTGTCTATGTTAAATATACTTTATGGTTTTAAAATATATCATTTTTTAGTGGATTTTATTTATCAGTGTCCTACCATCTTAGTGTGTTATGCATAAATTTGTCAATGCAACTGATTTCAAGAAGACTGTTTATGAAATTGATTATTGTTTAAATAATTTCTTACCTGCAACTCGAAGTCACCAACTTCGTCATCAAAAGCTTCAAAACATTAGGATGTGGAAGGGGATGATTTAGGATTCACTGGAACATTCCTCACACTACGCCTTTATGACTTCACTCTGAGTGGTATCAACTAGTAAAACAATTACTATATAATAAGACACTTGCAAACGCATAAACAACAACGTTGCGCAAAATAAAACAAAGATTTAGCCCTCAACAAGTAATGGAAAAAATAAAAGAGGACTATCACCTCCCCTTGCCCAAAATCTCCCGATTGGTTCCGTATCAAATCATTATCCCAAAAAGATATCTCTTGTGCACCTCTTCGACCGCCAGGGTAATAGAATTCCACATCACAACGCATTAAATAAAGAAGCTGCTCAATTTTAAGATTAAACTTGTTAATTGCTAAATAACATTTATAACTATTAATCGAGTTTTTTAAAAATAAATACCGGAAGCAAAATCATGCAACCACCGTAAGAATGTTTCTCCTTACCCCCTTCGAGTTGCTTCATTATTTTCAACAAACAGTCTCACACATAGGCACACCAGTTGTAACTATTTATTTCTTTAACATTGTTAACAGCTTTAAGCAACCCCCAGTGGCCTTAGTATTTGCCAGTTGGAGTAAGTACAACCGCACATGCAAACAAAACAAATGCCCGCTTAAAATCATCATCGGGAGGCAAATCACACACCTTCTTATATAAAGAATCCAGTGAAATCCCTCCTTTGTTATACCCAGCTTCATTAATCCACTAGGCATCAAAATAGTGCACATTTGTCGGCACTTTGGGTTCCCTAGCCGGTATTCCAAGGATGCCTTGCACATCTTCTCCATTGAAGGAAATGTAACCTTTATCCGCAATGTTAAATCTTGACTGATTATGATCAAAGTTACGGATCATATACATGCATAAATTCGGGGACAAGTAGGAACACTTTAGGTTTAACAATGTCCCAAATCCTACCTCTTCGACATACTTTCTCTTCGAAGCATCAAGCTTTGAAACTGCATCTATGAACTTAGGTAGTGAACATCTGTGAAACTTTCCTTTTCGTTTTTCACTCCTATCAGCTTTCTTATTTTTATTATTCTTTAAACATAAAAAAATAACACATCAATTAGTTAATGGAAAAATTCAACATAAATGAAATAATATATTCTAATGAATTCCAAGATAAAGGTTTATACCTTCTGCGATTTCTTCTTTTGAAGTTCCTCTGGAAGCTTTTAGGACTCTTCGTTTCCCTGCTTGTATTTCTTTACATACTCTGCAATATCACCTTTAGAAAGGGAAGTCCATTTTTCAACTGCAACATTGTTGATTATTTTCACTTGCTTCTGATCTAGATTTCCAGCAAGTACATGCTCTTCTTTTTACTCCATCATGAATTGGGACTTGATAACGTAGCAAATATTATCTAATATGGTCATGACAAACAAATAAGATATGGTCAGGAAATATATACTTTTGTTGGAGACAAAAGGTTAACATCATGTCAAAAGTATGAATTAAACCAGAACATACATATTCCAGAGGTTTAACAACTTCTAATGTTAACAAATGAAAATCATTATCACATATTATGCCCAACATATTACGCCCAACATGCCCAACATTGTTGGTTTCAAATATTAGTTTGTATATTTATATTCAATGAGCCATCTCTAGAGTTTGGTGGGCTACTATTGTTTTTTTATGGTGGAGGGGTGCTGCATGTTCTCAAACGCATTGGAGAAAAGGGAGGAAAAGTGATATTATGTTCTATGATGTTTTTTTATTTTTATAATGTCGTAACCTTTGTTTTAATGGACTGCAATTGCAATCAGAAGCACTTTTTTGGTTGGGTTCTTGCTATTTGGTGGGTTTTGGGATTTAAAATTTGTAAGAGTTCTTGTGCCTGGGGTATGCCCCTTGTGTATGACTTTTTAGCCCCCCTTTTTTATTAAATATTATATTGTGTTTTAAAAAAAAATGTCAATCTTTACCGTGATCATGAACCATTCCAATACATTTGTTTTTAACCATACAATTTGAAAATATATATAGCCAAAACAGTCTATCAGATTGCAACTTTATATAGTAGAGTTTTTTAGTGCTATAAAGACCATTTTATTTTTCTTTTCATAGACTTCTCATATGTATGTGTATATATAGTACAAGTATCATATTGTAGACAGAAACACCGAAGTACCATGAAGTATTTACCTAAATTGAATTCAGACTCGACCCTTTAACACAGGTTTTCCTGACGTGCTGGGTTGATTTTTTGATTGTTCGCCGACTTTTTTCGTTGTAGACTTCGATAATTCATGACGCCCAATACTTTTAAGCCTTGCCATTCCTGATTCTGAAAAATAAATATACGTAACAAATTTACCCAATTTCAAACTCAAACAATATTTGCAATTACAAACAATACAATTGGAAATGGAAAAAAGGAGGTCGAGAATCAACACAAAAGGAAAATGCATTGGTTGCACAAATTTCTCAGCCTCCTTTTGGAATTGAATTTCTCGAAAAAGGAGACTCATAATAAACACAAATGGAAACTTGGAATAACATAATTAGACAACTGCATAACACAATTATTTTAACTTTGCGAGAGAATACATGTTCAATGTTCAAGTCTCGTAGCGTATTTCTAAGCATCTTGTATGCACCACTATCCCCAGAAATTGATTTGGTCACAAATTTCATATTTCTGAGCATCTTGTATGCTCCCAGAAAAAATTGCAATCTCTTGAAAATTTGTAGATTGACTGGTGAGGCTCTTTAGGGTTCAGGGTTTGAGTTTTCATTGAGAAACTAGGGTTTTGTTCGTTGTTGGTATTGGATTTCAAAACTAGGGTTAGGGTTTTTTTGTTCTCATTTCTATTTTGTTTTCCACTATGTACCCTGTATTTAACTATAATCAACAAGTTCCTCTTCTTAAGATTTTTTTATTATTTTATCTGAGTATAATTATAGAGTGAACCATGATACGAGTATATGAAATATATATGTTTATATATATTTAATGATTTAATAAAGTAAGATCTTTAGAAATAACAAAAGAATAACAGTTTTAATTTTATTTAGTTTGGGCAACAATAGACTACTTGTGAACATTTGAAAATTTTCATTTTTGTGAATGAATTATAATTTTTGGATTTTGAATTATAATTTTTGGTATAGTAGAAAATTAATGATCAGATTGAGTCACTCAAGAAGAGTGATTAATTGTCCTAGTAAATTCAATAAAAGAGTGAGCTATTGAATTAGAGATGGAAAATCATAGTTACAAATGTAAATTAATGATCTAAATATAGTAAATACAATAGAAACCAAAAGTGAATATGATAAACTTAAAGGCATCCAATTTGCAGATACTAATAGTACTCTATCCAAAAACAATATGTATATACAATTGAATATGATAAAATTTGCATTGACAAATGCAGGAGTACTAACTATTAAATTACAACTTTTTAGATACATACAGTAAAGGTTTTCCTTCAAGATATCCAACTGATTCAGTTTGTTTAAGTTACCTAAGATAAAAATAAAAAGTAAAAAAGACAGTTTGTTTGTAAATTACAGATTATAGACCTTCAAATACACCACCAAAGACTTTAGGATTGAATAAACAGGCAAAGGGCAATGAAAGCATTTGAAAAAAAATGAGTGCAAAAATAATCATCCTTTGAAGCCGAATCATCACACTCTGAATGGATTTTTTTTCCATCTTCGAATTGGCTTTACTGAACATATGAATCACTAGTTCACACAAA
Organism: Cornus suecica; assembly: GCA_963922005.1. NCBI lineage: Eukaryota > Viridiplantae > Streptophyta > Magnoliopsida > Cornales > Cornaceae > Cornus > Cornus suecica. The sequence continues at coordinate 63,991,554 of OY998241.1, read as the reverse complement.
AATACTTGTGCAACTTAAGAAAATGAAATACTATGAATAATATAAGGTATATCACTATATAATTTAACATTATTGATAATTTTAAACTTTAATAGGAACCCTAAATCTATGGAGAGAATTAAACTGAGATAATAGAAGGTATATCAGTACATAATTTAACATTATTGATAATTTTTTACTTTAATAGGAACCTAAATCTATGGAGAGAATTAAACTGAGAGAGAGAGAACCTGTTGGAAGTGGTATTGGTTCACAAGGTGTTGGTGGTGAATCACTTGGAAAAGTGTGTTGGTGGAAGAGATTTTAGGGTTTTCAAAACTTAAATCAAAAGAGGGAAACGGATTCTAGGGTTTTCAAATCCTAAATCAAAGTCGCGTATCAGCACTGCAGAGAGTTAGTGGCGGCGTATCAGTTGCAAGAGAGTTTGTGGTGGTGGCAAATCAGTTGTGGGTGGAAGAGATTTTATAGAAAAAACCCTAAATAAAAAAAGTGAAATAGAGGTTTTCAAACCCTAAATCAAAGTCGCGCATCAGTTACAGTTTCGTTTCGGGCCTAATTCACAGAGAATCGTTGATTTAACCTAGGTGTATAATATATCAACGGAAAAATCTTTCGAAGATCAACGTTTCGGTGTAAAAAAAAGCCCCATCAGAGTTGGTATGCGCCTCCACGCGCGGGTAGAAGAAGCTACCGGAAAAAGTTGCGAGGTGGCCGGAAAAGTCGCCGGGAAAACCAGTCCTGCAATCGGAATTTTGGGGAAGAAGAAGCTGACATCAGTGCCACGTCAGTAAGACAATGCCACGTCAGCAAAGTCAAGCTGCCACGCCATTAGTTTTGTTTGTTGTGCAGAAATTTGTTTCGGCCAGTTTGGAGTCGTTTTTGACCCGTTTTCGACGCGGTCAGAGGCGTTCTTAAGGTTTTGGAATGTTTCGGAAGCAACCGTGCTATCGGTTTTGTGTGATTATACTCCAAACACTTTGAATAGGCTCAGTAGGAGCTACGGGAGAAGAAAAGATAGCAATGATCGACAAGTTTAACGGTACAAAATTTGCCTATTAGAAGATGCAAATTGAGGACGTGTTATTCTAGAAGAATTTGTATATACCATTGGAAGGGCAGAAGCCAGAATCGATGAAAGAGAAGGATTGGAAAATCCTGGATCGAAAGGCTCTCGGTACGATCAGACTGACGTTGTCAAAGTCCGTTGCTTTCAACATCAAGAATGAGAAGACAACAAAGTCTCTCATGGATGCTCTTTCAAGCATGTATGAATAGCCATCTTGTGCAAACATGGTACATCTCATCACAAGATTGGTCAATCTGAAGATGTCCGAGAATGGGAAGGTCAATGAACACCTTAGTTCTTTTAATGAAATTTTTGAGCAGTTGGGATCAATTGATATGCCAATCATTGGAAAAATGAAAGCGATTTTTCTTTTAAGCCAATTGCCAGAGATTTGGAGCGCCACAAAGGCTGCAATCAGTTACTCTTCTGGAACAGAACCTTGCAGTATGATTGAGTAGTGAGTATGGTACTCACAGAAGAGATCAAAAGATAATCGTCAGACTCTTCTAACAGTGGCTCAACATTGAATGTCGGCACCAGAGGCAGAGGTTCAAACATGTGGAAAGGCGGAAGAAATGAACGTGGTCGTTCCAAGTCGAGACAGGAGTCTCGAAATTCCATTGAGTGTTGGAATTACGGTAAACTTGGTCATTACAGAGACTAGTGTAGATCCTCGCAGAGTGTAGCGAATGACAAGACTAAAGTGAATTTTGTCTCAGATGATGATGCATTGATATGCACTTTGGAGAGCAAGACAGAGTTTTAGGTCTTGGACTCTAGAGCATCATTTCATGTCACCTCAAGTCGAGAGCTCTTTGAGAGCTATGCACCTGGAAACCTTGGCAAGGTTTATCTAGGTGACGATTAGCTCTGCAGTGTTGTTGGCAAGGGTGAAGTATATATCAGACTCAATGGATTGATATGGAAACTAAGGGATGTGAGACACATTCCAGACTTGAGGAAGATCCTGATCTCAGTAGGCCAGTTGGTGAGTGAAGGTTATGTGACCACTTTCAGTGAAGATAAGTGGAAAGTTTCCACAAGGGCTATGACTATGAAATAATGTACGCTCTACACAACCACCAAATTTAGCACAATGATTTCAATTACAGAAGGCAAGGAGGATCATAACTTGTGGCACCAAAGGCTAGGTCACATGAGTGAAAAGGAGCTCGCGGTTATGCTCTCGAAGAGAAAACTACCAGTGAAATCGATTGACATCGACTTCTGTGAGTGTAAGCAAAAATATGTTAGTTTTAAGAACAACAACATCAGTCTCGCAGTGGAGAAGCTTGAGCTAGTTCACATGGGTGTCTGGAGGCTAACAACTGTCTCATCTCTTGGTGGAAAGTCTTACTTCATGACTTTCATTGATGACCATTCCAGGAGGATATGGGTTTATTTCTTGAAGCATAAATTTAAGGTGTACGATGTGTTCAAGAAATGGAAAGCCAGAGTAGAGAAGGAGACAAGGTTGAAGGTAAGGAAACTGAGATCCGACATTGGTAGAGAAAACGAAGACTCCGAGTTCAAGAACTTTTTCTATGAGAAGAGTATTAGATTAGAAAAGACTGTTCCAAATACACTACAACAGAATGGCATAGCAGAATGTATGAATTGGAAAGTGACTGAGATAACCAAAAGCATGCGCATTCTGGTAGGGTTACCAGAACAGTTATGGGCAAAAGCAATTAGTACAACAGCGTACCTTATGAATCATGGTCCATCGGTACCATTAGAGCATAAAATACTAGAAGAGGTATGGAGCAGTAAGGCATAGAGTGATCCTGTGTATTTTGAGATAGAAGATGTTCTAGATAGTGAGTGTCCTCAGTTAGAAGAACATGTTGCAGATAGAAAGACTTAACAGGTTGAGACATCGCATAATTTGTTGCTTACAGATGGAGATGAACCAGATGATGATGAAACATATAGTGCAGTTGATGCGAGCTAATGGGAGCTTGCGATGGAAGATAAGATGAAGTCCCTTATCCCCATCAAGACATGAAAGCTAACCGAGCTGCCGGTAGGGAAGAAAGCTCTCCATTCTTCAGTTGTGAAATAGAATACCATTCATTATAGCATTAATGAAGCAGAGGGTTTGCATCTAAAGCTCTTAGATAGTAAATGTGCTTCCCTCCAAGGTGACCTAAAGGAGGAGTTTTATATGCAGTGACCAGAAAATCTCTCAGTGAAAGGGAAAACGAAGACATGCGCGACAAAGTTTGCAAGGTGAAGTCAGAAGTGATAGTGGTTGCAAGATAGAGTGGCCAGACGCAATAAAGGTCGCAGATTCTGTAGATGGCTAGATATTACTCATGCAGTGGGAGCTATTAGCATGGTCGTGTTGACCAAAGTGGTGAAAACAGAGGAACTGAAATTGTGCACAACTTCAGTGGGTCTTCAAGCTTGGAGAGAGGAATGAGGGCACCGTGCACTGATCATTGATGGAGGCAAAGTTGTCAAGTGGGAGATTGTTATATTAGGGTGACTCATTTGTTAAAAGGATTGAAAGTTGTCCCACATCGACTAAAAGACAAAACCACATCTATATCATTCCCTATAAATATAGGGACTCTCCTATTGTATTCTTTGTACCAAAAAGTGAGAGCCAGAACAGGCCGGCACTAGAGAGCTAGTATAGGCCGATATCGGTGTTAGTGAAACACCTAGTGCGAGTAAAGCACAGGCGGTACACAGAGATAGAGAAAAGAAGAAATACATAGTGGTATTTCCTTGTGTGTGTGAAACACCGGTGAAAGTCAGGAATAATATAAGCTTATATTATTTCGGTAATACAGGCATGAGTATAAATTGTGTGTGTGCGTGTGTATGATCTGCGGATCATCCCCTTGTAATCCTCTCATTGATTATAATGAAACGGTGTTCTTCGTGGACGTAGGCTGATTTGGCCGAACCACGTAAATATCTTTGTTTCAATTATGTTGGTGTGTGTTTTTTTATTTGCAGGTACACACGGCTTCTAACAGTGTTTTTGGGCAGGTGTAAAAACCCTAACAACTTTTATATATTACAATATTGGTGCTGCACTATCTCATCATCAGCTGCACAGCTAAGACAGTAGTAGTAACCAACATTGCAAGTAATCAATCTTCTCTTCTTGCCTTGAAAGCCAAAATGATATTGGACCCCTGTGGCATTTTGGCTAACAACTAGTCCACAGCTACCTCTGTCTGCAACTGGTTTGAAGTCACTTACGACACTCGCCATCAAAGAGTCGCGGCCTTGAATATCTCTAACATGGCTCTTCAAGGCACCATTTATCCTCACTTGGGTAATCTCTCTTTTCTTTCTTCCCTTGACATTAGTAACAACAGTTTCAGTGGACATCTGCCTAATGAGTTGGTTCGATTGTGCTGACTGAAATTCTTGAATTTTGAATATAACCGTTTCACCGGAGGGGTTTCACCATGGTTCGATGCCTTGTTCAAAGTTGAGAACTTGCTTCTTGCTAACAACATGTTCACAGGTACTAATATCTCACATTTCCTCTCTAACTTTTCAGAGCAAAAATAGTTGAGTTGATTATTCTGTTGAACCTTTTTCATGGTCCAACAAGTAAAACAATTTTTACTGAGGCTCATAGTAAGCAGGGACGGAGCCAGGAAAACGATTCAAGAGGGCTTATGCAATATCTATAAAATATATAATTTTTTAGGTTATTAGAGAGAATTTAAAAAAATTTGAGGGGTCATATGCAATTTTGTAGGAATTTAAATATACAATATTTTTTTGGGGGAGATTAAATATTTTTTAATTTTTTTGGAGGGGCCATATACAATTGTTTATAACTTTATTTGTAAAATATAAATTTTTCTGAGATGCCAAAAGAAATTTTTAAAAATTTGGGCGTCAGCCAAAGTGAGGTTAGAGATGGTGTAATTTAAATATTTAATCATTCAACAATTACATTACCATTTATCGGAATAACTTTATTTTTAGGCTCAATACGTCCACACTCTTCAACCTCCCTTCGTTACAAATTCTGGATTTATCGAATAATGGCATTTATGGAAGTCTTCCCGTGGACATATGTAATAATCTTCCAAGGCTCAGGCGATTCAACGTATCATTCAATAAATTAAATGGCCAAATTCCATCAAGCTTCGATAAATGCTCAAAACTTGAGACTTTGTGGTTGGTGTCTAACAATTTCAGTGGATCCATTCCGAGAGAGATTTTTAATTTGACTATGCTTAAGGAGTTATTTTTAGCAAAAAAAAATTGGCTGGTACGTAGCAAATGCCTCCTCTGCTTTTCAATTTGTATATTCTATATATGTGCTTGGCTGCAAGGAAAATTTAGAAGAGAACTATAGAAACAACATAACTTGCTAAGAATTTCTATCTGAGTGTGGGAAACCAGGGAATTAAACACATTTTTTGAGAAAAATAAACAGTCAATGAATGACTGGACAATTCCTAGGTTAAAACCTAAAACCATATATAAATATGGTATTTTTGAAATGATAAGCACCATGGCCATTAAAACCATGGAACAAACCATAGGTCTATATGATCAGGATACAACACTTAAGTTGATAAGTGCTAAGGATTTGGAAAATTATGGTTCCAATTACAAATTTATCCATATATGGTTCATTCAGGGTGCATTTAGACCATTGACCTTACTTGGAATGAATACCGCTTTTCAAACTACCTTAAGAGATGGTAGGTGTCTAGATTTTAAACCATCTTTAATGGGTGTTGTTGAAACTAGTCTAAGTCATGGACCAGTTTACTTCAATGTTGTTAGTCACTAATTAACCATAGAGGGCGGGCGGGCGGGCGGGCGGGCGGGGGGGGGGGGGGGGGGGGGGAGGGGGGTTGAATAGGGTGTTAAAACATATTTCTAACTTTTTTCGAAAATAGAACAAATTACAACAAATATTCAATTACTTCAATAGTCAAGTAAATGATTCAATTCAATTGATCTAATAAATTATCACAAGACTAATTATAGCATACAAGATATTGAAACAAATATAGTATGCAAAATAATGAAGTAGAGAGAAAGAGATAGAGAGATTGACAACGTGATTTTTACAAGGTTCGGTAACTCCTAGTCCTCGGCTCAAGAACCCTTTCTTGAGACTTTTCCCGATCCTTTCACTATGGCCCTTCCTTCACAAGTGAAATGGCAAACCTTTACAACACAAGCCTCACGAGCTTGTCTCACAATTAAGAAAACAATCCTCTCTTGAAAAATCGTTGGACTTCACTTGTCCGAGATCACAAAATTCGTATTAATCAATTGTATCACTCAAGAACAAAAACACTCAAAACCCAAAGGTTTTTATGGAAGACAAATCCAAATAAGCTCAATAGCTCTAGATATGTATTCTCAAAGTATATATCAATGAATAATGTCTGGAGAATAAGAAGAAATACTAGAGTTTGAAACTTCTGAGATTTTTCCAAAAAATCAGATATTTGTTTGCTTCCTTTCAATGGTTTTTTCATAAAACTTTATGTATGAAGATGAAGGCTTCTTTTTCTCTCAAGTTCAATCTCTTGAATACTAACTACACATCTCATTCTATATATATTTGAAGGCTTTAGGGTTTTGAGAATGAATATTGTAATAGAGAAGACAAGAGCCATTTGAAGACCATTAAATATGTTGCTCAAAAGAGGGAAAAATGTTTCTGTCAAAACTGCAGAAAATATGGAGCATGTAGTCGACTACACAGAGTCTTTAGTCGACTAGAGGGACTCTCTTAGTCGACTACATGGTGTAGACTAGTCAACTCAATGGTGCTTTAGTCGACTGAATGGTGTAGCTTAGTCGACTACAACAATGGTTTAGTCGACTCAATGAAATGTAGAAAAACTTGTTAACTTCTGTATGGTTTAGTCGACTACATGGAGTCTTCTAGTCGACTATGGCTTTGAAGAATACTTGTATAACTCATTTTTCCTTTCATTTGAGTTCGGTTCATTTTATACTTGAGCTTATAAGATATTATCGACACATAAATTACCTTGTTACAATGATCGCACCCCAACCTAGACGTCTATGTCATAATCAACTATTTTCGCTAGATGTGACAAAATATTTAACATCTTGTTCATGCAATTCACATAACAACAAAGTATACAAATTTCCATTTATTTTGGCATTGAACATTTGTTTCCCGTCCTTCTCAATTATGCATGCATTTTTCCTAAAGATAACATCATAGCCCTTGTCACACAATTGACTAATGCTTAACAAATTATGCTTCAAACTATCAACTAATATCACATCATCTATAGAGAGAGGAGAGGATATACCAATTGAGTCAATCCCTATAATTTTGCCTTTAGAGTTATCTCCCAAAGTTACGTTTCCTCCTTCATAGGGTTTTAGAGAAATGAACTTTGATTTGTCTCCCGTCATATACATGCCTTGAGCATCCGCTATCAAGAAACCATTTTTCCTTTGATGCGAATTTCAAGTATACCTACAAAACAAGTTCAAATAACTTTTATTAGTACCTAATCTATTTTGGGTCCATTTTGGTTAGATAGAGATGCAATGGTTCCTTTTGGAACCCAAATTAGTTTCGTTACGACATTCTCTTTTCTATGCAAGCATGCAATAGTTCCTTTTGGAACCCAAACCATTTTTGTTCTTCCTATGAAGGCATGCATTAGCTTTGTGTCCCTTTATATTGCAATAGTAGCAAGTAACATGTTATAATCATTTGAAGATGTACGAGATAATTGTCTTGTAAATGTATGACTAAATATTTTTCTCTTTTTCAAAATAAGAGCATCTTTGTCAAAAATATCATACCCTAGACCACATTTATCAAATGATCATCTTTGTCTTCCTAACATAAGTCTAAGGTTCTCTTTTCCATTTGTAAACTTAGATAAGACATTTATTTGATCATCTATAGTATTTTTCAACCGATTATTTTCCTTTTCTAGCTCAATGCTTTTGTCATTGCATGAAGTTTCTAAGTTGGAACTAGTAGAGTTACATGAAGATTTAGCTTTCTTAAGAAGAATATGTTTTCTAGCTAATTTTTCAAATTCATCATGTAATTCTTCAAATGTATCTTGCAATTCATTATAATCAAAGAGAAGTTCATCATACGACAATTTAGATTTATCTAATGCATATGAATTTAAATGTACCTCTTCTTCATTTTCCATGAGGCAAATATTTATCATTTCCTCGCCATTTTCCTCCTCATCCGAGTCACATGAGTCGTAGTCATCCCATGTGGCATTCATAGCCATCTTGTTTGGTCTTTTCTTGTTTTCCTTTTTGAGCTTGAAACAATCACTTTTGTAGTGTCCCGGCTTTCCACAATTGAAACAAGTTAGGGGTTCCCTTTTGCTAGGCTCGCCTTTTGGTTCGATTCTCCTCATGAATCTTCCACCATTGGCTTTCATTCTTTGAAGGTATTTCTTGAATTTTTGGGTGAACAAAGCAATGTCCTCATCCACATCTTCTTCATTCGGCTCATTTGCTTCATTTTTGGTAGAGGCTTGCAAGGCTATACCTTTTCTCGGCTTGGTGTCATCTTCACGAGATTCAATGTGATTTCCCAGGTGAGTAGAGAGCCGAATATTTCATCGAGACTCATGGTGTTGAGATCATGAGCTTCTTTGATTGCCATTACTTTTGCATCCCATTTGGCCAGAAGACTTCTAAGCACTTTGCGTGACGCATCGAATCTAGGAACAATTCTACCAAGATGCTTTAGTCCATTCAAAATATTTGTAAAATGAGACATCATAGAATTCACATTTTCATCATCTTTCATAGCAAACAATTCACATTCATGCATGAGTATGTCAATTTTGGATTCTCGTACTTGAGAGGTACCTTCATAAGTTATCTTAAGTTTATCCCACATTTCTTTTGCCGTTGCACAAGTAGATACACGATTAAATTCATTTGGACTCAAAGCATAATTTAAATTTACTTTGGTTTTAGCATTATAGGACATGAGCTTATGGTCATCGTTATCCCACTCATTGGGTAATTTGGGAACGGTTTTTTCATCAACGACTTTGGTTAATACAAATGGTCCTTCAAGAACTACTTGTCATATTTGGTATTCAATAGCTTGAAGAAAATCTACCATCCTAGTTTTCCAATAGCTATAGTTTGAACCATCAAACCATGGGGGCCTATTATTAGATTGTCCTTCAACATGAGTGATTAAATTTGAGGCCATGATCGTTCTCTAAGATGGTTAAGTCTAAAATTAATAGAGATTAGGCTCTGATACCAATTGTTAGTCACTAATTAACCCTAGAAGGGGGGTGAATAGGGTGTTCAAAAATATTTCTAACTCTTTTCGAAAGTAGAACAAATTACAACAAATATTCAATTACTTCAATAGTTAAGTGAAAGATTCAATCCAATTGATATAATAAATTATCACAAGACTAATTATAGCATACAAGATATTGAAACAAATATAGTATGCAAAATAATGAAGTAGAGAGAAAGAGATAGAGAGATTGATACCGTAATTTGTACGAGGTTCGGTAACTCCTAGTCATCGGCTCAAGAACCCCTTCTTGAGACTTTTTCCAATCTTTTCACTATGGCCCTTCCTTCACAGGTGGAATGACAAACCTTTACAACACAAGCCTCATGAGCTTGTCTCACAATCAAGAGAACAATCCTCTCTTGAAAAATCGTTGGACTTCACTTGTCCGAGATCACAAAATTCGTATGTAATCAATTGTATCACTCAAGAACAAAAACACTCAAAACCCAAAGGTTTTTATGAAAGACAAATCAATACAAGCTCAAGTGTTTTTGGTGATTTCTCAATAACTCTAGATATGTATTCTCAAAGGATATATCAATGAATAATGTTTGGAGAATAAGAAGAAATACTAGAGTTTGAAACTTCTGAGATTTTTACAAAAAAACATATTTTTGCTTGTTTCCTTTCAATGGCTTTTTCAGAAAAATTTGTGTATGAAGATGAAGGCTTCTTTTTCTCTCAAGTTCAATCTCTTGAATACTAACTACACATCTCATTCTATATATATTTGAAGGCTTTAGGGTTTTGAGAATGAATATTGTAATAGAGAAGACAAGAGCCATTTGAAGACTATTAAATATGTTGCTCAAAAGAGGGAAAAATGTTTCTGTCAAAACTGCAGAAAATACGGAGCATTTAGTCGACTACACAGAGTCTTTAGTCGACTAGATGGACTCTCTTAGTCGACTACATGGTGTAGACTAGTCAACTCAATGGTGCTTTAGTCGACTGAATGGTGTAGCTTAGTCGACTACAACAATGGTTTAGTCGACTCAATGAAATATAGAAAAACTTGTTAACTTCTGTATGGTTTAGTCGACTACATGGAGTCTTCTAGTCGACTATGGCTTTGAAGAATACTTGTATAACTCATTTTTCCTTTCATTTGAGTTCGGTTCATTTTATACTTGAGCTTATAAGATATTATCGACACATAAATTACCTTGTTACAATGATCGCACCCCAACCTATCTACCCCGAGTCATGAGTCTTCGACTTTCGCCTTATCCGTTGAATATTTGATTTTTCGTTTCCGCGCTTCAATTTCTTTTTTGTTTTTTCCTTTTTATGCAAGCATTCTTTCCGAGCTTGTTTTCCAAGTCATTCACCTGTCTTTTGCTGAAAACATGAACTCGATAATTCATTAGTATCAAACACTCTTTAATGGTTTGTTATCATCAATTTTGGTATTGTTTGCCGAAAATAAATTTCAAAGCCAACAAATGTTTTTCCCAATTTAAGTTTTTCTTTGACAGATCCCAATTTATATGAAGTAGTTAATCTTCGTATTCAAACTCATAGGTATAATTATATGTCAGGCACTGAATTGATTTGTGTTTACTATAGGATTCAGTATAAGGTCTTAAACACCTTATGTTCTAAGGTTAGAACAATGTCTACTTCAGGCCAGACTGTGTTAATTGACACCAATTTAATGACTTCTAAGGTTGCTACTCCTAGGATGATTCCTTGGGATGAAGTTGTTTTCCTTCCTCTACTCTTGGACGATACAGAATGTTGTTCTTCCAAGACTTTTTATTAATCAAGATATTGATTCCATCATACAACATATTGATGGAGAGGCTATTTTAAAATTTAGACAACCTAGAATTCTGCAAAGATCTCAATATTCTAGAGGTACTATTAGAAGTGAAATTCCTCCCTACAAGGTTTCCCTTCCTGTTAGCTCTAGGATGAGTTATGTTAATTTGCATCTTGAGGAATCCTCTGAAGAAAATGTTTATTTAGAAGGAGTTAGAATTTGAAGCAAGCAAATTCCGCATGGTATTTATAATCGCAGTAAAGAGCCATCGACTCCTACACCCTCTGAAATGAATTTTTAATGGTTTTCAAAATTGATAGAATTGTCATTAATAAATATTTTCAAAGTCCAAAATACAGAGCCTTTTGTGACTGGTATTTTGACACGTTCAATAATGAACAATTATAATTTTATAAAACTCAGTTTTATGATTATATTGAGTTGACAAAAGAAATTGTGCATTTTGCAAAATGGTTTCCTTATTATTATTCAATTCAAAATCAAGAAGTTTTGGTTTTAGACAAAATTCTTCAAACCTGGACAACGGTGGATGGTAGAGTAATTTCGTCTTTTTATCCTCCTCCTAAATCTTTAAAAATTGAATGTGCTGCAAAAGATTTTCCTCCTGGATCTGGAAGTGAAAAACGAAAATCTATTGAGGCATGTGCTTATATTAAGCTTGGACCTAATTCCCTTTTTGGATTGAAGGTAAAGGAAGATTTCCTCATTGCTAAGATTCACATTATTTGAATCCTTCTTCTTTTTTCCCTTGCCTTTATTGGCTTGGGAACCCTTTGAAGGGCCACTCATTTAACTCCCTGCAGAAATTCATGAGTTAAAAAATCAGGTAAAGAGTTAGATTCTTCTTTTATATATTCAATGTCAAAATGAAAAGCAGATAAGTTTGCCTGCCATCCTGCAAAGATTTGTTTAGAAGCAATATTTTTAATATATTTTTTCAAAACTAACCATAAAATGTTGGTTAAGTAAATTATCATGAAATTTATAGACACATTTTACAATGGCTAAAACTTCTTACTTGATTATAGCATAATTAATCTGAGCATTTTCTAAGTACCAGAAGTAAATCTTACAAGTTCTTCTTTACTTGTTGAAGGATTTCTTTGTTTCAAAATACCTCCATATCCTTTCTTGGATGCATCGGTTTCAACAATTTTAAACCATATTGGATTAGCTAAAGATAAGCAAGGTAATTGCTTAGCTTTTCGCTTAATCTTACGGACAGCCTCAGTATGTTCTTCAGTCCAAGGAAGATTATCGGATTTGTGTTAAGTAAAGTTAGGTAAGAGTCTTTGTTGATGGGGCCCCATACGTACCCGAAAGATTCCTTCTTATCTTTTCTCTCCCTCTCCTTCTATATAAGGAGAGTTGGTGTTCTTAGTTAGGGGGGAACTTTTCTTTGTTATCTCTTTAGAGTCTTTCTTTGTTTCTACTTTGTTTTCTCTTCTCCTGAGTCTATAAATTATAAGAGTGACTTTATATTGGAATAAAGATTGCAGTATTGTGTAAGTTTCCTTTCTTTATCTTTATCTTTCCGCAATTTGGTATCAGAGCCATGTTTGAGTAGATCATTGGGATTTTTTTAATATTAAGTTTTATGATGTTATTATATTAGTTTAATATGGTTCACTATATGTATGTTTGTTAGCATTCCATGTTTTGATCTGTTAGGATTATGGGTCGTCAAAAAGTCGCGTGTGGAATGTTTAGGTCATTTTGCATTAGATTGCGCTAGAGGCAGTTGTTTCCCATAAACCTTTGACAGACGAATAATCAGGGTAGGTCTTCATCATCACATGATTTCAAGCAACCATAAATTTTGTTCAGATTAGAACTTGAAGACATTAAAGACTTTTCAAAATCATTTATTTGATTTAAAGAAAAATCTTCATTATCAGAATCATTGTCAGATTCTTTTCCTGATAAAACATTAAGCTTTAAATTCACAATTCTTGCACTTAATTCTTTCATAAAATCATCATCGATCTTAAGTGTAGGAGCAGGAGCTTTAAGCTTAAAATCCTTAACCTCAACAGGAGGTTTTACCGAAGGAGTTGGTAAAACTTCTTGTTTAGAAGAAGATTTTGATAAAATTAAAGAATGTCATCAATATATACAATCACAAAATCAGAATAAGGATTGAATATATCATTCATGACATGCTGAAATTCAAAAGGAGTATTTTTTAATCCAAATGGCATTACGTTCCATTCATAATGACCAAAAAGAACAATAAAAGCAGTTTTATACCTATCCTTATTTTCAATTTGAATTTGCCAAAACCCAGATTTCATATCAAACTTTGAAAATATTATTGTTGAATTTAATCTATCCAATAAATCTTTTTTATTAGGGATTGGATAGCGAATCAATTTTAAAACATCATTTAATGTTTTATAGTTAATAACCAATCTGGGAACACCTCGTTCTTTCTTAGAATGTTTATTAACATAAAATGCAGTACAACTTCAAGGAGAGTTGCTAAGAACAATTAACTTCTTATCAAGAAGATTTTGAATTTCATTATTGCAAAGGTTCATGTAGTCCTTTATCATTTGACTAGCACGAGCTTTTGTAGGAATAAATTTATCATCAAAAAATTTCTTCATAAGGAAGATAAACAATATGTTTCTTTCTATCCCAAAAAACATTAGGGATATCACTACAAATTTCATAAATGAATTGATTCTGAACGGTTTGTATTACAATTTGAAAATCATTTTGATGGATTTTCTTTTCAATATTCAAGGACATGATTTCCTTATGTAAAAACATAATTTGTTTTTCTTTAAAGAAAATATTATCTTTAAGAAGATTGATATTTTTATTGAGAGGCTGAACTATAAATTTAAACCCAATAGTATGCCCCTACAAAGTAGCATAAATACCAGTATAATCAATTTTATCTATAGGCATTAAAGAAGAGAGAAAATGAGTACATAAAATCACAGGTAAACCCATACTCATATTTCTTAAACATAGAAAAGTAGTAGGGAGACAAAATCCTTCATTACAAATATAAACCTTATTTAGTTTATACTTAATGTGCATTTGACCTCCACTAGCACTTGTTAAACCTTGAGTGGTTTTTTCAAAATATTGGGTAGGAACTAATCCTTCCTGAATACAGTTTAAATCAACACCACTATCAACTAAAGCCATTATGTCTTTTAAAACATACTCTTCATTTATGACAATAGTGATTTCAATAAACCATTTTTGAAAAGTAATTTGATCTAAAATATTCAAATAAGATTCTTTTTCAGGTTCAACAATTACTTCAAAAGAAGAAGCTAAATCATCATGAGTTTCAGAATTAGAAGCAACATGAGCTAATTGTAATTGAGTAATTATCAATTCACTTTTAGCTTGATTTGCTTTTAATTGCTGAACTTCAGTTTTCAAAACATTAACCTCTTGATGAAGGTCATTTATGTTAACATGTCTATGAGAATCAGAAGAAGATCCTAACCTATTGAAAACTTCTTTCATTGAATAAGATTGACTAGGAATCTGTATGGATTTCTCTTCATCCTTATTAAACTAATTTTGATAACCAAATTCTATCATTTTTAATTTAAGTTGAGGATCATTAATTTGATCAATCAACTCAATAAAAGATTGATGTTGAGATGTTAAAACATTGAGACTTAACACATTCATCTCAATAATAGGCTTCCAATAATTTGAAGACCCCTCATGATCTTTATTTTCATGACAGACAGATTAAGGGGCTTCATCCGAAGATGAAGAAGAAGAGGACAACAACATATTTTCATTGTCAGAGTCAGAATCAGAAGATTCTTCATTCTCAAAATCACTAGAATTAAGCGATAATTTACTTAATTGTAGCTTCAAGCTTTCATCAATTTGAAGAGAAAATAATTTAGCTTTGGTCTTGCATTTATTTGACAATGACCAATTCTACCACATTTGTAGCATTTAGCATTAGATTTAGAACTCTTTCCCTTATTAGGGTAAGATTTCTCTTTGTACTCATAATTAGTATTATCTTTCTTACGTTTACCTTTACGATAACGTTTTCTTTTTATAATAGGATTTATGATCCTTGGAAACTTTATTTTTCTTTTTATGAGAAGAATAATCATGAGTATTATAACCAAATTGATCACAAAACTCACCTAATTCTTTTCTGCCTGTTAATTTCTGGGCTTTCATTTGATGTCTTAATTTAAGATCATTACACAAGGAAATACCCTCTTGTATAACAAGACTATATAAGTCACCATAATTATAAGTGTCATACGGAATGGACATACCCTTATGTTGATCCCGTAATTTCTTCCTAACCTTTTCACCAAAGAAAGTTGGAAGACCATCAATAAACTTAGCTTTCCAATCCTCACTATTAGCATCAATTCTTTGGGTAACCCTAGCTAAGAAAACATCCTTATACCATCTAAAATGAGATGATGGATGGTATTTTAAATTCTGAAGCATCTCACGATCTCTCTCATGATTGATGCCCTCTTTACCAATAAAATTATGTATAATTGTTAAAATTAAGGTATACACAACATCTGTAACCGGAACATCCTGGTTTATCTCATTTTTAACAATTTTGCAAGCATTGGTAATCTCATATTTTTGTGTGGGAGTGACCATATTGTCCCACCAACCTTTCAAAATACTAGTAAAACCACAAGTTATAAAACCAACAATTTATTGTTTAGTATTTTGAGAAGTTTTGCAAATTGTGCTATACATTAACATTTGATGTACCATCTCATAAATGTAATACTCAAATTCCATCTAAGTTCCATTCATAGATAGTCTTACTATTAAACGAAACCTGTCCATAAAGATATTCTTCTTCAAACAGAATATTTTGTGGAGTAGGCCTAGGGTAATAGTTACGGCTAGCACCAGTATCACTAACCTTCATAGGGTTTTTAGAAAACTTAATTTTGTTTAGATTAGAAATTGAAGACATTAAATACTTTTCAAAATCATTTATTTGATTTAAAGAAAAATCTTCATTATTAGAATCATTGTCAGATTCTTTTCCTAATAAAACATTAAGCTTTAAATTCACAATTCTTGCACTTAATTCTTTCATAAAATCATCATCGATCTTAAGTGTAGGAGCAGGAGCTTTAAGCTTAAAATCCTTAACCTCAACAGGAGGTTTTACCGAAGGAGTTGATAAAACTTCTTGTTTAGAAGAAGGTTTTGATAAAATTAAAGAATCAATATTTGATTCAATTCTACACATTTGTTTTCCAAAAGTTTGGTTACACAAATTTGTGTAATTATTTTATCTAAAAATATTATGAAAATCAGCTGTGATTGGATCATTTTAAGAATTTTTTGACTGAAAGACTAGTATGTATGTCTGGATTCATATGTATAAGGTTATGATATATGAATATACAGCACCTCAAATGTCTAATAGTCTAAGAGTGGGTAAGTGTTATTATCTCACATTCTGACCTATTAGTTGATCAATGGGCTGTCATGTCTATGGATGACAAAAATTCCAGTCCCGCCCTGATTTAAACGGGTTTGGGGACCCGATTAAATAAATGGGGTGGGTACTAGGGAGGGAGAAAAACTCCGGTTGGGTTTCGGGACATTTATGGGGAAGATAATCCTCCCTGATTATGTTTCCCGGCTCTGCTTACGTAGTAAAATTACATACTTACCTTTATTAATTTATATATATTACAATCGTGTACCTATATAAATACACACTCACAAATAAACCATATCTTCCTATTATATATATATTTCACTCTATACGAAATCCAAATCTCCTTATCTTTTCACTCTTCTCGCCTTAATCTCATCTCAACTATGTAAAAAATTTCATGTATTACTTTAATACATGTACAATAATAGTAAATTAAAAAATTTAACAAAGAAGTATAAGATTTTTTTATTATATTACGTGAAAAAACCCTCCCCCACCAAGTCTTACCCTGCCCCAGGGGGGGCAGAATGGAGATGGGGATGGAATTCCTGACCCACCCCATTGCCATCCCTAGTCATATCCCTAACATTTTTTGCCAAAAACAAGCGTTTCTATTCATTTCACCATGACAATATTGTCACAATTTTGTATTGTTGATAGTGACAATATTGTCATATTCAACACATTATATACTTGTAGATACAAAATTTGCACAACACAAAAAGATACCTTCTCATTACTCTTCATTGGATTATATACATTTTCCCTATGGGCTTTTGGCCCATTAGGGCAACCTTTTCTGTTTTGGATTTTTATCCTTACTTTACACGTCAGCTATTTTGTTCCTATTCTATGACATTATCTTGAGCTACAAGTCTATTCTAGAATCTTCGAGTTACTTCTAGTATGTTCTTCGGGTCGGGTCACAAGAGGGATCTGGCGATCGAGTACCGGGACGGACTACAAAGCTGACCTATTGGTCGGGTTATGATGTAGGTATAATGACCGGATCATCATCTCGGGCCTTTCTGGAATCGATCTGGTCGGAATGAGGCTTTTATATGGGCCGGGAAAACTCTCATATACACAGGCCCTCTTTTAGCTTATGGGCCTTCTTTTAATAGGCCCATTAGGTGAAAGAATCTTAAGGCCCATCAAAAGCCCTCGAAGTGGGTGCGGGACGCATGTCGGATGACGCGGGGACGCATTAACTGCTGCAGCTGTCGTAATCATTGCAATTTTGAATCTGTGGCTGAGATGGCGTAGGTATGCATGAAATGGGCCGGTTCATGTCGGTCCAGTACCCTGACCTAGGTAGATGAAACGTCAAGTCTATATAACCTGTATACCGTTCTCATACACCACACTTGCAATATTTTTCAGACTGTGCTTCCTTTCAACACTTTCTCTCTGCCGTATACTCAAGCATTCCGTGCAACTTCAAATCCATTCCCAGATCCATATAATCCCTGTTCGTCTCACTGATTTCGGCAAATCCCAATGACCGTGGTTGAATATTTCATTGTGTACGGAAATTTGAGCTCTTCTGCAAGGTTTTCGACCGGAAGCACCCATTTTTGCTTGTTGGTACGGTTGCCGGTTTCTGCAAATTATTCGCCGGAGAAAAACACAAGGGGGAGACTACCAAAATCTCCTTTACCTTTTTGTAAGTTCTTCTTTTCACTTTTCTACCTTTTGTCAAGTATGTCGAGGAGTGATGACACCAGGTAGGTTAGCGACCTACAACTGACAGACACCGATCTGACCATTACTGATCCCGAAGCCTCAGTTAGTACCCCATCCGTAGAGATTACCCGAGTCGTTAGGTCAAGTCCGTTAGAGGTTACTCAGGACGCAGGGGTTCGATTTGTAGAGGGTGATGTCGGGATTGATCAGGACCAGGATGTTGAGGAAGAGGAGAACTTTTGTACTGACCCCCTCCCGGCCAAGTATAGGAAAGAAGCTCAACTCAAGAGCCTCGGGGTCCCCGAAGGGGTAAAGGTTAGACATTATCCTCGGGATAAAGACTTTAGGATTGGTGAGGGGTTAAAGGACGGGGATATATTGCTCTCCTCATTCTACCTGGCCGTTCTAAAGTTTCCAATACATCCTTTATTCATCTTGGCACTGGCGACTTTGGGTCTGCCCCCCCTTCAAGTAGGTCCCAATTTCTATAGGTCCTAGCCATGATCTTGCTGATCAACAAAGAATTGCACTTAGACTTAGGGTTGGCCGAGCTTCTGTTTTCTTATAAACTTCAGGAACAGAAGGATAATAGGGGTTGGTATAGCCTAACATCGTATGCGAAGAGGAAATTGTGTGACAACGTCCCGACCTCCAACAAAGGATGGAAAGAAAGGATGATAGTAGTGAGTGGTCAGTGGAGGCATCCCAACGCCATGAACATACCTGTCAACCATGTTTTCCAACCGACCCGACTTCCTGAATTTAAGAACTTTCACACCCTAGCCTCTTGCCATTGTGACATGTGAAACGATAAGTTGGGCATGTTAGTGATGGGCTTTCTTCAGGCTCCTCGGGAAAAAAGGGAAGTCGGGTATATAAGGTCCCTATTTGAGTTGTTGCAGGCCAGAATATGGAGTCAGGATTTATGGGATAGTCAGGTTTGCCTGACCAGGTCTGTATTGTAGGAGCTTGCATCGGGAGCATCTGCACCGATGATCACCTCGAGTTCTGCAGCGACTAAGTCAAGGGCGAAAAAACTAAAGAGAAAAATGTCTGGCGGCCAGCAGAAAAGGAAAGCGGTTGTCATGCCCAAACTTTCGATCAAGAGGGCCAGAAGGGCTGACATTGGCTCTACATCCTTTGTCTGTGGGATTTATGTCCCCCCAGTCACTGAGAATCCTACAAACAGTCAACCAGCGGGACCTACTGGAGGCCTTACTATGGCGCCTTCTCCTCATCCTCTGGCAGAGTATCCTCCGGTCACACCCCCGCCCCCTCTTTCCCATGATCCGCAAATGGGTGCATTAGATGCGGTCGAGGTCGGGGGTGATCATACTCTGGTCCCGGTCTCAGCAGGTTTGGATCAAAATCCTTCTCGGGCCGATCTTCCAGTCAGACCCAGCTCTAGCCGAAGTGTAGCACTGGGTGTTCCTGCCTCAGTGTCGGATGCTCGGGATTTTGGCTCTGATGACGAGGATCATGGTCAATCCCGACCTTCCAGGCTACGCACTGTTATCTCTTAAAATGTCAGGAAACAAGATAATAGGGAGATCGAGAAAGCTGCTAAGAGTGGGAGAGAGGTTCCCCATGGTCCTCGGTTCAAGTTGGATACTAGGAAGGGCCATCCATATCTGTGTGTGGCGAACCAGACGATTGTGAATTCAGAGGCTCTGCGGGAGATGGCCCTGGGGGTATGGACCCAGGCGGATAGATTGGCCATGGGTCGGTACGACAAGATGAGCCTAGCTTTGAACGAGCCTGAGCTTGCAATGAGGGTAATAAATTCTTTCTACATTTTGTACTTGGCTTCTGCCCCTTATCTTTTGTGCTAACATTCTTTTTCTTTCAGATGTTTCACGCTACTCAAGCGTACAATTGCAAGCTTGAGGATGATGCCCAAGTCATAAATGCCCTGAATCGAGATGTTCAAGTCCACAAAGCTGGGTGTACCAAGGCCTTGGAGCAGGTAAAGAAGACCAATGACAAGATCCAGTCCCTGACATACAGGGTTATCGCAGCTGAAGAAGGGCTCGCATCTGCCAAGGGGGTGATCTCAGAGCTTGAGGTAAAGGCTCGGGAGGCTAAGCAAATGGCTAATCGGGAAGCCCAGGCTCGGGAGGCCCTAACTCTCCAAGTCCAGGCCCTAACCGAAGAAGTTGAGAAGTTAAAGGCTTCGGGGCTGCAGTTGTTTGGGGAGAAGGTCGAGGTCGAGAATGCATTAGGCGTGGAGAGGTCTCGGGTAGAGATGTGCCACAAGGGTGGTAAACAGATTATCTCTCGCTTCGAGCTGAACTGCAAGTATCGTTACGAGCAGGGTTGGCGGGAATGCATATTAGAGCTTCAAAAGCCTGAGGGGGACAGATATATCCCGACTATAGAGGAACTTGATCTCAGTATAGGAGTGGGGCCTCCGTTTGACGATCCTGAGGCCGAACCCGAGGATCTGGTCTTTGGTGAGTTCCTTCAGGACAACTTGCACGCTCCACCCTCTCGTTCTGGCATGGATGAGCCTGAAACCACAGAAGGACAGTCCCTCAGGACAAAAGCGTTAGGTGGTAATGGGGATCCTCCTTTAGCTTTTTGCCTATTTCCCCATTTTTTTTTGTAACAACTCAACAATGGTTTATTGTATCAGCCTTGGCCACCAGGGCCTTTTCAATATAAATGAGTTTATTTATTCATATTTTGTTGGGAATATATATATGATCCAAAGCTTCATTGATGTTAATAAAAATCAGGACATTGAATTGTAACTTGGTAAGAATAACAATAACACCAGACAATAACAGTCGGATTTTTTAATTGGGACTTAACCACAAAGAACGACATATGTCATGCCTGTGGTGATATCTCGGGCACTTTGGGCCCATGGGGAGGATTTAACACTTAGTTTTTGTTACTGATATTTTATAAAACCTGACCGCTGGTGGGTCTGTGAAGATCTCTTGGGCACTTTGGGCCCATGGAGAGGATTCAACACTTAGGTTTTTGAAACTGATAGTTTGTAAAACCCAACCACTGGTGGGTCTGTGAAGATCTCTCGGGCACTTTGGGCCCATGGAGAGGATTCAACACTTGGGTTTTTGAAACTGATAGTTTGTAAAACCCGACCACTGGTGGGTCTGTGAAGATCTCTCGGGCACTTTGGGCCCTTGGAGAGGATTCAACACTTAGGTTTTCAAACTGATATTTTGTAAAACCCGACCACTGGTGGGTCTGTGAAGATCTCTCGGGCACTTTGGGCCCATGGAGAGGATTCAACACTTAGGTTTTTGAAACTGATAGTTTGTAAAACCCGACCACTGGTGGGTCTGTGAAGATCTCTCGGGCACTTTAGGCCCATGGAGAGGATTCGACACTTGGGTTTTCAAACTGGTATTTTGTGAAACCCGACCACTGGTGGGTCTGTGAAGATCTCTCGGGCACTTTGGGCCCATGGAGAGGATTCAACACTTAGGTTTGTAGATAATCATAGAGATAATTTCGACCCTCGTGAAGACGATCGGGAATAATGGAACTTTCATTGCAATCCTTTGGGCTCCAGTGGTCTTTCTTTACAACAGTCGAAACAAAGTATTTCTATAGGTAATACCTCTTTAGTCGGGATGCATTCTGTGTGTTTGGTTCCCTTCTGTTATCAGAGTTCCTGAGCAGTCTGTAGGCCCCTCGACCGATCACTTCAGTGACGGTGTAGGGTCCTTCCCATGGTTCTTGTAGCTTGCCCACGTGTCCAATTTTTCGTCTAAGGACCATGTCCCCGACTTGGAATCCCCTTCTTTTTACTCTTTTGTTGAAATGATTCCTGACCCGTTGTTGGTAAGCTGCCAGTCTTATCCCGGCAATTTCTCTCTTTTCTTCCACCAGGTCGAGCTCGTGAGACAAGCGTTGATTATTTGATCTTTCGTCCCAGGCCAGTGACCTCAATGTCAGGACGGCATACTCCGTCGGGATTACGGCTTCCGCCCCATATGCCATAGCGAAGGGTGTTTCACCGGTCGGTTGTCAGGGCGTGGTTCTATATGACCACAATACCTCTGGCAATTTGTCCAACCATGTTCCTTTGGCCTTCTCGAGTTTCTTTGCCAGGGTGTTGAAGATCGAACGATTGGTCCTTTCTGCTTGTCCATTGGCTTGCGGATACCCTACCGAGGAGGTATTCTGATTAATTCCGTGCTCGGTCAGAAATGACCTGACCGGTTCACTGTCTAAATTTATGCCGTTGTCCATCATGATGGTCCTAGGCACCCCGAACCTGCAAATGATGTGATTCCATATGAACTTCACTACGTGGCTGCCCTTTATAGAATGATAGGCTTCGGCTTCAACCCATTTGGTGAAATAGTCAGTAGCCAGGAACACATGAGTTTTTGACCCAATGGCTTTTGGGAGTGGTCAGACTATATCCATTCCCCATCGGGCAAAAGGATGTGGAACGGTTGTCGGGTTCAAGAACTCTGGTGGTTGGAGTATAGCGTCACCTTGCATCTGACAGGCTTTGCATTTACGCACATACTCCTCTGTATCCCGTGACAGGTAGGGCCAAAAGTAACCCTGGGATAGGATTTTATGGGCGAGAGAACGGGCACCCGAGTGATTTCCACAAGCCCCAGCGTGTATCTCTTGCATCATTGTCTCTGCCTGGAAGGAGTTACGCATCTCAGATACGGACCCGAGAAAGATCTTCTGTAGAGATATCCCTGGATGATCGAGTATCGGGCTGACTTCAATATAATTTTCTTGGCCTCTGCCTTATCAGTTGGTAGTGTCCCAACAGTGAGGTAATCGATTATGGGATCCATCCAGCTAGGCTCTTGGGGAACTAGGCATATAAGCTCGTCGGGCCCTCGAATGCTCGGTGCAGCGATGAAGCCGGTCAGTACTACTGGGGTCATATCCTCACTAGTAGCAGACGCCTGATTAGCTAAGTGGTCGGCAGAGATGTTTTCTTCCCGAGGGATTTGGCTGAATGTTAGCTCTTGAAAACCTTCAGACTCCTTAAGCACCAGTGCTCTGTAAGATTCCATTTTGGGGTCTCTGGTTTCGTACTCACCGGTTATCTGTCTGACTATTAGCTGGGAGTCACTGTACACGGATAGGGATTGTATTTGCAGTCTCTTGGCCAACCTCAGGCCCGATATGATTGTCTCGTACTCTGCCTCGTTGTTAGTGGCTGAGAATTATAACTGCATCGAGGCCTGTAACTTAGTCCCGTCGGGAGTATGGATTTCTAGCCCGACGCCTGCTCCATTGGCGCTCACTGAGCCGTCCACGAATAATTTCCACGTTTCTAACTCAACGGGTTGATATGCTTCCTCGGTCTCTCCTTCTATTAGGAAATCAGCCACGGCCTGTCCCTTGATCGAGATCCTGGGAACGTAGGTTATATCATAAATCCCCAGCTCAATGGCCCATTTGGAGATTCTTCCGGAGAGATCGGGCTTCGCCATAAGCACGCGAATAGGAGTGGTGTGGGGAAAATGATATGGTGAGCTTTAAAGTAATGCCTGAGACGCCGCTTGGCATTGATCAGAGATAGAACTAATTTTTCTTCTTTGTTGTATCGGGTCTCGGGATCGGCTAACGCCTTACTTGTATAGAAAATGGGCATCTGGAGGTTCCCGTCCTCTCTGATGAGTACAACGCTCGTTGAAATTGATGATACTGCCAGATATAAGAGTAGGACATCATCGGGCTCGGGCGTCACAAGAATGGGAGGCTTGAGCATGTATTCTTTCAATCGGGATAGGGCTTTGGTTTGTTCGGGCCCCCATACCTCTCCCTTCTTTGATTTGATCGCCTGGAAAATGGGTCGGCATCTGTTGATCAGTCTTGCCATGAATCTACTTAAAGCTACAACTCTTCCGGTTAGAATCTGGACTTCTTTGTGAGTGCTTGGCTCTTTCGTTTTGAGCAGAGCCTTCACTTGGGTCGGGCTGGCCTGTATGCCTGACCGATTGACAATGTGCCTGAGGAACTGACCAGAAGACACCCCGAAGGAGCATTTGGCCGGATTGAGTTTCATTCCATGTTTCCTCAGGGTATCGAACACTTTTCGGAGATGCTCCAGGTGATCAGTTCTCTTTCTGCTTTTGACTACTGTATCATCAATGTAGGCCTCGACCACTGTGCCCATCATCCCTTTAAAGATCCTGTTCACCAGTCTCTGAAACGTGGCTCCTGCATTTTTTAGTCCGAAAGGCATAACTTTAAAGCAATAAGTACCTGTCTCGGTAATGAAGGAGGTTTTTTCCTCATCGGTCGGGTCCATTGGGATTTGGTTGTATCCCGAGTAAGCATCCAGGAAAGTCAGTCTCTTGTAGCCTGCGGTAGCGTCGACCATTTGGTCTATTTTGGGCAGGGGGAAGCTGTATTTCGGGCAGGCTTTGATTAGGTCGGTGAAGTCGACACAGACTCACCATTTCCCGTTCTTTTTCTCCACAACCACCACGTTGGCTAACCACTCGGGATACTGAACTTCTCTGATGAACCCGGCTTCAAGCAATTTTGACACTTCGTCTGCTATGATCTGGTTCCTTTGGCCCCCCATTCGCCTCTATTTCTGTCGGACAGGTCGTATATTTGGATCGACATGTAATGTATGTCGGGCAATAGAGGGGTCGATGCTAGGCATATTAGTATGCTCCCACGCGAAGACGTCATGACTATCCTGTAAGAATGTTGTCAGTTCATTCAATTCACAAGTGGTGAGGTTTATACCTGCATAGGAAACCTTGTCGGGTTGATTAGGCATTATAGAAACCGGCTACAGAGGTTCTACGATGATCGGGGAACCTGACTCCCCGTCCTGTAATTGTTATTTGGGTTGCGGGTCCAAGTCTTGATCTTCTTCTCGGGACCTCTTTCGATTGGGCTTATCCTTCATTCCTTTGACAGTGATGGTGTAACATTGTTTGGCGGCTACTTGATCCTTTTTTATATCAATTACGTTGTAACCATTTGGCCCGACGCACCTTATCATTTGATGGAGAGTTGAGGGTACGCCTTGCATCCTGTGAATCCATCATCTTCCCATAAGCAGATTGTAAGAGGGCTTCACGTCCACCACTACAAAGGTCTCGGACAGAGTTCTCTGAGCTGCTGACGCGGGCAAGCTGATCTCCCCGAGGGGTTCGACTTGCTTTCCGTCGAACCCGGCAATTGGATTTCTGGAAGTCACAATGTCCCTCGGGTCGATCTTCAATTTATCAAAACCCCACTTGGTCATGATATTTACACTGCTTCCTAGATCAACCATGACTCTCCGGACAAGACATCCCGAGACCATCAGAGTGATGACTAATGGGTCGTCATGTGGGACCTGGATGTGTCGGAGGTCATCCTGGGATAAAAGTATCTGAGACTGCTCCGTTTGGTGGTGGACCTCGTTTATCCCGGCTATCCTGCTGACATGATGTGCCCTCCTCATTTATGATCATCTTGACCCTTCGGCGCTTCATGAGTCGGGACCTCCATGGATCATATTGATGATTCTGACCGGGTGAGCTGGGGCTTGATTTCGTTGGTTGTTCTGTGTGGGTGGATGGGCTCTCGGGCCATCCCACTGAACATAGTCCTTTAGCTCCCCTCGGGCTATCATTGTCTCGACCTGGCACCTCAGGTTCTTGCAATCATTCATTGTATGGCCGAAATCACTGTGGAGGGCGCAGTGCTTTGATCTATCCCTCTAGTCGAGGGGTAGTCTAATTGGGGGAGGAGTATGGAAGATCCCTCTGGCTTTGTTTTCCTGGAAAAGCTTAGCAAGGGTCACTTTCGACGGGGTGATCTTCTCCTCGAACCTGGCTCGTCTCTCGGGCTGTGGAGAAAATTGAGATGGAGATGGGATCGGGGGATTTGAGCGTTTGTGACTGATAGGATGTCGGGATGTATCCGAAACCTTATCCTTCGACCTGATTTCCACATTGATCAACGCCGCTCTTTTCTGTCGGGTTGTTTCCTCCTCTTCGATCCTCAAGTGGCCCTGAGCCCTAGAATTGAGTTCTCCAATTCCCAAGGGGGGTCGCTTCACAAGTGACTGGTGAAACTTGGTCCCCGGGATCAGTGCCATCCTGAAGGCCTCCACGGCTGAGTGCTGGTCGTAGTTGTCGATGGAGGACGACTCGACGTTGAATCTAGACAAAAAGCTCTTGAGGGACTCGCCTTTCTCTTGAGTCATGGTAAAAAAGCTCGAGATGGTCTTCTTTTGCCTCTTGTTCCCGAAATACTGGGCAACGAAGAGGTCAGACAGTTGTTGTCAGTTGCTAATGGATCTCGGCGGCTGTTTCCTGAACTAGAGGAGTGGCGCGTCGACGAGACTGGTCGGGAAGACTTTGCACAACAAGGCTTCGTTGTCGGCATACATGGTCATTTTTTGGTGGATCTGGTAAATGTGCTCCTCGGGATCCTCATTCCGTCGTAGGGAGTGAATCTGGGCATGACGAACTTCTTGGGGAAGGGTTCCCCGATGATCTCAAGAGTGAACGGTGATTGAACCGAGTCGGCAGAGGCTTGGAGGGCCTGGTCATCGGTAGATCGGGCCCTCATATCCCTCATGACCTTCTTTTGAAACTCCGCCATCATCTCCTAAAGCTTTTGTGATGTCAGAGGTTCGTCGGTGATAGGAACGTCGCCTGTGGCCGGGGCCTTGCCTGGTCGGTGGGAGGTTTCATCGTGTTCTTCCCATGGTTCAGCTTGTCCTTGGATCTGTGATTGATCGGAAACTACCGGTGGGATAGTCGCCTGATTCAACCTTGCCAAGAGCTTCTCGTTCCTTCTCTCCACCGCCAGGCTTCTTACTTCGGCGGTCTGTCTACGTTTCTCGGCTTCGACGAGCTGCCGTAAGAGATGTTCAATCGTCGGTGGAGCACTCGCAAGAGATGTGTACATGAGATTTTTCCCGGCCCATATAAAAGCCTCATCCCAACCAGATCGATTCCAGAAAGGCCCGAGATGATGATCCGGTCATTATACCTACATCATAACCTGACTAATACGTCAGCTTTGTAGTCCGTCCCGGTACTCGACCGCCAAATCCCTCTTGTGACCCGACCCGAAGAACATACTAGAAGTAACTCGAAGATTCTAGAATAGACTTGTAGCTCAAGATAATGTCATAGAATAGGGACAAAATAGCTGACGTGTAAAGTAAGGATAAAAATCCAAAACAGAAAAGGTTGCCCTAATGGGCCAAAAGCCCATAGGGAAAATGTATATAATCCAATGAAGAGTAATGAGAAGGTATCTTTTTGTGTTGTGCAAATTTTGTATCTACAATACTCTATAAAAAATATGTGTCCATCAAATTCTGATAGTCACGCCCTGCTTAAAATCAATACAATAATAATAATGAATTTCCTTTGCAGGTGAAATTCCTTGGGAGATGGGTACCCTTCTTAGATTGGAAAAATTAGTGATAGGTCAGACTGTCATCAGTGGTAATATTCCATCTTCTATATTTAACATCAGTTATTTAAAGTGGCTTGACCTTCGCAGAAATAGCTTGACAGGTACATTTTCCTCATTGTATTTTTGATAATATCACAGGATAAGGTTAAAATAGGACTCACATAACACAAGTGACATGTATTACGAGTGATGGCAATGGGGCGGGGATCATACTCTCCGTTTAACATTGCTCTCCCCATACAGGCTCCAAAACTGTTTATTAAACGGGACGGGACGGGGCGGGGTAAGGTTAGGCACAAGGCCAACTCTGAGGCCAGGCGACCAAGGCGGTCGCCTAGAGCTTTCAAGCCGGAGGCACCAAATTGTTTTCTTTCTTTTTTTGGTATATATATATATTTTTTGAAAAAATTAATACTTTTATAGCTTTTAAAAAATTCTAATTAGGTTGTCAGTCCAATTCAAAACAAAGTCTCATATAATTAAATAATTTAGGGCCTCTTTTTTTAAAATAAAAATTATTTTATTATAGATCAAAAAAAATATTTGTTTAATAGCACAATTCTTACTAAAACCAAATCCAATTTCAAAATTTAGGGCCTAAAATTTTATACTTCACTTCCGATTACTATAGACTTAAAAAAAATGCAGCAGAAGCAAGAAACTAGCACCTCTCTTCCTACATACCATAGCCTAAATCTCAAATTTTCAACTTAATGAAACTAAAATGTAACCCAAATCAAGTAATTATTTTCATTAGGGCTAGAAGATTCTTATCGCACTAGCACAACGTCTAACAATTACGCTTAGGGCTCTCGTGACTGCCGCATTCGTATAACGGTAATACTTTTTCAAGCGACTACACATAAGGCTTTAGCAACTGTTACACTCATCCAAACACAATAGTTTTTCACGACAACACTAAGATGGAGGTTGTTTTCAATTTTTTTAATATTAATATATTCAATGTGTTTTTTAATACTTGCTTTTACACTAATAATTTTTTAAGCGCGTAAAACCTTACATATAAAAGGCCTCACATTTGTTCTTGCCTAGGGCCCTTATTTATTTTCGGGATTTCAGGACAGGCCGTGGTTAGGCAACTATTTTTGTATTTTGGCAGGTGTGATACCACAAGAAGTTGTCAGCTTTACAACTTGGAGAGATTAGTATTTGACTTGAATGGCTTAAGTGGACACAATCCATCAACAATCTTCAACATCTCAACACTAAAAGCCATCTCTCTTGTGGGTAATCATTTCTCAGGCAATCTTCCACCAAACATAGGTTTTATGCTACCCAATCTTCAACAACTCATTCTTGGATTAAATGAACTTGGTAGACTTGTTCCTGAATCTATCTCAAATGCTTCAAAACTCATTTTACTATCCCTTTCTTCAAACAATTTCACTGGTCCAACCAAACTCACTTGGCATTCTACAACTCTTCCAAGCTCTAACCTTAGCAAATAACAGTTTCACTATTGAGTCTTCATATTCAGAATTGAGGTTCATCAATTCTTTGACAAATTGAATACATTTAAGAGTCTTGTGGATAACTCACAATTCACTATTTGGCACCATTCCTGCTTTATTTGGCAACCTGTCCACCTCCATCGAAAGTGTTGTTGCCAATACTTGTGGAATAATAGGAAGCCTTCCTAATGATGTTGGTAACTTAAGCAATTTGGCATTCTTGAATCTACATGGAAATGAATTTACTGGGCTCATTCTGACAACGATGATGAGAGGGTTAAGGAGCCTCCAATTATTGAGCCTTAAGAAAAACAGACTAGATGGATCGATCCCGGACGACCTCTATCACTTACGGAACTTGGGTAGTTTAGGTTTGAGTAAAAATACGCTCGTTGGCGGCATTCTTGCATGCTTAGGAAATCTTATTTCACTACGATATTTATATATGGATACCAACAATTTGACTTCTAAAATACCAACAACCCTTTGGAGCCTTAAAGATCTTTTGGAGTTAACGATGTATTCGAATTCTTTGAGTGGCCTTATACCCTCGGAGATTGGAAGTGTTATATTAGGTCACTCCTTTCCTTGTAGGAAAAGTTAAACATAGCCACTAAGCAATCACATTTATGGTAAGAGATTAATCAGTAGACTCCTAATTGGAATTGGTTTAGGGAAACCAATTGACTTCTTCTCCACTCCATACTCTCCTATAAATACAGGAGTCGACCATATTGTATTGTGTGCCAAAGTGAAAGCCAGAATAGGCTGGTACCAGTGTGTGTGCACAGAGATAGAGAGAAGAAAAGATACAGAGTGGTATTTCTTAGTGTGAGTGAAACACCAGTGAGAGTCAGGAATAATATAAGCTGGTGATACAGATGTGAGTATACACTGTATGTGTGCGTGTATATGATCTGCGGATCATCCCTTTGTAATCCCCTCTTTGATCGATAGTGAAACGGTACTCTCCGTGGACGTAGGCTGATTTGGCTGAACCACGTATAAATCTTTGTGTCGATTGTTTGGTGTGCGTTTTTTGATTTGCAGGTATACACGGCTTCGAACAAAGGGTGTGAAAACCCTAACAAGTGGTATTAGAGCCTCAGGTTGGAGCAATTCCTAAAGTAGTACGTTTTGGTCCAGATTCGAAGGTCCAAGTTGCACAAAATCAAAAATTAACCATAACAAGAGCTTCGCCTTGATGAGACGAAGCGAACCCCATCGGCCGTACAGCGATTAGAGCCGCCACATGTCGCCATAAGATTCGGTCAGAGATCCCACACGCCAGTCGCCGGAAAGTTTAGTCATGTGACGCGCCTCGCCGGAGAAGACAACTGACGTCAGCAAGTGACGACAACACTACAGCGTTATCTGCCACAGCAACAGTGCCACGTCAGCAACCTGCCACATTAGCATCTCCCCACCACATCAACATTTCCCTGCCACGTCGGCAACAGTGCCACGTCAGCACTATTTTGTTTTTTGTGCTAAAATTTGTTTTGTCCAGTTTGGAGTCGGTTTTGACCCATTTGTTTACACGGTCAAAGGCATTCTTAAGGTTTTGGACCGTTCCGGACTTAATCGTATAATCGGTTTTTCGTGATTCGACTTCGAACACCTCAAAAAGGCTTAGTGGGAGCTATGGGAGAAGAAAATGCAGTAATGATCGACAAGTTTGACGGTACAAACTTTGCCTATTGGAAGATGAAAATTGAGGATATGTTATTCCAGAAATATTTGTACTTACCATTGGAAGAGAAGCCATAATCGATGAAAGAAGAGGATTGGAAAATCCTAGATCGAAAGGCTTTCAGTATGATCAGACTGATGTTGTCAAAGTCCATTGCATTCAACATAAAGAATGAGAAGACAACAAGGTCTCTCATGGATGCTCTTTCTAACATGTACAAACAGTCGTCTGCAGCAAATCAGGTATATCTCATCAAAAGATTGGTCAATCTGAAGATGTCCGAGAATGGAAAGGTCAGTGAACATCTCAATATTCTTAATGAAATTGTTGGACAATTGGAATCAGTTGATATGACAATCACTTGCCAAATGAAAACGGGTTTAGCTTTAAGCTAATTGCTAGAGAGTTGGAGCGCCATAGTGGCTTCGATCAGTAGCTCTTCAGGGATAGAATAGTTATAATATGATTCCATAGTGAGTATGGTACTCACAAAAGAGATCAAAAGATAGAGTCAGACTCTTTTAACAGTAGCTCAACATTGAATATTAACAGCAGATGCAGAGGTTCGAGTTGAAGGAAAGGCGAAAGTTATGGACGTGGCCATTCCAAGTCGAGACAGGAGTCTCGAAATTCCATTGAGTGTTGGAATTATGGCAAACTTGGTCATTATAGAGACCAATGCAGATCCCCATAGAGTCTAGAGGATGATAAGACTGAAGTGAATTTTATCTCAGAAGATGATGCGTTGATATGCACTTTAGAGAGCAAGACAGAGTTTTGGGTCTTGGACTCTGGAGCATTATTTCATGCCACCTCAAGTCGAGAGCTCTTTGAGAGCTATGCACTTGGTAACCTTAGCGAGGTTCATCTAGGTGACGATAAGAACTGCGTTGTCGTAGGCAAATGTGAAGTACATATCAGACTCGGTGGATCGATATGGAAGCTAAAGGATGTGAAACACATTCCGGACTTGAGGAAAAACCTGATCTCAGTAGGCCAGTTGGCGAGTGAAGGTTATGTGACCACTTTTAGTGAAGATGAGTGGAAAGTTTCCAGGGGGCTATGACTATAACACGAGGAAAGAAAGAAGGTACGCTCTACACAACCACCAATTTTAGCACAGTGATTGCAGTTGCAGAAGGCAATGAGGATCACAACTTGTTGCACCAGAGGCTTGGTCACATGAGTGAAAAGAGCTCGCGGTTATGCTCTTGAAGGGAAAACTACTAGTGAAATTTACTTATGTGAGTGTAAGCAGAAGATGGTCAGTTTTCAGAGCAACAATAGAAGTCTCACAGTGGAGAAGCTTGAGCTAGTTCACATGGGTGTCTGGGGGCCAACAACTGTCTCATCTCTTGGCGAAAAGTCCTGCTTCGTAACTTTCATTGATGACCATTCCAGAAGGATATGGGTTTACTTCTTGAAACATAAATCTGAGGTGTACGATGTGTTCAAGAAATGGAAAGCCATGGTAAAGAATGAGATAGGATTGAAGGTAAATAAACTGAGATCTAACTTTGGTAGACCGAAACAGAGATGTAATGTTCAATGAAAAGGTGATGTATAAAGATAGGCATGCAACGACCTCAGATCCTACAGCACAGAGTGATCCTGTGTGTGTTGAGTTAGATGATGTTCAAGACAGTGAGAGTACTCAGTCAGAAGAACAGATTGCAGATGGAAATTCTTAACAGGATGATACACCACAGTCTCCGACTCCTATTCCTGTACCTAGGAGGACTTCATGGCCACATGTGCCAAACAGGAGATACATAAATTACTTGTTGCTCACATATGGAGGTGAACCAGAATACTATGATAAAGCGTGCAGTGCTGCAGATGTGATCCAGTGGGAGATTACGATGGAAGATGAGATGAAGTCTCTTATCTCTAACAAGACATGGAAGCTAACCGAGCTGCCGGTAGGAAAGAAATCTATCCATAGCAAATGGGTATACAAGGTCAAAAAGGAATATGATGGTTCCAAGAGATACAATGTGAGACTTGTAAGAAAAGGCTTTCAGCAGAAAGCGGGAATCGACTACACCGACATATTTTCTCTAGTTGTGAAACTGAATACCATTCGTTTAGTTCTTAGCATTATTGCAGTAGAGGGTTTGCACCTAGAGCAGTTAGATGTCAAAACTGTTTTCCTCCATGGTGACCTAAAGGATGAGATTTATATGCAGCAACCAGAAGGTTTCTCAGTCAGAGTGAAAGAGAAACTTGTGTGTAAGTTGGAAAAGAGCTTGTATGATTTGAAAAAAACTCCGAGATAGTGGTACAAGAAATTTGATGGATTTATGCAGAGACATGGTTACAACAAGTGCAACACTAACCATTGTTGCTACTTCAAGAGATTTAACACAAGTTTCATAATCCTCCTACTTTATGTTGATGACATATTAGTAGCTGGGTTTGATTTTGCGAAAATCAGTAAGTTGAAGAAACAATTGGCAAATGAGTTCGAGATGAAGGACTTAGGCGCAATAAAACAGACTCTTGGTATGAGAATCAACAGAGATAAGCATAAGGGTATTTTGCAGTTGTCTCAGGCTAACTACGTTGCACGGAATCTGAAGCGGTTCAACATGGGTGATGCTAAGCCGGTTAGCACACCTTTGGCTAGTCACTTCTGATTATCCAAATAGTAGTCTCCCAAGTCAGAAGCAGAGAGGAACAACATGAT
Source organism: Cornus suecica (assembly GCA_963922005.1). Classification (NCBI taxonomy): domain Eukaryota; kingdom Viridiplantae; phylum Streptophyta; class Magnoliopsida; order Cornales; family Cornaceae; genus Cornus; species Cornus suecica. The sequence goes on along the minus strand of OY998241.1, from coordinate 63,958,024 downwards.
CAGTGTTCCATACGCTTCAGCTATTGGTATCTTAATGTATGCAATAGTTTTTACTATACCATATATTGCATATATAGTGGGAGCAATCGGCAGGTTCATGTCCAATCTAAGGAAGATTCATTGGGAAGTAGTGAAGTGGATATTGCAATATCTACGAGGTACCACAGACAAATGCCTTTGTTTTGGAAAAGGTGAAGTAAATTTTCATGGCTATGTAGATTCAGATTTTGCTGGTGAAATAGACCGCAGAAGAAGTACTACTGGCTACATCTTTACAGTTGGTACTACAACAGTCAGTTGGGTTTCACAGATATAGAGGATTATAGCATTCTCTACTACAGAGGCTAAGTATGTTGTTGTGACAGAGGCTAGTAAAGAGTTGATTTGGTTACAGGGTTTGTTGGCATAATTGGGATTCGAGCAAGAGAAGAATGTTCTGAACAGTGATAGTCAAATTGCGATACATCTGGCAAAGAATTCAGCATTTCATTCGAGGACGAATCATATAGGCTTCGTTATCACTTCATCATATCTCTGTTAAAGGATGAGGTATTGGCACTTGAGAAGATCCAAGGCAACAAGAATCCAGCCGACATGTTGACTAAAGTAATGACAACAGAGAAACTGAAGTTGTGCGCAACTTCAGTGGGTCTTCAAGCTTGAAGACAGAAATGAGGGCACCGTAATGCACTGATCATTGATGGAGTTGATTGTTGGATAAAAAGTTGTCAAGTGAGAGATTGTTATATTAGGTGACTCATTTCCTTGCAGGGAAAGTTAAACTTAGCCACCAAGCAATCACAGTTATGGTAGGGGATCAATCAGTAGACTCCTAATTGGAATTGGTTTAGGAAAACCAATTGACTTATTTTCCACTCCATACTCTTCTATAAATACAGGGTCAACCCTATGTATTGTGTGCACAGATATAGAGAGAAAACATAAGAGATACAGATTAATATTATTTTTGGTAAGAGTCAGGAATAATATAAGCTTATATTATTCCGGTGATACAGGTGTGAGTATACACTGTGTGTGTGTATGATATGCGGATCATCCCCTTGTAATCCTCTCTTTAATCGATAGTGAAACGGTGTTTTCCGTGAATGTAGGTTGATTTGACCGAACCACGTATAAATCTTTGTGTCGATTGTTTGGTGTGTGTTTGTGTGCGTTTTCTGATTTGCAAGTACACATGGCTTCTAACAGAGGATGTGAAAACCCTAACACCTCTTACCTTGGCTGCAATATTTTTATATATAAGATACAGAAAGAGGAGGAATAAAATTCCGATTGAAACTGAAAAATTCACCTCCACTTACACATGAGAGATTTACATACCATGAACTTCTGCAAGCAACGAATGGGTTTGGAGAAAGCAACTTGCTTGGCACGGGGAGTTTTGGTTCAGTTTACAAGGCTACATTAACAGATGGAATGGTTTTGGCACTGAAGGTTTTCAATTTGCAATTAGAAGGTGCATTCAAGAGTTTTGATATAGAATGTGAAATATTGTGCAACGTTCGCCATAGAAATCTCACTAAAGTCATCAGCAGTTGCTCTAACATAGATTTCAAAGCGTTGGTTCTCGAGTTCATGCCTAATGGGAGCCTCGAAAACTGGTTGTATTCTCACAACAATTTTTATCTTTGTCACATCTGATTTTGGATATGTTGCAGAAGTTAGATATAATGATAGACGTGGCATGCACATTGGACTATCTACATAATGGCTATTCAACACCTGTGGTTCATTGTGATTTGAAACCTAGCAATGTCTTGCTAGACGGAAATATGGTTGTGCACCTTAGTGATTTCGGAATCTCCAAGTTATTAGGCGACAAAGAAAGTATGGCACAAACCAAGACCCAAGCTACATTTGGATATATAGCCCTAGGTATATATATATATTTTATCTTTGTCACATCTGATTTTAAATTTTCATTATTGCTTATAGTTTTACTTGTATCATCAACTTGTTACTTTTTAATGAATTATAATGTTGGATGCAGAGTACGGATTTGAAAGATCGATATCGACAAAATGTGATGTTTATAGTTATGGTATTAAGCAGATGGAAATATTTACAAGAACAAAAAAAAAAACAAAACCAACTGATGAAATGTTTGCTGGTGACATGAGCTTGAGGGGTTGGGTGAAAGAGTCTTTATATGATGCAATAACTCTCAAGTTATAGATCATAACCTCCTACTACAAAATGAAGAGCTCTTCACTGCAAATGTGCCATGTGTATCAGCCATTATGGCATTGGCTCTGAATTGCTCTACATAATCACTGCACAAGAGGCTCGACATGAAAAATGCTCTAGCAGTACTCAACATGATCAAACTTCAGTTTCGAAAGGTGTAAGTGTATACGTTTGCTCACACCGAATATTTTTATTGAAGCTCAAATGGCTTTATTTATACAAAGTAATGATGGACCATTTTCCATAATTATTGCAATCATTTTATGGGGGCATGATCCATGTCCTCCCTAACCACCCACTTCCCACACTTAGTGGGTTAGTTTTCTTGATTGCTACGTGCTGAAATATTCTACTACGTGGACTTGGACTGTACATTTGGGCCTTTATAAAAAAATGGATCTGTAAGTACAAATATATGGGCTTGCTTGGGCCCAATAATTTTAAAAAAAAATTAATACATTTAAAAAATATCATAATAATAGAAAACGTAATCCTAAAAGGAAACTAAAAGATAGAGAATAAAAGAAAATTAAAAATTATAATTAATTTTTTTTGTATAAAGGCAATGGTCCTACATTAATCATAGACGGCATAATAAAATAAAAATAAAAAATGACCTAATGTGAAAGCTAATCGACCACCTAAGACCGAGTCTGGCTAGCCTTACCCTACCATTATAAGCCAGACTAGTAAATCTGATTTAAGTTCAATTTTATCATACATAATTATTATAGAAGTAGAATATTATCAAATAAGTAGCACCATATGAGAAGACAACAATACTTCCACATACCTCACGTCACGTCGCTGGCGAGATCTGCATGATTTGTTTTTCTAAAAATCATTCTTAAAATTCTGAGAACATAAAGGACATGTTAACTAACATTAATTAATTCATGTTTACTGTTTTTACCTCCTGAAATTAAAAAATAAAAATAAAATCTTGTTTTTCAGTTTATTGAACTGATCTTAAAATTTTGATAGGTAAATATTGAACTGATCTTAAAATTAAAATTTAAAGAATTAAATGGAAACTAATTAATATTAAACTTACTATTTCATTGCTTCATGATATTATCATGAAAATAAATTTATAATGTGTAGCATTGCTCTTTATTTTTACTTTTGCCCTTAAGGAAACATTTTCTCTAGTTGTCTAGAAAAGAGAAAACAATAAAAAAAATGTGCTTCGTCTTTTTGTTTCCTCTCATTTTCAAAATGATCAAATTTAAAAATTGTAAATTTGAGACTTTCACATGTTTGCATGAATAAATTAAAATACTATTTATAAATAATAATGAATAAATAAAAATTAAATATATTTATAAATTAAATAAAAATAATGAATAAATAATAAATTAAATTAAATATATTTATAAATTAAATAAAAATAAATGAATAAATAATAATGTAAATAATAAATAGTAAACAAAATAAATTAAATAATACATAAAAGGGTTAACTTCATTTATAATCCCTCAAATTTGTTTTTATTTTAATCACACCCTTCAGATTTGCAAATCTTCAATCACACTCCCTCATGGTATGAAATATCTAAAAAAGCCTTGAACCAAACACCCCTAACTAAGTCAATTTAATTCTAAAATACTTTTAATCCTATATCCAAACACCCTAAGTAAGTCAATTTCATCTTCTTCACCTTTCTGCCACTCCACATCGAGAAACAACTACGAATCAAACATATCATCACCAGAAGGTGATAAAATTTTAAAGTTTGGTTCCAAATAAACTGATAATGAGTGAAGCAGATCATGTAGGGTTTGGTTTGGAGGCAGAGTGGGAGGTGAAGCAGACCCATCGATTTCTGGAGATTTTGTGAGCTGGGTTTCCATTGGATTGGAAAGATAAGCGGTGTAGAGAGAGAAACTGGATTTGGGGATTAAATTTGGGTGACATCTGCCTTGTTGGTAGCAGCGGCGGGGAGTCCGTGGTGGGGTCAAATTGATAAAAATATGGTTTACTTGTTTCCAAACACTCCCTATTTTAGTCTTCAGGGTAATTTTGGTATTAAACTAAAATTTGAGGATGATGTCATGTTTGAGGGGTATAAATGATGTGAATTCCATAAATGAAGATTTTCAAACCTAAGGGTGTGTGATTGAAGTAAAAACAAATTTGAGGGATATAAATGAAATTAACCATACATAAAAATAATAAAAAATAAATGATAATTAAATAATAAATAAATAAATATTTTTATTTTTCTTACTGCAAAACATCAGTACCAAACAGACTTCCAGTTCAGACTAAAAACATAACACATATTTTTGTTATGCTTCAGCTTACATTTTTTTCACAATTTGTATATATTTTTTACTTGCATTTTTATCTAATGTATGTTATTTTTTATACAATATTTACAAGATAGTTGATTTCATTAAAAAAATAAAAAGTAAAAACAAATTTTTTTTAGTAAACATACTTTATGTTTTTTATTTTTGTTTCTGAAAAAAAATCAAAATTTAGTAAAAAAGATTTTACTTTTTGTTTCTCTTACAGGAATCAAAATAATGATTCTACTTCTTCAGGAAACGGAAATAGAAAACGGTTTCTGTTAGTAAACATGCCCAAAATAGTTTTTTGAGAACAATAAAAAAAAAATTCCCTGAAAACAGACATTATTATAACTGATGGCTTGCTTGGTATGGAACTATGAAAACAGTTTTTCGTACTTTGAGTTACAAAAAACAGAAAACAGCTAAAATTTTCTACTTGGCTAGTTGTTTTGTAAAATAGTTTTTGGAAATTTAAGTTCAATAATATCAATTTTTTTAGAACAACTTTAAGATGTTCTCAGAAATAAGAAAACAATGGTGTGTTTAGTAGCACGGAATGTTTCATGTTTAAATGTATAATTTATTATATACCATTATTATTAAATATATAACATATTATATTAAATAATAAAATATTTTTAACTAATATAAAATAAATTTTAATACATAAAATTTTATGTATTAGATCGAATTTATGAGACAAAAATATATAATACTATTATTAAATATATAATACATTATATTAAATAATAAAATATTATTTAATATTAAAATATTTTTAATTTATATAAAATTTTATATAATACTCCCTCCGTCCTAATTTAGGTGTCCACATTCACTATTCAATCCATTCCAAAATAAGTAAAGTTAATGTCACTTTATTTAGTCAATTTACCAATTTACCCTTCAATCATTCAAGTTATAAAATATCTAAACTACAAACATCACATCACTTCGTGGGACCAAGGGCAAAATTTGTTTTTCATTCACTATCACACCAATAAAAATCATCATATCAAAAAGTTGGATTCTCCAAAAGGAACTTATAATTTGGGACAGAGGGAGTAGTTTGATTTTATGAAACAAAAATATATAATTTTATTAATATATTAATCGATATTAATAATATTATATTATATTAAATAATAAAATTTTATTAATTTAATTTTATGAAACAAAAATATATAATTTATTATATATAATTTTTATTAATATATTACTTGCTATTAATAATGTATTATATTAAATAATAAAATATTTTTAATTAATATAAGATAAATTTTAATATATAAAATTTTATATATTAGTTTAAATTTATGAGACAAAAATATAAAATTTATTATAGAAAACTTGTGAAACAAATATTTTATTAAACATGTTAATTATTTATTGTTCTCAGTATTATGAGAATAGTATAATATCCTATAATTTGAGAATGTTTGATATTTCCTAACTTATTATATTGTATTTTAGAATTATTTTATTTATATAATAAATTCAACCAAACAGATTTTTGAATTTTTATTTTTTGAAAACTGTTTTGTAATTTTACTAATCAAGTGAAATTTTGAACTAAAAAAATTGTTCTCTATTTTTTGTTCTCGTTCTCAAAAAACTGTTTCCCAGAATAATTTTTAAAATTTTATACCAAGCTGGGCCTGAGTTTTCTGAAAACTTTTATCAGAAAACTGAATCAATCAAACTTTTTGTACAACTTTTTTGATTTTTTAATTTTTATAAAATAAAAAACTGTTTTCAGAAATACAAATCAAATAGACCCTAATAGTTTCGTCATCTTTATTCAATGTTTTGAGGGTAGTATAGGACTAGCCTAATGCACGAAGCTTATGCCTCTCCGGTTTATGTCAAATATTACTCATAAATTTACATATATAATTTTCCAAATATGTCACCCATCGTTATATTTGAATTAGGGTGAAACGATGGTTTTTGTCTTCCATTCTTGTCGAAACTGATACTTGTCTATCAGTTTTTTGAACATACTTGTAAAGAAGGAAAATGTTGCTATCAGATAGAGGGCTCTCAACGTTGCCTTGCATTACAAAGAAATATAATATTCCTTTGGCTTGAAAATTAGAAAACAACACAATACTTCTTTTAAAGAGTCGTCTATGACTTGTATTAAAAACCTAAACATTTTAAAACAATTTACCATCGACTCGACTTTGAGGCATCACAACAATCATACATCTAGAAAACACACACACACACATATATATATATATACATATTTTCATTGTTTACATATTCATGTTTCATAAACTGAGTATACATTTCCAATTTAATCACCCCCCTCATGGAGAAAACTTGTTTTGCTCTTTTACATGCATTGTTGTTAGTGCATTCTTGTCTAGCCAACAGTGTAACCAACATTACTAGCGACCAATCTTCTCTTCTTGCCTTGAAAGCTCACATCGAATTCGACACTCATGGTGTCTTGGCCAACAACTGGTCCACAACCACCTCCATTTGCAGTTGGATCGGAGTCACTTGCAGCGCTCGCCACAAACGAGTGACATCCTTGGATTTATCCAACATGGGTCTCCAAGGTACCATTCCGCCACACCTAGGTAACCTCTCGTTCCTCATTGTCCTTGACATTAGTAACAACACTTTCCGAGGTCATCTTCCTCATGAGTTAGCCCATCTTCGTCGATTGAAATCCATGAGACTTGGATTTAACAAATTTAATGGAGACCTTCCATCATGGTTGGGAGCCTTAACTAGGCTCCAACACTTAAATCTTAATTCCAATCTTTTTGGAGGTACTATTCCACCTTCCTTGGCAAACATGTCCCAACTAGAGGAGTTGAGTTTATCATCAAATCTCTATGTCCAAGGATTGATCCCACAAGAGATTGGTCAGCTTCATAACTTGAAGCTCTTGAACTTGCAATTGAACCAACTTAGAGGTCCCATTCCACTCACCATTTTCAACATTTCGTCCTTGCAAATTATTGCATTGACAAACAATGCTCTCTCCGGTGATCTTCCAACGGATATGTGTCATCGTCTTCCAAACCTCGAAATGCTTTATTTGTCTCGGAATCAGCTGCAGGGCCAAATTCCCTCGAGTTTATATGAATGTTCGAAACTTCAAATTTTGTCGCTGTCGTTTAACGAATTCAGTGGACCTGTTCCTAGAGGGATTTGGAATTTAACTGAGCTTCATACTTTGATTCTTGGCAATATCAACTTGCAAGGTAATGTTACATATACTACCTAATTTATTTCATTTGTATGTGTGATTTCTTGTTCTCAATTTTGTGTATGACATTGTTTGAGTCTATATATTATACATACCAATGATGTATATATATTTCAAACCTATATAGCTCCAACTGCACTTTGTCATGACAGTGACTTGCCAGCACTAAACTTCATTCAGAAGTAGCCATATATTGTTTACCTGCATCTAAAACAATGTAGCCATATATATAATTATATATCATATAGTCTAGCTGGTGACTGAGTCATGAGGTTACCAGAATAATAATAATAATAATAATTTAAATAAAAGTCAGTCACAAATTGACAAAAATAGAATCATAAAAAATCTTTCTATATTTCAATTTGTGAACCTCTAATGTTCAAAAGTAGACAACAACCGGCCTTACTTACAAAACAAGTGTAAATTCTTCCTCTCTGACCAATTCTTAGCAAATTTAGACATAGAGTAAAAAGTATATCACCAAGTAAAAATTAAGGCCCTCAATTATTACTATGAATTTAATAACATATAAATTATTGATTACAACTAAATTTTGTAATCATAGTGTACCACAATTTTTCTTTATCAAAAAAGAAAAAAAAAAAAAAAAAACCACCCCCAAAATTTATCTTAAGACCCTTATATTATTTTAAACGATAAAATACACTTGCATCTCCTAATTTTGGATAAAGTGCATTAAACCCCCCTGGACTATTTTCTCTCTCTCAACTAACTCCATGAACTACACTTTTTACACAAAACTCCCTAAACTATCACAACTTTTACAATTCACTCCATTCTGTTATAACACCGTTAGTTAACTTAGGATAATTTGCACTTAGATCCTCTGAGGTTTCGGTCAATTGCACTCACCCCCTAAGATTTCATTTTCCTTGCAATGACACCCCCTGAAGGGGAGAAATGACCAGAATGCCATTGTGTTGTTTCCCTTATTTCATGAGACAAATATTTAGGTGATGAAATTACATCCATGCCCTAAGATGAAAACCCTATAATGTATATATATCTATAACAATTATTCTAAAATGTGAGTGGTTGAGAATATTTTCAAACATTTTCTTCAAAAATTAATGAATTAATATGTATTAGTTGAAGTGCAACACTATGGAGTATGTCAAAACGATATAGAGTAAAAGAAAAGGGATTGAAAATATTTCAATACTTTTAAATAATAATAATAATTAATTAATATGCATTACTTGAAGTGTAACTCTAATGAATATTTCAAAAGATATAGAGTACTAAAGATATAAGACAAGGGGTTATAAATATTTTCATATTTTTTAAAATATATATTATTTAATTAATATACATTAATTGAAATGTAATTCTAATTGATATTTCATAAGATATAGAGTAAAGATATAAGACAAATATATTTTGGTAAGAAAAAATAATATAACTTAAAATACAAAAAATTGTATATATTTATCTATCTATCTATATACTATTAATAAAAACACAAAGACTTTAATATTTCGATTCGTTACCACATTATATAATATAAAAAATTATAATAAGTAAAAATTGTCATTATTTAAAGTGTAAGGGCTTAAATTAACTTTACAAAAAAAATAATAATAAACCATTTGTCATATTTTTATAAAAATATAAAAAATTACAAAAGTAAAGTTTGTTATTATTTTACAGTGTAAGGGCTTAAATTAATTTTACACAAAGAATAATAAATTATAACCAAAGAATAATAATAAATATTAAATTAATTTTATCCATGTATCATCTTCTAAAATACAAAAAAAAAAAATATTATCATAAATAAAATGTATTATTATTATTTAATGTAAAAGATCACATTATTAGTTTTACGGAAAAATGAAAAAACAATAACTTTTGGGGCCTATATTACAAAAATGAAAATTTAAGAAAAATAATTTAAAGAAAGGTGATAATATTTCAAAAATCATTGTATCCAAAGTACTTGAAAAGTTTTTCAAATTGAGCTTAAGACACAAGGGTTGTTTGGTCTATTAATTTAGCCAATATATCTTTTACACTAAATCAAGGGTACAAGAGTCATTTCATGGGGTCTTCATCACTTCAGGGGTGTTATTGCAAGGAAAATGAAATTTCAGAGGGCGAGTGCAAATGATCAAAACTTCAGGGGATCTGAGTGCAAATTATCCTAATTTTAACTAACGGTGTTATGACGGAATGAGATTAAATGCAACACTTAAATAGTTTAGGGAAGTAATGCTTAGTTCAGGGAGTTGAGAGAGAGAAGAAAGAATAGGGGTGTTTAATGCACTTAACCCCCTAATTTTTAAGTAAATTATACACGATGCATATGTTTGTTATTTATTACATTTAGTACCCCAATAAATCAATCTTCGCCCTAAGTAAATTGAATAAAACATATTTTATTACTTTTCTCATATAATTGAAAAATATTTAAATTGTTACGCAAAAATTCACTAACGTGTCTAACTTTAAAATAATAGGGGGAGGGTTGTTGAGATCATGTGTCAAATATCAAGGATATTCATTTTTAATAAAGGGATAATAGCAAAAAAAACCCTGAACTATACCTTCTTTCTAACTAAACTCCCCTGAACTATTTTTTGTGCTAAAAACCCCCCAAACTATAATTTTCTTGCACAGTTATAACACCGTTAAGTGAAATTGCACTGGGATCCCCTGAAGTTCCTGTTAATTTTGCTCGCGCCCTGAAATTTTATTTTCCTTGCAATGACACCCCCTTGAAGGGGTGAAATGATCGGAATGCCCTTGTTTTGTCTCCCCTATTTCATGAGATAAATATCTAGGTAGTGAAATTATTTTCATGCCTCAAGATTAGAACCCTATAATATTTGGGGATATTTCCAAATATGTTTTTCAAAATAAAAGTTAAAGAAAAGAGGTTGGAAATATTTCAAAACTTTTAAATAATAATAATAACTAATTAATATGCATTACTTGAAGTGTAACTCTAATGAATATTTCAAAAGATATAGAGTAAGGGGTTATAAATATTTTCATATATTTTTTAAAAATATTAATTAATTAATATACATTAATTAAAATGTAACTCTAATGGATATTTCATAAAATATGTAATAAATATATAAGACAAATATATTTCAGCAAACAACAAGTGCTAATCGCTAAGAACAAATTTTGTGACTTCCTATTCCAAATTTTCAACCTAATAAATACTCACTTTCTAAGAACTAATTTTTTACGACCTCATATATACATTGAAACTTTAAGGTAACAATTTTGCCACTCACTTGAATTTCTATGTCACACACTGCTTCTAGTAAGGCTCCAACTTCATTTAAGGAAAATATTTTGAACAAAATTTGGCCATATGAGATTCTCTATAATGATTGTGGCTTGTTGTTTGATGAAAGACAGGTATGTAACTAATAATAATAATACTTACAAGAAACAAACCCATTCAAAAATAAAATTTTGAATGAAAACTAAGAAATAAATGATCAACCTGCAATTTCCATCTTGATAAATATTCGAAAAACTAGACCATTCAATTTTAAATGAATCCAGGAGTTAGAAGTTCTTGACAATCTTATTTTAAATGATTAACACTTGTTGTTTGCCGAAATATATTTGTCTTATATCTTTACTCCATATTTTATGAAATATCCATTAGAGTTACATTTTAATTAATATATATTAATTAATTAATTTTTTAAAAAAAATATGAAAATATTTATAACTCCTTACTCTATATCTTTTGAAATATTCATTAGAGTTACACTTCAAGTAATGCATATTAATTAGTTATTATTATTATTTAAAAGTTTTGAAATATTTCCAACCTCTTTTCTTTAACTTTTATTTTGAAAAAAATATTTGGAAATATCCCCAAATATTATAAGGTTCTAATCTTGGGGCATGGAGGTACTTTCACCACCTAGATCTTTATTTCATGAAATAGGAGAGACAAAACAAGGGCATTCCGGTCATTTCACCCCTTCAAGGGGGTGTCATTGCAAGGAAAATGAAATCTCAAAGGGCGAGCGAAATTAACAAGAATTTCAGGGGATCCCAATGCAATTTCACTTAACGGTATTATAACTGTGCAGGAAAAATTATAGTTTGGGGGGTTTTCAGCACAAAAAGTATAGTTCAGGGGGGTTTAGTGCACACCAAGGGGTTTAGTTAGAGAGAGGGTATAGTTGAGGGTTTTTTTTTTTTGCTATTAACCCTTTAATAAATGACAAAAATAGATGCCACAAGTAATTGAACCTGCCTCATAGGAAATCAATATATTTTACTCGTTATTTTGAAACATTGTCATTATACTAAATATAAGAAAAAATTGTAGTCAGACTATACCAGTAATTTTATTCATATATAATTCTTTCTAATCATAAACATTCATTGCTATTAAAAAAAAATTATAATTGAAGTGTACTAATAATTAAAGCAAAAGGAGCGTCTATTATTTTTTATGCGACTAATCTAAATAAAATATTATTAAAGATAAAAAATATCATAAAAACAAAACTTTACCGTCTTCAACTTCTGCACTCGTTTAACTTATAAAATAGGGTAAAGTGCAATAAATCTCTCTAAATTATTCTAGTTTTGCACCTAGCCCCCCTGAATTTCAAATCACCCCTTGAACTATCAATTTGTTACAAATTGCCCCAATTTTCTTGCAAAAGACTATCCTAGCCTTCTTAATAAACCTATCTATTCTTCTAATTATACCACTAATTTTTCTCTCTTTTAAAATATTAATTATACTATGCACCTTTATTGTATTCGCATGAAATATATTCTCAAAAATAGAAGAGAAAAGTATAAGTTGTAATTATTTTATATTTAAAACAATAAACTTGTTATTAAAATTTAGTTTAATTTAATGTATAAAATTTATTACCTTAAGCTTAAAATTTTTAGATGCTAAGATAAAAAATAAAAAATAAAAACTTATTTTCCTAAGATATACATTCATACAAAATTTATAAATTACTTAGATAACAATTTTTTTTGTATTATATATATATAAATATTGTTGAGTAATTACTAAATTATTTTAAAAATCTTATTTAATTTTATTTAAACAATCCAAAATTATTAATTATTCAATTAATTTAAAATTTATGAAAATCTATACAAATTTTTATGGAGAATATGCTATCAAATTTGTATAAAATATTCCATAATTTATGTTAATAAGAAAAATAGATAAGTATAATACAATAAGAAAGGGTATGATGGTCATTTATAAAAATTTGAAAAAATTGGGGCAATTTGCAGCTTAATGTGATAGTTGAGGTGGTTAACTGCACATATTATAGTTTAGGGTTTTTTTTTTTGCAAAACTGACAATAGTTCAGGGGGTTTTATGAACTTTGCCCCATAATTTTTTTAAAATATATAAAAACAAAAAGGAAAAATTACATAAATTATCCCTGAACTATGACATAATTGCACGCGGTACCCCTTACGTTTCAATAATATCATAAACTATCCTTAAAACCACCTCCGTTGTCACACTTAGCCCCTTTCGTTAAAAGTCAACCCCTTCCGTTAAAAGTCAACGACGGAAAATATGAATTTTGGTCAATAAAGCCTATTTTTGGAGTGAACTTCAAATTTTGCCCTTATATATGCATGTTCCAATTTAACCCTAACTTTTTTTACCAAATTGCCCTCACAATTTCATTTAAAAAAATATTAAAATATTTTTTTTGTGAAAAATACATATTATGTTCCAAAATATGAATTTTTTTTTGCGAAAAAGTATATATTATGTTCCAAAATATGAATTTTTCGGAATTTTTTTTTATATTTTGGAACATAATAAATATTTTTTTTGCAAAAAACTATTTTTCAGAAAAAAAAATTCATATTTTGGAACATAATATATATTTTTCGAAAAACAAAATTCATATTTTGGAACATAATATATAATTTTTTGCAAAACAAATTCGTATTTTGGAACATAATATATATTTTTCACAAAAAAATATTTTTCGTAAAAAAATCATATTTTGGAACATAATATATAATTTTAGCAAAAAAAATTATAAAGGTCAAACTATATATATATTTCGGAAAATATGATTTTTTCCGAAAAATGATTTTTTTGCGAAAAATATATATTATGTTCCAAAATATGATTTTTTTACGGAAAATATTTTTTTTGTGAAAAATACATATTATGTTCCAAAATATGAATTTCTTTTGCAAAAAAGTATATATTATGTTCCAAAATATGAATTTTTTTCGAAAAATAATTTTTTGGCAAAAATTATATATTATGTTCCAAAATATGAAAACAAAATTCAAAAAATATTTTTTTTGGGAAAAATAAATATTATGTTCCAAAATATGATTTTTTTTTCTGAAAAATAGTTTTTTGCAAAAAAATATTTATTATGTTCCAAAATATAAAAAACATTTCCGGAAAATTCATATTTTGGAACATAATATATACTTTTTCGCAAAAAAAAATCATATTTTGGAACATAATATGTATTTTTCACAAAAAAATATTTTAATATTTTTTTAAATGAAATTGTGAGGGCAATTTGGTAAAAAAAGTTAGGGTTAAATTGGAACATGCATATATAAGGGTAAAATTGGAAGTTTACTCCAAAAATATGCTTTATTGACCAAAATTCATATTTTTCGTCGTTGACTTTTAACGGAAGGGGCTAAGTGTTACAACGGAGGTGATTTTAAGGGTAGTTTATGATATTATTGAAACGTAAGGGGTACCGAGTGCAATTATGTCATAGTTCATGGGTAGTTTGTGTAATTTTCCCAAACAAAAATGAAGTGAATTATATTAAACATATGGGTAAATTGCTTAAAAGCCCCCTCAAGTTTACTCTCTTTCTCTACTATACCCTCTCAACTAATTATACCCCCCTAAACTTTCATTTTCTTGCACCATGAACTTGCTCTCAAATGTTTTTACCCTTTTACCCTCAAAACTTTCTGTATTTCCACCTTACCTTTAATCTTATCCTTACTATTATATTTCTTAATTCTTTAAATTACAAAAATATTATTTCTTTTAGTTAAAATATTAATTATGTCATTTACCTTTAATATATTAGACTAAATATAGTCTCAAATGTTAGTTTATTTTTATAAGTTCTAATTATTTTATTTGTAAATCAATTAACTTGGTATTAAATTTTAGTTTGATTTAAATCATAAAACTCAATCCTAATTAATATATTCATAAATAAATCATAATTTATGAAAACAATATATATATTTCGAACAAAATATATATTTCGGAATATATATATATTGGAAAATGATATATATTTCGGAATATATATATAATTCGTCAAAAATATATATTTTCTGAATTCTTTTAAAAAAATATGAATTTTTTCCGAAAAATAACTTTTTTGGGAAAAATATATATTATGTTCCAAAATATGATTTTTTCGGAAAAATAATTTTTATTGAGAAAAATATATATTATTTTCAAAAATATGAATTTTTTCCCAAAAATAATTTTTTTGAGAAAAATATATATTATGTTCCAAAATATGATTTTGAGTCATAATACCTAAACTATCATCAATAGTATAGGAGGGTTTAGTGAAATCAAACCTTCAAAAAAATTATTTTTCAAAAAAATATGTATATATTTTGGAATATATATATATTGGAAAATGACATATATTTCGGAATATATATATATATATATATATGATTCGTCAAAATTATATATTTTTTGAATTGTTTTAAAAAATATGAATTTTGTTTTGAAAAATATACATAATTTTCTAAAATATAAAAAATATATATTTCGGAAACAAATTATTTTATTTTAGGAAAAAAATCATATTTTGGAAAATAATATATATTTTTCTCAAAAAAATTATTTTTTGGAAAAAATTAATATTTTTTTAAAACAATTCGAAAAATATATATTTTTGACGAATTATATATATATATATTCCAAAATATATATCATTTTCCAATAAAACTTAATTTGATTTAAATCATAAAACTCATTATCCTAATTAATTTTTTTTTTTTGCCAAATGAAACTTTCTTTTCATAAAAAATATATTCATAAATTGTGATTTATTTATGAATATATTAATTAAGATTGAGTTTTATGATTTAAATCAAACTAAAATTTAATAACAAGTTAATTGATTTACAAATAAAATAATTAAAACTTACAAAAAAAAAAAAACATTTGAGAGTATATTTAGTCTAATACATTAAAGGTAAATGACATAATTAATATTCTAACTAAAAGAAATAATATTTTTGTAATTTAAAGAATTAAGAAATATAATAGTAAGGATAAGATTAAAGGTAAGGTGGAAATACAAAAAGTTTGGAGGGTAAAAGGGTAAAACATTTTGAAAGCAAGCCCATGGTGCAACCTTTTATGAAACTTTAGGGGGTTCTAAGCTGATTTCATAGTTGAGGGGATATATTAGGGAAATAAAGTAAACTTGAGGGGGTTTTAAGCAATTTACCCTAAACATATAGTGTAACATTATCATTTATTAATATTGGTAGAAACATATATAATGTTACACCCGCTTAGTTTAGTCTATATCCCACAAAGACCCCTGTACTTTGAAATTTCTAGCCCAACGGCAACGAGCCATGGACATGCACTTCTCGCTTGATTACGATGGCCGCGATGGCAACGCCAAGTAACCCTAGACGTCACTGGCAAGGACCAGAGGATTGTCCCCGTCGACTTCTCCGATTGCTTTTCCAGTTACGACAACCCTAAACAGAGGTCCCTCCCTGTCACGCCCCGAATTCCTAGGACTCCGAAACCCGAGCCTAAGAGTTAAGGGAGTGAATGCGGAAGTAAAAAGAAACGAGAACCAAAAGACATTCAATCTTCAAACACCCATAAAGGGTTGCAATGAATGCCCAGATACCATGTTGTCACGCCCCTAAAGGGTGACGCAAACCAAACGACTACTAGAGTCAACAATAACAAAGAAGTACATGGAATAACAATAAGAATATACTCCATGCCAACACGAATACTGAAAACACAAGAGTATCCTCAGATACCAACAGACACGCTCCTAAATCCCTAAGACTCCCGAACTGGGACATCCAAGGAATCCAAGATGTGATCCTTAATACGAATGACCAACTAAGACATCATTAACCAAGAAAACATATGGGTTAATGATAGAAATGGTATATTCAATACCCAAATGACTAACAAAACTAAGCAGCGGAATCTAACGAAAATCCGGCAGAGTTCCGTTTGTAAATGGAACATCCGGACAACAACCACAACACAATAACCTGCCCAAAGCAATTCAATAATCACAATGGCTTCCAAGCCCCACATTCATCAATCCTACTAGGGCCGAGGTAATGGAAAGAAACCAAAACCCCTCCAAACCCTCTAACATCAACAGAGCCACAAATGCTCGAATAAGAATACAGAAAAGCGTCTAACTGTACAGAATAGATACAATACATCCTGAAAGAATAAGTACATGAAATAAAAGATACATCAACAGGGATATGCCAACAGACTGGCTCCCAAAAGAAAATACATAACAATCCCATAACAATGGGTAGAGAAACTGAAAGCGGATACCTATCGTCCCCAAACCCAGTCGTGCTGCAACCGTAACCGCATCACCTAACGCAACTCCAAAACCTGTAACAAGGAAACAAAAGAAGCTGCCGTTGCACTGCATCCTGCTCATAGCCGTATGTTTCCTGCAACCTGGCGTGGAATACCAGGGGGGCCAATGAAATTCCCTCCGTGAGCAAATAAGCTCAGTGGGAAAAGATATCCTAACTACCACATCCTCTGATAGTTTAGGTAAAGCTAAACCGTCTTATAAGATATAAATATAGCCCAACTAGTCTCATCCACGCAAACCCAAGTCACACGCTCATATACTATCGTAAACGAGTATACATAAGTATATAGGGAATATATATATATATATATATATATCTACACGTATATATATATATAAATACACAACATGAGTCTCTAAAACTCGTACTCCAAGTACCCAACACCAGTAGTCTACACTACTCTCACCAACGTACACTAGGTACACGACACTAAGGTCAAATCTAACCAATCATCCAGCGCTCACAACGCTAACCAGAAAATCTAAACAGAGGGGAAACACACTCGCCTCTAATATCCACAGGGATCAAAATCCATCACTAGTACCAAGGAATACTCATAACTCACTCCCCGATACACAGGAGGAAAAGTACTCACGTCCTTGCGTACTAACACAACCGTCATCTATATATATATATATATATTGTAAATGTACAATATATATATATATAACAAACCTCATCCCATTTCTAAAAAAAATCTACTTTTCAAAGGCTAGATCACCTCAATCATATCACCATATCATAAATCATATCGACCTCATAATACTATCATCAATAGGGTCAGTCACATCACTAACACTCTCACTGTAGGCGAGAAAGACCACCCAATCAAATCACTAGAGTACACGGACTCAACTCACCAGAACGACCACCTCAGGGTCACCAAAGCAAAGCGAAGGAAAAGACTTCCCAATGCTAAACCAACAGATAACCGAGACAACAATGTCAAGGTTAAGAACACCACAAGTGAACACGGAAAGAACACCAAGAGGGAACAAGGAAACCAAAAACGAATGGCCGAGAGCGGAAGTAATAAAAAGATGAATCACAGAGATTCAATAGTTTTTAAGAAAAAGGTTTTCAAACTCGAACCAATCCCTTTGATATTCATGCCCCTAACGTAAGAAAAACTCATATCACCTAGGTGGTGATACCAACAACCCAGAAAAGGGAAAGACAATACTATATGTGTGCACTGAACAACAACAAGCCTCAATCCGAGACTTAAGCATGATAGGAAACAAAGGTGAAACAATGGAACACCTTTCAAAACCCTACAAGATGAGATATTGAGAAAGAAGTCTCGAAATCTCAGAATCCCAAGAAAATAATAAAATGGTTTTACTTTTAAGAACCACATAGTAAAAATGACCGTCTTGCCCCCGGTCTCCGTCAGTTGCCATCACAGGCTTTTAAAAGTTGAAAATCTTTTTAAAGAAGATCCTAAGATCATTTTATAAGTATTAAAACTTTTCATTTTACGGGGGTAGGCGAAAACGGGTTTTTCCTTTTAAATACAAAAAGTTTAGAAAACACCGTTTTCAAAATGACAGCCACATAAGAATGAACACCACTACAAGGATTCCTATAATGTCCCGAAAGAACAATGAAGGAAGAACAACACGTTGGACTCACGGAAGACAACCATCCGTTTCCAACTCCACCAAATCAAATGACAACACATGGAAGAGGTTCGGCACCACACCGTAACCGACAACTCAAGGAATGACATACAAGTCAACGACAACGTACTAGTGTACAAAACACAGTACCAGGAATGCTTAAGGGAAGGGACTAAGCATAAGAATCAAGACTGTCGGACTACAGTACCTCGAGTACTTAATGAATCCCTAATCATAACCCCTTCTCATCAATCAAAATCTCACACAACTCATCACTCGCCTTCTCTAAGGCCTCAATTATCAATTGACACAAAAATCATCCCTAACCTCAAATCTCCAAAAGAGTTCACACAACTAACCACGATCACCAAACTACTAATCACAATCACAAGGCTACTAACCACAATCACAAGGCTACTAACCACAATCTCTAAAGCCTCAACTCAAGTCAAGCCTACGGTCCACCACTAGCCTCCGCTAGCCACATGTATCACTATGCCAACACGCATAACCTCCCCCAAGGGTACTAAGGTATACAACAAGTACAAGGATATACGTTTCATTATACTTATTAATTATGGCATATTATCATTTTCTTCCACATTAATTACTTTCAATTGAGCATTTATAAAATATGAATTTAATTTACAATATTCATAAATAGCATGCTCCAACAACACATGTAATATAGCACATATACATGTCAAACGAGATCACATAAATAATAGGCAGTGTAATGTGACTCAACACTCCCCGTGATACTCACACACAACACACCCTTCCCAAGGGTAACGGATACAAACTCTGTCCACTCATCATAATGTAGAGTTACCACACCGACCTTTCCCAAGTGATTTTCTCTCTATCACTTCAACAGGGAAGACGGTTGTACGAGAGCCCAACATGCAACTCTGTACGCCATGACTACCCTTGAGTCAAGAACATGAGCCTCTACCTGGACTCCTAACTCACATTTGCCGGCCTTTTAGTTCCGTAGGCGTGATACCTCCTGGCCAGTTGTTGTGATGATCCGACACAAACGTCTACTCGTGCCACACGCACAAAGGAAGTAGACCACACCAAATGAACTCTCTCTGCCAATGGTGAAACCGTGCACTACATGCACCAACACCCATGTGCTCACACGACATGGTGTACAATCAAATCATATCTCAATCATAAATATGTAATACATCATATTTATAAAAATACCCACATGGTAATATAAATCTCAAAATCTCTTTTCATGCTTTAAAATACAATAAAGCATTTAAATCATATGAAAACAATTTCATATATAACTCATATTTTCAAAAATATATTTTCTTAATTCTTTAGAAAATATTTCAATTTCCCTTATCATTTCTTTAAAATAATTTAAACAGATAATCCACGTAATAAAAAAGAACCTAGAATAGCGTCTAAGTCTCTCACGTCCAACGTTTACAAATCTTCTAGCTCATTTAATTCTCAAAGGAATTTCTAAGTCGTCTATTCCTATTCAATTCAATTAGGAATATATTTAATCTCGTAGGAAATAATTTAATTAATTTTCTTAAATTAATTCCTAAGTCCAATTCCGATTCTAAACGAATTATAGATATTTAAATTAACGATTTAATATATCTATAATAAATTAAATAAGGGTTTGCACACCCAAAACTACTTCAATAATGTGGAGTGAGAAATAAAGTTTCCCACCTAAATATACGTTACCGAACAGTCCGAAACAGCACAGTATCGGCGCCCGAACACGAAGCCCGCCGACCAAAATCGTCCAAAAACTATTTCGAATATATCGAAATGTCCGTCTTGACAACCTATACGATATATACGAAGCCCATTAATAATCGGTTAATTAATTGGGTTAAATCTAAAATAACCCAAACGAAATCTATAACCTAAAAATGCGATTTCCGGGTAAATCGTTCATCCTAAATTCACGAAATTAATATATGATGAATACTACGTATATACGGAGCTACTCACCGAAAATCGGCTCAAACCGATCACCGGAAGGTTGCCGAAAAAATGGCCAAAGTCCAGCCGGACTCCCTGTCGCGCGAACAGCACTGGCCGTCCCTGGCGCCACCACCTGCGCGACCACCACCCAGCTCGCCGACCCTTGCCTTGCGCCACCAGCCGCCGTCGACCACAGCCACTGCGAACCGCCGCCGAACCGCCGCTGCTACGCACTGCAACCAGTCGCGCAGCTCAGCCGACTCTTACTCTCTCCCGATCGTCTCTCTCTCTCTCTCTCACCCTCTCGCCGGCGACCATGGTGGCCGCCGCCCATGGAGAAGACGAAGTCCGTGTGAAGGAGAGGAGGAAGAGTAGCAGTTGAAGAAATGGGCTCAGTCGTGTAGAAGAGGAAGCAGATACGGGTCAGTCGTGTATACATATACATATATATCTAACCTAATTGCAAAACTAACCCTTCAAGTATCCGTAATTGCAAAAGCAACCCTTTAATTATCCTAAATTGCGAAATAAACTCACTTCATTATATATATATATATAATTAATTATATATATATAATAAGTCCCAACAATTACCGGAAGTCTCCAAATAATATCGTGTAACCCCGAAAGTCCACGAGACACCCAATAACCAAATTAGTCCGAAAGAAATATACCGGTTTAGGAACCCGACAACCGGAACACCGAGAAAGTAATTTAATACGCTTCACACCGGTTCCGTAAAAGTACTAATACCGTGTAGTCGAGAATAAGAATTCGCGTAGTCGTCAAAGAAAAACCGTAAAGTCATCCAATCGACTTTAAACTAAACGCGAAAAATTTACAGGTATCAAATACCAAGAATAAATAATACGTCATGAACAAGTGACGTCATTACCGAAATTAAATTAAATATAATTTCAGGAAAAAGGAAAATAACACGGGGTGTTACACTCCCTCTCTCTATACATGATGAGAATTTATGTTTGTATAGGTTTATACATATATATATATATATATATGACTAAATATGTAAGGTTGCGTTTGGTAACGGTATGGTGGGGTGTTAGTTTTTTGTTTTGGTTTTGGTTGGGTTTGATTTGGTTTGGTTTGGTGTGGTTTTATTTTAGTTCCAAACCATGTTTGATACAGATGGTTTTGGTGTGA
The DNA here is from genome assembly GCA_963922005.1 of Cornus suecica. NCBI lineage: Eukaryota > Viridiplantae > Streptophyta > Magnoliopsida > Cornales > Cornaceae > Cornus > Cornus suecica. The sequence goes on along the minus strand of OY998241.1, from coordinate 63,935,903 downwards.
GAAAAAGTGATGCTGAAAAACCAAACCATGTTTGGTAGAGTTGGTATGGGTTAAAATATATTAATATTAATATTAAAATTAAAATATATTAATATTAAAATTTATAATATTAAAATATATTAATATATTTTTATTATATTAATATTTTAATATTAATATATTTATTAATTAATATTAATATTAATATTAATATTAATATATTAATATTAAAATATTAATATAATAAAAATATATTAATATATTTTAATATAATAAAAATATATTAATATATTTTAATATAATAAAAATATATTAATATTAATATTAAAATATTAATATAATAAAAATATATATTAATATTAAAATATTAATATAATAAAAATATATTAATATATTTTAATATTAATATATTAGTATATTAATATATTTTAATTTATTAATATTAAAATTTATAATAATATATTAATATAAATTTTAATATTAATATATATATATATATTAATATTAAAATTTATAATATTAAAATATAAATATTATATTCGGTGCTACAGTGATTCGGGTTGCTACAGTGGAGTGCTACAGTGGTTTGCTGCAGTACCCGCACCATCCAAAACCATCAAAAAGATGGTTCCAAAATCCTTCACAAATTTGGCACCATGGTTTGCTACAGTAACAGTACCATTTTACCAAACATAGTTTGATACCATTTTTTGGCACCAAACCTGTTTACAAAACAGGCCCTAAGGCCCTGTTTTGTAACTGGTTTTGGTACCAGTTTTTTGGTTTTGGTACGAAATAGTGGTACCAACCCATGTTTGTTAGAATTGGTGTTGGTTCAACAGTACCAAACCAATGGTACCAAATGGTGGTACCAACCCATGATTTTGGAACCATCTAATGAGATGGTTTTTGGTGGTGCGGTACTATAGTAACCCAAACCAAAACCAAATAGTTGCACCATCTCACCCCAAACCAAAACTAAATAGTTGCACCATATTAATATATTTATATTAATATTAAAATATATATGGAAATATATATTAATATTAAAATATATTTTTGGAAATTTAATATATTTTAATATTATAGTTTTATTATCTTTCCTAAAAATTAATATATTAATATATATTAAAATATTAAAATATATTATTATATTAAAATATATTAATAATATTAAAATATATTAATATTATAATATTAATATATTAATATTAAAACATAATTTTGGAAGTTATTTTAATATTATAGTTTTATTATCTTTCCTAAAAATTAATATATTAATATTAATAATAATATATATTTTTGGAAATTTAATATATTTTAATATTATATTTTTATTTTAATATTATATTTTTATTATGTTTTCTAAAAATTAATATATTAATATATTAAAATATATAATATTAAAATATATTTTTGAAAATTTAATATATTTTAATATTATAGTTTTATTATCTTTCCTAAAAATTAATATATTAATATTAATATATTAATATTAAAATATAATTTTGGAAGTTATTTTAATATTATAATTTTATTATCTTTCCTAAAAATTAATATATTAATATTAATATATTATTAATATTTTAATATTAAAATATATTTTTGGAAATTTGATATATTTTAATATTATAGTTTTATTATCTTTCCTAAAAAAATTAATATATTAATATTATTAATATTAAGATATTAATATTAAATATATTTTAATATTATAAATTTTAATATTTATAAATAAAATGTGAAACCATTCCAAGTTACCAAACATGGTTTTGTTTCAGAATTTCAACCCATACCAACTCTACCAAACATGGTTTGGTTTTTTAGCATCACTTTTTCTCACACCAAAACCATCTGCACCAAACATGGTTTGAAATCAAAATAAAACCACACCAAACCAAATCCAACCTAACCCAACCCAAAACCAAAAACTAACACCACACCGCACCGTTACCAAACGCAACCTAAGGGCCCGTTTGGGAACTTGGTTTTGGTTTTGGTTTTGATTTTGGTCTTGTGATTTTAGGACCAAGTGGTCTTGGGTGGTTTTAGCTAAAACCAAAACCATGTTTGGTAAGAAGTTGGTTTTGGTATTGGTATAATTATATATATATATAATATGTATTAAAAATATATAAATATGAAATAAATATATATATAAAATTGAAAAAAAATATTAAAATGATAAATTATATATAATTAAAAAATATGTAAAATTCCCAAAAAAAATTTACATTTCTCCTCTTATTTTTTATTCCAGATTATTTATATATATAAAGATTATATATATATATAATCTAAAATCTGCATCATGGTGTTCAAATCACAGACAATGCTTGGAGGTGTGTTCGTATGCCTGAAAACTCCATGGTCGACGGCAATCTCTTCATCGGCAAAGCTCTCCGGCGCGGCGGCGTAGACCACATGTTCGGCTTAGTCAGAATTCCGGTGACCTCCCTCGCCAACCGCTCTGTCGCTCTCGGAATTCGATTCCTCGCCTTCCACAATGACCAATCCGCCGGCTACGCTGCGTCCGCCTACGGCTACCTCACCGAAAAACCCGGAATCGTCCTCACCGTCTCCGTCCCTGGCTCCGTCCACGGCCTTGCCGGCGTCTCCAACGCCAGCGCCATATGATTGGGGAACAAATCCGTTCTCCACACAATATATATCAAATTATATATATATATATATATATATATCTCGATACATATGGAGATAGAGGGTGAGAGATAACCTAGAAGAAACGGCTTACCTGTGGACGAGCGCGGTCGAGGACGAAGGCAGCGCAGGGGACGAGCGCAGTCAAGGACGAAGGCAGCGCAGGGGACGAGCGCGGCGGCGATTCGCGCGTTGTGGACGACCGGCGAGGGGGAGAATCACGAATGGTTGAGAGATCTGGAGGAATAAGTGTTTTAGCCGTAGAAGGAGGAAGTCATGGCGGCGTAGGTTTTGGAATTGGGGGTAGGGTTTCGTTCGGGAGAGAGGAAACACTTTTTCTCAAATGTTTCTATATTTCTTTGTTTTTAAATTTGTTATATGATAAATCTTAATATATTGTTATATGATAAATCTATAATTTTATTTGTTTTTAATTAGTGGAAATTCCAGAAATATGGTTTTTAGTTTAGGACCAAGTGGTCTTGGGCTGGTTTTCAAAAACAAAAACCAAATATATCCGGTTTTGGTCCTAAATCCTAAAACCAAGACCAAGACCAGGCCCAAAACCTGATTGCCAAACAGACCCTAAGTGAGGGATGTTCTGCAAAATGTGTACCACTACCACAATATGCTTCTTTTGATGTCTTCAACTCCATTTGTTCTCCGATCCCTCACTATTGATCTCAAATCTCAATCCCCAATTCATTCTCAACAACACAGCACATGCACACAAAAAACCTAATTCAACTCCAAAATTGAGCATTATGCACAATTTCTAAAATCAAACCTTCTATAATCTATACACACCCTCTTTCTATATATATATGGTTGTATCAACCTGAAATTGGGGAAATGCAGAATAATCATCAATCCGATTTTCTCACTCTATATATGCAGCTATATCAACATACTTTTTCTCTTTAAATCGTACTCTTCAAAGTGCAGGGACTGAGAGAGATTTTAACGGTGAGAGGTTTATGGAGAGAAAGTGAGATAGGCTGATGGTATTTGATGAGAGAGAGAGAGAGAGAGAGAGAGAAACAGAGATATACCTGATATGGAAGAGGAGAAGGTATTTTAGTCATGAACAAAGAATACAATGGAAATTTTATGTATTAAAAGAAGCCATTCGAGTAGCAAACTACACTAACGGTCAAATGTCGTGTTTTCTGTATATTTTTTTCCAGATGATTTTAGTGAAATTAACCCTTTGTTTTGTTTTGTTTTTTATCTGACCATGGGTAAAGGAAAAATAAAACTCTCAAATGGCAAATTGTGTTGCAGGTGTTGAAATTCCGGAAGATATGGGCAACCTTGTTAATTTAGAAATATTATCAATGGGGAATGCGGGTCTGGTTGGTCCCATTCCGTTTTCCATATTCAACATTACATCTTTGAAAAGACTTCAACTTTACAGGAACAATCTAACAGGTACCACCTCTTTGCTAACCAAAAGATTGGCAACTTATGTTTATGTTTGGTACTTTTGTTGCACCACAAATTTTTGCTTCTTCTATCATTATCTCTCTCTTTCTCTTTTGTGGCTATTTTGGTCAATTTGTTTCAGAGATGGGTAGACAAAAACCTCTTTGGTGCGAATTTTCCTTTCTATAATTGATCCATGAGCGAGAATAGTGTATTTGATTTGTGAGGATGTACTAAAGTTGTTTGCTCAATCGACAAATTGTTTGCAAAAATGTTATAAGTTAAAGATGAACAATACTAAATGTATTATGGTGGTTGATATCATACAAAATACTTTCCTGGGCATGACGTGCTCAATATAATAAATTCTGAGAAATGTTAAATTAGTTGATATTTTCATAAGTTCATAGAACTGATGTAGTGGTTCCAAGTAAATTCTTTATACCCACTAATCTTCAAATGTTTGCTTTTCTTCATCTTCTCCGTTTTCCTCTTTCTTTACATTTCATTGTCCTTTGGCATGTCTTGGCAGGTGTGATACCATTAGAGGTTGGCAACCTTCAACAGTTAGAGACATTAAATTTTGATTCTAATGGCTTAACAGGACATATCCCAGCAACAATGTTCAATATCTCAACACTGCAAGTGATTGCACTCAGTGACAATCGCTTAACAGGCAACATTCCATCAGTTATAGGCGAGACTTTGCCCAATCTTCAAAATCTTTATCTTGGAGGAAACAACTTCAGTGGAGCTATCCTTAATTCTATCTCAAATGCTTCTAAGCTTACACTCCTAGAACTTTCTGCTAATAGGTTCACCGGTTCGATTCCATGCTCACTTGGTAATCTAAGACTCCTCCAAAGTCTCAACTTAGCAGGAAACAACTTCATTAGTGTTGAATCCCCATCTCAAGAATTGAGCTTCCTCACTTGCCTAACCAATTGCAGATACTTGAGAAAACTACAGTTGAATCTAAATCTTCTAAACGGAATTCTTCCATTCTCCATTGGTAATCTGTCCAATTCTCTCGAATTTTTTGATATAAGTGATTGTGGAATTAAGGGCAATATTCCTCCTGAGATTGGCAATTTAAGCAATTTGGTGTCCTTAAATTTTGATGGAAACAACTTGAGTGGGCCTATTCCTAAAACAATCAAAGGCTTGACCAAGCTACAGCAACTGAAGTTTGAGGGCAACGAAATAGATGGGTCCATTCCAGAGGAGCTGTGTCATTTTCCGAGCTTGGGCGAATTAGCATTGAGTGGAAATAGAATGCTTGGAACCATACCTGCATGCTTAGGGAATGTTACTTCCTTAAGATATCTTCATTTGGACTCCAATAGATTATGGTCCACTATACCTTTAACTATTTGGAACCTCAAAGATCTTTTGCAACTCAGTTTGTCCTCTAATTCTTTCAGTGGAGATCTACCTCAAGAGATTGGAAGTTTAAAGGCAGCAATTGGGATTGATCTATCGATGAATCAATTCACTGGTGATATTCCTAGCACGATTGGAGGTTTACAAGACTTAATTAGTCTTTCCTTAGCTCAAAATAGGCTACAAGGATCGATTCCGGAGTCATTTGGCGACATGGTAGGATTGGAATACTTGGATTTCTCCCAAAACAACCTATCCGGTCCAATTCCCAAGTCGTTGGAGAAACTCATTTATCTTAAGTATTTCAATGTGTCTTTCAATAGACTAAGCGGAGAAATTCCAAGTGGAGGACCTTTTGCAAATTTTACAATTCTATCTTTTATGTCGAATGAAGCATTGTGTGGTGCTCATTGGCTCCAATTCCAGCCATGTGAAAATACTTCTCTTCATAGATCAAATAATAAAAGACTGATGTATATTTTGTTGCCAATCACATCAATACTTGTTGCCTCAACAATTTTATTTCTATGCCTAAGAAGTCGATGGAGGAAAAATAAAATTCCTATTCAAACTGAATCGATACCTACACATGATAGAATTACATACCATGAACTTGCTTTAGCAACCAATGGATTTAGCGAAAGCAATTTGCTCGGCATGGGGAGTTTTGGTTCAGTTTATAAAGCCACACTAGCAAATGGGACAGTTTTGGCTGCAAAGGTATTTAATCTGCAAAAAGATGTTGCATTCAAGAGCTTTGAGACAGAATGTGAAATATTGCGCAACATTCGTCACAGAAATGTCACCAAAGTAATCAGCAGTTGCTCTAACCTTGATTTCAAGGCCTTGATACTCGAGTACATGCCTAATGGGAGTCTTGAAAAGTGGTTGTATTCACACAACTATTTCTTAGATCTTTGGAAAAGATTAGATATAATGATAGATGTGGCATGTGCATTGGACTACCTGCACCATGGTCAGTTTAGGCCAGTGCTACATTGTGACCTCAAACCGAGCAATGTCCTACTAGATGCAGATATGGTTGCACATTTGAGTGACTTCGGCATCGCAAAATTTTTAGAACAGGGGGAGAGCAATGTACTTACCAATTCTCTCGCAACGTTTGGGTATATGGCACCAGGTAAAGCTTTTAGCTTTCAAATTTCGTTCAAATTTAAGTATGTTATTCTTTTTCTCATTAAGAAAAATATATATTTATTTCTCAAAATTCGAACTAGAGTATGGATTGGAAGGATTGGTATCAACAAGAGGGGACGTTTATAGCTTTGGCATTATGTTGATGGAAACATTTACAAGAAAAAAGCCTACTGATGATTTATTTTCTGGAGATCTGAGCCTCAAGGGTTGGGTAAATGAGGCACTACCGGACGCCATAATTCGTGTTGTAGATCCCAATTTGTTAAGGCCTGAGGAAGAGCACTTCACTGAAAAAGTACAATGTATATCATCCATCATGAAATTGGCTTTGAATTGCTCTGCTGAGTCACCCCAAGGGAGGATCAACATGGAAAATGCTCTAGTAGCACTCAAGAGGATCAAACTTCAATTAACAAATTGTGAGTGAGTTGAAACCTGAAAGTATATTTCTATGCTAATTCTGTTTTTGCTGTTCCAAGTAATAGAGAGCACCCCTTTCATTAATTTTCACAAGACATATCAATCCAAATTGACCTACAATTATTTTGAACATCAAATTACGCAGGTGAGCAGGTTGAGGCAGTAACTAAACACACTCAATGAGGACCTGGTTTTTGTGATCATTGCTGCTGCAATCTGAGAGGTTGCAGTTATTGACTTATGTCTAGTCTTTTAACATTGGCATATGTAGACTAAGTGCAAAGTTTTAGTCATCATTTTCATGCTAATTAACTATTTCTGCAGGAATTATGGAGATGCAAGATTGGTAGTGGGATTTCGCAGAATTACCACCCTTACCAAATGTTCCCATGCATATATTCTACTTAATTTTAATTGGCTTTTTTTTTCCTGTTCTTTTAGTGGAGAAATTTTGCGAAAATCAATAGCCTTGAGTGGCCATACATTCATGAGCATAATTTCCATTTTATGTCTAGTGAGCCCACTTGATTAAATATGCTGAGTGTTTTGGCATGACCTGCTTAAATTTTGTACTAGAAAAAAGTGACGAGGAGTGAGGATTGATAGTTATGACGAGTTCATCCACCAGGGAAAATACCTAATAAATAGAAATAACTAAAAGGGTAAACTGAATACTTTATTTCTATACCCACTAATAATTTATTTTCTGGAAATCTTAGCCTCAGGGATTGGGCAAAAGAAGATGAACATTTTACTACAAAGGTGCATTATGTGTGTCCATCATGAAATTAGCTCAGTATGAATCAATATGGATTATGTTATAGCAGCACTTGAGAAGATCAGACTTCCATTCCACGCCAATCGTGTGCAGAGTTGTGGTAAATTAGGAATGGAGATGAAGCATGAATGTACTCATCTCGCACTATGTTCTGGTTTAATTATGCTTTCAGAGTTACCAAATTGCAACTTTGGCTCAACTTTTTGGCGAGAAATCCAAATCCTGATGGACCTTTAGCAATTTAGAGAATCAATTCCCACCCAGATGACCAATTGGAGAGAGTAATTAGATGTTCTGGGGATGAGGTTCAAAGGTATTTATATGCTTACCAATGTGGTTGCCTAACCCAATATTGGCTCAGTTAAGAAAGACTTGTCTGATGTCTGAGAAAGAATCTGGTGTCAGGTTCCACTTCCACCAAATGCGGACATAGTCCCAGCCTTATACGATTCTTTTGGGGCTCGTTCTTCAGTTAGGAAAGACTTGGGCTGGGTTCTCAGGACGTATCAGGTGTTAGGTTCTACTTCCACTAAATGTGGGCATAGTTTGAACCTTGCTTGATTCTTGTTGGGGACATTTTGAACAGTCCCTATGGATACCTGGTTATCCCTGTTATATATAGATATATAATTGTTCCCTAGTGTGTACTATCAGTGGCAAATGTCTTGTAAATTTGTCAATATCCAAATTAAAGAAGTTTGTATTAAATAAACTGTATGGCATTGTATTTCTTACTAATAGAATGATGATGTTGCTAACTGATGCAGGAGTAGAGATGTAGACTGTGGTGGCTCATCTCCTCAATGATGCTTGAACTTCACTGTAAGTGGTTTTCCTTCAATAGAGGTAATCAAGGTGGATTGCATTGCTGGTCTATGGAAAAGCACATTTAAAGCTAGTTTTGGCTGGATAAAACAGTATGAAAATGGTATTTTGTATCAGATTAATTAGATGTATATATATACAATATGTTCTAGGTGTATGCTTGTCTGTTTGTACCATAGACATTGTTGTGATTTCATTCTGTAATCTGATTAAGCAATATATGTCCTCATGCTTTTGGCATCGGAGAAGATGATGACAATTAAGTAACCAATTTCTTTGGAAACATGTTCAGAAAATAATTATGCTTATTCTCATCAGAGCCTTTTTAGCTGTATTCTGTTTGTCTCATTGGACTTCAACCTTTTCAAATTGTCAAATTGGCATAAAATCTTTGTTTTATACTATTTTGAATTTCTGCTTTGAATTTATTAACTAAACATTGTTCATGGAAACTGAAGTTTTAGATTTTTTAAAGGGCAGCCTAAAACCCTTTTAGTGCAGTGGATATGTATTTTTGAGTCATTGGTTGTTAGTGGCATGCATAGATAAAACTTAGGAGAGAACTATGACTGAGCTGACTCCTAATATGTGCGAGCAAAGAGTTGAAATTGTTGACCACTTAACGGCAAAGAAAAAGAATAAATTGGTGAGCTAAATATAAAGGACTTATGATTGAATGCATTAAATGCTTTGAGGCGGTTAAAAGAAGAGTAAAGCCTAACGAATCTTGTGGCGGCAATTGCTCTATATATATATGTATATATAGATGATTGGTGTGTGAAGAAAAAAAAGAAGTTATGTGAATTGGGAAAAGCCTAGAAAAGAGGCTTGAGAAGCGAATAGAGCTTACAGCAAGTGAAAAATTAGAGAGTATTGAGAGTAAGTGTGGGATATTGGGTGGATTAATTCCTTAAAAGCATAAAAGATTGTAGTTGTGTGGGATATTGGGTGGATTAATTCCTTACAAGCAAAAAGGGAGTAATTCAGAACATGTCTCATTCAATTGTAGCACATTCAAATTTTCAACATAAAATTCCTACTTACTTTTCTTTGGAAACTTCCATATGATTCCAATATGCCCCGTATTCCTACTCCATTAGGCATCCTGTACTTGTGCAAACTTGCTAACTTCAGGCTAATAGTCACTAATTCATGGAATACTCCTCTTACTAGATTTGTTTACTTTTATAAAATCTGCTATATAAGATTCTGAGAAATCAAAGGAAGATTAATGGCCTGGATCAGTAAATTAATCATTCTGTGAACTTTATGTTTTTCGCGATTTGAATTTATTTTTCGTTGACCCAACTACAGAGACCCACATTTTTCGCAATTGCCTTGACCTGCAATGGTCACTCCCCTGCCTATTTGGTGATGATCCTACAATTTTGCATATCATCATTGTAGTGCACTGTGGTCATAGATCTCTAACTGGTTCAAGGTTGGTGCTGGCATCAGTCTTGGTTCAGTATTGTTACAGATGGAAGCAATGGCTTATTGCAGCTATGGTCTTATGGAAGCAATGCTTGTTTATTCATTCTGGTTGATAATATTGATACCAATGGGATTGAGTTGCTTTGTTTTATACTTGGGATTGAGTGGAGCATCTATTTGCGTATATGGATTAAGATTCTAAGGATGGAAGCTATCATTTTTGGCTCTGGTATTTTAGCTCTATAAGAGTTAGATTTTCTAAGGTTCTTAGACAGATTAGGCTTTCTTGTCTATTTTCTTTGAAGTTCCTATTCCTATGGTGGATTTTCGGTTTCCATATTGTTTTCTCTTGTACCTAGGGGTATGCCTCTAGTAGTTTGTAGGCCTATGACCATTTTTCTTTATATTCCAATTTTCTTACCATTCAAAAAAAAAAAAAAAAAAAAAAAAAAAAAAATTCATTGAATACAAACAACAGAACTCAAAGAAGAAGAAAAAACTCATTCTAATAGACAGTATAAAGGAAAACAAAATTTTCCTATTATTTCTGGAGCTTTTCTGCAGAAAGTTTCAGATTAGGGATTTGGGTCGAGGCATTGGATTAGAACAGGTTCTATCTGAGCAAGGCATCTACTGGGATCCAAGATTTGGTAACTGTAATCAAGATTTTCCCACCTCATTGCATCTATTATAAAGACAGTTTTGAATTAGGGGAGGGTGTACAGTACATTGTGAACGAAGATGGAGCGGATGATCACGTTATAAATCACTTTGACTAACTATTTGCAAGTTCAGTTCTCTAACTTCTGAGACGTGTTTTTCATGTAGCAAATAAGAATACTAAGAAGTTTGGACATGATGAAAAAGAAGTTTTGGAGAAACAATTCCAATTGGAAAGTACCAAGGCGCCAATCTCTGATGGCATTATAGCAGCCTTTGCAAGCAGAACAGAGTGGGTAATTCCACAACTCTTGCTGTCTTATACTCTCTTAATTCTCCTTCATCCTCAAGAAAATACATGGTAGACACTCAAGAACTAGAAAATTTACCATTATCTAAGAGTTCATACCTATAAGTTGTTACTGTGCTTTGTAAGATCATAACATAAGGAGAAGAGAAACCTGTATTTCATGACCGCTTTCGGAACTTCCTGTTTCCTACATTTTTCTGGTGGATAACAGCAAGGTTAAAGTTATCTGTTAGGAAGTTGGATGATATTTGTATATCTTGAAATCATGCTCTGCTAATGGTTGCTACATGCATAGGTTTCTTCCATGCTTAGGGCATTCAGACTGGTTACAATGTGACTCTTTAATTTTGACTGAAAACAAGTTCTTTATATCATATAGAAGGGTAAATTTTAGGTCTTGCTTGGTTTAGTTTTCTGTTTCCAGTAATAAATGTTGTCCAACTGGACTAATTTATTACCTAAAACTTAGTTTCTATCAGTTCACATTCTTATTATCCTGGGCTTTGAATTGTTATGGTTAAAAGCTTTTTGCTAGACTTGATCGACATTAATTGTACTTGAGCCACAACTAGTTGTATTTGTGTTACTTGTCACCAAGTTATGGGTTAGGAGTTGTATTTGTAGAAGTGGAGTTGGGTTGAGAGAGTAGTGATGAAAGAGAATGGAGAGTGAGGGAGGAGGAGAAGAAATGGTTACAAATTGGTACTACGAATAGAAAGATGGGACCTTATACAATTGGTGAGACCGTGCTTATAAATGATTATAAGCATTTATATAAATGTAATTGGTATTTTTTCCAATTACATTAACATATTAATGATCGTATTTATGTATAAAGTTGTGGGGAAATATTATAAGTATAATGAATCTCTTTATTTTGGTGAAGAATTTCAAAGCCTTTATCAATTTCTTCGCAACCTATCAATATTTTACTACAGATACCATGATATTGGCTACAACTAGGCACATTGCACCAGCTGAGGCATTCAGTTTATCTACTGATTTTGCAATTGCAGTTATTAATGGTTTTCCACTTCATTACATTTAATAATTCGAGTTTTCGAGGTTTTCTAGATTGTCATTATTTTCTTGCCCTGATATTGCTAGGGTGGCTGCTGTAACAATGTACTGTTCTTGCAAATGGAGTGCCGTTGAAAAGTAGTTGGAAATTTCTCTGCTAGTTTCAATGAATGTAAAGATCAGATCAAGAGAGAAGTTTCTGGAGAACGAGGTAATTTGTGCAACTTGTCTAATATATGTGTATTTATATATAGTTATAAACCTCAACAATGAAGAAACCTGAAGGTATTCCAACTGCAGTGTTAGATTATGGAAGTTACAAAGTCCTTCATTCTAATAGAATAAAAGAACTGTTAAGATAGGTGGAGCCAAATGGAGCTATGTAATTAAAATTTGAAAACTTCGGGATCAAGATTTGTGTGTATCTGTGCTTTTTAAATGATATTTGTTGTAGTATACATATACATGTATAGGGTTAATTTTATTTACACCCCTGAGGTTGTCCTAACATCAATTACATCCCTTCAGGTTTACCAAAATTCATTTACGCCCCCTGTCAGTAAAATTTGTTACGATAAATACCCTTAAACCAAATAAATTAACTTAATTCTATTTCTCTAGCTCATCTCTTTTCTATCTACACCCAATCTCCTAACCAACCACACCATCACCACCATCATCTACAACACCCCCAAACCTTGGTCACAACAGAACCACCACCACTGCTCCACCATGTCCGCAGCGACTTAAGACCTCAGCTGCGATCATCTCTCTTCCATAGCATCACAACCAAGTCCCACCACCATCTTCACTGTTGCTCCATCACCACCGTGCATCAAATACAACACCACCACCACCGATATGCACCACCGCAACTCACCTCTGTCTTTCTCATCCTCATCGCCCTTCCCTGTCTGGACCAGCAAGCCGCACCTCACCACCGCTCCTCCTCTGCCTCACTAAGCACGAAGCTCTCTATCTCTCTAATGGGTTTTCACCACTGCAAAGGGGGTTTCAATTTTGGGAACTTATGTTTTTTTGTTTTAAATCGAGATTTTTGGAGATTTCAATTTATGTGTTCTAAACACAAAATTGGGAATTTTGGGAACTTAATTCTAATTGAGATTTTGAATTATTTTGGTCTTTTAATTTGTGAGTTCAAATTACTGTAGATTTTTCATTTAAATTTTCCTATATGTATGTGCCTATATATATATGTATGTATATATGGTTTGAAGAATCACCATCTCACCACCACCTAATTTAACATTAGGGGTAATTTATATATTAAATTAAAATTTTAGGATAATCTCATGGTACAGGGGTATAAATGATGTGTGTAAATAAAAATAAGGGGTGTAAATGAATTTTAAAAAAGTTGAGGGAATGTAATTGATGTTAGGACAAACCTCAGGGATGTAAATAAAATTAACCCATATGTATTTTATTTTTTACTTGATAACTTATAATTTCATGAAACATTTACCATAGAATAGACTAATTTTGCTAGACATCCTCCTTTCCTATTACACTTCTACTAGGAACATATTATTTTTACCCTAAACTGCATCAATTACAGCCCCTATTGCTAATCGATATTTCTAGGTAGACCAAAAAAAAAACTGTAATAACCAATTTGCCTACTACAATGATTTTCTTCCAAACCTTTAATTCATACAAGGATTTTCTTTCTTGTTTTAGTTGGAAAATACTCCTTTCCACTTTAAATCTTTAAATTTTTAATTAATTTCCACTATGATAGGATTTTATAAAATATTAAGTATGCATTGAGCTTTTTCATATCTCTATTCTCTCTTTTAACTCTTTTTATTATAATTGTATACAATTTCTGGTTTCTAAGGCCCCGTTTGGATATTGGTCTGGTCCTATCCGGTCTGTGTGATGTTCTGTAAGCAGTTTGGTCTGATGGTCTTGGTCTGAGAAATCTGGAACTGTCTGGTTCCAACCTTCTTTGAATCAGACCATGTTTGACAAACTGTCTGGTTCCAACCTTCTTTGAATCAGACCATGTTTGGCAAACTGGCCTGGTCTTAAATTTATAGTAAACTGTAAAAATATTGAATATATTTTATATGATGTAATAACCTTAAAACCCACAAAATTAATTTTTAAATATTTGTTAAAGTCTTTTTGAATAATTTTTATTATGTATTTCTTGCATAATAATGTTATATTGGTTTAGTAAAAATTTCTTAAAGTATGATTATTGAACTCCAATTATCAAATATAACAACAAATAGGTTTTATACAAGCCACATTTTTTATTATACAGAAATTACAATCACACGAATTTCAACTTCAACTGTCTATAACGTGCAAATAAGGCACTCTCATATTTTAACTTTTAAAAAAAATATTATTATTTATTATTTATCATTTATCATTTACTATTTATTACAGTATATATTTATTTATTATTATTTTTTTATATTATTCAATTCATTTTGTTTATTATTTATTCATTTATTTTTATTTGTTTATAAGTATATTTTATTAATTTATTATTTATATTATTATTTATTATTGTATTTATTTATTATTTTTATTATGTATTATTTAATTCATTTTATTTCATTTAGTTTGTTTATTATTTATTTCATTAATTATTGTTTTGTATTATTTAATTCATTTTGTTTATTATTTATTTTTTTATAAATATAATTCATTTAATTTATTATTTATATTAGTATTTATTTGTTTATTTAAATTAATTTATAAATATATTTTATTCATTTATTATTTATTTATTATTTATTTTTATTTTTATGTATTATTTAATTCATTTTGCTTATTATCTACTTATTTATTCTTATTTTTATATATTATTTAATTCATTTTTTTTTGTAAATATATTTTATTAATTTATTATTTATTATTATATTGATTTAATTCATTTAATTTGTTAATTATTATTATGTAGTATTTAATTCGTTTTGTTTATTGTTCATTTTTTTATAAATATAATTTATTATTTATATTATTATTTATTCATTTATTTTAATTAATTTGTAAATATATTTTATTCATTTATTATTATTATTATTATATTATTTAATTCATTTTGCTTATTATTTATTTATTTATGATTATTTTTATGTATTATTTAATTCATTTTGTTTATTATTCATTATTTTTATTTTATTTACTATTTAGATTATTAATTTATGATTTATTATTATTTATTTTGTTTATTTTTTATTCATTTATTTATATTAATTTTTTATTTATTCATTTATTTATTATTATTATATTTATGTATTATTTAATTCATTTTATTTATTATTTATTATTTTATTTATTTATTTTTGTGTTTTGGTTTATATATTGGTTAGATGTGGTTCAATTATTGAAGTACACTTTGGTCAGATTTTGTAATCAGACCAAATATAACCACAAAAAATTGTGGTCCTAAAAAAGGTTATTTTCGCTCAATTTGGTCTGATTATATGTTTTGAGACTAATGCAAAACAAACATTGTTTGGTCTCAGAAAAATGGGACCATAACCAGTAAACAAACACGGCCTAAGGCCCTGTTTAGTAACCGGTCTGTTCTGGTCCAAGTATAGTCTGATGGTCTTGGTCTGAGGAAACTGGAACCAGACCATGTTTAACAAATTATCTGATTCCAAACTTCTTTGAAGCAGACCATGTTTGACAAACTGGTCTGGTCTTAAATTTCTAGTAAACTGTGAAAATATTGAATATACTTTATATGATGTAAAAACATTAAAACTTGCACATTTAATTTGTAAACATTTGTTAAAGTATCTTTGATTGATTTTTATTATGTATTTCTTACATAATAATGTTATATTGATTTTGTAAAAATTTATTATAGTATGATTATTGCATTCCAATTATCAAATATAACAACAAATAGGTTTTATACAAGCCATATTTTTTATTATACAAAAATTACGATCACACTAATTTCACAAGTCATGCAGTAATATTATATAATAACTTTAACTATCGATAACGTGCAAATAAGGCACTTTGATATTTTGGCTATAAAAAAAAATTATTATTTATTATTTATTTATTTATTTTTATTTGTTTATAAATATATTTTATTAATTTATTAATTGTATTATTATTTATTATTGTATTTATTTATTTATTATTATTTTTATGTATTATTTAATTCATTTACTTTGTTTATTATTTAATTCATTTAATTTATTAATTATTATTATGTATTATTTAATTCATTTTGCTTATTATTTATTTATTTATTCTTATTTTAATATATTATTTAATTCATTTTTTTATTATTTATTACTATTTATTCATTTAATTTTATTTGTGTCTAAATATATTTTATTAATTTATTATTATATTTATTTATTTATTATTATTTTTATGTATTATTTAATTCATTTTATTTTGTTTATTATTTAATTCTTTAATTATTATTATGTATTACTTAATTTGTTTTGTTTATTATTCATTTTTTTTATAAATATAATTCATTTAATTTATTACTTATATTATTATTTATTCATTTTTTTTATTATTATATTTATTCATTTATTATTATTATTTTTGTATTATTTAATTCATTTTGCTTATTATTTATTTATGTATTATTTAATTTATTTTTTTTTATTTTTCATTATTTTTATTTTATTTATAAATATGCTTTATTTAATTTATTATTTATATTATTAATTTATCATTTGTTATTATTTATTATTTTTATGTATTATTTAATATTTTTAGTTTTTTATTCATTTATTTATATTAGTTTTTAAATATATTTTATTTAATTTATTATTTATAGTATTATTTTATTCATAAATATATTTTATTTTATTTTTATTTTTATTTATTCATTTATTTTTATTAATTTATAAATATATTTTATTATATTATTATTTATTTTTTAATTGTTATTTTTTTTTATTTAATTCATTTAATTTATTATTCATTGTTTTATTTTTGTGCTTTGGTTTATATATTGGTTAGATGTGGTTGAATTATTGAAAGACATTTTGGTTAGATTTTGGATATATTTTGCAATTAGACCAAATAGAGCCACCAAAAATTGTGTTCCTAAAAAATATTATTTTGGTTCAGTTTGGTCTGGTTATATGTTTTAAAACCAATACAAAACAAACATGGTCTGGTCTCAAAAAATTATGACCAGACCAGAAAAATGGGACCATAACCAGTAAACAAACAAGGCCAAAGTGTCCGAAGAGAAGTGTTAAAGAAAAAATATTGTTAATTTTCTTTCACCAATTGTTTGAATTCCACTTTTTGAAAGATATGGAAGGATTGAAATATCCTCAAACTGAAATATACATAATCCTCCTCAAATATATATATATATATTCATTTATGTTTGGTAGTATTTCTGATGTGCAAGCCTTGCCAAACTTCTTGTTCTCTAAAATGCTTCAGATCTCATTCAAAACAGCATAACTGAATTTTCATAATTTTTTTCCTTTTTCCGTGTAAGTTCTTCGTTCAAAGGCCTCGTTTTGCATGATGGTTTTGAGAGTTGCGTATGATTAATAAGATTACTGCATTTTTTCCGGTAGTGCTGTTGTTGGCATTGTGATGATATTTCAACTGTTCTATATATTGTGCATATCTCCATTGCCAAGTAGATGCATATAGCTATTATAATAGGCCTACCTATATGTTGTGTTTGAGCTAGAGCCAACATACAGTTGAGTGTATAAAAATGCTGTGTTCCACATTTGAGTGAGTAAAAACACTTGTTAATGATGCAACAACATGCTGTGATTCACCACCTTCTTACATTTGAAAAGTAAATACAATTCAATTAGGTCTTTGCCCTGGGACACTGCTAATAATATGTAGTCCGAAAGTTGAATCAATCCAACTATTTGATCAGAGTAGTAACGATACATCACTTATGAGGATGATGCCATCATTTTTGTCAGTCTCCATATACATTAAAACAGTTGGAGTTATTCAACAGTAGGACTACATATTGTGACTCTTTCTCTGCTGTATTATTATGGTGGAAGATATAATTCTTCAAGATTGAAGGCTCTAATAATTTTGGTATTTATGATGACATTGTCTCAAGATTTTCTCCATATCTCTTTTAATATTTTAAGCAGGGTTAATGTCTCCTTGAATAATTGGTGAACAATAGGAGCATGAGCTTTTAATAGCAAGGCCCTAGATATGTTAATATATATATGTATGTATGTATTCCTCAGCTTCCACCTTCAGGTCAGCAAAATAAATGTGTGGAAGGCCCCATATACTAATCACTTTTTTGTGGCTAGGATTCAAAGTTCTAGGTGTAACAATAAAGAACTCACAATGACGTACTCGGAGGCTAACATTATAAAGGAGACTTAGCATCTCTGTTGAGTATATTGATGAATAAATTTTATGCATTTGTACCATCGCTCCAGGTAAAAAATAGTATCATATCATCTGATTAGAAGGAAAATACCTAAGGTCATGCAATCTGTAAAATGGAGGGAAGTATGAGATGAAGGGACAAGAGAAAACATGGTATAAAAAATAGTATCATCGTTTTGCATGATGGTTTTGAGAGGCATTCCAAATTAATCACACACACTCATGGAGAAAACATGGTTTTCTCTTTTGCATGCAGTGTTGCTTTTGTCTTGTTTAGCTAAGAGCGTGCCCAACATTACCAGTGACCAATCTTCTCTCCTTGCATTGAAAGTCCATATCACTTTTGATCCTCATAGTGTATTTTCTAACAACTGGTCCACAGGTACTCCCATTTGCAACTGGCTTGGAGTCACCTGCGGCACTCGCCACCTATGAGTGACATCCTTGGACTTATCCAACATGGCTCTTCAAGGTACCATTCCTCCACACCTGGGTAACCTCTCCTTCCTCGTTTCCCTCGACCTTAGTAACAACACTTTCCGTGGTTATCTTCCTGATGAGTTAGCCCATCTTCGTCGATTGAAATCAATGAATTTGAGAATTAACCAATTTAGCGGACAGCTTCCATCATGGTTGGGCTCCTTAACTGCACTACAACACTTAAATCTTGCCAACAATAGTTTTCAAGGTATCATCCCACCTTCCATCTCTAACATGTCAAAGTTAGAGACCCTGCGTTTAACTTTCAATTTTCTACAAGGAATCATTCCGCCAGAGATTGGTAATCTTAGCAACTTAGAGATTTTAGACCTGCAATATAATCAGCTTGTCGGCTCTGTGCCGCTCGCCATCTTTAACATTTCGTCGCTGCTAGTTATTGCTTTGACACACAATGCCGTATCTGGTGAGCTTCCAATGGAGATGTGCAATTCTCATTAAAATCTTCTAGGGCTTTATCTGTCATACAACGAGTTACATGGTCCGATCCCATCAAGGTGGTATGAGTGTTCAGAACTTCAGATATTATCGCTGTCCTTTAACCGTTTCACTGGACCCATTCCTAGAGGAATCTGGAATTCAACTGTGCTGCAGGCTTTGTATCTTGGCGGTAACCAATTGAAAGGTATGGTTAGATTCTACTTTTGTTCAGTCTATGATCAATTTATTTATAAGCCGACCAGCAGTTCTATGTAAATTTATATATATGGATATTAGTTTTACTTTCTTAAACTGTAAGATTGGATCACCAGCATAACCAGGGTTGATCCATATTATTGTACTAGTTCTCTGTTTAGAAGCTCCTACAGTAATCATTTTCAAAGACATCACTGTATACCCAAGGCTTAATGCCCCAGCAGTACCGGGCCCTTATTCCTAAATGGGCGGTCAAGGATTTGAGCCTCAACGAGGCAATGTGTATGAGTATATGCTCGAATTTCAAAAATATAAACCGTATGCGAACAAATATAAGTTCTGTCTAAATTATTTTATATATAAACAACACCATTTTTTCCTTTTTTGTTTGGAAATTGTTCTTGTTTCTAATATTCACACACGTCATTAGTGGAATAAATTTTAACTTCTTCATTTCTTGTTTCTAATGATGTCGGAGTAAAAGATGACTTTATGAATGACTTATATATATATATATATATATATGGCATATATAAACACACCTAAGTACATTCATCGTATTTTTATTTATTTTTGAATCCATATATATTATGCATGATATGATTATAGTAAAAGCTTCATATAAAAAAATTTAGCAGACAATAGAATTCAAGTTTATATATTATGCATGATATGATTATAAGTAAAAGCTTCATATAAAAGCTTCATATAAATGATATGATTATAAGTTTTTTTTTGAATCAATTCTTTGACCAATTGCTGACAGCTGAGAAGGTTGTGGATAGACGGAATTCCTCTGAATGGTATTCTTCCAGCTTCCATAGGCAATCTCTCCACTACCCTTCAATATATCGATGCGACAAATTCTGGAATCAGGAGAAACATTCCTGATGGAATTGGTAATTTAAGCAATTTGCTTGGCTCAAGTCTTGGTAACAATGAATTGAGTGGGCATGTTCCAACAACCATCAAAGGGATGAGAAACATTCAGGTTATAGATTTAGCAGACAATAGAATCCAAGGATCAATTCCAGAGGATATCTGTAGTTTAGAGAACCTGGGTTCATTGGACTTTCACAATAATAGTCTTTCTGGCCCCATACCGGCATGCTTAGGGAATGTTACTTCCTTAAGATATATTTATCTCCATTCTAACACTTTA
Source organism: Cornus suecica (assembly GCA_963922005.1). Lineage (NCBI taxonomy): Eukaryota > Viridiplantae > Streptophyta > Magnoliopsida > Cornales > Cornaceae > Cornus > Cornus suecica. The sequence continues at coordinate 63,915,182 of OY998241.1, read as the reverse complement.
AATTCCAGCATACCAACGCCGTTATGGCGCCTCAAAGACCTTTTGCACTTGTCTTTGTCCTCAAATCTTTTAACTGGCCCTTTATCCCCAGATATTGGAAACTTAAAGGCTGCGACGGTAATAGATTTATCAATGAATCAATTATCAGGTGATATCCCGAGCACGATTTCAGGTTTGCAAAACCTGATTAATCTATCTTTGGCCCATAATGGAATACAAGGACCTATTCCTGAGTCACTTGCCGGTTTGGTGAATTTGGATTTTTTTGACTTATCCCATAACAACCTCTCCGGTGAGATCCCCAAGTCATTGGAGGCCCTTTCTTATCTCAAATATGTCAATGTATCTTTCAATAGACTAAGAGGAGAAATTCCCACTGGAGGTCCTTTCATAAACTTCACTGATCAATCATTTATGGCGAATGAAGCATTATGTGGTGCTCCTCGGTTCCACGTCCGGGCTTGTGACTCCCCTCGCAGATCAAACATAAGAAGAATCCTTCTTATATATATTTTGTTGCCCGTCATAATAATACTTCTTGCCTTGGCAATACTGTTCCTTTTTTTAAGAATGAGATATAAAATTCCAATTCAAACGGAATTGATACCCATAGCTCCACATGAAAGAATTGCATACCATGAACTTGTGCGAGCAACAAATGGCTTTAGTGAAAGCAATTTGCTGGGCATGGGGAGTTTTGGTTCAGTTTACAAAGGTACACTTGTAGATGGGACGGTTTTGGCTGCAAAGGTATTTAATCAGCAAGAAGAAGCTTCTCTGAAGAGTTTCCACACATAATGTGAAGTATTACGCAACATTCGTCACAGGAATCTCACCAAAGTCATTAGTAGTTGTTGCAACCTTGATTTCAAGGCCTTGATACTCAAGTACATGCCTAATGGGAGTCTCGAAAAGTGGTTGTACTCACACAACTATTTCTTGGACCTCTTGCAAAGATTAGACATAATGATAGATGTGGCTTGTGCATTGGACTATCTCCACCATGGTTACTCGACGCGTGTGGTTCACTGTGACCTCAAACCGAGCAATGTTCTACTAGATGAAGATATGGTTGCACATGTAAGTGACTTTGGCATTGCGAAGTTGTTAGAACAAGGGGATAGTGTTGCACTAACAAGGACTTTAGCGACATTTGGGTACATTGCACCAGGTGAATTCTTCAGCTTTGAAATCTAACTTTTGGCTTCTCTCTTTCTCATAACAAAATTTCTATTTAAATTCTCAAACTTCCACTTTCATAGCAACGCATTGATTTAAATTATGGTTTGTTATGTTGAACGTAGAATATGGATTGGAAGGATTAGTATCGACAAGGTGTGATGTTTACAGTTACGGTATAACGTTGATGGAAACATTTACAAGAAAAAGACCCACTGATGATTTATTTGTTGGAGACCTGAGCCTCAAGGTTTGGGTAAATCAGTCACTACCCAATGGAGTTATTGATGTTGTAGAGTCCAACTTGTTAAGGCCAGAGGAAGAGCACTACACTGCAAAGGTGCAGTGTTTATCATCGATCAAGGAATTGTCTTTGCATTGCTCTGCTGAATCACCCCAAGAGAGGATCAACATGGAAGATGCTCTTGTAGCACTCAAGAAGATCAAACTTCAATTCATCAAAAGTTGTAAGTGACTTGTACATGATAGTATATATATTTATGCTAATTTTGCTTTTGATATTCCAAGTTACAGAGGGATTGCTTGATTTAATTATGTCAAAATATCTCAATCGAAGCGGAGATTCAATAATTAAGAATATCGAATTCTATGCAGGTGAGCAGGTTGCGACAGTAACTAGACGCCATCGATGAGGACTGACTATGTGTGATTACTGATGCTCCTATTTCAAAAGGTGCAACTAGTGTCTCATTTCTAGTTCTTCAACAATGGTATATCTGTGAATAGCACAACTGAAGTTTTATTCATCATTTGACAAACTAATAGAGGGCTTTTTGCAGGAACTATGGAGATGCTGATTTGGTTGTTCAACTGCTTCATGATATCATACTTATGATGCAACAACAAGAATAACCCAAAAAAAAAAAAAATGTCATCATCACATTAAGGTGTAAAGAGCAGTGTGATTCTTATTTTTTAAAGAGCAATTATACTTTAAACGAATGGCTTGACGGAATTAGTACAGTGAATACATATTTACTATTTGATGAATTATTGTGGGATCCAAATATATATATAATTATCCATCCAATGATAGATATACGTTCATTATCCTAATTATGTCTAACAATTTGTTGCAAGAATTATTTTCCTTTTTCAAAATGCACTTCAAAAAAATTCTTTTACCAGATTTGAGTTTATTATCAAATTTTCATGTCCCCTCTGCCTTGGAAAATGGGAACATTTAAGGGAAGACAAAATCATGAAAGAGGAGGTCCATTAGTGTGTTTGTGAGAATGTCCTCTTTCCAAAGCCTAGGTGAATTTAGTCAGCTTTGGCGCCCTATTTTTTTAAATTTTTTATTGCATTTTATGTCTCTGTGAGCACATCCACTGCTTGAAATTTGAAATTTTTTACTACTATTTGCCTCATGAAACATCCACCGCTCTAAGGCCATGTTTGGTAAGCGGTTTTTCTGGTCTGGTCTGGTTCGGTTCGGTCTGGTCTGGTCTGATCTAATTTGATCTGGAAAAATCTGTTTGGTAAGCGATCTGGTCTTACTATTTATTTATTATTTATTATAATATTTATTTATGGATTATTTCTTTCTTTATTTATTATTTCTTCACTTTATAATATATTTTATTATTATTTATATATTAATTTATAAATATATTCTATTTATTTATTATTATTTCATTATTTAATTCATTTTATTTATAAATTATTTATTCATTTTTAATTATTTAAAAATATATTTTATTAATTTAATATTAATTTATTATTATTATACTCATTTTTTATTATTATTATGAAGTATTTATTCATTATTATATTTACTTATTATTTATTATTATATTTATTTATTATTATATCCATTTATTATTATTTATTATTATTATTTATTTCATTTTGTTTATTATTTATTTTTTTATTATATTTTTAAATATGTTTTATGTAATTTATTATTTATTTTATTAATTTATTATTATTATTTATTATTTAGTCCATTTTTTATTATTATATTTATTTATTATTATTGTATTCATTTATTATTATTATTATTATGTTTTATTTAATTTATTATTTATATTATTAATTATTCATTTTTAATTATTTATAAATATATTTTATTATTTATTCATTTATTTATTATTATATTTATTTATTATTATTATATTCATTTTTTATTATTATTAGGTATTATTTATTTCATTTTTTTATTATTTATTATTTATATTTTATTTTTAAAATATGTTTTATTTAATTTATTATTATTATTTATTTATTTTTAATTATTTATAATTATATTTTATTAATAAGACGAGACCGGACCACCAGGAATCACCTTTTTTTTTTTGTCTGAAATGAAGCCATTTTGGTCTTACTTGGTCTAACCAAAATTTTGGGACCAATGCTACCAAACATGGTCTGGTCCCATAAAAGACAAGACCAGACCGGACCACCTGGGACCAGACCACCTACCAAACAGGGCCTAAATATGGTCAATTACGTAAAAATTATTTTCTTCTCAATTAATTTTTGTAAAAACCTGTGTCCAATTAGCTGCTGACACAATTCAGTGAGTCACAAGATTCTAGATGTTTATGCCAGTACTAGTCTCAATTAAAATGATTAAATTTTTGTGGGTAGTCCCATTGTTATGGATAACAAACATCATTTTCATATTTTTTCAACCAGTTGAAATCAAATTTATTCGAAACCACGAGGTCCAAAAGTATGACGTTGTATTTAAATCTTTGTCAATATTTGACAAATTTTGACGGTACCAGAAAATCAAGAGAAACACCAAGGCATTAACATGTTGCTATGAGTAGAGTCGTGGACCCAAATTCGTTACATCTCATAGTGACAATCCATGTCACATTGATTTTTCTTCTTCCATGTTCTTAACGGCACTAATAATAAATTCAGAAAAATAACTCTGTTGACAATGATGATGATGCTCAATTATTGGTGTTAATTTTGTTGAATAAAACAACACGTGTGTCAACAACAAAGAACAACTTGTATACGAATGCCCCAGCCTTTTACACTAAATATATATATATATATATATGAGAGAAAATGACACATAACGCTCCTATAATTTGTATATAGGACATATAATTCCCTTCCTTCCCTTCCTAGTTTCTTAACACTTGAACCATACATAAGTGCACTCTTCGTTCCATTTTCAGTTGTTTGAGATAGTGAATTACCATCTTCCCTTTAATATAAATTTTATTTTTTCGAAAGAAGCTGAAAATAAAATGACAATTTAACCCAATAAAAAAGAAGGGTATTTTGGACATTTAAACCTTAAGTTTGACATGTACATTGTCACTGCTCAATTTCTAGCCAAAAATAATTTGTCTGAGGGTCTGCTGCACAAAAATATAAGGACTAATTTCATTTACACCCCTGAACTATATTAAAACGTCATTTTGCCTCCCCCAATTTTGTGTAATTGCATTTACACTCCCTAATTAAGGAAAAACAACTCATTCACACCCCCTGGCCACTTTTTGGTGTTGACTATGTAGGAAAAGACGATATTGCCCTTTGCCAAACAAGTATATTTTGAATTTTAAAGCTATCTTCAATAAGGATAACTGGGATAGATTAAACCCTGCCCAAACACTCCCTATCTCTATACTAAAAACACCCACTTCCTCAACCTCCCTCCTCCATAGCGGTGTTCAAAACCGGTTGGGTTCCGGTTCCTTTTATTTTATTTTAAAAAAAACACTCAATATTATAAGATAATATAATTATAAACTAGAGTATTTGAATTATTACAAGCCCAAAACCAAATATATAATTAGTGAAATGAAAATAACTATACTAAAATATTACATCCCTAAAGTTACAAATTACAATTGTCATTTAATAATCAAACAAACATTTGCATTTGAAAGTTACAAAAATATATATATATATATATATATATATATATATATTCTGCATCAGTAAAATAAAATTAGTAGACAAATACTACTCATTAATGGACTAACATTGTAACGCCCTGCGTTTTCCTTTCTCTTTTCTGGAATTCTTTTCCAAGTGCTAACGTTTTGTGACGTCACATATTCATGACGTTTGGTGTATTCTTGGTACGTGTAAATTTTTTGTGTTTGAGTTTCGGACTTAGCGGGACGACTTTGTGAACTTTCGTTTCCGGCTTCGTGGTTTATTGTTTGTTGGCGACTACGTGGGTTCGTGCAACGTTTTCTCGTTAGAGCTTCGGCAATCGTGTTACGTTCCCGAAAGTGTTACCCTAGTTTATTGTAGACGTTCCAGGGTATCACTTATGTGAATTGCTTGTTATATTTTCATTTTGTAATTAATGAAAATTATTGGAAATGATTTCGAAAAAGAAATGACCGAATGGTAAATGAGAATTTTCATATTTAGAGCACTAAGTGAAAAGTGTAGAGATTTGACTAATTGTTGGGGTATGAATGACATGTTGGTAATTAGAGAGGATGACAATGGATAGAAGGGTAATTAAAAGGCTTGATGACACTCTTGTAATTAACCCTAAGTTGGGAAGAATTTGGTCATTTCCCACTTTCAAGTGGTGTCTCATTCCTAGCCATTTATCTCATTCTCCCATCTTTGTTCTAAACCTTTGGATCATAGGGCCTTGTTTGGTTGGCACTTAAATGCAAGAATGCATTATTGTTGGTCTTTCATTTGGCAAGACTTCTTGTCAACCCTTTGATGGTTAATTCATTTTCATTGCCTTATTCTCAGCCATTGGATGATAAGGCCTTGTTTGGCAAGTTAATGAGTTTTGTGAGTGGTGTCATAAGTCTTTCATGGCAAGACTTATTCCTAGCCCTTGGATCCATTTCTTTTTTCCCATATTTGTTTGGGACCCTTGGATTGTGAGAGGGGTGAGTGGAGGATCTCTACACATGTGTGAGTGTCGGTCTTTCATTGCAAGACTTCATCTCTTCTTCTCCATTTCCTCTCATCTTTTCTCTCTTGCTTCTTCTCCACTTAGGGGTTGATTTGATCACCCTAAGTTGGGAGTTTGGTGTGGCCATCAACATGGAAGATGTTCATGGTGTTCTTGTCTTTGGTTTGAGCCAAGGGTTGGTAAGTGTTCTTCATTCCTTGTGTATTTTCCATTTAAACCCTAATTTAGGGTTTCTTGTTAAACTAACTGATGATTCTTGTTTCCCTCTTGTGTTGGAGTTTGATTCATGGTTAGGAAGATATGGTGAAGCTTTACACCGGTTTGCTACTTGGATTTCGGTTGGGGAAGAGCTAAGGTTTCATAGGCCTTTCCTTATGGTTGTGTTGATCTTCAAGATGTAGGGGAAAACTTCCTAACTAGCCATCTTGTGATTGTGTAGTTGGGTGAATTTGATTATAGGATTCCTAACCTTAGTTGTAATTGCTAAGTGTATCCTTGGAATTGTGAAGTTAGGGTTTGAACATGTCTTGTGAATGAACCCTTGTGTATGGAGTACTTGGTAATGAAATTGCTAGGATTATGATGCATGCTAGTTGGGTGGTTATTCTTGAGATTTCCCATATTAAAGTATGTTTGTATGTCTATATATATGTGTATATGTATATGGGTATAGTTATGTATCTGTGTAAGTGTAATTATACATATGTGTATATGGGTGGTAGGGATATAGCCTTGGAATGAGATTAGACTAGCTCCTTTGGTTAGTACGTTTGAGATGTGAATTGTGATAAACTTGATTTAATTGAATTAAGAGCATGTTTAAATGGATGGAATTGTTTTCCTTGTAAATTAAAGGATAACTTGATAAATTGGAACATTTTTTGTGTATGAGAATGTATCCTTGTGATTTAAATGCTTTAATTGAGAATTAAACATGTTAAATGAATGAAAGTGTTATCCTTGTGAAATAAAAGGACAACTTGATGAATTGGAGAATGAATGTTGCATGAGAAGACATTCTTGTTGGATATGGCTTTAAATGAGATTTGAAAGCATGTTGAATTGTGGAAAACATTCATGTTGACATTTTGGGAATGCTGTTTATAAATATGATGAAATACATATTTATATTGTTGTATGGCCCATTGAGACATATTGCAGACGGTAGGGGGAGGACTTGTCCAAATTCTATGTGCATGACCACGTCGTGTTTGACGTCTTCCTTGTTAAAAGTGTAAGTGTCAAAAACACTTGGGAAGAACGGTATGATAAATCTACCTTTATTTTTTAGCGTGTATCCTAAAAAAGTGAATGGTTAGAGAATGATCATGTTGACCCTTAGAGTAGGGTGGTGTGGTAGCGTGAGTACCATGAGGTGTGTGAGTCACATTGCATTTAAGTTGTTAAGATGTGATTTATGTTGACATGTGGATCATGATATTATCCTATGTTGTTGAGGAACATGTTTAATGTGGATTTTGAGATATATAATTCGCATGTTGTTAAAATGCTCAAGTGAAATTGAAGGATGTGAAAATATGATTTGCATGCCTCGTTTAAAGTATAATGTGAGATAAATGCTTATACTTGTTGATATGGGCTTATATATCTTAGGAGGGTGATACGAGTTGGTTTAAGGACTTTCTTGTGATAAGTAAAGTCGGTTGTGGCTATTGAGTTGAATGTGAGTTGAAACCTTGAGAAAGTGGTTGATGGTTTTGTGGTATAGTTAGCGTTGATATAGTAACGTGTCGTCAATTGTGTTATTGAGGTTTTGGTCATGATAGGCGAGGTTATGAGAAAATCGAGTCGATTGGGTATTGATAGCCCTAAGACATTGTTAGAAACCTAAGTGAAGTGGTTTTGAATGTGAGGTTGAGGTTGAAATAATCGGAAGAGGTTCTTGGTTGAAACTAGTTGGTTCTGTGACAACGACCACTAGGGTTCTTTTAGCGATCTTAAGGATTGGAATGTTATCGGGGATGTGATCATTCATGGTTAAGTTGTTATAGGGTTTATGAGTTGAAATATGGAGCGAAGTGTGGTTGTGTTAATGTTAGTGCCTTATGTATAGTCACTTGCCCTTTCCTTCGAGTTGCTTTTGAACTCCGGTTCTTCATTCATTTGCTCCATTTGAGCGTCTACAAATACGCTTTGGTTTTTTCGTTGGTTTAGGTTTGTTTCCCCGAAAATGGATTTTTCATAAGATTTGTATTTGAGTCCATTCGGTCTTTAAGTGAAAACCCTGTTTTCGTCTACCCTCGTGATGCCGACAAAAACTTTGAGTTTTGAAATGGTTTTAAAGTCATGAAATAAAATATTTTTGACTTTTGAAAGTCGGCGGTATACAAAACAGAGACCGGTGGCAATACAGTTAGTTTTACGAATTTTCAAGAAAATGTTTTCGATAAAATTAAACCGAGATTAAATAATATTTTCTCATTTCTAAAAGTTCCCAAATGAGTTGAGGACTTTGTCTCATGATTCTTAAGGGTTTAAGACTATTTGCGAGTCATTTTTGAGGTTTTCGAATTGAATCAGCCGACTGATGAAAAATTGGCTTTTCGGACAATTTTTGTGAAGTTTCGACCTTGGGCAGTTGGCTGATGGGGAGTCAGCAGCCGACTAATGTACATGGGCAGCTGACTCTTGTAGGTCCTTGTTTCAGCCCTGTTTCGACCATTTTCGGAAATTCATTTCTCCCACATCGTAACTCGGATTGATGTCCCGTTTGTTCCTATGGTTTGTGCTAGGTACAAAATTTGTATTTGAAACTTGAAATAATTTATTTACCCTTTAAATTACTGTTTTACCCTTGGTGAAAGTGGGGTACTTCAGCTTTTCATTTTTGTAGGCATTGTCCGATACCGTTTTCAAAAATGCATATCTCTCGCCTCGTGGCTTTGATTGAGGTCCCGTTTGTTTCTAAGGCCTGGCCTATGTCCAAATATTTGATATAAAATTTAAAATTATTTATTTTCACTTGAAATAACTATTTTACCCTTGGTGAAAGAGGGGTACTTTAACTTTCTGTTTGGGTCGGTGTTATCCGATGCCCTTTTCAAAAATTCATATCTATCACGTCAGGGCTTTGAATTTGGTTCTGTTTGTTTATATGGTTCAACCTATGTCCAAATAGTTGGCGTAACCTTTGAAAGTATATTTTTGCCCTTGAAATGACCATTTTACCCTTGGGCGAACATGTGACCTTTGAGTGGTCGGTGTAATGGGTTGTTTAATCCCTTTCACTTCCTTTTCGTTGTTTGGAAACCTTTATGGGTTCCCTTAGGTTGAAGGGACTGTTTTACCCCTGTGTTGGGTTTGAGTTGATACTGATTACAGGTTTTGGAGCTCGATATGCTCGTGATCTAGGAAATGTGATTGTTATGCTTTATGGAGTGTTATGAATAGGAGTGCTGCTCCCGTGATTTGGTGATAAGTGTTTTGTTGATTGTCAGTGTGGGACTGGCGAGTACGAGTCGTAATGATCTATGAAAGGGTCTGTACTACGAGGCTTGTATTGGTTGTATATTTCTATATATACATATATATATATATGTGTGAGTTATTATATGTTGTTGTGCTATGGCTTCATTACGTGTTAGTTGCCCTAATTATTGATGCATGGTAGGGGACTAGGGGGTGTGTTTTCGGGGTCTCGTATTGGCGTGAATGCCATATGGGACATTTGACTGACCTAAGGTAGATGCATGTACATGGGTTGGTTCGCATTCGACTTGGATGGTCGTAGGATGTGACATTTATGATTCATTTCTCCTACGGGGCTCAATGAGCTCACCCCGATGTTGGTTTGCCCCGGTTGTCTACACCAATTTGCAAATGATGTTTCGGTTAGGTATCAGGTTTTCTTGCAGGATGGCTCATGGCACGGATGTTGTTGCGGGATTTGGGACATTCGTATGTAGTGTTGTTCCATTTTTAGTTTCCTTTACTTATTCCCTGTATTGGGACTGTTGTTGTACTTCTTGGGAGCCAGTCTGTTGGCATATCCCTTCCATATATTTTGTATCGTCGTATCGTTGTAGAGATGTATTCTTTCAGCGCTTCGATGTGCCTTGTGTATTATTTGGCTTAGCTTCCGCTTGGTTTTGGTATGGAATTATTGTTATTAATAATATTCCATTCGTTTTATGGTTGTTTAGGATCTTAATTGGTCGCTCATTTTATGGATCACGACCCCGGATTCCTTAGATGTCCCGGTTCGGGAGTCTTAGGAATTTAGGGGCGTGACAAACATTTTTATCATTTGCATATATTCGAGTCTATGTAATTGAACTGCATGCCCTATATATATATTTACATTATTTATGTGATCTTATGTTGTTTAATGAACTAACTTTACAAATATTGATCTACACATCAATGGACTAAGTTTACAAATATTGATCTCCACACTCAGTAACTGTGTATGCTAGTGAACATATAATATATGATCTCTAACTTAATAATAATAAAAAAATAAAAAACCAGTTCTTGTTTGGTTCGGTTCCGCGGGGTAAGAATCGGAACTGAACCAAAATTTTTAGTTCTTGGAATTTTGAAACCAGAACCGGAACTGGAACCGAACTTCGGTTCGGTTCGGTTCGTTTCCTGAATACCCCTACTCCTCCACCCTAACCCCAACCCTAACCCTAACCCTAATCCCAACCACCACCGCTGTCTCCGCCGCTGCGGTTGCTTGTACAATCGGATATGAGATGGACAATTTTGGGAGATAGTAACAATTCTTAAACTTAGCAAATTTAATTCACAATTTTATACACGTGAATATGCAGGTCAGCGCTACACCGCTAAGGTATGACCACAATTTATGAAGGTTAATGCTCAAATCAATTTCAAATTCCAGAATTATTTGATGAGGACAAACCTAAACTACCACTAGACATTAATCTACACAAAGTCAACCAAATTAAATATATACATGTATATATATGTGTGTGTGTGTGTCTATATGTATGTATAGACTCCACAATATACCAAAAAGGTATTGCCACAATTACGAAGATTAATGCTCAAATTACTCTCCAGTTCCAGAAATATTTGATTTCATATGACTTTGCAAGGGTTATGGTGGCGGTGGGAGGCAGAAAGGAGGCCTGGAAAAAAGTGTAAAGGGTGAAATTGGAGGCTTAGGAAAAAAAATATAAAAGGGATTTTTGGTATATTATATATTATTTTTAGTAAAACTTATTTAAAAATCATCCTTCTCGTTTTTTGAGATGCAAAATTACTAATCAGATTCTTGTATTCAAGTGTTGATAAAATAGATAATATAGTCAATCTATTTAATCTTTCTTGTTGATCCATTCGTAGTGAAGGGGAGGTAGATTTCAGGTCTACTGTAAGAGGAGACGGATCTACAATAAGAAAGAAACTTCTAGGTCATTAATGAAGAGGATGGTAGATAAAATGAAGTAAATGAGTGAGATATTTATAAAGGATTATCAAGGGCATAATTGGAAATGGAGGTTGTCCAAGGACCTTCCAGCCACAAGTAATCATCCGTGACAAAATTTTCATTATGGTCATCCATGGGGATCGCCAAGGGCGATGCGAGTTCATTATTGTCATCCGGGAGAGGAAACAAATTTTTAGCATTAGCATAGGGATCCATCTGAAAGAAGGAAGTAGGGAGATGATACGAGAACTAAGAAAGGTTTTATAGGGAAATGAAACCAACACCGAATATAAGGCATTCACAAGGGGAGAATTTAAAAAAAGGGATAATTTTTTCAAATTCAAACCTATATGTTATTTATATTCATTATTATAAATCACTAACCCCTGACAGATGATTTATTCAAAGCCCAAATTTGCCGATTATTTTAAAGCAATTTTTTCCCATTATCAGGGGGAGAAATAATAAATTCCGAACAGTATGGTAAGATTACTTTCTATACATCAATTATTTTATTTTGATGCTCTTACTAACCAATATATACAGGAAGTACGATGAATTGATGTATTTACTAACAGAAAGAAAGTGCAAGAAAATCACATATACCAGCTACTAAGTTTGATGTTATTTTTGAATAATCAATGAACAAATGAATCTCTGACTCATCTGAAACGTGGTTAGCTAGTCGGTGCAGATGTATTGTTCCTCAACAAAGGAATGCTCAACATGAAGTCGGTGCTCGTGAGTAGCCACTCATGAAAAATGATCTATTCAAAATGATCCGCTAATCAATGATTATAAAGCCTTTGTGGCTATGACCCTTGATATGGGTTAGGTATTGAATGAGAATAATACCATCAAGGAGGAACATGCCTTGGTGAAGATTCGTATCTATGAATAAAGAGTATGCATCGCTATAATGTTGTTGCAGACAACTGCGAACACTCATGAAATATATGATGAGGATTTCAGCCTCCCAGCGTTGAATGATGTCGACGTGAATGATTGGTCAAAATAAATTATTGAGATACACAGCCCGACTGGTAACTCACGGTTTCTAACAGAGAACTGGAAGCTCATGGTTTCTAATAGAAAACTGGTATTGTATATAAGAAAATTTATTCTTATATAATATGTGAAATCATATTTGTTTCTTAACAAGTTTTGCAATTGCAGTAAATCTGGACATGCATCTAATGGGCGTGGTTATGATATATTTACATAGATCACTTAATAGTGATATTTCAAGAGGATTAAGTTGCCTGAAGCAACTCGTTCAACACCACGTACCATTTATTCAATCTAATTACAACAATCGTTGTACAAAGTTGTCTCAACGACTATTCATTATATGAGGTTTATGATAATAATTCTATTTCTATGTGACACAGTCGCCTCAACGACTGTACATTACAGGAGGACTATGATGATAATTATATTTCTCTGTACATAGGCACATCGAGAAAGTCAGACTATGTGTATGGCAACATCATTATTGCATGGAGATCTATCACTGTCACTTCTTCAATTCATTCATTCATGAAGCAAACTGAGAAAGTTTCTGACTCAAATATATCATTCAACATTTATAGTCAGATATATCAAAGTCCTACTCAAAGGTGTTTCCCAATCACTAAGTTAACATGGTATTAGAGCAGGAAGCCCTACTGGAATCTAAGCTTTGAGCTTCAACATCAAAGCAGATAATACGCATGCATCATCTCAAGAAGTTGTCATACTAATCAACTACTCAGACTTATACTAATGAGGAGGAGAAAATATTATGCAAAGCAAATTCGTTCAAGTGATAATCTGACAGATTTATTCACTAAGGCATTGTCAACTACTATATTCAGAAAGTTGGTGTAGAATATTGAAATACGTCGACTCAAAGATATCTCATCATGAAGTAATGCAGTTATACACAGATGAGGGAGATCAATTATGTGAAAAAGGTATCTGCATGTTGTACTCTTTTTCCTTCGACCAAATTTTTTCCCATTGGATTTTCCTGGCAAGGTTTTAATGAGGCAGCTATAATGCAATACCATTTCCATCATCAACAGCATACTATACTCTTTTTCCCTTCGACCGGATTTTTTCCCACTGGGTTTTCCTGGCAAGGTTTTAACGAGGCAGATATAATGCAACATTTCCAGCTACACCAGATGACTGTACTCTTTTTCCTTCTATCAGGTTTTTCCCACTGGGTTTTCCTGACAAGGTTTTAATGAGGCAGGTTTATCCTATGCAATATCATTTTGCAACAACACAAGAATTTTATACTTTTTTTCCTTCGACCAGATTTTTTTCTACTGGATTTTTCTGATAAGGTTTTAATGAGGTATATTATTAATATATTGGACCCCAAGAGGGAGTGTTATAAAGTCAAGCGAGTGGGGTCCATTTTCCTACATGCTTCAACTGTAATAAAATCAAGGCTATAATCAATTATGCATAAAACAAACAGTAACCTAGGATTTTGGAACTAATCATTCTTACAGTAAACAAACGTTAAAAGGTTAAATTCCAACGTTTAGGAATACCTTTGTCAGTAGCCATTATGCTTTTCTACAATCACGCTATCTGCAACAACAATCGCAATCCAGAAATCCAGCAGTCTGCACACGTACAATCACGTTTAGGAAACTTGATTTCTCTCTCTTGCCTTACTACACTCACTCTATAATGTGTTTGTATACTGTAAGTGTTTCTATGATGTGATTATTCTGTAATTGTGTATAATCGATGGATGTTACACATTGTTATTGGCAGAGGGAGGACAAGTCTCCTTTTGTAATCTGTCATACCCATTATCCATCAACGTAAGTGTATCAAGGTTTGGTTCTCATCATCTATAACTGTTGGTATCTACCACAACGTGGTAACCAACAACGTGACCAATCATTTATACAACGTGTATATATATATGTATTATATTTACCACTACTTAATTTAAAATATAATCCAAATTAATGTGGGGAATATATATTTTGTCTTCCACCAACAATTGTCTCCCATTCTCTACCTATAAATTAGTTGCTTGTATTTGTAATTGTGAGTAAGAATTGATTACAGATTTCTAGTTCTACTATCATTATTTCTTATATTTCTCTCTCTAATATATATAGATATACATATAGTTTTATAACAGCAATGATAGGGATGGCAATTTAATCTAACCCCGCCGGGTTCCGCCCCGAATGGGGCGGGTTTGGTAAGCTTTTAAACAGGTTTGAGGCGGGTTTGGTATTAAAATTCAAAACCCGAAGCGGGTTCGGGTTGGATTCGGGTTTTCTATAAAACCTGTTGGTAACCCACCCCGCCCCGTTTATGATTTTTTATTTTTTAGAGCCCATGTAATAAAATTTTTTATATATGGCTAGGTAAGACAAAAATATATATAATCACACTTTTTATAAAAAAAATCAAAGTGTGATATAAGATCATATATATTGATAAATTTGTTTAAATTTTAAAATAATTATTCTAAAAGCATCTTATAAGAATAAATATTCACTAAAAAAATATTATGATAAAATATTGTATTAATAATCAAAAGAAGTAATAATATAATTTAACAATTGGATTTCAATTACTAATAATGAATTTTATTGTTTAACCCTTTTCAGAAAAACATAAAAAAAAAATATATATATATATATATACTCAGAAATATTCAATTAATTAATTCAATCAATTAACTATGTTAATTAAATACATCGTTTCATGAACTTATCTCAATCTCATTCACTCACTCATCCTACGTTCAAGACACAATTCTATCTCATATTATCGATTCACCTATCATAGTCTTTTATCACAATCACATCATTGACCATGGAAACGTGGATCTTTGTTTCTCTCTCACCAATCCATTTCACCCATCTATGAAATTAAGTTCAATTGAGTAAATCTCCAATATAAAGTAGTGAAATTGAGTAAATCCCCATTTCAAAGTAGTGAAATTGAGTTCAATTGATAAAATTCTCAATTCAAAGTAGTAAAATTATGTTCGGTTGAGTAAATCCCCATTTTAAAGTACTGAAATTGAGTTCAATTGATAAAATTCCCAATTCAAATTAGTGAAATTAAGTTCAATTAGGAAATTCCCAATTCAAATTAATGAAATTGAGTAAATCCCCATTTCAAATTAGTGAAATTGAGTTCAATTGATAAAATCATCAATTCAAAATAGTGAAATTTACTTCAATTGAGTGAAATTGAGTAAATCCCCCAATTCAAAGTAGTGAAATTGACATTAATGGAGATCACGAGAAAGGCAAATACTTAAAAATATATATTTTATTTCTTCATAATAAATTTACAAAATAGCCTAATAGGGGGATATTACATAAACAAAAAGAAATATGGTCCAATTGAAAGTTTTCATCTTTTTAATCCTTAATTAAAAAAATAAAAAGAGTAAAAATAATTAAGGTATTAAATTTTTATATCAATATTGCAAGGATTGATACAATAGAGGTGTAAATTACAAGCTTTTATCGATCATTTTAATCATTAACTATGAAAAATTAAAAGTTACTAAGGTATTTACTTAATATGTTGTTTAATAAAATTATAATTAAATATAACAATAATTATAAATAAAAATATATTTTAAGGAATCACAATGAAGGAAGAAATGGCAGCAAAGGAAGAGGCTGGATATGCTGATTTTTGGCTTTTTGATGCTTGTTGTGGAATTTCGGGATTTGCTACTTGTTGCTTAATGTTGGGAATTTTGTTTAATTCTAGGGTGGTGCTTGTTCTGTGAATGAATGAAGGACAAAATACCTACAGATGGACAAAATGGATCCGTCTTAGAATATTTGTCCTTTTTTTTCTGCTTAGGACATGCAAATGCAAATGGATAAACATGTGTATTTATTTTCCTATCTAAGAGAATTTAATATTAGAACTTTTTTTGAGAATTATATTATATGGGATAATTTTTTATAATACTAATATAGTCTCTATTTCATTATTTAGTAAACAAAAATGGACTAATGCTTTAGTGAGTGAGTGTTTATTTGTTTTGTTACTCTATTAAAAAAAGAAGATAAATTACACTTTCACCCCCTCTAGATAAGATTTATTATAACTTGACCCCCTTTAGTTTGTTTTTTTGTAACAATTTCCCCCCTCCCTCATTATTCCGGAAAGGTTAACGCCGGTCAAAGATGAAGTCATCCATTTTTTAGATGAGACATGACTAAGTTACCCTTGACTCAATAAAATTACCTTTTTACCCTCAATTTATTTATTTATATATATATATATATATATAAATATGCATATACACTTGTATATATATATATGCCCACCACCCATGGTTCGCCATAACGGTATCGGTGTAACGGACTCGGATCAGTATCGGGGTTACGTAACGGGACTCGGTTATCACAATCGTGATTTTTTTAAAATCTTGCACATCTCACCAAAAATGTTCTAATTGGATACTTTTGGCAATATGAATGAATAAAAATGATTTTTTGGTAGATTTAAGTGAATTTTATTTAATTTTTTAAAGAATTTTAATATAAAAAAATGAGTTATTAATAAATCTAATGGTGTCATCATTATTTCAATGTTTATGATATACTTGTTATGATATTATTAATTTAAATTTAAATTTAAATAAATAAAAAATTTAAATAACAAAAGATATAATTTATTTCCAACAATGTAAAATAATTTTAAAAAAGATACATGGTTCATCACCAAAATGAATTTCGTGGTGGATCTTGTTGTTCTAGTTGGGGTTCATGAAAAATTGTTATTTTTGAGTTGTATCTTCAGTGGACATTTGATTCATCATTAGTAGACCATCTTCTCTTTGTAACTGATAAGGATGATTTTGACCCTGAGCATATCCCAATGAATTACTAGACTGATTTGTACTGATGTTATGCATTTGTCCATAATATCCATAAGACATTTGAGGTTGAGGAGGCACAGTGGGGTATTCCTCTGCATGAAAAAATCCATATGGTTGTGGCGGATAATAACTTTGACTTGCACCATACGAAAATCCATATTGTGAACTTGGTAACTGCCCCAACGAAAATTCACTAAAACTATGCATCATTGAAGAAGAACCATCACTTTGATGATCATTGTGTCTTTGGTTCCTCCTACTTGATTCATTGCCTTAACTCTTTTATTCAAGTCGGGTTCAAATCAAATTTTTTTTATTTTTCTTTACTTTTCAATAATTTAATAATGGAGTAACATTTATCATATCATATACACAACAAAAAGTTTTTTAATCCAAATTTTTGAAAAACTTCAATTGTGTTAACCGTTACGGTATTTTCGGAACCGGTGAGAATCGGGGTTACGGCCACCGTAACGGTCATAACGGCCCGTAACGGATGTGGGAATCGGATAACGGGGCCGTAACGGCCCGTAACGGTAACGATAACCTGAAAATCCGTTACGTAACAGCCGTTACGGAGCCGTAACGGCCGTTACGGCGAACCATGCCACCACCACCATGACCCCGCCACCACCACAGCCCCGCCGCCACCGTGCCATAGACTCCCCAAACCCTAGATCTAACATTTAGCAATTTTCAATCTATATTGACTTGAATACCATAACCCTATATTTTAAGAGAGATAATTAATGCAAGAAATAATGGCCATGGGGATTCATTCTTGCAGCACAGGTTGTAAAAAGACCTTCACAGTATCACATCACAATTCTAACACATACACAGCCCCGCCGCCACATCTCCCCCACCACCCCGCTGCCATACACTCTCCCAAAATTCTCCAGATCAAATATATATATATATATATATATATATATTAATGAAGAGGCCATACCCATTTCTATATATAGAGATCTATATATATATATATAAATGAAGAGGCTAAAATTCTCCAGATCTATATATATTGAGGCCAAAATTATGTGGGTTTTGTGATATTTGTAATGGTGGTTCTTTGGCAAACCCATTTAGGTAATTAAGTAATGTGGTTCAAAGGGTATTTAAGAAGAAGATGTAATTAAGTAATGTGGTTCAAAGGGTATTTAAGAAGAAGATGTTTGATATCAATATTGAGGTAAGTATCATAGTTGTGGTTTTGGGTTTATCAAAAATCACTATGTTCTCTCATTCCTCTGTTCATGTGATCTTGAAACATGGTTTGATTTTCTGAAAATTTTTATTCTGGGTTCATTAGGTGCTTAGTATTGGGTCTGAATGACAATAGGTTCTCTCTGTTTCTTCATTCAATCGCTTTTTGTATTTGTTGGCTCACATTAACTTAAAATTTCTTCGGGTTCATTGGGTGATATTTGTAATGGTGGTTCTTTGGCAAACCCATATTCTGTGTGTGATTTTTGTTTTGTGAATGGTGGAAGAAACAAAGAAGAAGATGTATTTAGGGTTACAGTTTAAAGGGTAATTAAGTAATTTATTATTTATTTATTTAGTTATAATATATCTATATTTAGTTATTAAAAAAATCATAAAAGGACATGGGTAATTTGGTAATTCACTATTCTCGGCGATCACCGATGGGGTTGAAGGGTGAAACTGTAATTATCCAATTTAGAAGGGGTCAAGTTATAATAAGTTATATTTAGAGGGTGAAAGTGTAATTTATTCTAAAAAAAATTAAGTTCAAAATTTAGTTAATAGGATGGAACTGTTAATCCGATGGAATGGTAATGATATTCTCTATTAAAACTCATTATAAGTTTGGGATGAATTTGATATTAGTAATATTTAAATGATATGGTAATGGTATTAATCAAATCCAACCGTTGTCACGCCTGAGCTAGGACTTTTAGGGAAACTGGCTAATCAACTCTTAACACTGGGCTGGACTTGACCTTTGACTGTAAACTGTAGCAATTTCTTTGATATGACAGGACTATATATGATGTATCATTATTTAAGCGTCTACCTCACTTTTCCCTCGTTTCTCAAACTCATCATCATGGAGAAAAGTCCCTTCCTCTCTACTCTTGCACTGATAATAGTGCACCATCTCATGACTTGCACACCTCAGACTCTCACCACAGATCAATCAACTCTTCTTGCCGTGAAAACTCACATCATTGGCTCAAACCCTAATGCCATATTGGCGCAAAATTGGTCGACAGCCACCTCAGTTTGCAACTGGGTTGGTGTCACTTGCGGTGGTCGCCACCGGAGAGTCACCGCTTTGAACATTTCTAACATGGCTATTCGCGGCCCTGTTCCTCCACACTTGGGTAATCTATCATTTCTTGTTTCACTTGATTTCAGTAACAACAATTTCAGTGGTTATTTACCAGATGAATTAGCTCATTTGCGTAGATTGAAGTTCATGAATTTTATGTCTAACCAATTTGGTGGAGTGGTGCCATCATGGTTGAATGCATTATCTCAACTTCAGTATTTGCTTCTGGCTACCAACAGCTTCACAGGTAACATACCACATTCCATTACATGAAATCTTCAATTCGGGTTCTAATATTTTAACTCACAAATTTACATCGCGGTTATAAACAACGTTAAGACACAAATAGTAATTTTCTCTAAAATAAAATGTCCCCACCTTCTCTGAAATTTGATTAAATTACACCATAATTGTCGGAATTGGGATTAAAAATTTTAATGGTTAAATTCTCCATATGAAATGCCCAAAATTTTAATAATTTTGTTTAATATGATCCCGATTTATGAAAAAATAATTAAATACTTCAAATTTTAAGTATTTTTATTTTTTGAGTATATTTTTGCTACATTATAAATATATATATATATATATTTAAAAATTAAGTAGAATTATTTATTAATAATTCGATTTTATGGACCCTCCAACTATCCTATTTAGACTTCTGATTTTAACAACCTTGAATTACACACGTTATACTTAGTGTTTATTACACTAGTATCAACTATAAAATTAAACTTTAATTGAATGATATGAAATGTCCCTTTAACCCTTATTATTTTACTCCATCCGTCCCAAATTATAAGTCTTTTTCGGGGAATCCAACTTTTTAAGATGATGTCTTTTATTGTGATATTGGTGAATGAAATACCAATTTTACCCACGGTCCCACTGATGTGATAGTTTATAGTGTAAAGTGTACATTTATTTTGGGACTTCTAAAAGAAGAAAAGTGGTCGCTTATTTTGGGACGAAAGGAGTATTTTATTTTAAATAAAAGTTTTTTATATGAATTTTTTTTGATCAAATTAAAGTGAACTACATATAACTCAACCATCCCACATAGTCACGCACGGATTCAATGAAGGCCTAGTCGGGGCCGGCGCCACCACTTAAAGTTTTTTTTTACATTTTTTATCCTAAATTTTGAGATATTTAGCATTTAGCCCTCACTGAATTTTTTTTTTTAACATTTTTTACCCTTAAATTTAAGATATTCACATTTAGCACCTACTGACCACAAATCCTAGATCCGTCCTTGCACATAGTGCTATCGACTTCTTTCTCTTGGAAGTCGCCGAGAAGTTATAGTGCGACGTAGACGTCGTTGACCATAATACCGTCAAGAAGCTTGTTCTCTCTTTGGATGCAACCTCTATGACAATATCAAACCCGCTTTAAGTACCTTCCGCTTCTACAACCGCCTCTGCCTTTCTGACATCAAACCCACTTTTAGTGCACTTAATCAAGGATATCTTTGTCAACATAATATAAAAAATTTTGTTACATAATTGAAGCATATTCCGGTCTTTATGCTAAAATTTACTAACGGATCTAACTATAAAATAGCGGAAAGGGGTCATAAAAATCATATGCCAAAATTCAGGACTATATAATATAATAACTACCAAACATAGCCGTCGTGTGTAATTGAACCAAATTTTAAGTTCAGTCTATTTATCTATATTCTTTTATTAAAATATAAATTTTCACATACCTGCAGTAAAGACGACAACAACAACAATTACTATTCTTATTATTATTATAATACTTTTTGCCACATATATTTAATGATTGAACTACATAGATGAATTTTATTAATGAGAAATGATTACTTTGTCCTTCAGGCTCCATACCACCCGCAATTTTCAACATCTCATCCCTGCAAGTGATTAATTTGTCAAGTAATGGGCTGTTTGGTAATGTTCCCATGGATGTGTGCAATCATCTTCCAAAACTAGAAGAGTTTAATGTTTCTTATAATGAGTTAAATGGCCAAATTCCATCTAGTCTACATAAATGCTCAAAACTTCAAATTTTGAGGCTGGACACAAATAGATTCACTGGCCCCATTCCTACAGAGATTGGCAACTTAACTATGCTTAAGGAGTTGCATCTTCGTGTTAACTACTTGAAAGGTATGATTTAATTTTTATTATTTATTTACAATTTGTGTTTCTATGTGTGTTTGTTGCCTTGATGCAGACATAAAATTTAGAGATGCATTGTTTATATTATAATATAACTGTATAAAAATGATTTTTCTCGTGAAATGTAGTGATATTTATTGATTTCTTTTTAAGATAGTTGAAAATAAGTTGTGACCTGGATATAAATTCCAAATTCCGTATTCTTGTTTAACATCATTCTATTTGTCCCCGCGAGCGTAGCGGAGATGGTTGGAAGAACGAACTTTCAGTGCCTGAATGAACCGTATTCAGTGTACTGATTGTGGGTTCGAATCCCAGCCTACCATGGTCAATTGAATATTTCATTACATTTTTGTTTTACAAACAACACTTTAATTTAGTTGCTTAACAATAATTAGGGTGACAATATGGTTTATGACCCGCTAACTAAAAATGAGTTTGGATTCGATGAATTGAGTCACACGGAACGGTTGGATCTCAAAATTGAGTTTCGGTCAAGTAAACAAAAGTTTATGCCAATTTGAAAAGAATAATAGTTATTCTTACCACGCGAGGGAGGAAGTTCTTCCTTCCGCTGATGTGATTTAATACAATTTGAACACGTGGTTGAATTTTTTTTAAATAAGAATATATAGACAATAAATTCATAAAATGAGAAAGGGTAAATTACAGTTTCACTCCCTCTTGTTTGAACTTATGATATTTACAGTTTCCTCCCTTAATAATCATCGGCATTTCATTCCGGTGATTGACAAAAGGAGTTTACAGTTCTATCCATGTTTTTTTATTTTTTTGGAAGGACAAAAAGATTTTTACAAGAATTGATGGGCAATATAGTCATTTCACCCGTAAAAATGAGATAACGTCAGTGTTGACCGAAGTTGACTGTGCCGGAAGTATGCAGGAGGGGGAAAGTGAAACCAAAGTATAAAAAAAGGGAGGTAATAGTAATTGTCCATGCTAGAGGAGGTCAAACTATAATAAGTCCAAACAAGAGAGGGTGAAAATATAATTTACCCAAAAAGAAATTAGCCTTCCTTCCATTTAAAAAAAAAAAAATGTATTTGACCACATAAGCGAGCGGGTAGAAGGAACTTCCTCCTCCCGGGATAGGAAGCAAGTATTGTATTGTTCATTTGATTAGGTTATTTCACAGGGAGAATATTAATATTCATATTAGATGCTTTATAACAGGATGAAACGGTTTGATATCTTTAAGCAAATGGGTCAGATTTTTGTAAATGGATTGAGTGTTGTCAATGAAGATGAATAAAGCATAGTGGTAAATTTCATTGTAGGGGATATTCCGCAGGAGATGAGTAACCTTCTTAGCCTTGAAACAATACAGATGGGGCAAAACCGCTTCACTGGCCTCATACCTTCTTATTTCTCCAATATGACTTCATTGAAACTGCTTAATCTTGGCAACAACAGCTTCACAGGTACATAAATTATTTCTACCTACCTAATTATTTTGTTTTCCTTTCTTTACTTCTTTTTCCTTTCATGTATGTGATTTCATTGTTATGTACTTGTTTACCTAAGCTTTTGTTCTTGATACAATTCCTGAAATATATTGTACAGGTAGTATTTGTTGTTGTATGCCCTCATGTTGTAGGTTGAGAAAACCTCTTGTGTCTTTTTCTACTTCATAATTTCTTCTGTTCTGTGCCTGATTTTTCACTTCGTTTTCATGTAAGCTAAGTGTATGTGTTTTGCAGTGATTGTGGCTGTGTGTATTATATTGTGTTCGATAGCTTAGAGAGGAAACCATTTTGTGTTAGTAAACACAACAAATTGTTGTAACAGGATATACATAATACGACATGTCGGTTCTTTGCAAAAAAAAATTACTCAAGTATATAATGCAATCTTTTATAAAGTAGCATACAGTTTTCAAAATAATTATCTTTCCAAACTTTTTCTCCAATGCGGACAGAAAGAGCCATTTTGAATACTAGTAAATTATTTTTCTGAATTCTAGTAGTTTCTGATGCTCTGAAGTTGAGACTTTCTATTATCATGGCCAGTGAATTTCCAAGTCACAATGATGCAGAGTAACTCCAAAAAAATCAAGTTCTGCTAAACTTTTTTTCACTCTTTTGTCTTGTTAATGAATTTTCATTTTCGCAGGTGGAATACCAAAGGAGATTGGTAATCTTCGCCAGTTAGAGGAATTAGTATTACATTTCAATTACTTAAAAGGTCCCATTCCAGCAGCAATTTTCAACATCTCAACACTGCGACGTCGGCTTTCACTTGTGGCAAATCAACTTTCTGGCGGCCTTCCATCAGATATAGGTCATTCACTACCCAATCTTCAAGGACTATTTTTGGGCGCAAATAACCTCAGCGGCAGTCTTCCTCAAACTATCTCCAATGCTTCCAATCTCCTCAAACTAGATATTTCCGAAAACATGTTCACTGGTTCAGTTCCCAACTCGCTCGGTAACTTGGTACTTCTCACATATCTAGGCCTCGCAGTGAACAATTTTATTATCGACTCTTCCTCTCCGACGTTGAGCTTCGTGACCACTTTGACCAATTGCCGACGCTTAACAGACCTGCATATAGATGATAATCCTCTAAATGGCACCCTACCAGCTTCAGTTGGTAATCTCTCCACTGTCTTTGATACTTTTGTTGCAAGTAATTGTGGAATTAAGGGAAGCATTCCGAGCGAAATTGGTAATCTAAGCAATTTAGCATCCATGTATTTAGATGGAAATCGCTTGACTGGCCTTATTCCCGCATCCATCAAAGGGTTAACGAAGCTCCAACAGTTGTATCTCGACGATAATGAGATAGAGGGAACAATCCCAAAAGTGCTCTGCCAAATATCCAACCTTGGTTTGCTAGGTTTGAGTGAAAATAGGCTGTTTGGTCTTATTCCTGCATGCTTAGGGAATGTCTCTTCCCTAAGATATATACATCTAGGATCCAACAAATTAACTTCACCCATACCTGCAACCCTTTGGAGCCTCGAATATCTTTTGGAGCTAAACGTCTCCTCAAATGATTTACATGGTCATTTACCCCCAGAGATTTCAAGTTTAAAGGTGGCAACACTGGTTGATCTATCAACGAATCAATTTAGTGGAAATATTCCAAGCACAATTGGAGGTCTGCAGAACTTGATAAATCTTTCTTTGGCCAATAATAGGCTCCAAGGACCTATTCCTGACTCATTTGGAAGCATGGTAGGCTTGGAAGCGTTGGATCTATCTCATAACAGCCTTTCTGGTGTCATCCCCAAGTCGTTGGAGAAACTCGTGCATCTCGAGTATTTTAATGTATCTTTCAATAGACTAAGAGGAGAAATTCCCACTAGGGGACCTTTTGCGAACTTCACAAATGAATCATTTTTGTCGAATGAAGCGCTGTGCGGTGCCCCTCAGTTCCAAGTCTTGCCATGTGATACTAGATCTCGTCACAGATCCAGGATGAAACGAGTGCTTCACATTCTAGGTATCGCGTTGCCAATTGCATCTGTAGTCGTTGTCCTGACCATTGTGTTTGTATGTTTAAGACGTCGAAAGAGAAACAAAACTCCAGTTCCATCTGAGTTACTAGCTGCTGGATTTGGAAGAGAGAGAATTACATACCATGAACTTGTGCAAGCAACTGAGGGGTTTAGCGAAAGCAACTTGCTGGGAATAGGGGGTTTTGGTTCAGTTTATAGAGGTACACTAGTTAATGGGACTATCTTGGCTATAAAGGTATTCAATCTACAAATAGAAGCTGCTTTCAAGAGCTTTGACACAGAATGTGAAATTTTGCGCAACATTCGTCATCGAAATCTCATCAAAGTGATTAGCAGTTGCTCTAACATTGATTTCAAGGCCTTGATACTGGAGTACATGCCTAACGGGAGCCTTGAAAAGTGGTTGTACTCTCCAAACTACTTCTTGGATATCTCACGGAGGCTAGATGTAATGATAGATGTGGCATGTGCGATCGACTATCTCCACAATGGTTATTCCACAACTATTGTTCACTGTGATTTGAAGCCGAGCAATGTCCTTCTAGATGAAAATATGGTTGCACATGTGAGCGACTTTGGAATTGGGAAGTTCTTAGGTGATGGGGAAAACGCTGAAATAACCAAGACTCTAGCTACATTTGGATATATAGCACCAGGTAAAGTTCTGAACTTTTTTGCTCAAAAATTATTCGAGTCCAAGGTTCTGTTAACTACACATTGCTAAACTATATATATATATATATTTCTGATGAGTTATATTGTTGGATGTAGAATATGGACTGGAAGGATTAGTATCCACAAGGTGTGATGTTTACAGTTTTGGCATTATGTTGATGGAAACATTTACAAGAAGGAAACCGACTGATGAGTTATTTTCTGGAGATATGAGTCTCAGGAGTTGGGTAAAGGAGTCCTTACCCAATGCAGTAACCCGGGTTATAGATTCGGAGTTGCTAAAGGCGGATGACGAAGATTTCAATGCAAAAGTGCAGTGTGTGTCATCCATCATGGAATTAGCTCTGAATTGCTCTGTAGAATCGCCTCACGAAAGGCTCGGTATGGGTAACGTTCTAGCGGCATTAGAGAAGATCAGAAATCGTTTCTTCTTTAATTATGATAAATAGAGTTACCAATGCCGTCTTTGGCTGAAGCAAGGTGTATGACTCCAATTCCAAGTGTGTGTGATGTTTTAAGCCATATACAGTTATATATAGGATGCTGTATGTTTATACTGTATATATATGGCTTGATACCCTTCTGCATATACAGTGTCTTGGTTTCTTTCGATGATCTGATTAGGAATTGTTTTCCTCGTTCGTGTCCGATCAGGCAAGGATGATGATGATGACAATTAAGCAAGGTCTTGTCTTCTAATTAATGAGTAGAGATCTCATTAGAGACTTATATCCAAATTTGTGACATGTTCTTCATTTGATACATTGAATATTATGTGCATTCTACGACAGTATTTATTAATTTTCACTTTTTTTATGGGGTTGCTTTAAGTGCATTGTAGGATAATTTCAGAAATATATAAGATTTCAGGAAGACTTTTATTATGCTTGCAGCATCAGTAAGTTAATAATTCTGCTAATTTTATGCTTCTTTTTATGCATAAATATTTGGTTTTCTTTTTAGCTTTTAATGATGCTTCATTCTTGGCATTATTCATTATCCTCTTAGCTTTTGTAATGCAGTTTGTAAATAACACTGGTGGGGTGGATACATATATTTATATGTATATATATATATATATATACACATGATTATTCACCCACCAATATTTGTTTTGGCTAGGGATGGCAACGGGTCGGGTTTGTGACCCCATTTAAAAATTACTAATATCAAATCCGCCCCAAATCCATCACGGGTTGTAATTGGTAATATCATTACCACCATGTCGGTATAAACGGGTTTCATCGGATTACCATCGGTTGTACTAAATTATTTCTAATAAATTAGAAGCACTATTGATTTACTAAATTATTTGATGACAAATTAAGTTATAAACCAAATATCTCTCTCTTATTCTAGGCATATATTTTGTTTTACGTTATAAACCAAATATCTCACATATTTAGACAAACAAATGTATATATACGCATATTGATTGAAATTCTTCCAAAATATCTCACATATTTGTTTATATATAAACAAAGACGCACACATATATATATATATAAATTAAAATTAAAATCGTAAACGGGTCGAGATTGGATTACCAACGAGTTTTCCATAAAACCCAAACCCGTTTATAAATTTACTAAACCAGCCCCAATCGGATTACAACGGGTCAAAACCCGGCCGAGTCAGACCATTTTATCATCCCTAGTTTTGGCAATGGTAATCAATGTTTCCCCGCTTCATCGCATCTATTTATAGAAATGTTTGAATATCATTAGAACTAGCTAGGGTAGTGTGACTTGGCTGATATGATATACCTTCACAATTATGAATACTGGAGGTAGCTGTGTTAGATTATGGAAATTTCATATAATTAAGGAACCCTTTAGAGGTGGTTCTGACATTTTTATATTTTTCGAAATCTTGTACTCCATTACCAATTCCGCGGGAAAAATATGATATTGTCAAGAACAAAATCTATTATATAGTACTTGATAAAGTAACATTAAAACTACTTCAATCAAACATGGAAGCTTTTTTTATTATTACAGATATATTCAGGGACGGATCCAATTCAGGCATGCCCCCATTGAAATTTATTTTTATTATATTTTTTATTCTAAAATTTTAAATATTTAGTATTTAGCCCTATTGAAATTTTTTTTACCTTAAGTACCACAGAATTTAGATTTCTTTACATATAAGCCCCCACTGAAATTTTGTTTTAAACCCCACTAAAATAAATATATATCATTTATACTCCAAAAATCCAAAAAAAAAATTTTTATCCCCCACTGACACGGATCCCTAGATCCATCAAAAAAAACATTATAGAGTGTACTTATATTCCTGGCATAGTAGAGGTATGTTATTTTACAAATGACTAGCTTATGCAATAAATATATAATATACTTCTCGTCTCAATTTAAGTATTTACATTCACTATTCAATTCATTCCAAAATAAGTGTTCCAATTGAAAAGTAAAATGCACTTTTTTTATCAATTTACCAATTTACTCTTTAAGCATTTAAATCATAAAATATCTAAACTATAAACATCACATCACTTGATAGGACCAAGGATAAAATTAGTTTTTCATTCACTATCAGACAAATAAAAGTATTACTTTAGAAAGTTGAATTCTCCAAAATAAATTTATGGTCAGGTACGAAAAACCCCTTGTGGTTTGTAATACGTGCGTATAAACCCCTGTTGTTATTTGACACCCCATTATTTTCAAATATGTGCGTTATGACCCCTTTTTGACATGAATTGTCTAAAATACCCTCAGCATAATTCGAAAAACATTTATAAATTTTGAAAAATTATATAAATTTCGTAAAAATATAAATAAAATTTGAAAAAATATATAAAATTCAATTATATATATTAAATTTCGAAAAAAATATAAAATTCGAAAAAAATATATATTTTGAAAACAAAAATATAAAATTCGAAAACTTATATAAAATTTGGAAAAACATATATAAATTCAAAATATATATATAAATTTCAAAAATATATATATTAAATTTTGAAAAAAAATATATTAAAATTTGAAAAACATATAAATTTAAAATATATATATAATTCGTAAAAAAACATATAAATTCAAAAGAAAAGTTGTATTTTGGCTCTTTGAAGTTTTAATTAATGTATACTTGTATAGTTGTCTAGCCTCTATTCATGGTTTTCTAATTTATTTGACTTTAAATGTTGTTGTGGTGTGTTGTACTTTGGTTACTTGTGTTTTTTATACTTTTTATTTGCACAACTATTTGAATTTTATAAAATTTGTTTCGAATTTTATATATTTTTTTGGAAATTTAATATTTATTTTTTGAAATTTATATATATATATTGAAATTTATATATTTTTACGAATTTTATATATTTATTTCGAATTTTATATGTTTTTTTTTTAAATTTATATATATATTTTCTAATTTAATATTTATTTTCGGATTTTATAATTTAATCAATTTATTTATTTTATTTTATTTTATTTATTATTTATTATATTTTTATTATAGAGTATTATTGTTAATTCAATATTTATTATTTTTATTAGGTTAGAAGGGGTATTTTAGGAATTTCATTTCGTTTTGGAGGTAAATCGCACATTTTTGAAATATAGTGAATTTATATACACATTTTGAAACTGTAAGGGATTTATACGCACGTGTTGCAAACCACATGATTTTTCGCAACTGACTCATAAATTTATAATTTAAGACAGAGGAAGTAACAAATATGATAAGATCAATCTTTGTTTTGGAAAGAGAGATCATGTCACGAGCTACTGTGAATATGATAAACAGTGACATTTTTTTAACATTATATACACAAAAATTAAGCTATTTTTGCACCATACATAGTCATTCATCACGGCATAAAAATTAACATGATTAAACATAAAAAAAAAAAAAAAAAAAAAACATGTGCATGGCACAATTTGGAGATAGAGATTCCTACACGACTTGAATAGTTCATTTTCCAATCACATTGCTATCACATTTCATTCATTTTTCCAAATAATACAAAAACTCATTTAGCCTTCTTTTTCTTTTTTGGCTACTTTGTTCTCTAGCTTTGTTTGGGGACCACATAATTTTCCGAATTCTCATTATCATTTTGTTTCAAAAGATGACATTGCTCTAACCTTTTCTGGTTAAAGATTGATGGTGTGGGGGATATTTCCACAATAGTAGATGTTGACATATATATATATATACTTTGGCTTATACGACGTCAATGGGCACCAACTTGTACAACAAGTTCCTTGGACGCAAATATATGGATGCGTGTATAAATTTGAATATTTTTTTATTTTTTTTGTTTGTCATCAATAATTGGGTAAATAGCTAAAAATACCCCTCAACTTTCTTCTCTTTTTCTACTATACCCCCTCAATTAATTATACCCCCCTCAACTTTCATTTTCTTGCACCATGGGTTTGCCCTCAAATTTTTTTACCCTTTTACCCTCCAAATTTTTTGTATTTCCACATTACCTTTAATCCTATCCTTACTATTATATTTATTAATTCTTTAAATTACAAAAATATTATTTCTTTTAGTTACAATATTAATTATGTCATTTACCTTTAATGTATTAGACTAAATATACTCTCAAATGTAATTTTTTTTTAATAAGTTATAATTATTTTATTTGTAAATCAACTAACTTGGTATTAAATTTTAATTTGATTTAAATCATAA
The DNA here is from genome assembly GCA_963922005.1 of Cornus suecica. Lineage (NCBI taxonomy): Eukaryota > Viridiplantae > Streptophyta > Magnoliopsida > Cornales > Cornaceae > Cornus > Cornus suecica. The sequence goes on along the minus strand of OY998241.1, from coordinate 63,884,539 downwards.
AACTCAATCCTAATTAATATATTCATAAATAAATCCAATTTATGAAAACAATATATATATTTTGAACAAAATATATATATTTCGGAATATATATATATATATATATATTGGAAAATGATATATATTTCGGAATATATATATAATTTGTTAAAAATATATTTTTTCCGAATTCTTTTAAAAAATATGAATTTTTTCCGAAAAATAATTTTTTTGGGAAAAATATATATTATGTTCCAAAATATGATTTTTTCTGAAAAATAATTTTTATTGAGAAAAATATATATTATTTTCAAAAATATGAATTTTTTCCGAAAAATAATTTTTTTGAGAAAAATATATATTATGTTCCAAAATATGTTTTTGAGTCATAATACCTAAACTACCATCAATAGTATAAGAGGGTTTAGTGAAATCAAACCTTCAAAAAAATTATTTTTTTAAAAAATATGTATATTTTGGAATATATATATATGATTCATCAAAAGTATATATTTTTCGAATTATTTTAAAAAATATGAATTTTTTATGAAAAATATACATTATTTTCTAAAATATAAAAAATATATATTTCGGAAAAAAAATCATATTTTGGAAAATAATATATATTTTTCTCAAAAAAATTATTTTTCGGAAAAAATCATATTTTGGAACATAATATATATTTTTCCCAAAAATTTTATTTTTTGGAAAAAATTCATAATTTTTTAAAACAATTCGAAAAATATATATTTTTGACGAATTATATATATATATTCCAAAATATATATCATTTTCCAATAAAACTTAATTTCATTTAAATCATAAAACTCATTATCCTAATTAAAATTTTTTTTTGCCCAAATGAAACTTTCTTTTCATAAAAATATATTCATAAATTGTTATTTATTTATGAATATATTAATTAGGATTGAGTTTTATGATTTAAATCAAACTAAAATTTAATAACAAGTTAATTGATTTACAAATAAAATAATTAAAACTTACAAAAAAAAAATTTAACATTTGAGAGTATATTTAGTCTAATACATTAAAGGTAAATGACATAATTAATATTATAACTTAAAGAAATAATATTTTTGTAATATAAAGAATTAAGAAATATAATAGTAAAGATAGAATTAAAGGTAAGGTGGAAATACAAAAACTTTGGAGGGTAAAAGGGTAAAAAAAATTGAAGGCAAGCCCATGGTGCAACATTTTATGAAACTTTAGGGGGTTCTAAGCTCATTTCATAGTTGAGGGGGTATAGTAGGGAAAGAGAGTAAAATTGAGGGGGGCTTTAAGCTATTTACCCTCAATAATTTGATATAGACATACGGACAACATTGTAGTATACTATAGTATTTAATTGCTTTCGCCAAAAAAGAGGAAAACCCTGGGCATCTACCATCTTTCCTTTCTTTTGATTTTGCCGGGTTGAAAGTTTTACATTAATATTAGGGCCCTTAATATTATATCTAGTAGTTATTTGAGTGTACAATCATTTTTATTTATTTATTTTTTTTGTCGGAAAGTAAAATGTATTAAAAGTATAACATACATACAATCAAATGAAAATACAATCAAATGAAAGTTCACTAATTGCTAGATGACCATCAATTGTTCATAGGGATTTCAAAGGATTCATGTAGAATCCATTTACTACATATTTGCTAGGTGTTACAAGTTAGCTTTTGATTAACCCAAAGCAAGTTACCTCCCTCTCAAAGAAAACTGAAGTCATATTTGGTTGGCGGTCTTTCTGGTCCGGTCTGGTCTGATCTAATCTGATCTGAAAAAATTTGTTTGGTAAGCGGTCTGGTCTTACTATTTATTTATTATTTATTATAATATTTATTTATGTATTATTTATTTCTTTATTTATTATTTCTTCACTTTATAATATATTTTATTATTTATATTATTAAATTATTATTTATTAATTTATATATTTTTTTATAAATATATTCTATTTATTTATTATTATTTCATTATTTAATTCATTTTATTTATAAATTATTTATTCATTTTTAATTATTTAAAAATATATTTTATTAATTTAATATTAATTTATTATTATTATTATACTCATTTTTTATTATTATTATGAAGTATTTATTCATTATTATATTTACTTATTATTTATTATTATATTTATTTATTATTATATCTATTTATTATTTTTTATTATATTTATTTATTATTATTATTTATTTCATTTTGTTTATTATTTATTATTTTTATTATATTTTTAAATATGTTTTATGTAATTTATTATTTATTTTATTAATTTATTATTATTATTTATTATTTAGTCCATTTATTATTATTATTATTGTATTCATTTTTTATTATTATTATGTTTTATTTAATTTATTATTTATATTATTAATTATTCATTTTTAATTATTTATAAATATATTTTATTATTTATTCATTTATTAATTTATTTATTATTATTATATTCATTTTTTATTATTATTATTAGGTATTATTGATTTCATTTTGTTTATTATTTATTATTTATATTTTATTTTTAAAATATGTTTTATTTAATTTTTTATTATTATTAATTTTTATTATTATTTATTCATTTTTAATTATTTATAAATATATTTTATTAATAAGACCAGATCGGACCACCAGGAACCACATTTTTTTTTTTGTCTGAAATGAGGCAATTTTGGTCTGATTTGGTCTTATTTGGTCTAACCAAAAATTTGGGATCAATGCTACAAAACATGGTCTGGTCCCATAAAACGCAAGACCAGACCAGACCACCTACCAAACAGGACCTCAATCAGATGGTCTTGTAGGGTGGTCTTATAGGATGTCGAAGGAAGTCATCATCAAACTCCCATAGTTGTTGTAGGCAGTGACAGATCTAGGATGAAAGGTGAGTGGGGACTAATATTAAATATCTTAAATTTAAAAGTAAAATATATGTGAAATATCTAAAAAAATTTAAAAAAAAAAAAAAAAAAAATTCAGTGGGGGCTATTATCCCCACTGATCCTTATCTGCATCCGTCCCTGCTATAGTAACCTTGCATGTTGGGAATCCTTAACTCTTGCTAGCTGAAGCTTAAGCTTGATGGTTTCATGGATTATAATCATTTCACATTGTGAATTTGTATTCTGTTTTTTTTTTTTTCTTTTTGCACATTCTGGTTTACCTTACAGAATTTTAAGCTCTTAACATCATCGGTTGTGAAGGAGGATTTGTTATTCAGTTCGACATTTAATAAGAAATTATTGAAAATATTTTTTGATGACTTCATTGATCTCTATTGTTATATTAAAGAAAAAGAAAAACAAAACATATTAGGACTGAGCGCGATAAATATATAAAATAGTATAACATGTATATATAGGAGAATGTTGAAATAAAAGATTAATCGTAAACAATAAAACAATAAATAATCAATACACAGGATTTATCGTGATTTAGCCAATTTGACTTACGTCCACCAGAACAATCTTTGTATTTAGTTTCTCGATGAATTATGGTTACAATGATGTATATATAGATATAATTCATATGTAGTAGTAAAATACCAAAATCACCCTCTCGAACCCCCAACAAGTTAATCAATACCCCAACCTATTATTTCCTGGATTATGAATCATAACCCAACAAAGAAATAGTAAAGAGCAAATGAAGATACAGGGTAAATTATGAAGACCCTAATTCCAATATATATGAACATTTTTCGACTAGTGATTGTTCTTCATTTTTTTTATCTTTATAAAGTTTGTCTAGGTTTTTTTTAGTTATTTCTTTGCTTGAATTCCTATGAATGTGAGGTTAGTGGATTTCAATTAAAGATATATTATGTGAGGTTAGTGGATTTCAATGAAAAACACAAATGAAATGGTCCACAAAGGGAATAGCCTATTGAAGATATATTGAGCAAAACTCTTTTTCGATACATACGTATATAAATATAAATAGTATACTGTCCATCTTTATCTCTTTGGAAAATAAAAGAAAAAAAATATATAAAGAAAAAGAAATAAAAAAAAAATGATGATGATGCTAGTATCCAAGAAGAGACAAACAATTTGTGAAATTCTCTACCCATCATCTTACCTTATCCCTCTTGCTCTTGTCCAACTTTCCCACACTTTCCTCTTTTTTCTTTTAATTTTTTGTCCATTTAAAATATTACAAACAAAAATAAAAATTAAAGTACACACCATGACATAGGTCTCCATTAAATCTCATATGTCTCTACTATGTCACGTGCCACTCACAAGGTTACAAAAAAACAAGCAAAAAAAATATCATTTTCACTCCACATTTCACATAGTATCCATTAAAACTTCTCTTCACACAAATGCTTGCTACCAAACCTCTCACCCACTAACCACATTCCATAAATTATCCACACTATCAAACTTCTCACCCACTTCTCTCACATATTGTTTACCCATTTTGAGTGTTGGTACATCAAAAAAAAATTGCTAAATATTCAACTAGTTACAATGCATTATTTAAAATAATTGATAATTTTAAACAATGCATTGTAATTTGGATGAACATATCAATGACATGGTATACGAGAATCCAAATTATCCTGGAAACCTAAGCTTGTACATACGCGCCCAAAGGTGTCGTGGTATTTTGAAGTGGAGAGTTATGAGAAACGAGAGATGAGTCAACTCAATACAACTCAGCCGTGAAGGGATGTATGTCTTTTAGCAAACCCACAACTTGTTGCATACTGGGTCTTTTCTCAGGCATCTCCGCCGTACACAAGTACCCAACTCGAAGACACTCCACCATCTCACTCACCGAGTCACTGCCGAGTCTCAGCCTCGATTCAAGCGCGTGTTCTCCACTTCCCTCTTTTACTAGCCTCCTCATCCATCTTACAGTCTCCTCCGAACCAGGTTGACCGGTCAACAACTCAACCAATATTACACCAAAATCGTACACGTCAGATTCTATGGACCTGCCAACTCGGTGTTGACTCAGTCCGAAATCCACTATTCGGGGCTCAAAGTTGTCGGAGAGTAAGATGTTGGAGGGAACCAAATGGCCGTGCACCACCGCTTTGGACCGCGCGTGGTGGAGGTAGGCGAGTCCACGCGCGATGCCCACCGCAATGCGGTGGCGCGTGCGCCATTCCATCATCTCCGGAGATGTGATGTGGGGTCCGGCTTCTCCGTCGTGATAGTCCCAAGTGTCGGCGCTCCAGTCCTCCACGTTGGTTCTGCCAGTGGGGAGCTCGTGAAGCCATCTATGCAAGTCACCGTTGGCCATAAATTCGTACAATACTAGCTTCTCTTTACCTGTGAATTCTTAGTTCATCAGTTACATATTTACAATCTAACAAACAAAATATTTAAATAACTCAAGCTATTTTGTTAATTAAATCAACAATAAGAAATGAGAAAATGAAATAAAATAGAAAGTGGATTGAGGGTAATAATTTAACAGATACACTTGCGATAACAAACTTTGTCTTCTTGGACTACCCAAGTACTGTTTTTTTTAATTTGTTATGCATGGTAAGCAAAATACAATATATCTAAGGGTAAATAGCTAAAAATACCCCTCAATTTTCTTCTTTTTCTCTACTATACCCCCTCAATTAATTATACCCCCCTCAATTTTCATTTTCTTGCACCATGGGTTTGCCCTCAAATTTTTTTACCCTTTTACCCTCCAAATTTTTTGTATTTCCACCTTACCTTTAAATTACAAAAATATTATTTCTTTTAGTTACAATATTAATTATGCTATTTACCTTTAATGTATTAGACTAAATATACTCTCAAATGTAATTTTTTTTTTAATAAGTTCTAATTATTTTATTTGTAAATCAATTAACTTGGTATTAAATTTTAGTTTGATTTAAATCATAAAACTCAATCATAATTAATATATTCATAAATAAATCCAATTTATGAAAACAATATATATATTTTGAACAAAATATATATATTTCGGAATATATATATATATTTCGGAATATATATATAATTCGTTAAAAATATATCTTTTCCGAATTCTTTTAAAAAATATGAATTTTTTCCGAAAAATAATTTTTTTGGGAAAAATATATATTATGTTCCAAAATATGATTTATTCTGAAAAATAATTTTTATTGAGAAAAATATATATTATTTTCAAAAATATGAATTTTTTTTTTGAGAAAAATATATATTATGTTCCAAAATATGATTTTGAGTCATAATACCTAAACTACCATCAATAGTATAAGAGGGTTTAGTGAAATCAAACCTTCAAAAAAATTATTTTTTGAAAAAATATGTATACTTTGGAATATATATATTGGAAAATGATATATGTTTCGGAATATATATATATATATATGATTCGTCAAAAGTATATATTTTTCGAATTGTTTTAAAAAATATGATTTTTTTATGAAAAATATACATTATTTTCTAAAATATAAAAAAATATATATTTCGAAAAAAAAAATCATATTTTGGAAAATAATATATATTTTTCTCAAAAAAAATATTTTTCGGAAAAAATCATATTTTGGAACATAATATATATTTTTCCCAAAAATTTTATTTTTTGGAAAAAAATCATAATGTTTTAAAACAATTCGAAAAATATATATTTTTGAAGAATTATATATATATATTCCAAAATATATATCATTTTCCAATAAAACTTAATTTCATTTAAATCATAAAACTCATTATCCTAATTAAAAAAAAAAATTTGTCCAAATGAAACATTCTTTTCATAAAAATATATTCATAAATTGTTATTTATTTATGAATATATTAATTAGGATTGAGTTTTATGATTTAAATCAAACTAAAATTTAATAACAAGTTAATTGATTTACAAATAAAATAATTAAAACTTACAAAAAAAAAAATAACATTTGAGAGTATATTTAGTCTAATACATTAAAGGTAAATGACATAATTAATATTCTAACTTAAAGAAATAATATTTTTGTAATATAAAGAATTAAGAAATATAATAGTAAGGATAGAATTAAAGGTAAGGTGGAAATACAAAAACTTTGGAGGGTAAAAGGGTAAACAAAATTGAAGGCAAGCCCGTGGTGCAACATTTTATGAAACTTTAGGGGATTCTAAGCTCATTTCATAGTTGAGGGGGTATAGTAGGAAAAGAGAGTAAAATTGAGGGGGGTTTAAGCTATTTACCCTATATCTAATGTAGTCCCACAAAGTTTCCCCTAAAATGATACATTATACAGTTGTACCTACTATATTCTTACTCAAAATGATACATTATACAATTGCATAAATCAAGTTTTTTATTCGTGTCCTTGCCCAATCCAAAGTTTTTTTTTTTTTTTCGGTAACCGAGGAGATCCGAACTAGTTTTCGGAATTTTGAAATTAATTATCGGATAAACCTTTAATAACTCAATCAAAAGTTGATAGTCCCATTTTACCTACTTTTGGCAAATATTTGCCAAATCTTGAGCCTAATCTCAAATGAAATAAACGAAATAAATTGTAAAGAATTACTAATATATTATCTTTGGTATGAAATAAAATGAAAATGGTAATGGTATAAGATGAGGATGAGTTTAGGAACACTATCTAATTGTTTACTCATTATCAAGGAAAATGATAATGCATGTTTAAAATAATTTGTCTCATTCAGTATTATAAAAGAGAATAGTTTACAAATTTCTACTCCAATTGAAAATTCAATTACAGAAAATCTCTCTCTTTACAAATCCATTTTTCATGCTTCTTTCAAAGTAATTATTTGACCTTGTGTTGTGATACTCGAATTTAGAAAAACGAATCTTGTTTCCTTGTATTTTTCTACTATAAATAAAACATTTCATCTAATTTTCTCTTCCCAAAATGGCCCTACTCGTACGGATTTATAAAATTCGGTGACAAGAGTGAATGAAACAACACGTGAACCCCATTAAATACGATATACAAAAATCAAAGACAAGAGTCATCATATCATATGTATATATATATATACACAACATCAAAGACAAGAGTCATTATATCATATATGTATATATATATATATATACGCAACATGTTCATTAGTACCTGCAATGCAGTAACCCGCAACAGACAATAGGTTGGGGTGTTTAAGTCCTGACAAGTCTTCAAACAACGCCACTGCCTCACCACAATCCACGTCTCTCGCGTCCTCCAACACCTTGATTGCCACGTGGAGCCCACCTGGCAGCACAGCTCTGTACACGGGCCCACACCTCCCCTCCGCCAGCAAGGACTCCCTCCCGAAGTGTGACGTGGCACCTATCAGGTCCTTGAATGTCAGCTTCATCAAAGGCTTCTCAAACATCACCACAGATGCTGATGATGCCTCTCGCAGATCAACGGTCCATGATGACCCTGATTCTGTTTCGAACGCGAACGGCCCTGATTTCTCCATCTTGTATGGCATTTGAATCGGTTTCGAAATTGCCCACTTGTTTTTTTTATTCAATTTTCTTCTCCTATACAAGAAATATACAGAAACAAGTATAGATATAGCAACAAATGTTGATGCTATTGACAAAACCAAAACCAAAATTAAATTTTTGGTTTTTGATTTTTTGGGGGTCTTTTTAATGATGGGCTTGTGTTTTGGGGGTGATTTGTGAGGTGGGTTTGGTGAAATTGATGGTATTTTTGAGGAATTAAAAGTTGTACCAGCGTGAATGAATGAGGAGTGACCAAATTTCTGTACCTTTTCATGGTTGATTAGGCCGGTGAAGTTATTGAACGAGATGTTCAGGAATTCCAGCCGAGAAAGTGGAGGAAAATCAGAAGGAAAATGCCCAAACAAGTGGTTATTGGACAAATCCAAATGTGTGAGTGAGTGAAGCACCATGAGAGGATTTGATTTACCAGAAATATTGCAATTTGAAATGTCAATGTATTGAAGCTTGGTCATGTTATTGAACCCAAAAGGCAATAATTTGAGATTGTTGTGAGAGAGGTCAAGAACAGAGAGGTTTGGGAAAACAGAGAGATGAGCCAAGTTAGTGAACCGATTGAAGGAAAGGTTGAGCCTTTGGAGGGACGAAGATGGAGCCATTTCTGAAGTGGGTTCGAGCCCAATGGTCCCACCGAACCTGTTCTTGGCCAGATTGAGTCTGATTAGAGATGGGTTCAACCAGAGCCAACGAGGAACAGAGCCTTTGAGGGAGTTGTTGGAGAGGTCAATGGATTGGAGGTGAGTCATGTTTCTGAGGAACCCCCATGAGAGAATACCAGAGAGGTTTTTGGAGGGAAGGTTGATTTGGAGGATTGGGGGGTTTGGGCAAGTGGAATTGGGGGGTTTGAACCAGAGAGGGTTGAAGTTTGAGACAGACCTGAAGGCTCTGGAGAGGTGTTGGTGATCAGAGGTGTTGCATGATGAAGATGAAGCAAGTGTGAAAAGGGAGAGGAGGAGTGTGAATTTGAGGAAGATTGACATGTTGGGAGCGCTGAGGTTCAATCCCTGGCTGGACTTTGTTGGCCACTCATGCTAGAGAGAGAGAACTTTCAAATCCAGGTAACTTTTGTGTCTCAATGATACAGAGGAGAAAAGCAAAGCATCGGAGGAAGAGAATGATATTATATATATGAACACGTATATATATAATGGAGATTGGAGAGAGGGGAGACTGGAGAGTGAGGGGTTAGGTCAAATTAAACTAACAAGAGTTTCTTCTCGTGGTGTGGTATTTATTTGATTAAATATTATGCAACATTTGTTCAAATTTATAGAAATTAACATGTTTGTCACTTGAAACAATATCTTACAAGTTTATTTTAGTTAAATGTAAACTGCATTAAACCCCTCATGAACTATACTCTTTTTCCTAAAAGACTCCTCTAACTATATTAACAATTGCAACTAATCCTGAACTATTCTGGTGCAATAAATTCTCCTAAAATATCATAAAATTAAAAAAAAAATCATTATCTTCAAATTATTTATTAAATGACTATATTGCCCTTTATTATTTAATTAATTTAATACACTTTTGTTATTAACAAATATGATGATATAATTGTTGTAAGTTTAATGACATAACTTCTATTCAAATTTAGTAATTTAACACATGGTTTTATAATTAATTAAAAAAATATTGCTTTTAGATTTTTATAAAAATATGAGTATAAATTGTAAAAAGATTAATTACTTATTTAAGACTAGTTATATACATAACCTTAGGAAAAGGATTTTTGTTAATTAAATAATTTGTAAATCCATTACAAATATATATCGTATCAAAAGAAGCTTTACTTAGGGCAAAAAAGTTTAATATAAAAGACATTATTTCTAATATAATCAGGGGAAATGATATATTTCTCTTTTCATACGATATATATTCATAGTGATTTTACAAATTATTTCAATAATAAAAATATTTTTTTCTCATGTTATGTATATAACTAGTGTTGAATAAATAATTATATCGTGATATTTGTTAATAACAAAAGTGTATTAATTAATTCAATAAGGAAGGGTATTATAGTTATTTAATAAATAATTTGAAGACAATGAGTTTTTTTAAATAAAAAAATTGTGATAATTTAAGGGGGTTTATTGCACTAGAATAATTCAGGGGGGTTATTTGCAATTGTTAACAAAGCTTGGGGGATGTTTTCTGCCATTTTAAAAATTTAGGAGATTTATTGGGAGAGAGAGTAAAATTCAAGAGGGGTTTAATGCACTTTACCCTAATTATAAAGTTAAAATCAAACTAATATGAGTTTCTTCTTGGGTGTGGGTTTAGTTGATTAAAAATGGTTCTGTCCCAAAATAATTGTCATACTTAGGATTTTTTTTAATTTTTTAAGAGATTATATTTTATTATAATAATATTAAATAATTTTTCATATTTATTTTTTTACAATTAAGAATAGATAAAGTTAGAAGGTACGATACTTGTTTAAAGTAATCGAATGAAGAGTAGTTGAGAAAAATTATATTATATTGAAATTTCAAACTAGATAATTATTTTGGACAAATAAAATTAAGAAAGTGAACTATTAATATGAGACACAATGAGTATAATCTTTTATAAATTTTTAAAAAATAACATGTTATTCAATTAAAATAATTTAATGATATGGAAAATATTACTTAGATTGAATTGGTAAGCAGAATTGGAAGAGTGAATGATTTTCAACTCTTGGATGGATAATTGTGAGACCCTAAGATATTTATATTTATCCATCCAATCATTGATAATCATTCACTCTCATAATTATGCCTAACAATTCGATATAAATATCATTACTCTAATATATATATAAGACATGGCAAAACTATTAAGTTGTTTTTAGGTGAACTTTTGAGGTGAAAAAAGGATATAGTTATTTAAGTTAATTCATGTATTTCCAAAGGAAGTTGGTAAAAATTAGAAATAAAATGTAGCAAATCTAAAGTTAGAGTAATAATTAGGGCTAATTTTATTTACACCCTTTGAAATTTGTCAATACTTTAATCAGACCATCTCTAGTTTGCAAAACTTCATTCAAACCACTTATTTTTCTAAGACACATCATTTACGCTCCTAATATCACTTCCAAGTTAAATCAAACATGACATCATTATAATTTTTTTTATTAATACCTAATTTACCATCAATATTCTATAATCAAATGAATTTAAGCTTGTTTAATTTAAGAACAATTCAGATACTCCCTCTGTCCCAAATTATATGTTTATTTTGGGGAATCTAATTTTTTGAGATAATGACTTTTATTGGTGTGATAGTGAATAAAAAACCAATTTTAACATTGGTCACACCAAGTGATGTGATGTTTGTAGTTTATATATTTTATAATTTAAATGATTGAAGAGTAATTGGTAAATTGATCAAATAAAATATTATTGATTTTTTTTATTTTGTAATGAGTTAAATAGTAAATATGGATACTTAAATTGGAACGAAAGAAAAATATTTCATCAAAATATTGACAAAGTAATTCAACAATAGCGGACAAAAAGAGATCTGAATGAAATTTTATAAATCGGAGAGAGTCTTATTGAAGTTTTGACAAATCTCAAGTGAATTAAACCCTAATAATTACAGCTGGCACCAAGTTGAGTAAAGAATTAGAAGTAAACTGTAACAAATCCAAGGAAACGGTCATCTTGGGTTTTGCTTTACACCAAATCTGTGTACACCTGAAAAAGTAGCTGATAAAATTTACTGAAACGATCAATTTAAAAGTGAAATGCGACATTTCAATGGTGAATTAAATGCAATGGAGTGGTGAAATTTGAAATAAGTTAACGCCAGAAAAAATGGTGTAAGAAGTTGGACTGACTCTGTTTCTGACTCTCAATTTGTCAAACACAATGCTCTGACTCTCACTCTCTCTCTCTCTTAAATATGAGCGGTTGATGATGAGTAAATTGAGCTCAAATCAGACCTCCATACAAGATATTTACTTCTTACACACGAAAAATAAAGGGTTAAGTATTCAAAATACCTCAGTATATATATTGTGTGTATAACATCCATTAATATCAAAATATATGTATTGACACTTAATTTTTGGGACAAGTAAAATATCCTTATAATATGGATATAGTGCGTATAATATCTATTGGTTTTAAAACATGTGTTTTGACGCCTACTTTTTTGGGATAAGTGCTTAAAACACCCTTGTAATATAAATATTATATTTATAACACCCATTAGCTTAAAAATATAATTTTTTTAAAAAGTAAACTTTATATATAATATCAAATAAAAATCTCAAGTCATACAAATAAAAATGTGTGTATTGATAATTAAGTTATTATGAATCACTCAAATTGTATATTTTTTTATTAAGTTTCATGAGTTTCTAAATTAAAATTAATTATCTATTTTTTGAATTCATATGTTTTTGGTTTTCATATCAGATCAACAAGATATTTTTCAAGTCATGCAACATTATATACTTTTATTTTTTATTTTCTTGTCGTGTGTTTTAATTTTAGAAATCTTTACGGAACTTTTTTGTACTCAATTTTTTACAAAAGTCCCTGGAAATGTATTTTTGTACTCTTACTAGCATCTAAGAAGCATGAAAATAAATTTATTTTGTTTCTTTTCAGATATATTTTCATATTTTTTTTACATTTGTAAATATTAACGTGATAATATGTATTACACTTGTAAATAAGGTTAATTTCTATTGAATTGTAATAGCTAGTTAATCTGATGATATGGTGTTCCTATTGCAACGAGTAAATTTTCGTTTAACAGATTACACAATTGCATTATTAGATTTTTAGATTTATAAATACATTTAAGAATAATTTTAATGATTCATTTTACTATAGCTCAATAAGGGATCTTTGTCTTCCTCATAACAAACTCGTTTGGTAACCGGTCTGGTCTGAATTTTTAGAGACCAGACCATATTTGTGTTGATATGGTCTCACTGTTTGGACACATACCAAATGAGAATTGTGTGTTTTTGGACCAACAAATTGATGAGTCCAATTTATCCAAATTTCATAAGCCAAAATACAAAAGTAAATGAATAAAAAATAAACAAAATAACGAATAATAAATAAATATATTTATAAATTAATAAAAATAAATAAAATATATTTATAAATGGTTTAGTTCTATTTTTCTCAGACCAAGACCATCAGACCAGATCGCTTACCAAACAGGCTTGAAATTTAAGAATTAGAATAAACTAGACCGGACCGGACCGAATTTGGCCTAACATTCTTTTCGCAAGTTGGTCTATATATTGGTCCCAATATAGGCCAAAATTAAATCCTCACATTGCTATCAGAGAATAAATATTGTCGGTGAAACAAATATATATCTAGAAGGAATGGATAATTAAATAAATCATAATCAATTAATTGCATTAATCATCCAACTATTTTAATAATCAAATTAATTAAACTTCCCCTTTGCCCTTTTTGCAAAGTAAGAGTATTATATGTAACGTGGCAATGATGAGAGGAATGAATACTATGTATGAAAGGAGAATATTCAGTTAGAAGAGTCGAACATTAGATGACAATAGCATACAATGTTACAATTTGCAAAGACCTTGACTGTATTCAAAGTCATGATTCATGTTAGTCAAGCCCCTTTTAGCGGGTAATTGAAGCTTTGCGCGGGAATGTTAACTGAATTCCTTTACGTGTTTTTAATAAGGTTGAACATTTTGATCCATGACACATTATATATATATATATATTATCGAATTGTATAATTAGTATAACCGACTTGAATAATATTATCTCATATTAACACCAAACAATAAATGAAAGTAGAAACTTACTTTTACATTTACAATCAGTTTTTGCATTAGCACGTAGATTACTTATTATAATTAATCTTACATTATTAAGTTTGTCTCATCCTAGATTAATGATATTTTAAGGGTATGCTTGGTTTGTATATCTGAAAATTGTTTAAATTGTTTTTAAGAATTCTGAAAATTGTTTTCTGAGAACAATTAAAATGAGTTCTTTGAAAACTGACATTTTATAACTGAATTTTCTTAAAACAGTTTTCAGAAAACTCAACCAATCATATATTTTGTACAATTTCTAATTTTTAGTTTTCAAAAAACAGAAAATTATTCTAAAAAATACAAACCAAGCCGACCCTAACTATTTATAAATTTTCAGGAAGCTCAAGTTATGCGTGTATATTTGTACTTTTTATATCAAAGAATTTTGTTAAAACTTTACTTTATACTATTAAGAAAGGTTATTCATTACTTTTTTTTTTATTATTTATTTATGATAACCAAAGTGTTAGACGCTTCTATCTCGGTTAATTCATGAAACCCGTGTAAATCAATTTTTTATATCATTGCCTAAAGTTCAAACTATGTAAGTGTTCATGGATTGAACAAATTGTCTATACTCAATAAGAATCAAATATGAGACGGGCAACGAATTGTTTGCACATAAAGATCTCATACTGTAAGAGGCATCAAGTCCAAATTACATAAATTAATCAATTGTCAATGTTAAAATCTTGTTAAATGAAAGTTGTGACATATGATATTCGTCATGCTGCCTGCAAAAATTTTGGGTTATAGGAAAATTGAACCGATAGTTAACTTCAGGGTCCTGCTAATTAACCGAGATGTGCGTAAGCTGGATATCACGGTTGCCCAAAAAAAATATGGTATTTGTTTGTGACAAAAGTTGCTTATCTTGTATATGAAGCAACAACATAAATGGCATGAGCAGTTGAGCACCAGATCCACTCAAAGCGAACACACACTGACACACACACATCACACACTTCAAGCCTCAGAATTGGGACTCATTCTCAATGCAAGCAAATATGAACTACCCGATTGATAAGAGTTAATAGTATGGTTGAAACCAACCCCTTTATATCTCAACTGATTCAAATTACAATTTATTTACTAATTAACTCCAAATGGATTTGGCGGTTAGTAATAAGCAACTTACTCCACAATTTACATATGCTTATAGTCATCTCACCTGCCCTGTCACGTGATTATTTGGCTTAATTTTCTTGGCTGTGTATCTTTTTTTGTTCAATAATATATATATATATATATATATCTTTTAAATGTGTTCGGAGGGTAAGCTAATGGTTGGGTGGTGAGTTCACCTAATCCCGCGTAAATCCAAAGCCAAAAATTCCAAAGTAAATGGAATGACAACTAAGATTTAGGTTTATAAACAATACCAAACCCTACCCATCCACCACAAAGTTGATTTCAGATTGTGACTCATCTATATATAATTATTTTCATCCTCGCCTAGTCAATATAATACTCCCTAATGTCGTGAGTTGTAAAATTTTGCAGGCACATAACTAATACTTGCTGGAATACACATATATTATTATATTCTATAGTTACTGTGCTTCGTTACATAAATACTTGAAAATATCACTCTACGTAAAATTGAAAATGTGTATAAATACTTGAAAATAACAGTCTACATAAAATTGAAGATGTGTTGAAAGCGAAACTCGAATTAATACTTTTATATTAAAAAGATTAAAAGCATATATGATCATAAAAAAAACAAAATTTTGGTGACGTAAAACCTCTGTCACTATAGTATAAAGTACTAATGTTAAAAAAATTAACATTAGTACTTTATGTGATAATTACCAAAAGTTACACCTGAAAGTTTTACTTCTTTTAGTGCTTGTTGCAATCACCACTAAAAGCGTATATAGAGTGATTTTTTTCCTAATTTTTAATATTTTGTGATTTTAAGGTTTAACTAGATTGAAATTAACCTAGTTTTTGGTATTCAATCATTATATTTTCATTCTATTTTTCATACACGCTTTAGTAAAGTTTTACCTTTAGGACATAGTTTTAGCTTTATTGTTTTTAGTTCCTTAACTATTAAGATTGAGTTTTTAAAATACACACAAGATAGTGAATTACTACAACAAGATAATAATAAAAGTGAACGCAAGGATTAGTTGGTAAATTAAAACTTATATGCAGTAAGTATAGGACAATTAGGTGAAAAATCTTCCCGAGGACATTCATTTTAACATTTATAAACCTTAATGTGGAATACCAAACTTTAATTTTGTAAGGGGTGTTTCGCGAGTATTATTTGAGAACTGATCCAAAATGATTTATACGGAAGTAAAAACATTACACAGAGGTATCTATGAGAGGATTGATATTGGTATAACTAACATCTAAACTCATAACCTTATATGCTACTCGCGTAGGAAGTACTAAATGAAAATTTAGGGAAATGCTTTAAGTATGTAAATAGCGGATCTTATTTGTGCCATTCAAAACAAAAGTACATCAGAGAAATCAGTAGTACTCAAGGTCATGAAAATGGTATACATGCAAAAAGGTCATGACCTAGGAAAATGCTATAACATCGCAGTTCCTTGGACAAGAAAATACAGAAGGAAAATTAGATTTGCGAAGAAGATGTGCGGATCGTATATAGCGAGACATATTGTGGTTCTCGTAATGGATGTTGATGTGGCAATAGTTGTGTGAATCCAATGTTGCGAAGTGCTTGTGGGAGCTCGCGAGGTATACTAGGCGCGAGCTAGGGCTGATGTGGCAAAGGTGTCTCGTGAAGACCAGTTTGACCTTATTGTCTATAAATAGTGGAGCCATAGCTCATTTTTGGGGGACTTCCAGACTTAGAGAGAGAAATAGTGATTTCCAACTTGTTGGTACTGTTTTTCTTCTCTTTTCTTCTTTCTACAGTCCTGTAATCATCAATGAGCAATAAAATTACCATCATTTCTATATTAGCGAGTGTAGAAACTATGTCTATATCAATTTAAATCAGAACCCCCACAAATTTCAGACTTTAACAACCTTTATAGACCGTAATAAATAAAATGGAAACAATAAGTTCTTGTAGGTTTCAATTATTTAATTAAAGATACTACAAATTTTTGAAGTTACAAAAAAAAAAAAAAAAAGTTTTTGAAGTTACATATTCTAGTGTTTTGTGTCTATAAGTGTCACAGGAACTTCCATTTAGATATTTGGATAAACAAATGTATATTTAGATGACTGAAATAAGATGTTTATTTGTTTTAATGTATTTTTAAATTTTTCATTCTGATCAATAAATCTTGCTACCTACCAAACAAAATAAAATTATGGTGCTAATCAATTTAAAATATAGAGGTGAGGAAGAAGCTGATCAAGTGTCCACTAAAATCAAAAACCCAAGCTGGGGATCACTTCATTAATATATAACTGAAAATTTGACAAATATATTGATCTTTCCTAAGAATTTTCCCAAAGACTTGGTTTTAGCTAAGCGTTAACTTCCTTTGATGGTGCAGAGGGATATGTCCGAACAGATGGGGATGATGGCTTAGAGCGAACCTTGAGCAATCAGCACCCCCAACAGTTGAGGGGCAACTTCAAGAGACTCCTCATCTGGCTGATTCCACACCTCGAGATGTTCGGACTGAGGCTATGCCGATAAGTATTCTGCCTTTTTTGTTAGAACACTTTGCTTGAAATACACCACTGTAAGTGTTTTGATGGTGCCCACAAGAGGAAGGTCTTCAGGAGTCAACCTCTTTAATAGACAGCTCAGGGAACTCACTGAGGACTTGGGCTTCAGGCCTAGCAGCCCAATTTCTCAGTGAATTATCTGGACTTATATCTCATTTTCCTTATACATAATGCAAACCAAAGTAATTTTTACCTAATTAAGTAGCATCGTCGGGTGGTCCGTAAAATCTCAAATGTAGAAATCGTAAGATTCTACCTAATTATATGTAACTTTTTAAAAATGATATATTTATAATATAACAAAAATATACCAAAAATATCAAATATGAACAAAAATATTAAGGGTCTGCTTGGTTGGTATTTTTTAGAACAGTTTTCTACTTACTGAAAACTGAAATTAGAAAATTGTAAAAAAAGTTTGCTTGGTTCAGTTTTCTGAAAACAATTTTTTTGAAAATTCAGTTATAAAAATGGTTGTTTTTAGACAACTGGTTTTTATTGTTATCAGAAAACTGTTATTTGTTCTTAGAATTATCAAAAATAATTTTCAGAAATACAAACCAAACAGGCCCTAAGATTTTGGGCCTTTAATTATTTTCTGATAAGTTTGGACCATATATTGTGACATTGCACTAAATCATTAAGATTTTGGGCCTTCATATGGAGGACCTCCTTCAAACTATTATTTCAGCCCCAAAAATCCAATGATAAAATCGTAAAATCATACAGAATCCTACAAAATCATATAAAATTGTTGTAGAACCATACGATTTTACGAGTTATGATTGTGATTTTGACAAGCATGATGCAAACATGAATTATCATTAACACTTCGGCCAGATGCTTTGCAGCCTTGGTTTTGGGCTGGCCCAATCAGCAAGGTTTAGTCACATTTCTAGGGCTTTAGATTTGGGCTTGAATTCTAGTTTTGCTTGGATTCAAATTTCAATGTTCCACAAGTGTTCTACAACTTCTACTGAATAGAACTTCCTTTTCATGGTGATTAGTCATTTGCCCTTCTCTAGTAAAATTGTATGCATCATTTCTTCAATATAGATTTGGTTTCTGCTTTATGGGTTCTTTCAATCGGCCCAATTATAATGGGCTTTATTTTGGCCCATACTAAGTACTTGGAAAAGCCCACCTGCATGACGCAACAGCTCAAAAACCAGCTTTTTGATGAATAATCCACACTATCATCACTATTTTGAAAGTGAAGTTTGAAAACGGTGACAAGGATGTTTCAATTTCAAATTATGTGAAAGATAAAGATTTCAAATACTCGAGTGCATTAACCAGTATACAAACTAATAATTTTCTTTTGTAGGAGGTTCCAAAAAAAAAAAAAGAAATGGAAAAACTCAGAAAACAAACTAAATTAGACTATGGGTTATATATGTTAGAATATATTAGGGCTTGAGCCCATTTAGATATGTCCACTCATGTTTATACTAGTATTAGGATTGATGAAAAATATTTTTGCACTATCTGAAACAACACCGTACCATGCAAAATAAAGTAAGGTAACTTGGTGGCACACGGTGTGATGCCGTGCCGGCCAAAGACCCTCCAACGGTCAAGTTAGTATTTGACAAATCCACATTCAGAATAAATGACTTAAGAGTTGAAATATCTTTTTCCGTCATACCTTTTCCTTATCTGATTACATATTTATAATGACCTCCCATTGAATAGTTGTGATAATTGATCCGTGTAAATCTCAACCGAGTTGATCTTGGGAAATCTCAATAAAAAATTCAAATTCCAACAATCCTATGCTAGGTCAACCACTTAAGACTCCCCTGGTCAACATGGGTGGTCAAACTCTAATTAATTGTTCCCTATAAGTTAATAATTATAATTAATTTTACCCATCAATTTCCCCTATTTTCCTATTTGGAACAAATATGAAAATAATACAAAAATATTTAATTACTTTTTATCATTATTATTTAATTTGATCCATTCATCCTTTTTTTTTTTATCTACTCATATTATTTTTAAAACACCTCAATATGAGTGCTAAAACATTTTAATTTATCTATATATTTAGATAGTTATATACAAATTAGGAGTGATGGGAGTGCATTAGGACTCTTTTATATAGTATCTACGAGAGCCGTGCACAACTAACACCATTTCTTTTCGTTTTTTTTCTTCTTTTTTTTCAAATGACACGTGTCATTACGTTTAGGAGCCTTAGGTCATTGGTTTTAGGAGTCCATTCATTAAGGGCCCTCTTTTAATTACCTAAAGCAACGTCAAAATATATATTTTTTATTTTTTAAACTTGTGGGAAACCATCAGGAATCCCATTATCCATGTCCTAACTCGGATATTACCTAGGCAAATTTTTTATTTCCTTTGGCTGCCCAAGTAAAACACCCTTTGCCGCTTTTGGGCATTCGCCAAGACAAACAAACCCTTGGAAAATATATATATATATATATATTTTTTTTTTTCTTTCCCTCTCCCTCCTTTTTTTTATTTATTTATCAGACGCAACTCTATTTCCTTTGGAAGCTCGAGTGAGACTCCCTTTGCCGCCTTTTGAATTTACCAAGGCAAATCAACCTTTATAATACATATATATTACCATGTAGTACCTTCAAACAATTTTTTGTTTTCTTCAACCAATCTCACCATGTCTGTGAGTTCTCACAATTCCAGTCAAGAAAGTTTGGGTTCTGACAAATCTGAATCTGAATATACGGGAGAGTCAAAATCTACAAGTAGGACTCCTTTGTCGAAGAAGCCTAACCGACCCGGCCAATCCACCATCTCCCAAGACAACTTGATGCATATTCGCACAAAATATTCATTCTCTGCCGTTTTTTCATCTTCATCTCTCCTCCCAAAATGAAATTTTTTCTTCTTCTTGCCTAGGAGAGGTTTGCTTTTTCGAATCCGCATTTTCCCGTGGCTTGCGTTTTTCCTCTTCATCCCTTTGTCAGGGATTTGCTTCTTTATTTTAACATTGCCCCCTGTCAGCTTACTCCTAATGCTTGGAGAGTCATCATTGGGGTTTTAATCCTTTGGGAAGCTTGTGGTAACATAAGCATAACTGTCGATCAATTTATGTCCTGCTACAACCCCTAGTTTCATGGGAATTTCTGGTACTTTGCTCGTAGAGAAAAAGAGAAGGATCTTATTACCGGTAAACCTGATACTAGTAAGCACTGGAAAAAGATATTCTTTTTTGTTTCAGGTAAGGACTGGAGTTTTTTACCAACTGTAATTCTTCCCCAAGCTCTTCAATCCCCGAAGCTAAGACGGACTCAGATCCTTCCGGTGAGGTTTTTTTTTTTTTTTTTTTTTTTGTTGTCAAATATATATGTATGTATATGTATATAAATTTGTATTTGATGCGTCCAACATGCATGATAATTACTAATTACTAACAATTTCATTTAAATTGCATATATATTTATAATATATAGTTGAAACATCCCTTGTGAAGTAGTGAGAGAAAAGGAACCAAAAGTGTAAAACCATGCATAAATCTTATAATAATCAAAGGTACAGATTCCATCTTACAGAAGTCATCGCCTTGGGATTTTATTTATTTATTTTAGATATACCATACCATAAGGAATTATAGGAATCCAACTATGACTCACCCACCTCCATTATTATCTAGTGTCTAAGTTGATAGTTCTTTAATTTTTTATTATTCCCACTCTAGTTGGTTAACGGCCATGGTTGTTAGGATCGCGATTCTATGGAGTAGGATCTTACGATCCTACCTCCCATAATGATCCCAATCCCACAAAATCGCTCATGTGATAGGATCGGTAGGATCTTATGATCCTATTATGATTCTACTATTTGTATACAATTTTGAACTTTTTAGGCAAAAAAATTAATTTTGGGTTTGGGGGCTATCCATATAAAAGGGCAAAAAAAAAAAATAATTATACTTATTATCTAATAAAAACTAATAACCGGTCTAAACTTATTTTTAGTTTATACTTATCTATTGTAGATGCTGAAAAATGCACAACACAAGAATATAATGCTTTATTGATGATTTCTTTTTGTTTATATACATACTCTTTTTGGGCTTTGAGCTCATTAGGGCAACATTCCCTCACACATCATCCATTTTCACTTTTTTGCCACGTCACTAACTTATTCTCCAAGTTTATTCTAGAATATCTAAGAAATGGACTTTTCTCATCGGGCTTTTAATCACTTGTATTGGGTTAGCGGGCTAGATGCTTGATGGACCCTAATATTTTCACACGTACACATGCCCCTTCTTGGCTATGGGCCTTCAAGTGTGTCAAGCCCATAACAGAGAAAGAAAACGTGTGGGATGCGCATGTAAGGCCTTTGTCGGGTGACATGGCAAGGTCATTAAATGAAGGCAGTTGTCATCATTATTTGAATTTGAAATGCACAACCATCGTGGCCTTGATCTTCGCAATGGTGGTTGAGAGGACGGTTCGGTACACCGTTTAGTGCGAAAAGGGGATGGTTGGTATCCTCCATTAACTCCTATAAATACCTTTAATTTGGTTTCTTTGCAAACTTCTTTACTTTGTTATTTTGATTTCTCAGCAAAAGACTTCTCTCTGTAAACTTTTTCTCCACAAATATCTTCATCAAAATCTGCACTTGCTTCCTGGAAAACTCAGAGATTCTCGTCAAAGACTCGCCGAAATCTTCTTTTAGAGTAAGTTATTTCTTCCAACTTTTTTTACCTTTCTGTCACCATGTCCGGGAGCGACAATACCCGATCTGTTAGCGACCTCAATCTTTCTTTCGTTGACCATGATGCATCCCTCAGTTCCCCATCAGTTGAAGTGGTTAGGACAGTTAGATCTAGTCCTCCGGAGGTCTCCCAACGTATCAGTGTCGGTAGGGTTCCCGTTGTCACTGGTCCAGTTGGGGGTCGGGCAGATAGGGGATCCATAGTGCAAATTACTATTGACCCCTTGATAGCTGAGAAAAGGGTAGACGCAGTCTTGAAAAAGCTTGAGGTTCTTGATGGGGCAGTTATCAGGCACTACCCTAAGGATAAGGATTTTAGGATCGTTGAGGGGGTTAGGGATGACCATATCCTACTTTCCTCATATCATCTACAGATCCTTCGATTTCCAATTCACCATTTCTTCCTGATCACCTTGTCTACCTTAGGTCTGGCCCCACTTCAGGTTGGGCCAAACGTTTTTAGAATACTGGCCATGGTCTTGCTGCTCAATCGGGATCTGGGTCTGGACTTGGGTCTGGCCGAGATCCTATTTTCTTACAAGCTGCAGGATCAAAAAGATTATAAGGGGCGTTTCAATCTTTCTCCCTATCAGGGGAGAAAGATGTGTGATAGAGTTCAAAAATCTAGTAAGGGTTGGAAGAAGAGAATGATTTTGGTGAGCGAGAACTGGAGGCATCCCGATGTAAACTTCCCGATCCCCAAAACTTTTAGCCAATACCTGCTCCTTTCTTTCAAACCTTATCATTCAGGGGCATGCTTTTGTGAGGTGTGTGATGACAAGTTGGGGATGCATGTTTTAGGTTTTTTTAAGGTGCCCGCTAACAAAAAAACCCCATCTTATATCAGATTCTATTTTGACCTCCTCAAGTCCAAAGTTTGGGGTAAACCTCTAAGGATGTGTCCTGACTTCCTGACTAATGATGCTTTGCAGGAAATATCATCTAAATAAGTGGTCATCATGCTGGCAATTCCACAACCCAGCCTCAAAGGAAAACGAAAGAGGGCATCAGGCAATCCTACCATTTCGACTAACCCTTCGGGAACCGGATCCCCTTTCGTCAGTGAGGTCCCGACACCGCCCCCTCCAAGCGATGCACCACTCACTCCTTTTCTTCTTCCTTCTGGGGAGGAGAGTGTCTCTACCCCCACTTTTCTTACTCTTCCTTCCTCAGGGGCTGACGATGGTACTTCCGTATCAACTGGAGGCGGGGCTACCTTGCCATCTTCGCTTATGTCGGGCGCCACCCGACCCCATTCATAGAATGATCAGGTTGGGCATTCGGTGCTGCCTCGATTAACAATAACGGCCTCTCCCAGCATGCAAACTGAAATGGCAGCCTCTCCCAGTGAGAAAACTGAAATCGAAGCTGTAGCTGAGAAACCGGTTCCTTGGAATCTGAGAATAAGGCTCTCGGGTGGCGGGTTTTTGGTCGCCGGGAGTGAGACCATCAATGATGACATTGCTCTTCGGGAGATAGGTCTTTAGATTTGGACCCCAATTAACCGAAAGGCTATCTAGAAGGTGGACAGGAGTGAGTTGGCCTTGACTGGACCTGATATGGCAATGAAGGTAGTTTGTATGCAACTTGATCTTGCCTTGCATATGATTTCTTCTTGATTTATCAACTGATTGTGTAACACTTGTGTTTCTATGGCAGATGTTTTACCTGATCCAAACTTATAATTGAAAGCTTGAGGAAGACAGTAGGGCCCTCCGCCAATCAATAGAGTACCTGAGGCTAAAGGAGGAGGGTAGGAAGAAGACGACTGCCTTGCTGGTGACTGCTAACGAGAATCTGGAGGCTCAAACTGTGCGGGCTATTACCGCTGAGCATCAACTTCGGGAGGCTGATCAGAAGCTCAAAGAAATGGAGAAATCTCATCAGGCCCTCTTGGTGCGAAACCAGGAGCTGGTGACTGAGAATGAGGGCTTGAAGACTTCAAAGGAGTAGCTACTGAAGGAGAAAGTTGAGACTGAGAATCTTCTGGCCATGGAGAGGTTCAGGGTGGAGATGTGTCATCGGGGTGGCAACCAGATATACAAACGTTTCTGTGATACCTCCAACTACCGGACTGGGTTCAGTTGGCGGACTTGCTTCCAAAACTTCCAGAAACTTGTTGAGGAAAAGGACTTTATCTCAGTCGAGGAATTGGATGAGTCTCTTGGCATTGTTCCTCCTTACAAGGATCCGAAAGCAGGCCCCGATGACCTCCTCTTCTGTGAGTTTTTGGCTAAGCCTATTCCCGAATCTGCCTCAGTCTCTAGCTCCACTGTGTCTTAACTAGCTCTGGCTCCTGATCTCACTACTCAGCCCGATCCCTCTCGAACAAAGTCAAGCACGCAAGAGGGGGCTGTTACCAGGGCTAGTGATAGGATTGAGGAGTTTGGTCCTGAGTTCAAATACCAGAGGCAGAAGACTTAATATTTTTTCTCTGTTTCTTTTTGTATTTTGTAAACCTTGGCCACCAAGGCCCGTATTTAATATAAATATTTGAGACACTTTTAGAGCCAACTAATATGCTTTATCGGGCCCTTATTGTCATACTACTTCAGTTAATAATTCTTGTAAAATTTCGATCGCCTGTGGATCGATCAGTAATGCTTATTTCGAGATCTTAAGGCCATGAACACTTAGTCTATTTTTGCAGTCTTGACCACTTGTGGATCAGTGTTGTGTCTTCGGGCTCTTGAGGTCGTGCGAGAAGCATAACAATGCTTGGATAATTTTGTAAAACTTGGATCACTTATGGATCAGGTGTTGTGTCTTTCGGGCTCTTGAGGCCATGCGAGAGACATGACAACACTTAGTTTATTTTTACAATTTTGATCATTTGTAGATCAGTGTTGTATCTTCGAGCTCTTAAGGCTATGCGAGAGACATGACAACACTTAGTTTATTTTTACAATTTTGATCACTTGTGGATCAATGTTGTGTCTTCAGGCTCTTGAGGCCATGCGAGAGACATAACAATGCTTAGTTTATTTTTACAATTTTGATCACCTGTGGATTAGTGTTGTGTCTTCCGGCTCTTGAGGCCATGCGAGAGACATAACAACACTTGGATAATTTTGTAAAACTTGGATCACTTATGGATCGGGTGTCGTGTCTTTCGGGTTCTTGAGGCCATGGGAGATACATGACACTACTTAGTTTATTTTTGCATCAGTAATCATCTGTTAAGCTATCTTTGCCAAGAAAAAATAATTTTACTGATGTCAACTCAACTGATCTGGCATGAAGCCTTTTTACAAAAGCGAACAAAGTAAGGTAAAAATTGAATTGACCCGTTACGGGTAGTACTTTTTCAGGTAAGAGATGTTCTTGGAGTTCGGCTCCATTCTACCATTTTCGTTTCTGTGGACGCGATATGCTCCGTGCCCAATAACTTTGGTAATGGTGTACGGGCCTTCCCAAGGCTCATTGAGCTTGCCTACGAGTCCAATTTTTTGCCTAAGGACTATGTCCCCGACTTGAAACTCTCTTCTTTTGACTTTTGATTAAAATGGTTTCGGATATGTTATTGGTAGGCTGCCAACCTGATTCCTGCTGCGTTTCTTCTTTCATCCAACAGGTCAATGTCGTGAGCCAGATGCTGGTTATTAGGGCCATCTTCCTGGTGTGTTTTAAAATATTACTCGCTAGTGCACAAATCAAGTGTAATTTAGGTTATGCGAAAACGAGGTTGAACCCAAGGGAATGCTTTAAATAAACTTAATTAAACTCAAATTAATTTGAAACTAACCTAGTTTTTCAAAGTTTGTTTGTTGAAGTGATTTTTATACTAAACATGCAATATCAAAATACAAATAATTAAAGCGAGAATAATCGGGAAAAAATACTAAGGTTTCGGATTCCACCACCATTAATCCATAAAATTCTAATTAATCCTTTATCAATTCCAATTTTAGAGTAGCAATTAAAAATCAATCTTATTACTTTCTCAAGATTTAACAATAACGCACTAATAAAATATATTTTCAAAATATAAATTTTCCTTCGCTTTAAAGTGTAAAATTCTAAGTATCTTATGCAGGCAATTCAATGGATCACATAAGATCAAAGATTTTTACTTATAAAATTCTCAAATCCAAGCATGATTAATTGTGATAAGTATTCTTAACTACTATAAATAAATGATATTTATAGTGAAAGGAATTTAAAACAATTAATACTATGAAGCGAAAATCATAAGCATTTAAACCATACACATGGAAATTAATAAAAAACTAAAAAATAATTTATTTCATAAACGGTGGTTTCATCCTCAACCTTAGTTGAGGATTTAGTTACACATGCTTAAAAGAAAATAACAAAGTAAGAATAATAGAACCCGGAATTGAAGATGAAGTATTCTCCTATTTGCCCTCCCAACTCCCCTCTGCATCTGATTTGCAAATGTATATATAGGAAATTGAACGACCAACTTGGGCTTGGTAGTTGTCAAATTCAATGCTCCATTAATTTCCAGCCTTCAAATGTTGAATGTACTAAAGGTGGAGCAGCCAATCTTTGAAAATTAGGTTCCATCTTTGTCTTTATGCAACAGACTTTTGAGGCTTGCAAATCAATTCTCCAATTTCCCTATTGAATTGCAGCTTACAACCATGTACCTAAAGTCAACCAACTTGTCATTTTTTTTCTTTTCACTCACCTAACACCCATTCACATGTACACATATACATTTACTGCATTCTCCCCCACCAACTTTGAACTTCTTTTTGAAATCAACCCCTGCATGAAATAAAAATACATACATATGAAGACATTATGCTAGGTAAATTATTCTATTTTGTTCACTTATCATTATTACCCTTTTAAATTAGTTAAAATAAATAGGTTTACCTACTAACAAATATAAATTTTGGGTAAAATATGTATGCAAAATGGACTTATCACTTCCCAGGCTTGAGTCCTGAGGGTTGAAACTTTGATTTATGTGGGGATTACAACCTCATCACCATATGCCATGGAAAAGGGTGTTTCCCTGGTAGGTTGCCTGGGTGTCGTTCTATATGACCAGAGCACTTCAAGCAATTTTTCTAGCCATGTTCCATTGGCTTATTCAAGCTTTTTTGCTAGAGTGTCAAATATGGTTTGATTTGTCTTTTCGGCTTGTCCGTTCCCTTGTGGGTACCCGACCGATAACGTATTCTGATTGATGCCATGCTCGACGAAGAATGCCTTTACCTTCTGGTTGTCCAAATTTGTCCCATTGTCCATCATAATTGTTCTTGGTAGCCCGAATATGTATATTATGTGGCTCCAGATGAATTTGATGACATGGCTACTTTTAATTACTGAATAAGCTTCGGTTTCTACCCATTTCATGAAGTAGTCAGTAGCTAGAAGGACATAGGACGTTGATTGTATTACCTTCGGGAGTGGACCCACAATATCCATTCCCCATCGGGCAAAGGGGTGAGGGACCACGGTAGGGTGTAGGAACTCTGGTGGTTGATGGATAACATCTCCATGTATTCGACATACCTTGCACCTTCGGACATAGTCTTCAGTGTCCCGTGACAAGTAGGGCCAGAAGTATCCTTGGGAGAGTATTTTGTGAGCCAGAGATCTTCCTCCATGGTGGTTCCCGCATGACCCGTTGTGGATCTCCTCCATTACTGCCCTTGTTTTAGAGGGGGTTGCGCATTTTAAATACGGACCTGAGAATCATTTCTGATAGAGCTGCCCTCTTATGATTGAGTATTGGGCTGAGTTCATCCGGATCTTTCGAGCTTCAGCTTTATTCTCCGTGAAGGCCCCATGCCTGAGGTAGTCCATCATGGGATCCATCCAGCTGGGCTCTCAAGGTATAAGCATTGCATTCTCGGGTTCCTGGATGCTTGGTCTGACTAGGAAATTGACCAACACAACCCGGGTCAGGTCCTCATTAACTGAGGATGCTTGCCCGGCTAGGTGGTCAGCCACAGTATTCTCATTTCTCGGGATATGAGTGAAAGTTATTCTTTGAAAATGCTCTATTTCTTTTAACACGAGTGTCCAATAAGACTCCAGTTTTGCATCATATTCTCCTTTGATTTACCGGATGACTAATTGAGAGTCATTATGCATTGCTAAGACCTGGATCTGGAGGCTTTTGGCTAACCTCAAACCAGATATGATTGTTTCATACTCGGCTTCATTATTGGTGGATGGGAACTGTAGTCGCACTGATATATGGATACGGGTACCATCGGGTGTCTGGATCTCTAAGCCAACCCCTGACCCGTTTGAAATGGCTGACCCGTCCATAAATAGCTTCCAAGCATCTGGCTCGTGTTGCTGATCGGTCTCTTTAGTTTCCTTCTCAAGTAAGAAGTCTATAACTGCTTGACCCTTGATGGAGACCTGGGGTACGTAAGTTATATCGTAAATGCCTAATTCAATGGCCCACTTTAAAATTCTGCCAGAAAACTCAAGTTTAGACATAATGACCCTAATTAAAGTATAGGTCGAGACAATGATTGGATGTGCCTCGAAGTAATGCCTGAGTTTCCATTTTGCATTTATCAGTGATAACACCAGTTTCTCTTGATTGTTCTATCAGGTTTCAGCATCTGCTAAGGATTTGCTTGTGTAGAAAATAGGCATCTGCAATCTCCCATCCTCCTTGATGAGGGCTACACTAATTGAAATGGAGGATGTTGCCAGATAAAGGTACAAGAATTCATTAGGTTTCAGTGTGGTAAGGATTGGGGGCTTGGCCATGTACTCCTTCAATTTTGAGAGGGCCATGGATTGTTCTGGACCCCATACCTCACATTTCCTTGCCTGAAAGAATGGTCTGCATCGATCGGTAAGTATTGAGATGAATCTGCTAAGGGTGGCCTCTTTTCTAGTCAGGACTTGAACATCCTTATAAGTCTGGGGTTCCTTCATTTCTATCAGTGCTTTGACTTGTGTCGGGCTAGCCTGAATTCCAGTCTGATCCACAATATATCCCAGGAACTGTCCAGATGACACGCAGAAAGAACATTTTCCGGGTTGAGTTTCATTCTATGACTCCTGAGGGTATCAAACATTTGTTGTAGATGTCCTAAATGGTCCCCTTTCGCTCTGCTTTTGACCACAGTGTCGTCGATATAAGACTCGATCACAATGCCCATCATCACTTTAAAGATCTTGTTTACCAATCTCTGGAAAGTAGCACATGCATTTTTTAAATCGAAAGGCATAACTCTAAAACAGTAAGTACCTGTTTTGGTGATGAAGGATGTCTTTTCTTCGTCGATCGAGTTCATTTTTATCTGATTGTACCTTGAGTATGCATCCAGGAAAGTCAATCGCTCATAGCTAGTGGTAGTATCCACCATCTGATCAATTTTTGGCAAGGGAAAGTTATCCTTCGGGCATGCCCTGTTCAAATCAGTAAAATCAAAACAAACTCTCCACTTACCATTCTTTTTCTGGACAACCACGATGTTGGCAAGCTAATCGGGATATCTCACTTCCCTGATGAACCCGGCTTGGAGCAATCGGGATACCTCTTCTGCTATGATTTGGTTCCTGTAGGTTCCCATGCACTTCTGCTTCTGCCTGATTGGCCTTACATTAGGGTCAACATGTAGGGAGTGCTGGAAGACAGCAGGATCAACATCGGGTATATCTGTGTGTCCCCAAATGAAGACATCAGATTGGGTCAATTCTTTTAATTCATAATCAGTAAGGTTGGTACTAGCATATGTGACTCTTTCGGGCTTATCGGGTATATGGATATAGGTTGTAAAGGTTCGACCACGACTGGGATACCCGAATCCCCGTCATTTAATTGCTATTTAGGACTTGGACCCCGATCTTCGGTGAGGATCTCCTTCGGGCTTTTCACTTTCTTGATCTCTTTTAGGGTAACAACATAATTCCTTTGTAGCCACCTGATCTCATTTGATATCAATGACGTCAAACCCATTCGTGCCTATGCACCTCATCATCTGATGTAGGGTTAAAGGTACTCCCTATATCCTGTGGATCCATCCCCTTCCCATGAGCAAATTGTAAGATGGCTTCATATCCACTATGACAAAAGTTTTCAGCAGGGTCCTTTGAGCAGCGAATACTGGTAGTTGGACTTCCCCAATGGATTCAACTTGTTTCCCGTCGAATCCCTTAATAGGACTGTAAGAGGTCACAACTTCGCTTGGATTGATTTCGAGCTTCTCGAAGGCCCATTTAGTGATGATGTTCGCACTGCTCCCTGGATCAATCATGGCATGCTTAACAAGGCAGTTGGCTACCATCAACGTAACAACCAGTGGGTCATCATGAGGGGTCTGGACGTTCTAAAGGTCTGCAGTAGAAAAAACAATATGCGTTACCCCTGTCCTGTGATGGACTTCCCTCAGCTCGTTGAGTTTCCTTATTTTTTGGGCTCAACACAGTTGGCTCCTTCTGTCTCCATTGAGGTGCCCCCCCCCCCCCCCCGAGAATCATATTGATAATTCTGACTCGCTGTGTTCTGCGGGATTTCAAGGGGCGTTGGGTGCATGTTGATCGGTCTTCGGTCTGTCCCTCTGGATGTAATCCCAGAGCTCACCTCGAAGTATCATTGCCTCCACCTGGCGCCTGAGATTTTGGCACTCGTTGGTGAGGTGCCCGAAATCACAGTGGAAGGCACAGTGCTTTGACTTATCCCTTTGATCCAAAGGTTGTCTGATTGGTGGTGGTGGTTGGAAAATTCCTCTGGCTTTTGTCTCCTGGTAAAGCTTGCTAAGGGTGACCCTCAGGGGAGTCACTTTATCTTCAAACCTATGACGTTTCACTGGGTTCGGGGCTGAAGGACCCGAGGTACTTGGGCATTTTCAGTCAGCTGCCGGTTCTTTCGATCAGGCTTCAACACTAACCAAGGCTGCCCTCTTCTTCTTAATAGCCTTTTCCTCTTCTATCCTCAAATACCCTTGTGCCCTAGAGTTTAACTCCTCAATTCCCAATGGTGGGCGTTTCACCAAAGACTGATGAAACTTAGTTTCAGGAATCAGGGCCATTCGGAAGGCTTCGATAGCAGAGTGCTGGTTATAATTATCGATGGAAAAAGACTCAACATTGAATCGGGATAGGAAGCTCTTCAGGGATTCTCCTTTCTCCTGGATTATCGTGAAGATGTAGGATATAGTCTTCTTCTGTCTCTTATTCCTGTAATACTGGGCGACAAAGAGCTTTGTGAGCTTTGTGAGCTGTTGCCAGCTGTCGATTGATCTGTGTGGTTGCTTTCTGAACCACAGTAGGGCTGTATCGGTGAGACTTATGGAAAATACCTTACAAAACAAGGCCTTATTCTCGGCATACATGGTCATTTTCTGATGAATCTGATAAACGTGTTCTTCGGGATCCTTACTGCCATCATAAGGGGTAAACCGGGGCATGACAAACTTCTTTGGAAAGGGCTCTTGGGTTATTCCTGGAGTGAACGGTGACTGGATCAACTCAATGGAGGCCTGAACGGCCAGATCGTCGGTAGACTGGGTCCTCAAATCTCTCAAAACCTTAATCTGGAACTCGACCATCATGTGCTGGAGCTTTTGGGGGGTCAAGGCCTCATCGGTGATGGGGGCCTTGCCAAGGTAATGAAAGGATTCAACATGCTCCTCTACCCCGACACCATCCTCCTGGTCCTGAGAATGGATGGGTGTTGTTGGGGGAACGGGTGGAAGAGCCATCCTCGCCATAAGCTCCATGTTCTGCTTCTCCAGAGCTTAGCTCCGTTCCTCGGCGGCTAACAGGCGTTGCAGGATCTGTTAAATGGTCTGAGAACCATCTGCCTGGCTATCTCCGGTGGTCAGAGCATCCGCTTGAGAATGATTTACCGGCATGATTGCTTGGAGGGTGAAAGAATAAGATAATCATAAAAAGAAAGGTCAAGATGAGTAAAAACAAGTTCAACTATCGAGA
The DNA here is from genome assembly GCA_963922005.1 of Cornus suecica. Taxonomy (NCBI): domain Eukaryota; kingdom Viridiplantae; phylum Streptophyta; class Magnoliopsida; order Cornales; family Cornaceae; genus Cornus; species Cornus suecica. The sequence continues at coordinate 63,852,021 of OY998241.1, read as the reverse complement.
TGGGAAGATGATCACAGATCTGGAAGGTGAAGATGAATCACAGATCTAGGATTAAGAGATGTTTCCCATAAACGGCACCAATGTGAAGATGTTAAAAAATGCACAACACAAGAATAAAATGATTTATTGATGATTTCTTTTTGTTTATATACATACTCTTTTTGGGTTTTAAGCCCATTAGGGCAACATTCCCTTACACATTATCCATTTTCACTTTTTTGCCACATCACTAACTTATTCTCTAAGTTTATTTTAGAATATCTAAGAAATGGGCCTTTCTCATCGGGCTTTTGATCACTTGTATTGGTTTAGCGGGTTAGATGCTTGCTGGGCTTAGATGCATGATTGACCCTAATATTTTCACATGTACATCTATACTTTTTGTATTTATCTATTATTTATTGTCTCTAATCCATATCTATAGTTACTTAGTTATAAAAGTCTAACATATTTTAATTATTTTTAAATTTTCATGTGTTTTAAAATACAGAAAATGAGTTTTTTTTATTATTAAAAGTATTGACGGTAAATATTTTGTTATTTTTTGTTCTTTACTTTATATTACTTAATAAAAACCAAGAGGTTTAACAAATTTTCAAACAGAGTTGACTTTATCTAAACGAGTACATGTTAATATATATATCCACTCATGGATAAGAAATTTGTAAACTAATTTATTGTTGCACTTTTGCAGTATTTTAATATATATATATATATATATATATATATATATATATATATATATAAATTTTGATCTTTTTAATTATGATTCTTTGTAACTTTTTTTTTTTTCATTTTTTACAAAATTATGTATATAATATCATAATATTTTATTTTCTCTTTTTAATTATGATACGTACATTTTGCATGTGACTTTTATTACTAGTACTAGTCTAAAAGTGTGAGAGGTTAGGAATATTTCCAAACTTTCTTTGAAATTTTTTTTTAATTAATATGCATTAATTGAGGTGTAACTCTAATTGGTATTTCAAAAGACATAGATTAAAGAAATATAAAGTAATACTATATGATAGACCAAACTTGTGTAGTTACTAAAAAGGAAAAAATGGGACTTAATTATTCTTATGCAATTAGTTATTATGTTTAAAATGATTAAAAATAATAATAATTAAAGTCTATCAATAACTCTTTAATCTTAATTTTTTTAAAATCTAAGCCTTTATATTAATTATGTAATAATATACAAATTCTATTTAAAAATAATAATGCAATAGAAAATTAAACTTGTATATTATTTGTGTAAAACTTCACAAAATCTATTTTAAAAGTTGTAATTCACATTATCTTGATTATTTTTATACATTAATTAATATTTTTAAGATTAATAAGAGAATGTAATTAAGACTATATGTAGATAATCCTTGTAATATTTCCAAAATTAATTTTAGGGTTATGTTTTTGTTTATATTTGATATTTTGAGTATATTTTTGTTCTATTATAAAGATATCATGATTTAAGGAATTAATTTGAACAATTTTTATAACAATGTGGTAGAATCTTACGATTCTACTTACGATTTTATGATCTCGATCTTATAGACTCTCCAATGATCCTACCTAGGATCGCGATCCTAACAACCTTGTTAACGGCACAACATCTCCTTGTGTTATTAAAGGATAATACTTGGGTCCTCCCCGGGGAGGATGAGTTGGTCCTCCCCTCTTACTTGACTCAATCAATTTAAGACACGTGGCTAATGTTAATTGAAAAATATAAATGGGTATTACCCATAATTTTATTGATTCTAACTTGATTTGAAAATTTCTTTTTTTCCCCAACTCTAATCTCTTCACTGTTATCATCATTAACCCCATATTTTCTGCTCTCAGGTATAACACATCAATTCCAAATCCCCAAGTATATATATATATATATATATATATCCATACATCATTAACAGTAAGTTGAAGCCCAAAACCCAAACTGTAGGGAATGAATTTTTTAAGCTAATATAAACAAGAAGCGAGACTGTATTCACAAATGTGTGTATCTATATGCACATACATATATATATATATATATATATATATATGTGTGTGTGTGTGTGTAAAAAAGAGAAGATAGAAGAAAATGAAAGAGGTGTTGTCCGGTGGGTGAGGTTGAGAAGCTTGGGTGAAGTTAGGGCATGAAAAATGTCATAAACTTCTTTTTAAATCCAAACAGAGATGATTGAAATAAAGTCCCAATGATGAATAAAAGGGGGGAAGTGAGAAATCTGAAATTTATGAACATAGTTTAAATTGAATAGGCAAGATGAAGTGATTAGATTGTAAAAAAATAGGGAAAAAAATTCAGATTTGGTTAGAACCCATAAAATAGTGGGTTCTACCCATCTATATAATATAATTAATATTATCCACGTGTCTTAAATTGATTAGCCCAAGTAAGTGGGGAGGGCGAACTTCATCCTCCCTAGGGAGAACCCAAGTATTGTTCGTTATTAAATTAGCTATCAGACTGATAACTAAAATTCCTTCCAACTTTATAGGGGAATGTTTATTGAATATAATTTTGAGTTTATAAAATATAACGAGTATAATAAAAAAATTATAAGGGATCACCCACAATCACAATCCTATGGCGATTTATATTCCCTTTATTGTGGAAGTTCACTTGGACTGCCTTTGTTGCCTTGGGAATTTCCTAAGGCTAACAGTATTATTATATTATTATTTTTTATTTTTTTTTATATGTTTATTAGTTATTTACTTAAGAAGCTGTTTGTAGATTTTAAGAAGACACCCACTCTTTCTGAGCCAGAATTATCGTGTGTTAAGAAAGCATTCCTCTATCCACAGTTAAAAATAAAATTCGACATACTCTTGCAGACGAGAGCATGAATTTATATGGCTTAATGTTGAAACCTAAACCTAATCATGTTCCATCGAACTAAGGTATATATATATGTTTTTTATAGACTATTATATTTATTTTATAAGAATATATATAATTTTACTTCTTTTTTTTACTGGTATTCCTACCCTTTGTACGCATGAATAAGGAAAGCAACAACCTCCTTTTTTGAGGCTTGAGGAAGTCTATCGACAAAGGGATTTTTGCACAGGCAAAGAGCAATAATCTACCATCAGGGAGTTTGGGTAAACCAATTAACAAAGGGATCCTTGCTCAAGCTCGGAATAACATCTCCTTTTTAGAGTCTGCCTCCAAAAAGCAAAAAGTGGGGGAAGTTAATATGAGTAATACCTCTACCCCAAGTTCCTCTGTCCAGCTTGCTCCTGCAAGCTTAGGCTTTAGTAGTTTCGCAGAATCTCCTAAGGGTTTTGGTGGGGCCGGTACTTCTCCTATTCAAATTCCTTACCAAACTTCCGTGATTAGGACTTTTAATAAATTTAGGGATACCTATGATAATATATATCAAGATCTCCAGAAAGATAAGCTTGTGATACTAAAATCCATATTTGAAAAGAAACTCTCGAATAAATATTTTCATCTACTAGGCATGGTAAGGACAAATATAATATTTATTCTTTTTTTCTTACATCTGAATTTTTCCAGGTGCTCCACTTATAATGGATCTAATTTCTAGAGCCACTACCGAAGAAGCTCATGTTCAGAAAATTCAGAGGCTTAATTCAAAAATCCCTCTCTTAAACAGAGATATGGAAGGGATTTTGTAGCAGTAAAGGAGAATCTTATTAGGAGGGATGAAGAACTCAAGAAAGCACAAGATAAACTTGCAATAACTCAAGCGACATTCAAAGAGGAGAAATAAGTGCTTAAATCTAAGAGATCTGATGATCTTGCTTATGCACAGTCAACTACTATTGAATACTTCAATAAGTCAATTGAACTTCAAATTCTCAAAGTGCAAGCATATTGTGAGGGATTTGATGTATGCTAAGCTCGCGCAATTTCTGGCCACCCACACTTAGACTTTTCAAAGTACGAAGTAGAGGCCACTGATGAAGAAAATGCTTCAGATAGTTGAATAGTTATTTCCTTTAGTAGTTGGTTATTTATTTCATTTATTATGTAGTCTTCACTCGGCCAATTTTTTTAAATAAAAAACTAATTCTTTTTACGAGCTTCACTTAGCTCATCCCTTTTATTTAAGGAGTAAAATTTATTTTTTTATAATAAGGTTTGTCGGTTGACCATGGAAACCCAATTGAGTATGATACACAGAAACAAGTTAGAGAAATAATATTTCTTTTATTCAAGGAAACTAGTCATCTTACAAAAAGAAAGTAGAATCAAACAAGTGACTTGGCTTTATTCATTAAACTTCTCCATTTAAGATGAAGATTGCCAGTCAACATAAATAACTACTGGTAATAATTTCGTAGGTGTTCGACATTCCATGGATGTTCAAGTTGTCTTCCTCCCAGTGTCTCCAACCAATATGCCACTGACCTGTTTGTCTGTATGAGTCGATAAGGTCCTTCCCATTTTGCCCCCAACTTGCGGGTACCTTTATCTTTAATAGCCAAAGTGACTTTTCATAGTACCAGATCACCCACCCGGAAGCTCCGCTGCTTAACTCGGGCATTGTAGTATCTTGTCATCACCTGCTGATACGCCGGAGTCCTTATCTGAGCTTGCTCTCTTTTCTCTTTAATCAAGTCCACGCTTACTTGTTGTTCCAAAGTATTCTGGGTTGGGTTATAATGTTCAGCTCTAAAGCTAGCAATCTTGGTCTCCACTAGTAGGACAACCTCACTTCCAAAGGCTAATATGAAGGGATTTTATCCCGTAAGAGTCTTCATTGAAGTTCGGTAAGACCATAAAACTCCCGATAACCGTTCTGGCCGTAAATATTTTGCCTTATCAAGGCGAGTCTTGAGCATTGTCAATGTTGTCCGGTTGGTCACTTTTGCTTGTTCGTTGGCTTGAGGATGACCTGGAGAGGAGTAATGGAGTTTTATACCAAGTTCGGTACAAAAGTTAGTAAACACACTTCCTTGAAACTGCTTGTCATTGTTAGTGACGATCACCCTGGGAACTCTAAATCTGCAAACAATAGACTTTCAAATGAAGTTTTTAACGTTCTCTTTTTTAATTTTGGCTAGTGGTTCTGCCTCCGCCCACTTTGTTAATAGTCCACTGCCACTATGGCAAACTTGGTATGTCCTTTGCCTTTTGGAAAAAGCCCAATGAAATCCATCTCCCATTGAGCAAATGGCCAAGGTCCTAACATAGGGGTGATCTCTTCCGGAGGTTGTCTTGGGATGTTGGAAAACCTTTGACATTTGTCACATTTTTTCACAAAATCAAGTGCATCCCTCTGCATAGTAGGCTAAAAATACCCCTGTCTCACTGCTTTATAGACCAACGCCCTTCCACCAATATGATTTCCACAAAGACCTTCATGTATGTTTTTGAGGATGTAGTTTACCTCTTCTGTAGAAACGCACCGCAAATATGGAAGGGAAAATGATTTTTTGTAGAGTACTCCATTAATAAGAGTGTACCTGACTGCCCTCATTCTCACCCTTCGTGCCTCTGTTTAGTATGTTGGCAGCTCTTCATCTTCTTTGTATTTGATAATGGGTTGCGCCTATTCCATCACTTCAATAACTTGCTGAACTTCATGCGATTCGTCTCTTACGCAATGATTGGGCCGCTCAAGTGTTCTACCAGTATAGATTTTTCTTCTTCTGTTGTAACCAGTCTGGCGAGGGCATCTTCTTGTTGATTATTTTCTTAAGGGATATGCTAGATATAAAAATCTTGAAACTGGCATTTTATCTCACCTATCTTCCGGAGGTAGGTTTTCATCTTTTCATCTCTGGCTTCATATTCCCCTTAAACCTGCCCAGCAACAAGTTGAGAGTCAGTGTGAGCCTTCAGTTGTTTATCCCCAAGTGCCTTCGCCAATCTTAGCCCAGCCAGCAAGGCTTCATACTCCGCTTCATTGTTCATCACTTTGAAGTCAAACCTAAGAGCATACTTGATAACCTCTCCCTCGGGAGAGATAATCACCAACCCAGTTCCACTAGCTTGTGTATTGGCTGATCCATCTACATATAATGTCCAAACAGGTTCTCTCTCTGTCTTTTTGGCAAAGTCACAACCATCTCTTGGAGAGGGAGTGAATTCTACTAGAACATCTGCGATCACTTGGGCTTTGATGGCAGTTCGTGGTCTGTACTAAATATCAAACTCTCCAAGTTTTATTGACCATTTCATGAGTCGCCCTGATGTATCTGGTTTGTGAAGGACTTGTCTAAGCGGTTGGTCTGTTAGCACAATGATGGTGTGCGCCTGGAAGTAAGGTCTAAGTTTTTTGGCCGTGATAACTAAAGCAAAAGCCAACTTCTCATTCCTCAGGTTCCTTACCTCTACTCCTCTAAGTGCCCGACTGGTGTAATACACCAGTTTCTAGGATCCATCTTCCTTTTGAAACAATGTCGAGCTCACTGCCCACAGAGAAATCATCAGATAGATATAGTTATTCTCCTAGAATTGCATATGATAAGAGCAAGGGTGAGGTGAGATACTCTTTAAGATCTAAGAAAGCCTGCTCGCATTCTGGCATCCACTAGAAAGCCTTCTTATGAACATGAAAGAAAGGCAAACACCTATCAGTTGCTCGAGAGATTAGTTTGTTCAAGGCTGCAATCCTTCTGGTCAACCTCTGCAACTCTTTAGTTGACGACGAAGACATCATATTGAGAATCGCTTGAATTTTTTATGGGTTGGGCTTCAATACCCCTTCTGCTCACCATTTAGCCAAGAAACTTTCCTGAAGATACTCCAAAGACACATTTACTTGGGTTGAGTTTCATGTTGTGAATTCTAAGAACTTGAAAATTTCCTGTAGATCCATCATGTGATCAACTTTCAGGCTCTTTACCAGCATGTCATCCACATATACCTCCATATTTCTACCAAATTGATCTTTGACCATCGAGTTGACAAGTTTCTGGTATGTTGCACCAATGTTCTTGAGCCCAAAGGGCATTACTTTATAGCAGTATAAACCTCTTTCGGTTACGAATGATGTATTTTCTCTGTCAGGAACATGCATGGGAATCTAGTTGTATCCTGAATACATATCCATGAAGTTTAATAGCTCATGGCCAACCATTCCTTCCACCATCATGTCAATCCTAGGCAAGGGGAAATTGTCATTGGGGCATGCCTTATTTAGATCTGTAAAATCTACACATAGTCTCCACTTGCCATTGGATTTCCTCAGCACCACATTAGCCAGCCAATCTGGATAGTCGACCTTTTGGATAAAGCCAACCTTAAGGAGTTTATCAACTTCTTCAGAGATTGACTAGTTCCTTTCTGCGGCAAAGGTTATTTAGTTTTGTCTGACAGGTTTGTAGGAAGGGTCCACATTCAACCGATGCTCCATAGTGGCTGGATCAATACCCGACATGTCTTCATGTGTCCAGAAAAAGACGTTTTAATTTTGTTTGAGGAATTCTATAAGTTCATTTTTTAGGTATGAGGGAATGAGAGACCCTATGCTCACTTTCTTTGCAGGACACTCCCTATTCAAACTGATTTATTGTAGGTCTTTAGTTGGTTTAGCTCACTCTTGCTTCTTTTCATCTACCTCTCCGATAACTAAGGTCTCTTATTGTTTTCCTTGTCTGAGAGATATAGTGTAGCACTCCCTGGCAATGATCTGGTCTTCTCTCAATTCACCCACACCGTGCTCTGTTGGAAAGTGCATTAAGAGATGATAGGTTGAAGTCACCGCTTGGCATTTAAAGTGGCTCTTCCCAATACCACGTTGTACGCAAATGGACAATCAATGACTAATAACTCCACCATCACTGTAATCCTTCGTGGGTTGGTTCTGACCGTCACTGGAAGGATAACTGTCCCCAGTGGGTACACCTTGTTTCCTGAGAATCCCACCAGTGGTGATCTGGTAGGTTTTATCTTTTCACGGGTGATTCTTATTCTGCTGAAGGTATTAAGAAAGAGGATATCTGTAGAGCTACCATTATCTATCAAGATGCATTTTATATTGTAGTTGGTAATCACTATAATGACAATGAAGGGATTATCATGGGGCTGTTGAATTCCCCTTGCATCTTCATATAAAAACGTGATGACAGGTTCTTCAAGGCGTAGTATTTAGGATGGAGTTGGTACCCCTACCTCAAAAATTTCACACGGTCCTAGTAACCTCATAGCATGCACCTTGCTAGCTGAACTGGACTCACCATCACCTGCATAACCGCCAGCGATAACTCTGATTTCTACCACGGGTGGTTGCTCTGCAGAACGGTTGTCTGGAACTCCTCTTGAGGGGTTTGTGACATCCCTGTTATTCTTGGTGGTAAATCTTTTCAAGTGACCTATTCGAATCAGACCCTTAATCTGGTCCTTGAGGTCAATACAATCCTCTGTAGTATGCCTATGGTAACGATGAAACCTGCAATACATGTCACAGGGCCTACTTGCAGGGTCTGACTTCATCTTTATTGGCCATTTCAGGGGCGAATCATCTTGAATTTGCAAAAAGACTTGATCTATAGGCATGTTCAAGGGGGTATAGTTGGCATACCCATCAGTGCTACTGTAGCGAGGTGTTCTCTCATTCTGGAAAATAGATGATTTTTTTGTATTTGGCATCCTTCTCATCTTTGATGCCCTGAGTTAGTCTTTTATTATTATCGGCCTTTTTGTCTTCGGTCTCTTTTCCTTTTCAGGCATTCAAGGAAACTTCAGCATTCATGTGCTTTTGGGCTCGAACCAACAACTGCGCCATGGTGGAGGCAGGTTCCTTAGCAAATGAGAACAAGAATCTGGAAGTCTGTCAGCCTCCCATAAAGGCTGTCAATGCCACTTTATCGTTTGCCTCTTCTACTTATCACATCTGAGTATTGAATCTAATGATGTAATCTCTAAGAGATTCTCTCTTTTATTATTTCACTGTAAGCAGGTAAGTGGCTGGCCTCATTTGCCTTTGTCCAGCTATGAAATGTCCCATAAATTCCTTGCTCAACTCCTCAAAGGCCATAATGGATCCTGTTTTGAGCTTGTTGAACCATACTCGTGCTGAACCTTTGAGCGTTGTAGGAAAAATATGGCACATAATGATATCTGGTATAACATGCAGGTGAATAAGTACTTAGAAGGCCTCCAAATGGTCCAGAAGATCTCTAGTTCTATCAAAACTTCCAATTGTGGGCATCTTGAACTTATCCGGAAGAGGGCACTGCAAGACAGCAATGCCAAATGGCAGGTTGGTCATATAAACCAAATCCTCTATGGTAGTAGAACCCTTTCCTCTCACTGAGATCCTGGATCTGTTGGTCAATGTGAATAACTTCCTCCATCTTCTCATCAATACAATTTGTCATGTTTTCTTGAAGTCAAGAATTTTGTGGAGGCGAAGGGGGTAGATCTCTGCGTCAATCTCCAATCTGACTTTGCTCTGCCTCTTGGTCCTTCCTTGGGAGATTACTATCTCCTCATTCTACATTCTCGACTTGGTCATCTAGGTTAAGGGGATTCTGGTGTTTATCCGGCATAACTTTATGAGGAGATGGGTAGGCAGTGAGAGTCAGCCGCTGCAGAATCGTCACATTTTGTTGGATAAAATGGTCCCTCCCTTGATGCAAGGCTTAGACCTGTCGTTCTAACGCTAAGATGCGTTCATGATTGTTTGGGTTGCCCGGGTGTTCCCCAGACACTTCCCTTTGACCAGAGACCTGCGCCGATGGTTCCCCGCCGGCAACTAACCCAAATCTCAACACCACCATGATTTATTAGGTAACTAGACGGTTCCCACAGACGGTGCCAACTAATGAAGGGTATTTTTGCATGATCTGGAATGACATCGTACCCTACAAAATAAAGTAAGGTCACTTGGTGGCACCGGTGTGATGCCGGCCAAAGACCTTCCGACAGTCAAGTTAGTGTTTGGCAAATCCACACTCAGAGTAAATGACTTAAGAGTTGAAGTATCTTTTTCGTGGTACCTTTTCCTTGGCTGGTTAGATATTTATAATGGTCTCCCATTGAATAGTTGCGATAGTTGATCCGTGTAAATCTTAACCGAGTTGATCTTGTGAAATCTCAACAAAAAATTCAAATTCCAACAACCCTATGCTAGGTTAACCACTTAAGACTCCCCTGGTCAACATGGGTGGTCAAACCCTAATTAATTGTTCCCTATTAGTTATTAATCATAATTAATATTACCCATCAAGGATTTATTGTTCTCCACTCCATTTAGGATTTCTTGTTCTCCACACTTTTTCTCCTTATATATATGTGTTAATTCTATTGTAACATTCATATTGTTCAATACAAAATTATTTTATATTTTCTTCTTCTTTTATCTCTCTTTTTATTATTATAACAGGTATCAGTGGTAAAAGATACAAAGGCAAAACCTTTGGTTATGTACCATGATGTTTGAGAATTGCTTGAAACGGTTGTTGTCTGTATTCCATAGCATTATCAGATCAATTTTTTTTAATATTTCTAGAATACTGGGTGGAAATCATTTTAGTAAAATCATGAAAAAATTGAAGTAATTATGAACAAATTTCAATAAGGAATATCCATGTAAATCGAGAATAATCATCTACAAAATTAACAAAATATCGTAATCCACCCATAGTAGACATGGGAAAAGGTCCCAAAACATCATAATGAACAAGATCAAAAGGAGAAGAAGCAAATGACTCACTGTTATTAAATTGTAAAGGAGGTTGTTTGCCTAATTGACATGAAAGACAATCAAAAGACTCATTTTTAACCTGCCCTAACAAACCCTTAGAAGCGATAGTTTTGATACGAGACACTGATGCATGACCCAACCGGGAATGCCATAACTCAAGGGTAGGAGAGAGACACCATGTAGATGCTGCATTGTTATTTGATGATGGTAAATGTAATGAGGTAAGCTCAAATAGTCGATCATTTTTACGGTCAATCCCAATGATCTGACCTGTTCGAGGATCCTGCACAATACAATCATTATAAAAAAAAACAACATTTAAACTGAGTTCAGTCAATTGTCCCATAGATAAAAGATTAAGAGACAAATTTGGAACAAGAAAAACATCAGGAATCGACAAATTGGACTGAGAAATAGTGTCTATATGACTAATGGCCATAGTGGAGCCATTAGCAGTGTGAATGACAGGTGAATGAGATAGAGAATAATGATTGGTGAGCAAAACATATTGAGATTGATTGTCACTTTGTTCGTCAACATCTTCTACAACATACTTTACAGTTGCAATCTGTCTCCTTTGAAGATCAGCTTGCTGATATCTTCACTAAAACTCTTTCTCCTGGCCGATTTCAAGAGCTTATATCCAAACTCAAGCTGACTTCATATCACCCACCTTGACTTTGAGAGGGGGGGGGGGGGGGGGGGGGGGGGGGGTTAGAATATATTAGGGCTTGAGCCCATTTAGATATCACAACATACTTTAGATAACCGAGTTTAGTCAATTGTCCCATATATATATATGTGTGTATTAACTTTATTGTAACATTCATACTGATAAATACATAATTATTTTATGTTCTCCTTTCTTTTATCTCTCTCTCTCTCTCTCTCTCTTTATTATTCTAACAATATTATAAACCCAGACTAGGATGATATCATGTAAACTACTAACATGCATGAGTATTGCGGAGAGCTAATTGGCGAAGGAGGTGTATTTACATGCACGGTGGTGAAATCATCATACGTCGTGTATACCTCTTTCAGTGATTGATTGAAAGTATCACGTACTCCCTCTGTCCCAAATTATAAATCTTTTTTGGGAAATTTAATTTTTTAAGATGATAACTTTAATTGTTGTGATAGTGAATGAAAAATAATTTTATCCTTGGCACCACCAAGTGATGTGATGATTTGTAGTTTAGATATTTTAATACTTGAATTCTTGAAAGTTAATTTGACAAATTGACTAAATAAAGTGCATTGACTTTTTCATTGAGACACTTAGCATGAGTAACATATAATGAGAGTACTAACAATTTTCACATGTCTGCAACCCAATGACTTTTATCTTAATTTCGGCCACCGGCTATTAATTAATACATTTTTTTAAGAGTAAATTTCACTCACACCCCCTGAAGTTTGACACTATTTCAGTGATATGTAAGTTTTGATTTTAACTTTCATTAACACCCCATTCTAACTTTACACTCTTAATATTGAGTGAAAAGACAATGTTACTCATAATATTTTATTGGGTAAATTACATAAACCTCTCCTGAACTTTGATCTAATTACAAACAGTGCCCATAACGTTTCATTATTATCAATTACGTCCCTTAATGTTTGTTCCGTTGTAACATTTTTCCCCTTCATTCGAAGTCAATGTTGGAAATTACCCTATTTGGTCAAAGAACTAATTTTTTGGGACTGAAAATCCTATTTTACCCTTATTATTAGTTTGAATGTAATTGAATGAAAATAATATACTTTATAAATATGGAAAATAAATCAAAATCCCCCATTGACGGTTTGTTTATTGTCAATAAAAACTTCATCTAGAACCCATGACTTCACTCATGTTGTGTATCATTTTACATATATAATGATACAAGAACAAGGCTCTCCTTCTCTTCATGAACTCTCTTTGCCAAATAGGACTTTCAATTTCTCTCTTTCCTATCCTTGTCTTCATGGCTCTTTGTATAGAGAAAAATTTGTAATCCCAAACACAATTTCTTCTTCAAATCCTAATTTTTGGAATCAAACCCTAGCACCCCCAATCCTAATTTCTTCTTCAAACCCTAATTCCCTTATCTTCTTCAAAGTCAAATCCCCAAACCCTAATCTTCTTCAAACCTAAATAGGATTTATTTTTTGTTTATTTTCTTGATGTCGATTTCGTTCTCGACCTCATTTTCCAGCGCGGCAAAGCCGGAGGAGCGCAGGGTGGAGAGGATGCGAGTGGCAGCGGCACATGAGGGTCTCTTGACAGCCACGAGGAGGCCGCTGCGGAGGATGACTTTATAAACGAGGCCGTGGCTGCCGCGGATGAGGAGCTTCTGGTAGGAGAAGCCATTGGTGGTGGCTAAGAGGTCACAAATTATTGATTTTGATGGGATTTAGGATTGGTTGGATTTTTATGGGCTTCAAATTTGTTTGATTTTATGATTTTATTGGGGGTTTTGAGCTCATGAAATTTGTTTACTTTGGTTTTTTTTTTTTGTTTTTCTTAGTTTATATCTATGGTGGTTTCGGGCAAAGCACTAGTAAGAAGTAGTAATTTAAAGTAATATATATGTCCAAGCTCTAAACCCTAATACCCAAAACAAGTCAAATATGCCCGAGTCCTTAGACATTTTTTGAAAGATGCACATAAACTATTTACTGGAAACGCATCCTCTGCAATACGCTTCTCACTACATCCTATGTAGTTCGGGCCCCATCATGGAACCCACCAGGTAAAAAGAGTATTTTACCATGAGGTATTTCTGTGGTTATACGAAATACATGGGGGCAAACTTGTCCTAAAGAGAAATACATAGTTGAAAGGATAAGGTGGTCATATACTTGAATACATGATAGCAAACTTGTCTCAGAAAAGCAAGAATTTGGCAAAAGGCAATATACATCATTTATATGTTGTATCCATCAGATATCAATACAATAGTTTATACATCAGTTATATGTAATAAACATCAGATATCTATATAACCCACACATGTGATGAGCTGTATGAAATGACTATATACTATTCCATCGTACTTCTCAAGAGTTTTTCCCTCCAAAACCTAATCTCCTTCCCTAATTTCCTCCTAATTTCAGAGAAAGCTTGAAGATTAGAGAGAAAAAGCTGAGACAACCAGCAAGAGGAAGAGGCTTGAAGATCGGTGTTGAAGGAAGTTCACAACAGATTAGGTCTCTTGAACACTAAATATTAGGGTTAGTTTTGAAATAGAATTTGAAATATGTCTCTAAATAGATCTATCTCTAAGCATACACTAATCATTGACTTTAAGTTAATTTTTTTTAGGTTACAATTTATAGTATTCAGAACAGTTAGATTATTTTTGGAGAATTTTATTCCATAATATTTGTTAGTCTTGTTATTTTTTACATACTTATGTGCTGACAGTAATCATTTATGATGATATATTTAGTTTTGTTATTTTGTAAGTTTGGATATTGTTGTATTGATAACTGTTAGGACATATCTTCTTATTGTTGACTTTATGGTGATGCATTTACTTATACATTGAAGGAAACAGGGCACTATGTGCTGACAGTAATCATTTATGATGATACATTTAGTTTTGTTAATGTACAAGTTTGGATATTCATATCTATTTCTTTATGTATTGTTATTACCCACATGTATGCTGACAGTTATCATTTATGGTGATGTATGTACAGTTGTTATGTTCATAACTGTGCTGACTTTTTGATGATGCATTTACTCATACTAGTAGGTTATAAGGGCCAGTTTGTGGTCTAATTGAACGAAACAGGGCCAATTTGTGACTTTATTGGATATTCGTATTTGTCTATTTCAATTCATAAATATGTAGTTAAATTATCTAGATTTAAATTCTGTCAATCCTACTTGTGTTGCAATTAGGTCATCCATGATTGGTTATGCAACATTTTGGCCTTCATTTTCTATGTCTTGAATGTTTGTTATATACTTTGGTAGCATATGGTATATAATCGAATGAAATATGAAAAATTTAGTTTAGGGTTTTCTTAATGGGAAACAATGAATAAAACATGATCAATCATAAACCAACAGCCCAGTATACACCTCACAAATGTAACAATAAACTCTTTACAATAACCCTTGTCCCAGGACACTTTTTATTTGAGAATAGAAATGTGGTACTAGGATTATTAGTTGAATATTGTTGTTGCCTTAGCAAATTCCAAGATTTTGGTAAAACTATTAGGTTTCATATCATAGCACTTATTATGTGAGTGGAATGTTGTGCATTTATTAAGGTAGTTTATTTTTCCCATAAATGTAAGAACTAAACCCTGTACTAGGCCACTGTTCTATTTTAAAATAGAAATGATATACTATTACTTAGGTCATGCATCAATATTGATCATGCCTTAGCAAATTCCAATGTATTGGTAGAAGATTTCGTTTCATAAGATGACATTTTTTGTGTCAGTGGAATGTTGTGCAATTATTCAGGTAGTTATTCTTGTTGTTTCCTTAGCATGTCATTCACCCCTGGTCCCAGCCCTATTTTGGCTACATTATCATTGTGCATTCATTCATTATTGGTGTTGCCATACCCAATTGATTTTGTATTTGGACACATCTCTGTGCTTATCATGGCACTGTATTATTAATCTCTGGCATATTTCTGAAAATAAATAACCCATGCCCAATCAGTTTGGTTGGGATATGATTTAAGAAACCTCTACCATGCATGTTTTTGCCCCAGAGTTGCTATGTCATGAACAATTGTTATATACTTTGGTAACATATGATATATAATTGAATGAAACAGGACAATCTGTTAGTTATGTACTGTTAGTCATGCATTTATTATTTCAGCACCTACTTGTACAGTTGCTTAGTTATGAAATAGTAAATATTTGTTGGCACTTGTACTTAGAAAATGTATGCACTTAGGAAAGCTTGTTTATAGAATTATTTTTGCAGTGTTCATGTGATTCTTAGACATATTGTATTTCTCTTTTGTGTAGATTAATCTGGTGGTATTCAAAGATGACTTCTTCTTCTCCTATCATTCATTCCTTGGACACCGACTCAGACAATTCTTCTGATGGGGAAGCGGAGTGGATTCCGTCTGTTGGAATGGAGTTTGGGTCTGACACACATGCTTACTATTTCTACAATGCCTATGCTTTCCGGAAATGATTTAGTGTTCGTCGAGGTTGGAGTAACAAAAGCAAGGTCGATGATAGACTAACCTCCAGAAAGTTTGTGTGTTCGAAAGAGGGGATACGAGGAAAGGACAAACGAGATCATTTGGTGAGAAGTCCAAGGGCTGAGACCAGGATCGGTTGTGAAGCGTACATGGAAATCAATTTAAATCCCATGACGGATAAGTATGCTGTTACAAAATGTAATTTGGAACACAACCATTTTCTAGTGAAAGAAGAGTGGTATCACATGCTTCCGTTGCAGAGGCGGATCAATCGTGATGAAGCAATTAACGTTAAGCTGGCTGCAGATCCTGGGATTCCAGTGCGTCAAACATTTCAATTGTCTTCCCGTGCATCCGGTGGTAGAGCTATAGTCGGTTTCATGAAGGTTGATGTTCAAAATCATTTACGCTCAAGAAGGCAGGGTGATCTGGAAAGGGGAGAGGCTACCTGGTTAACTAATTATTTCACTAACCAAAGATGCGGGGATCCTCTATTTCAACATGCTGTCCAACTGGACTCTGAGGAAAGAATTACAAATGTCTTTTGTACTGACTCTAAAATGATGAATGACTACAATCAATTTGGAAACGTGGTAACCTTCAACACCACGTACAAGCTAGTTTATGGAAATCATCCGTTTGTTGTTTTCTTTGGATTAAACAACCATCGAGAAACAATAATTTTCGATGCAGCCTTTATGTACGATGAAACAACAGAATCATTTGCGTGGTTGTTTAAGACACTACTAAAGGTGATGCAAAACAAGCGGCCGAGGACCATATTGATTGATCAGGATGCAACAATGGTAAAGGCCTTGGTGACTGTCGTGCTGGAAATGAAACATCTCCTATGCACCTGACACCTAATGCAGAATGTTACAAAGAATTTGGGGAACTTGCGCCATGGAGATGTGGGCATTAAAAGTATAATTGGTGAGTTCATGTATGGGGAGGAGAAGGTTGAAGAGTTTGAATCACATTGGATGGAGATGCTAGCAAATTATAATTTGCAAGAGAATAATTGGGTGGCAAATTTGTATTCCTTGAAACATGTATGGGCATACGCGTATGTGAATGATAACTGGACAATGGGCATGCGTAGTACACAACTCAGTGAAAGCTTTAACGCAAGGCTTAAACAGTACCTAGCACGGCAATACAAGCTACCAGACTTCTTCCGGCATTTCGAAAATCTACTACATGATAAGAGATACAAGGAGTTCGAAGTTGCTTACCTTCTAGTTGCCAAGGTATAAGTATCTGTCGTCCAAGATACTTCAACAAGTGGGACAGCTTTACACCACAAAGATTTTTTTGGCATTCCAAGATGAGCTCCTAAGGGCGTGCATGGAAGAGAAGGTGTTGTCACGTAGTGAACCAAACCTTTGTGGAAGGCTAGTTTATGGGATTTGGAGGATCACGGGGACCAAACAATTTGTCGGAAGGTCAGTTAATGATCATCTCATATGCTCATGCGGGAAATTCAGGCGAGAGGGTATATTGTGCAGTCACATCTTGAAGGTCCTGGTTCATGAGATGGCTGCCGAATTAATTCCGGAGAGATATATTGTGAGAAGGTGGACTGCACAATCAAGCAATGGGATCCCTGAATTTAACAACGTTGCCCAAATAACAGATCCTAGACTTGAACTAAGGCGCCGTCATACGACTCTATGTCGTTACGTGAATTTTATCTCTTCTGTCACAATCTATAACGAGGATGCCTTCTTGAAGACTTTGGGCCAGTTAAAAGCAATAGCCGAACAATTCAACGTTCCTTCTTCATGCCCACCACCTATGCCTCGTACTGTGCCAGAAATTGTTAATTTGGATTTGAATGATGATACACATATTCTAAGTCCTTCCGGTCCCGCGGCCAAGGGTTTCGCTAAAAAGGACACTTGTAAAGGGCAAAGGCGCAGACATATTGGTGCTTTGGAGAAAGCATGTGCTCGCAAGAAAAAGAAGTGTGCCAAAATTGCAAAGGTATGCATTGTACTCTGTTAACTCTACTATTCTGCATAAGACATAACTCTTTATCTATTTACCTACTATTAATGTTTTTAAGACTTAACTATATATACACAACTGACTTTTGTACTTAACTAGAAAAATCCAATAGTCACAGGGCAATAAAATAAATCTGGGAGCCAGTACATCCAATTATGATAGGACCTCATATAGTGTTGATAAAATTGATTATGTCCGTCACAATGTGAGTATCAGGTTTTCATACTTGTACAATTATATAAGGGTCATGCAATTATGTGTGATATAAGAAGTTCATTATATTATTTTTGTGTAACTGTAGCAGGACCAAGTGTAGGACATAAAGTTGATTCTGTCAGTACTGAGTTTTCCAACTTATTCAATAATGTGTGTTCATTATATTTCATTGTTTGGTTTAACTGTTAGGTTCCTGAATTTCCAAGAGCAATGTGTCAAGACTTTAAAGTAAATGATTTTGACAACGAGCCTCATACTTTTGCTTCAAGGCTCTTTGAAACTCCACCTTCCTATAATGCTACTACCAGTGTAAGATACCTTCTACCTTATTCTGGTATTTAGGGATTCTATCTTATAATATTCTTGTTGGATAGGAAACTTATAACCTTACATCTAATCAAACTAATAGAACAATATTCTTCGGGAATCTCCCTTGACAAATGTCGCTTCAACATCAACACCCATATATCCTACTATTGCTGCAGGCAACAATGACCCAGAAAGATCCGTAGTAAAGAAATTGAAGCTTGATGATTGACAAGCATGTCACTTGTTTGGGAGTATTTTAGTGGATTCGGCCTGATTTTAGATGTTGTACAATGAGATTTTGGATGTTGTTAAATTCAGAGCTTTTGATCATAATGTTTGGTCCATTGGTTGAAGTTCATGACTGATCCTAGGTTTATTCTCTCAACATTGCCCATCTAGGCCATGCTGCATGAAGGGCATAGTAGGAATAAGGCTTGGATCAGTTGGAAAAGTGTGAGGTTTTGTAGCTGTATGACCATCCCCTCCCACCTTTTTGTAACTTATCATTGGGCATCTATGATTCCGTGTTTTGTGCATTGATTTTATATATAACAAACATCACTCTCGTGTGTAACATAGTCGTTACAAGATTGACATTTTAACAAAATTCTGAAAGAATATTGTTTGAAAACTGAGGTATTGGAGTAGCCAATGGATTCAATGATTAATATTGTACATTCTTTTTACTTGGTAATTTTTTCAGGATGTATACAAATTGAATTATGTTTCATTATATATAACAAACAACACTATCTTTTATACCTTATCAGTAACAAAAAAAACTGTTCAACAAAATTCAAAAATAGGGAATGGTCATATAGGTTACATTAATGATTCCAGTTCAAAACATTATAAAAAGTCCAAAACACCATCATAATCATAACAATACAAAAAGTCCAAAACATTATAAATAAAACCATCTGAGAACACCATACCCTAAAAAACACTAACAAAAATTGCCCACCACCCCTGCTTTTTAGAACAAGGCTGTAATACCCCGTATTTAAATAATTATGTTATTTCTTTATTTATTTTGGATGGCATGGTGGGTATTTTAAATTATTGAGTAAGGGTACTCTAGTCATTTTATAACTATTAGGTAAGTTGGTTATTATGGGATCTGATAAGGGCATATTAGTCATTAAGACGAGTGGCAGGATGGTTATTGTGGCAGATCTAAGGGCATTATGGTCATTCGCCATAACATAGCTCCCCCTATATAAGCATAAGGATATTCAGCCTATTATCTCAAGACTATGAAGAATTCAGACTTCTCTCTTCTTAGTCACTCACCTATATACGTATACATATATATATATATATATATAGATAGAGAGAGAGAGAGAGATCTAGAGAGAGAAAGTATTTGGTTCAGATCTGGATTCGGGGTGTAGTAAGCTCTCCAAATCAGGCAAGACATATGTTCTACTCTTCCTCTTTGTACTAGAATTCGTAACCTTTGTTTGATACTCCTATAAACTGTTATACATTAATTTCGTATATGTATGCTTATGAGTATTAGCATGTTCAATTATGTATTGATATATAGTTATGTGAACATGTATGTGTAGATCCGTAACTATATATGTATATATGTAGTTATATGAACATATATGTATAGATCCGTAGCTATATGTATGGATATGTAGTTATATAAACATGTATGCGTAGATCCGTAACTATATATGTAGTTATACAAACATGTATGCGTAGATCCGTAACTATATATGTAGTTATACGAACATGTATGTGTAGATCCGTAACGATATATGTATATATGTAGTTATATGAACATATATGTATAGATCCGTAGCTATATGTATGGATATGTAGTTATATGAACATGTATGCGTAGATCCGTAACTATATATGTAGTTATACGAACAAGTATGCGTAGATCCGTAACTATATATGTAGTTATACGAACATGTATGTATAGATCCATAGATATATGGTTATATGTATAGATCAGTAGCCATATGAGCATATATGTATAGATCCGTAATTATGTTAAAAACATATGTATAGATCTGTTATAATATGTTGGTATTTACGTATATATATGATGATATATATTCTGTTATACATATATGTATAGATCCGAAAGTATATGTATAAATCATGTGTATATGGATAGAATTGTGATATTTATAACCACTCATGTATAGATCGGTTATAGTAGGTTTTGATTCATGATTACATATGATAGTATATATTCTGTTTATACGTATATACATTTACTTGTAGTCATATGTACAGATCTGTTTTACCATGTTCATGTCCATAAATATATACGCAATTTATTATATTCTGTGTAGACTTGTATGAATTTATATGTTATTATAAGTCACCACGAATTATACTAAAATATGTATATTCGACCGTATAAATGAATAGTTTTGACCGTATAAATATACCGTATTTCCTGGCGCTGGGGCGCTACCCCAAACCCCGCCAGGGGGGCGCTCAGGAAAGGTCGCGCCGCCCCCCCTGGACCCCCCAGGCTCGACTTTTCCAATTGTTATACATCCCCGAATAAAGAATACAAGTGAATTAATAAATTCGTAAAATCATAAGATTTAATTAAAAGGAATATGGTCGGGAGATTTAAAAAGGAACCACAAGTAGGCTGACTAATAAACGCAGTCTCACTAGTACCGCGGGACTTGGATGAGTTGTCACGGCATGGCTGAGTTGTCGGGTACGTGGTTATGGTTGGAAATGGAGATGATGGAAATTTAACTTATGGAAGGAATTTATGGTATTTGTTTTATATCTTCACGGTGGTATTCTAGTAAAATAAATAAATAAATAGAAGTAATGAATTTAATTATATTTTCATGGTGGTATTCTAGGGAATATAAAGTATAGTAAGGTATATTAATATTTATTAATATTTTTGGGATAGGTGTCACTGGGAAAGGGGATGGTTTTTAGTACTCTGTTTGGGATCATGTAGAGATGTACTTGCTCGTGGGTTTGACCCACCTTTGTTGATATTTCAGGTCCTCGGCAATTGCATCCGCAGGGTTGAGGATTTGTCTCTCCTGTATTCTCGGTCCAGCAGTTTCCTTCCACTACAGGGTAGGAATTCAGTCTTGTTGAGGTTAAAATAAGTTTGTGTGGTCTAGGGGTCCATGTATGGGATTCCCAAGTTGTATAAATTTGAACTTAAGTTATTTCAAATATGTATTGGGTGTGGGATCTTTCCTGTATAAGTGGTATCACCAACTCTTATTATCTTATCTCTATTTTATGTCTTATCATCTGTGCTTATTTTTGTCAATTGAAGATACTCATAGTTTTTGTGTATGGGCCTGGCCAACCTATGCATGGAAATTGTGGGTGTTACAAAGGCCCTGCAAGACACCATCAAAAATTGCCCACTACCCTACTTTTTAGAACACAGCCCTGCAAGATCATGATGTTGAGGTCACACCAACATCGGTTAGATTCCAATTCATCCTCGTTCAAAATCCATGTTTCCCAGTTAATTTCATGACCGGTTTGGTTACAACATCTTGGAATGTTCTCAAAAAACCTTTTGTTCCAGCATCTTCTACCAAAAGCAGGGAATAGAGACAACATTTTTTTCCTTGCCCGTTTCATTGATGGATTCAATAATCCATGCGAACTTAACTTCTTCAAAAGAGAAATTCCGACTTCTTTATTTGCTTTGGTGGAGTGGATGAAAGCAATGCACATCGGGTATAGTGATTGGGTGCCATTATTAATGAACCTGACACAAGCTCTTGATTCATTAAAGACCACTCAATCAACCTGCAAGTACCAATAGTGGTTGTTAACACGATGAAGAATTATACAACGTTAAAATTACTGAATAAATTGTTGGAGTTCAAATTTACCACTCCACGAATAAATTGTGCTTCTTCGCACTCTGCCTCAAAAATATTTGTGAAGAAGGTGGAGGACGCTGCTACTGCATCTCTTGGCAAAGATTCCGTCAGAACTTGAATGCAGGGTTTGTAGCACGGCCATGAAATGCTCTATGGGCCAGCTTCTTCATTTGCGGTGATCTTTGAAAAAAAAAATTGAAAAAACATAAATTAATCTATAATACAAGCAAATATATATTTTTTCACTTGGCCAAACAAACCCTAATTTTCATTTACATTGAGGGAAACAATTTGAGAAATCCCTAAATTATGAAAAAACCCTATAAATTATAATGAAATTGTTTATAGTGGAGAGGTTAACATACCATTGTACATAGTCATCGTGGTCAAGAAAACACATGGATTGAACGCGTATGTTAACTTCAGCAATCCATGGTCCAAGGACATTCATCTTCCTTCAATACAGATATATACTTATAATACAAAGCCCTATACTTATAATTAGATGGTGTGGAAGAATCTGAAAGGAGAACATGGATATATATAGGCAGAGAGTCGTGTATTCGTCTTCACAAGAAACGGTATCAGATTCTTCAAGAGAGTCGCGTATTACACTCCAAACATCATTAGGTCTAGTATTAGGCTTCACAAGAAACGATACGACCCTTCACTCCTATTGTATTTAGTGTGATTTTCATCATTGATTTTTATGGAACTTTTCTATTCCCCATACCACGCCAGTCAATGACTTTTCAATATTGGATCAAATTTTCATCATAGATTTTTTTGGTCCAATATATATATATATATATAAATGAATATGTATATACATTTTGTAAGTTTTTTTTATTATTCATATTATATCTATTTATTGATGAAGTAACAAATAAAATATGAAGTGTTGCATGTGTTGGTTGATAAATTGTGTTACTTGATGTAACCAACACATAACTTCAAGTTTAGACTCATGAACCTATATCATTATTTATTCCTATTACATGAATCATTTGTTAATACTGGTACTTAATTTTGGTAAATTGTTTCAAGTTAATCAATTATTTGATGTTAAAATTCATATTACATAAATTCTTTCTATTTGATGTTTACGTAGTGGAAATATATACAGTATAATATATAATAAATTAAATGGACAAATTAAATAAGCATTCAAAGAAAGACCATTTAAATGGGATTCTGGAACAAACAAGCCAGCTTTAAGCCCAGTAAAATGCTCATTGGAACAAACGGGCCTGCTTTAAGCCCAATAGCTAAATGGGAGAGGCTTATATGGTTCGGCTAGCGGCCCAACAAATGAAGCCTTTAAAATTAAGCCCTTTTATGGACTTGCCCTCACACTTTTAAAATTATATAAACTTTACTAATTAAATAATTACATAATTTATTAAATTAATAACTACCAAATAACGAAATTTGAATTGGAGATTTCATCAATTACATCCGAATTGGTCAAATTTTGGTACTTTGAATTGGGAATTTCATCAATTACATCCGAATTGGTTCAATTTTGGTACTTTGAATTGAGGATTTCATCAATTATAGGGGAATTGGTCAAATTTTGGTACTTTGAATTGGGGATTTCATCAATTACATCCGAATTGGTCCAATTTTGGTACCGAATTGGTCCAATTTTGATACTTTGAATTGGGGATTTCATCAATTACATTCGAATTGATCCAATTTTGGTACTTTGAATTGGGGATTTCATCAATTACATCCGAATTGGTCCAATTGGAATAATTTGAATTAGGGATTTCATCAATTACATCTGAATTGGTCAAATTAAGGTACTTTGATTTGGGCATTTAATCAATTACATCCGAATTGATCCAATTGAGGTAATTTGAATTGGGGATTTCATCAATTATATTCGAATTGGTCTAATTTAGGTACTTTGAATTGGGGATTTCATCAATTACATCCGAATTGGTCCAATTTTGGTACTTGAATTGGGAATTTCATCAATTATAGGCGAATTGGTCCAATTTTGGTACTTTGAATTGGGGATTTCATCAATTACATCCGAATTGGTCCAATTTTGGTACTTTGAATTGGAGATTTCATCAATTATAGGCGAATTGGTCCAATTTTGGTACTTTGAATTGGGGATTTCGTCAATTACATTCAAATTGGTCCAATTTTGGTACATTGAATTGGGGATTTCATCAATTACATCCGAATTGATCCAATTGTTGGTACTTTAAATTGGGGATTTCATCAATTACATCCGAATTAGTCCAATTTTGGTACTTTGAATTGAGGATTTCATCAATTACATCCGAATTGAACCAATTGTGAGTACTTTGAATTGGGAATTTTATCAATTACATCCGAATTGGTCTAATTTTGGTACATCTAATTGGTGATTTTATCAATTACATCCGAATTGGTCCAATTTTAGTACTTTGAATTGAGGATTTCATCAATTACATCCGAATTGATCCAATTTAAATTCGAATATATATATATATATATTAAATTCGAAACAAATATAAAAAATTCAAAAAGTATATATAAAATTTGAATAAATATATATTAAATTCGAAAACACATATAAAATTCGAATCAAATATATAAAATTCATAATTTTTTTTATAAAATTCGAAAAAACATATATAATTTTTTAAAAAAGTATATAAAATTCAAACTAAATATATACAAAATTGAACCAATATTCTTTATTTTTATATTTAAATAAAAGGAAATTGTAAGTTTTGGATTGGGGATTTCATCAATTATATCCGAATTGATCCAATTTTGGTACATTGAATTGGAGATTTCATCAATTACATCCGAATTGGTCCAATTGGAGTAATTTGAATTGGGGATTTCATCAATTACATCCAAATTGGACCAATTGAAATACTTTGAATTAGAGATTTCATAAATTATATCCTAATTGATCCAATTTCGGTACATTGAATTGGGGATTTCATCAATTACATCCGAATTGGTCCAATTTTGGTACTTTGAATTGGGGATTTCATCAATTATAGGCGAATTGGTCCAATTTTGGTACTTTGAATTGGGGATTTCGTCAATTACATTCAAATTGGTCTAATTTTGGTATATTGAATTGGGGATTTCATCAATTACATCCGAATTGATCCAATTGTTGGTACTTTAAATTGGGGATTTCATCAATTACATCCTAATTGGTCCAATTTTGGTACTTTGAATTGGGGATTTCATCAATTACATCCGAATTGGTCTAATTTTGGTATCTAATTGGTGATTTTATCAATTACATCCGAATTGGTCCAATTTTAATATTTTGAATTGAGGATTTCATCAATTACATCTGAATTGATCCAATTTAAATTTGAACATATATATTAAATTTGAAACAAATATAAAAAATTCAAAAAAAAAACATATAAAATTTGAATAAATATATATTAAATTCGAAAACATATATAAAATTAGAATCAAATATATAAAATTCATAATTGTTTTTATAAAATTCGAAAAAACATATATAATGTTTTAAAAAAGTATATAAAATTCAAAATAAATATATACAAAATGGAACCAATATTCTTTATTTTTATATTTAAACAAGAGGAAACTGTAAGTTTTGGATTGGGGATTTCATCAATTATATCCGAATTGATCCAATTTTGGTACATTGAATTTGAGATTTCATCAATTACATCCGAATTGGTCCAATTGGAGTAATTTGAATTGGGGATTTCATCAATTACATCTAAATTGGTCCAATTGAGATACTTTGAATTAGAGATTTCATCAATTATATCCTAATTGATCCAGTTTTGGTACTTTGAATTGGGAATTTCATCAATTACATCCGAATTGCTCTAATTTTAGTACTTTGAATTGAGGATTTCATCAATTACATCCGAATTGATCCAATTAAGGTACTTTGAATTGGGGATTTCATCAATTACATCTGAATTTATCCAATTGAGGTAATTTGAATTGGAGATTTCATCAATTACTTCCGAATTGGTCCAATTTAGGTACTTTGAATTGGGGATTTCATCAATTATATCCGAATTGATCCAATTGAGGTAATTTGAATTGGGGATTTCATCAATTACATCCGAATTGGTCCAATTTAGGTACTTTGAATTGGGGATTTCATCAATTATATCCTAATTGATCAAATTTTGGTACTTTGAATTGAGGATTTCATCAATTACATCTGAATTGATCCAATTGTTGGTACTTTGAATTGGGGATTTCATCAATTACATCCGAATTGGTCCAATTGTTGGTACTTTGAATTGAGGATTTTATCAATTACATCCGAATTGATCCACTTTTAGTACTTTGAATTGGGAATTTCATCAATTACATCCGAATTGATCCAATTTAAATTCGAATAAATATATATTAACTTCCAAACAAATATATAAAATAAAAAAAAACATATAAAATTCGAATAAATATATATTAAATTCGAAAACACATATAAAATTCAAATCAAATATATAAAATTCATATTTTTTTTATAAAATTTGAAAAAACATATATAATGTTTAAAAAAAGTATATAAAATTTGAAATAAATATATACAAAATGGAACCACTATTCTTTATTTTTATATTTATAAAAAAATATAAAAAAATTATATTTAAACAAAAGGAAACTGTAAGTTTTGGAGGGGAAATTGAATTTTCTTTTTGCGGGAATGGCGGGATGAAAAATCTCAACTCTAAAAGGGGAAATTTAATGCCTTATTTATGGCGGGAATGACGTTCTAATTTTGGAGACGAAACTTTCCTTCAAGGCGGGAATTTAGAGTTCAAAATTTTTAACTCAAAAGGGAGAAATTTTCCTTCAAGGCGGGAATACAAAGTTCAAATTTTGGAGCAAAGGGTTTTATAATGTTTTCACTAAGTTTAGCATTCTTACAAACATAAATTGAAACCAAATTACACAGATTATCAATTCCAATCTTCGTTATCTGTCTAATATTCATGGTTCACTAGTAGATTGCTATCACATGGATCCTGCCGGTCGACGTAACCACGTTCTATATATTTCAAGTACAGTAATTTCGTTGCGTTTTCTTCCAAATTCCAATTTGTTAACGTACAAGTAATAACCCAAACATGAAAATCTATGAGGCACTTGTTACATTGTCCGTCTTGGACATCATACAGTAAGGAATGCTCTAGTGCAGTACACATTGCAGATCCTAAACGAAACTTCTGCCAAATTAGTTATTTGTCCTACAAGGTCCAAAATACCAATTTCACCATAACCCATAAAATCTTTACTTCAGATAGCGATCGAATATGCATTTCAGTCAATGTTGAAACCCTGTCTGCCATAGCTTGAGAACCCAGCAAATACGATGCAATGGCCCATGCAAATCGTGAAGGCCTATGTCCCTCCCACATAAGCATTCCTAGCTTTTCATAACCCTTCTTGTGCATCGACTCATCCATACAGTCAAAGAACTTGATCAAGCCAACAATGAAACACGCATTCGGATTTTCCTTCATACCATTTTCATAAAAGAACACACGAATGCATGCGACAAATGACAAGTTGTTGATGACAATGGGTTTCTTAGCCACACGGTCCAAAGTTTTAGAACTACAACAAATAAAATACTAAATAACTGGAATTCAAGAAAATACTCTAAACCATTTACATCTAAGTTATAGAGTGGTGTGAGGTATGTTACACCCTATAATCTGTTTACTTCAAATATGAGTATTTTAATGTCTTAGTTTAAACATATATTTTTTTAAAACCTTAAATTGAGATGGGAAATGGGATAGAAGGATCCTAGGTAGCAACAATAGCACCCCAATGAAAATATACAATGGCAAACTATACCCCAAAAATATTAGAAGTACATTAGTACATAACATACTCGAAACCATTTACATCTAAGTTACAAAGTGATGTGAGGAATGTTACACGCTATAATCTGTTTACTTCAAATATGAGTATTTTAATACCTTAGTTTTTTTAAAAAAATTTAAACCCTAAACTGAGATGGGAAATGGGATGGAAGGATCCTGGGTAGCAACAATAACACCCCAATGAAAATATAAAATGGCAAACTATACCCCCAAAAAATTAGTACACTAGTACATAATATACTCTAAAACCATTTACATCTATGTTACAGAGTGCTATGAGGTATGTTACATGCTATAATCTGTGATATACGAAAAACTATTGAAGAATAATACAAATCCATACCATTGTCGAAGCCTACTGAGGCTTCCATAAGACATGGCTGCAACCTTAGCATAAATCAATGCAACACAGTCTTCAGGGAGAAAGAGAAGTTCCATGGTATTTTAAGAGTGAGAGACCAATATAAAGATTTATTTCCTTATGAACAATATATATTCTGATTATTATAAATATATACACTATATATTCCATGGTATATACATTATATGTTCATTTATTTATCTAAATTACTATTTAGTATTAATGTATGCACTTCCAAATGGGAGTTGTATTTAGTGTTGATGGGATGTGGAAGATCAAACATCTTCCAAAAATCCAGTTCCATAATCAAGATTCAATTTATTTGCATTAGGTGCAATGCATTGATGGGATGTGGTACTTTATTGTAGGGTGACTATTGAGCATGAAATTTGGGATTTTTTACAAACTAGCCGTTGGTGGTGTGTTTCCCAAAAAAATTGGAAATGCCTATATATATTCAGTAATTATCTGTATGTATTCATTACTTGTATCAAAAAATTTCATCTCTTCATTTTCAATTTCAGCACAATGTCCTCATCTCGCAACCCCAATAATGGTTGTCGTAATCGATCGGCCAGATTATGTCTTTGTGGTTTGCCTCCAATTCTGTGTAGATCAACAACAAAAGCAAATCCTGGTAAGTTGTTCTACACATGCGCAGTTAATGGATGCAATTATTTTGACTGGGAGTCACCTGTTCCAACACTTGGAGAGATATCACATGTTCCACCACCTAGAGAGATATCACATGTTCCACAACCTGGAGACCGATAACCAGTTACAACAGTTGAACATGGAGAGAGCTCAGCTGCTCGCTCAGCTGCTCGAACATTTGGTGAGAGATACGCATCACCATATATATTTGGAAATGCTGAAATATATGGGCTACACAACCTCATCTTCAGGGTTCACCATTTTATATGTGCTCAACATCATAATCTTATTCAATGTAATGCTCAAGTAATTTTCATGTAAGATCGCTATGATCAAGTTGTTTCCAAGGGGGGACTTTACATGTAATATTTATATGCTATTTCTAATATATCAAGTAGTTAGGATCAAAACTTGCATACAAATAATTACAATATACACAAAATGTTCCCAGCAGTTAGGTTACTCCCAAAACTTGCATACATGTACGTAGAACACAATATTACACATTTCAAATTGCCGGACTCCTATTTTTTGCAACTTCTAAAGCAGCTTCTGCAATTACATCCTTCAATTCATTCTTCGGGTTGTCAAGAACCTCCAACAACAGTCCGGAACACATCCTATTGGGTATATGATGTTGTATGTATGGATTTATGTTACAATCGTGATCTTTAATCTTAGTACATTAGAATATGATGTTGTATGTATGGATTTATGTTACAATCGTGATCTTTAATCTTAGTACATTAGAATATGATGTTGTATGTATGTTAATTTTTTTTTTTTGAAGTTTCGATACAATTTTTCGTTAATCTATAGGTTACGATTATGGGAACATGAAATTTTGAGCCAAAAAATAAAAATTAAATTTCTGTACGCCTTCCTTAGAAATTTGTTAAAAGATGCACCACAAATATTTAATGGGTGAAAACAATAATATTTCACAATTATGTCTTTTGGTTCTTATCCTTCTAAAGTAAATTATACTTAAACTGTAAGTTCTAAAATAAGGGCTTGTTTGGCAGTAAAGTATTTTATTATGCTCTGAAAAAAAGGAAAGTGCAGCGTACAAAATACTATGCTGTGATTTTATTTTGGAAACAAATCATATTTGGTGTTGATGATTTTGGTCTGAGAAAAAGTAAATCATGAAAGCAAATCATGTTTGATGGAGTTGGTGATTCCAAAAATATTGGATCAAAATAAAAACTATTTAATTTTTAATTATTTATTTAATTATTTTTATTCAAATTTATTTATTATTTTGAATAACAAATAAATATTTAAATTAGTTCATTTTTTCAAAAAAAATTTAAATATTTAAATATATTTTTAATTATGAATTAATTATTTTGTTTTATAATAATATTTATTAAATATTATATAATTATTTTTATTTAATAAATATTATTTATTTTGTTTTATAATAATAGTTATTAAATAAATATTTAATTATTTTGCTTCTCATATGTTGCAATTGTGAAGCATGCTTTTTGGATTTGAGAAGCATAGTATGGAAAATCACCTCATTTGGTGATTCTCCTTTTGGTTCGAATCAGGAAATGTGTTGCTGAACACCCCAATTTACTGATGTACTTTTGAACAGTGTCTCATGAAGTATTAGGGGTGGCAATGGGGCGGGTATTCCCCACCCCGTCCCCGAACCAGGTTTAATTTTCCCGCCATGTCCCCGATTATTGTTTTTTATTTTTTGCCCCGCCTCGCCCCGTACCCGGTTATCCCTGCCCCGCCCCGCCCCGCGACCTGGTTATATATATATTTTCCCCCTTTTTTATATAATTTTTTTTTATAAAAAACAATTTCTGAAATTCGTTCATTGCAAAAATAATAGAGGAAATGTAAAAAATTAAAATCATTAACTTTGAAATGTAAAAAAATATAAATTCATATAAAAAACAATAGATAAGATATATATATATATATATATATATATATATATATGGGTTATGTTTATAATATGTTAAATATATAAGGTTAGTTTAGTAAATAACTAATTAAGCGGGGCGGGACGGGTCAGTTAATCGGGGCAGGGTGGGGGTGACCCATACCCGCCCCGTTTATAATCGGGTATTTGTTTTTTGCTCCATACCCGCCCCGATTAATTTAACAGGACGGGATAAATGGGGCGGGGTGAGACGGGTTTTTTTGCCATCCCTATGAAGTATGAATTGGGAAACAAAGTTTGCTTTAGGCCCTAAAGTGGTTGTGTTTATAGGAATGGCTCTTATGGGTACTTTAGTCATTTTCTAAATGATATAATTTTTTTGTAAGTCAATATAAAATAAAAGGGTAATCATGTCATTTTATATGCCAAAAGTAGTTCACACCTAAAAAGTTATTTTTTGGGGTGTGAGTAAACCTAAAAGTAATATTTTTTTATTTAAATAAAAGTTACAATCAATTAGGGCTTGTTTGATTTTTAGGTTGGTTTTGTCTTGTCTTGTTTTTGTTTTCTTTTAAAGACTAAATAGCCTTTGGTTTTTACAATTTAAGACCAAATATTTTTCTTAGGTGGGCCCCGCATTCCACTACATATCATCTTTTCTCTCTCTCTTTCTATATATATATATATATATATATATATATATAATATGAATGGTGGATCCCGCTGACCACTATTCTTTACTCTCTCTTTCTATATAGGATAATTTGCACTAACACCCCCTGAGGTTTGCATCTATATATTTTCAAAAACATATAAATTCGAAATATATATATATATTTCGAAAATATATATATAAAATTTGAAAAATATATAAATTCGAATATATATATATATTTCAAAAAAAAAATTCAAAAAATATATATTTTCAAAAACAAAATTCAAAAAATTATATAATTTCGAAAAACATATAATCATTTCAAAAAATATGTATATTTTTGAATTTATATATTTTTCAAATTATATATATATATATATATATATATTTTCGAATTATATATATATTTCAAATTTTATATATTTTTTGAAATTTATATATGTTTTTCAAAATTATATAATTTTTTGAATTTTGTTTTAGAAAATATATATTTTTTGATTTTTTTTTAAATATATATTCGAATTTATATATATTTCAAATTTTATATATATATTTTCGAATTATATATATTTCAAATTATATATATATATTTTAATTTTTTATATATATTTTTAAATTTATATATGTTTTTCGAAATTATATAATGTTTTGAATTTTGTTTTTGAATATATATATTTTTTGAATTTTATATATATTTTTTTAAATATATATATTCAAATTTAAATATTTTTCAATTTATATATATATTTTCTAATTTTATATATATTTTTGATTTTATATATATTTTTTGAAATTTATATATATTTTTCAAAATTTATATATTTTATTCTAATTTTATGTATTTTTTGAAATTTATATATATTTTTCGAAATTTATATATTTTAT
This sequence comes from Cornus suecica, assembly GCA_963922005.1. NCBI lineage: Eukaryota > Viridiplantae > Streptophyta > Magnoliopsida > Cornales > Cornaceae > Cornus > Cornus suecica. Next base: position 63,819,487 of record OY998241.1, on the reverse strand, counting down.
TCTAATTTTATATTTTTTTTTCAAAATTTAAATATTTGTTTTCGAATTTTATACATTTTTTTGAATTTTATATATATTTTTGAATTTATATATATATTTTTCAAAATTTTATATATTTGGGATTGGGGCATAAAGGTCATTTCACATTATCCTTAATATTTTTGAATTTTATGAAGGGTATTTTGGTCATTTGGGGTGTCATGGCAAGCAAAACCAAATCTCAGGGGATGTTAGTGCAAATTACCCTTCTATATATATATATAATTCATGGTGGGCCTCGCTGACCACTATTCTTTACTTTCTCTTTCTATATATATATATAATTTATGGTGGGCCTCGCTGACCACTACTCTTTACAAAACCACACAAGACCAAACAAAATCAATATAACCAGACAAAATCAGACCAGACCAGAAATCAAACGTTCCCTTATATCTGGCTGGAATAATATCAAACTTGACTGGTGTCACTGAAATTTATCATTTTTCAGGCACCACTTTTCAGGGCATATCGTAACTTGAGTGAAATCATCAAAACTTGGAGAAAAAAGGAAAAAATTTCTTCTTCTTTCATTGATAAATAAGATTATAGTGTTTTATATGATTACGTTGGGTTGACTTGTGTTTCACAACTAGTGGTTGCTTTGATAGTACGTGAGCATTTGATAACCACATGGAAACACCATAACGGTATAACAAACAAACCAGCTCATAGTCAATGATAATCACAAATTTATTTAAAAAAAATGTAAAGGTCATAAATCATCTTATGTTTGGTTCACGGGCACTAAACACCCTGAAAGTTCAAACAGGTAACTATAATTTTAATTATGATAAAAAAGTACCTTATCGTCAAAACACCATTAGAAAAGAGGTGAATTTATTTTGTTACCCCTTTATATTTAATATTAAAATAAAATAATAAAAGATTAATTTAAAAAATATATATAAAATTCAAAACAAATATATAAAATTCAAAATATATATATATAAAATTCGAAAAAATATATATATAATTCGAAAAATATATATAAATTTTGAAAAAATATATATATACATTTTGAAAACAATAAATTTCAAAAAATATATATATCTTTCGAAAAAAATATATAAATTTTGAAAGAAACGTATAAAATTCAATATATATATATATATATTTTGAAAATATATATATAAATTTTGAAAAAAAAATATTTTGAAAACAATATATAAAATTCGAAAAGAATATATAAATTTCGTAGAAAATATTTTTTTTGAAATATATATAAATTTTAAAAAATATATATAGGACTAGATTGTTTTCAAAATTTATATATTTTTTCGATTTTTTTATTTTTTTCAAAATTTATACATATTTTTCGAAATTTATATATATTTTGAAAATATATATAATGAAAACTTATTAAGGGGATAAAATGGTCTTTCTACCACTTCAATAAGGGATGATAATATCATTTAATAGGTCATACTTTTCAATCTTTTAATGATTTTTTTGTCATAAGGGTGTTTAGTGCCCAAGCCCTTTGCCCTTTGCCCTTTAAACAATGAGGAGATAATCATGTGGCCCATCAATTGCTGAAAATTATTTAAATGTGTTTACACCTTGCATACTGTGTTTTTCAAACACAAACACGGACACCACAAGACAATACTTACAAATTTTAATAAAAACAAGACACATCTAAAAATATATACTGTATATAAAAGTGACTATATGAAAATACTTGAACACTAAATCATTTGTTCAGATTAGGACGGAGGACTATGGTATATATGGAGTCATGGTGTGGAACTTGAGAAACACGGTCCAGTCTGTTTATGGTATTTATGACGTCATGGTAGAGTAGTACCCCAATGGGAGCAACTGCCCCAATCAAATTTTTTTTTTGTTTTGTTTTTGTTTTAATAGTAATTTAAGTATTTTGAAAAATATATAGGCAAAAAATGATATTTGTCCCCATTTAATTTTAAAAAATTTAGATTTATTGCCCCTAATTATCCCTAATATCATCAATTGCTCTCAATTAAAAAAAATTTGGCTCCGTCCCTGTGATTACCTTTTTGGCCTCTCATGTCTGTTTCATATTTATAAACATAGAGAGTTACATCATATTCGATTCTTCATTTATTAATTAAAGGGGAAGGTTGACAAAGAATTGAGGTAGGATGAAGGAGAGGTGGGAAAAAAATAAGGGAAAACGAAGAAGGAAGAAAAAAAGAAAGAGAAGAGATGATCCAGCTTGCTTTCTATATATTTATCCACCATATCATAAATAAGATGATACTACAATCTATAAAATGTTTAATAGGAAGCTTCTTATGCTGCTAAAATTTCTAGCATCATTTTGATTATCATAAGTAGATTGCAAATGAATTGAGACATTAGTCAGTAATATTGAGAATCGATTAGTTAAAGACGCAGTCGTCTAATAGATTAATTGAATTCAAACATAATTTTTAGGCTTGTTTAATAAATGAGTTGAATTTGATCTCTGATAAATTCGACTCGTCAATTTCGTGAACAAGCTCTACTAAATAAAATAGTGAATTAAAAAAATTGGGAATAGAATTGTTTGAAAATTATTGATTTGATAGGTTTATATTGTAAAAATAAATTTAGAAAAATTTATACTAATGAAAAAAATATAGGTATCTTGATAAATTTGTTTAAGAAGGATTGCCGGGGAACTGAACCGCCGCTTTTGACTTGGGCAACGTACCAAATGCTCCTAGGTATGTCCGATGTTCATAAAATTTGGTTTTAAGAGATTTAATGAAAATAATAATAATGCACTTGTAATGATTACAAAAATTGTGTTGACATGCGTTTAAAATATAGGTATTCGACAATTTGTTTGACAAGAGCGGAATACAATCACATGGGTAGGTAAAAGGATATTTTAAATTTAAGGGTAATTTGTATTGACACCCCTAAGGTATTGGTTAATTGTAGGTAGATGATGGTCAATTGACTATTTTGCATTGACACCCTTTGAGGTTTGTAAAGTATTGTAATGACACCCCTTGGAGGCATAAAATAACTTTAGTGCCTTTAATTAATTTAATTTTTATGTGAAATCTCTAAGTTACCCCTTGCTTAAACCCTACACTTTACCCATTACATCAACCACCCTTATCATCATACTCTTATTATTAAAGAATCTATAACAAATAAATATTACTAAGATATACAATATATATAATTTTATTTTAAATATAAAAATTCAAGAACATCAAAAATATTTTGAAATATATATTTAAAGGTAAATTCTACTACTAATTTTTTTTCATCAATAATAATATTAAGAAATTTCCATTATTTAATTACTGCTTTTAATTTTTAATAAATTATTATATAAATATTTCTTAAAAAATTTAAAGGGTTATATCTAAAATCATTATAGGTATTACATATCTAATAAAAAATATATAATTTTTTATGTATGAAAAAAAATATATATATATACTATTGTCAATCAATAATTTAAATGAAAATTGGTAATATAATGAAATATCTTATTTAAAATATCTTACACATTATCCATTGTAGGTATTACATATCTAAGAAATTCTACCATTATATTATCAAATTTCATAATGGAATGAAGTTTTATTTGGTATTACATATCTAAATAAGATATTACATTATAAATATTATATATTTAAGAAATTCTACCATTATATTATCAAATTTTATTAAAATTATTGATTGAAAATAGTATAAAATATATAATTTTTTTTTCTATTCGTACATAAAAATTTATATATTTTTTATTAGATATGTAATACCTATAATGGTTATTAGATATAACCTTTTAATTTTTTTGAGAAATATTTATATAATAATATAATAAAAATCAAAAGCAATAATTAAATAATGGAATTTTCTTAGTATTATTATTGATGAAATTTTAGTGGTACAATTTACCTTTAAGTATATTTTTTAAAATATTTTTGATGTTTTTAAATTTTTATGTTTAAAATAAAATTATATATATTATATATCTTATTTATTTATTGTAATTTTTTTTAATAATAAGAGTGTGATGATAAGGGTGGTTGGTGTAATAGGTAAAGTTTTGGGTTTATGTATGGGGTAATTTAGAGATTTCACATAGAATTAAATTAATCAAGGATACTAAAGTCATTTTATGCCTCAAAGAGATGTCATTGCAATACTTTACAAATCTCAGGGGATGTCAATATAAAATAATGCGTTGACTGCCATTTACCTGTAATTCACCAATACCTCAGAGGATATCAATGCAAATTACCCTAAATTTAATTATGATACATTGTCATTGTCATACCAAAATTTTAAATCTCTCATCTCTCATCTCTCACTCCATCTTTTTCTAATATGAGACATTGGTTATGCAACAATTTATTTATGCAAGTGTTAAATAACATTTCATTTCGTTGATATAACAACTATTACATCTAATAGTTTATGCAACAACCAAATAATTTCTGTTGCTATAATAATCTAATCTAAATATCTAAATGAAACCCAAGGTTCTATCCCCTAATGGGAATGAAATATGTCATTGCTTTGAAAAATGGTACCTCACAATCACAACTCATAACTAGGTTTTTTTACCTAACTAATAACTAGGTTGGACACCATACATTTCACCACAAATAGTAGTCCACGTATTTACCTAAATAAATAAGGGTAAAGTGCATTAAACCCCTTGAACTATTTTCTCTCTCAACAAATCCCCCTGAACTATACTTTTTACACAAAATTCTCTAAATTATCCTAACTTTTACAATTCACTCCATTCCATTATAACACCGTTAGTTAAATTAGGATAATTTTCACTCAAATCCCCTAAGGTTTTGGTTAATTGCACTCGCCCCCTGAGATTTTATTTTTCTTGCAATGACACCCCCTAAATGGGAGAAATGACCGGAATGCCCTTGTGTTATCTCCCTTATTTTATGAGACAAATATCTAGGTGGTGAAATTACCTCCATACCCCAAGATGAAAACCCTATAATGTATATATATCTATAACAACTATTCTAAAATGTGAGGGGTTAAGAATATTTCCAAACATTTTCTTTAAAATAAAAATTAATGAATTAATATGTATTAGTTGAAGTGCAACTTTAAGGAGTATGTCAAAACGATATAGAGTAAAAGAAAAAGGGTTGGAAATATATAAATATTTTAAAAAAATAATAATAATTAATTAATATGCATTACTTGGAGTGTAACTCTAATGAATATTTCAAAATATATAGAGTAAAGATATACGATAAGGGGTTATAAATATTTTTATATATATATTTTTTAAAAATTAATTAATTAATATACATTAACTGAAATGTAACTATAATGGATATTTTATAAGATATAGAGTAAAGATATAAAACAAATATATTTCGATAAGGAAAATTAATATATCTTAAAATACAGAAATATGTATATTTATCTATCTATTTATATACTACTAATAAAAACACAAGGACTGTCTAATATTTCGATTCATTATCACTTTTTACAATATAAAAAATTATAGTAAGTAAAATTTGACATTATTTAAAGTGTAAGGGCTTAAATTTACTTTACAAAAAAAATAATAAATAATAAACTATTTGTCATATTTTTATAAAAATAAAAAAAATTACGATAAATAAATTTTGTTATTATTTTACCGTGTAAGGGTCTAAATTAATTTTACACAAAGAATAATAAATTATAAGTCATTTGTAACATTTTTATACATTTATCACCTTTTACAATACAACAAAAACTATAATTAAAATGTATTACTACTCGTTTAAATTGTAGGAGTTGTATATTATTTATTTACAAAATAAATTAAATTATATGAGCTCACAAATATTTTATACATGTATCACCTTCTAAAATACAAAAAACAAATAAAAAAATCATAAATAAAGTGTATTATTATTATTTAATGTAAAAGGTCACAATATTAGTTTTAGAGAAAATTTTAAAAATGATAACTTTAGGGGCCTATATTACAAAAATAACTATTTTTAAAAAATAATTTAAAGAAATGTGATAATATTTCAAAAATCATTATATTCAAATTACTTGAAAAGTTTTTCAAATTGAACTTAAGACACAAGGGTTGTTTGGTCTATTAATTTAGTCAACGTGTCTTTTACACTAAAGTAAGGGCACAAGAGTCATTTCATGGGGTCTTCACCCCTTTAGGGGGTGTCATTGCAAGGAAAATGAAATCTCAGGAGGCGAGTGCAATTGACCAAAACATCAGGGGATTTGAATGTAAATTATCATAATTTAACTAACGGTGTTATAACGGAATGGGGTTAAATGCAACATTTTAATAGTTTAAGGGGGCAATGCTTAGTTTAGGGGGTTAGTTGAGAGAGAGAAGAAAGAAGAGGGGGGTTAATGCACTTAACCCAATAAATAAATATTAGTCCACGTACACGTACACGTTAACATCCACGTAGTCGGCACCTAATTGTTTGATTGTTAGATGGCAATAGCTGGCACACAACCATTACCTCACTGGATCACAGCCTCTCCTCTCCTCTTCTTCTCCCCTTATCCCGTCGCATATTCTAGTTCCTTCTTCCACAAATCCTTTCCATTTACACCCGCGCCGTTAATTTTCCGTCATCCCCTGTAACAACACCACCACACCACAGCTCTGCAATGGCGAATTCTTCACCACTACAAAAACTAAATTGAACTCCAACCCAATTCATCAAATCCCCAATATTTCCATTGAATCCAAGAATCAGAGCCACAGAAAAGGAAAATCAACTCGAACCCAATTCCTCAAAATCGCCAAGAAACAGAGCCAGAAAAACTAGATTGAACTCGAACCCAATTCACCAAACGCCCCATACTTAATTAAATCGAAGCAACATACGCAAAAAAAAAAAAATAGATTGAACTCGAACCCAATTCATCAAAGCCCCAATAATTCATGAAACCCAACAACAGACCCAAAAAAAAGTAGATTGAACTCGAACCCGACTCACCAAAATGGCGATTTCTTCCCTGAAATCCAGGAAAGAGAACCAGAATCTCCTCCTCGGCCGGTACGAAACCGGAAAACTCCTCGGGCAGGGCACGTTCGCGAAGGTGTATCAGGCGCGAAACATCAAGACCAACGAAATCGTGGCCATCAAAGTCATCGACAAAGAGAAGGTCCTCAAAGGTGGACTCATCGCCCACATCAAGCGCGAAATATCCATCCTCCGCCGCCTCCGCCACCCCAACATCGTCCAACTGTTCGAAGTAATGGCCACGAAAACCAAAATCTACTTCGTCATGGAGTACGTGAAAGGCGGTGAGCTCTTCAGCAAGGTCGCCAAAGGCCGATTGAGTGAGCACGTGGCGCGAAAGTACTTCCAGCAATTGATTTCCGCGGTAGGGTTTTGTCACGCTCGCGGCGTCTATCACAGAGATCTCAAGCCCGAGAACCTCTTGTTGGACGAAAATGGCGACCTCAAGGTGTCTGATTTTGGGCTCAGCGCGGTGGCTGATCAGATTCGGCAAGATGGGCTGTTCCACACGTTCTGCGGGACGCCGGCGTACGTTGCGCCGGAGGTTTTGGCGCGAAAAGGGTATGATGCGGCCAAGGCTGATTTGTGGTCGTGTGGGGTTGTGCTGTTTGTGTTAATGGCGGGTCATTTGCCGTTTCATGATAAGAATCTCATGGTGATGTATAAGAAGATATATAGGGGTGAGTTTAGGTGTCCCCGGTGGTTCACGCCGGAGATAATTCGGTTGGTGTCGCGTCTTCTTGACACGAATACGGAGACCCGGATAACGATTCCAGAGATTATGAACGCTAAATGGTTTAAAAAGGGGTTTAAGCATATTAAATTCTATATTGAGGATGATAGGTTGTGTAGTGTTCCCAATGTTGACGAGGATGATGCTGTGGAGTCATTTTCCGATCAGTCATTGTCGGAGTCGGAGTCCGAAATTGAGAGTAGGAAGAGAATTGGGACTTTGCCAAGGCCGGCAAGCTTGAATGCTTTCGACATTATATCGTTTTCGCCTGCATTTGATTTGTCTGGTCTATTTGAGGAGGAGGGAGAGGAGTCAAGGTTTGTGTCTGGAGCTCCAGTATCGAAGATAATATCGAAATTGGAGGAGATTGCGAAGGTGGTTAGTTTTTCAGTGAGGAAGAAGGATTGCAGGGTGAATTTGGAGGGAACAAGGGAGGGGGTGAAGGGACCGTTGACTATTGCAGCTGAGATATTCGAATTGACGCCGTCGTTGGTGGTGGTGGAGGTGAAGAAGAAGGGAGGGGATAAAGTGGAGTATGAAGATTTCTGTAACAGGGAATTGAGGCCTGGGTTGGAGAACCTTATGCTGGAGGAGTCTGCTGCTTCTTCACATTTGCCTTCGGATACTGAATGAGAAAGAAGAGAAAAGGGTATGCCTCTTCTTCATCTCCCTCCTTTTCTCTTCTTTTTTGCACAGTCCGGATGATATTTGTTCTCTTTGATCCCTTATGTAGTGAAACCTAGATCATAGAAATCCAGATTTTGGTTGATCTTTGTATTCTCTCAAGTGGTTTCAGAATGACAATTAAAGTGAGTTACTAATCAAAATGGAATAAAGTATTGTACCATAGTTCTTCTGTTTCACTATTATTATTATTATTATTATTATTATTATCACGATTAACGCAATGAGGAATTAAAGTTGTTGCTTTTCCCCCTTACGATAAACTTGTAATCTGTCTGTTGTAAATTCACACTGTAGGATGTATGGGTTTTTCCTTGCCGGCAGAAATTAGTAACATTTAAAATGATGAGGATAGGAAAGCAGATTCTTGAGAATGTCATTTTCTTTTTGCTATTTGCAAACTATGATTGAGACTTCAAGTACATGTTTTTGCTGTTTCTGACATCAAAATTTTCCAATGATGGTGGCTGGAGAACATATCAGGCACTCTTGTGGTCGGTCCAGTAGCGCTCAGTTAATGTATAAGTTATTAGTTATATTCCAATGGCAATCCTGGTAACAAAATTCTTCCTGATGATTGATTAGAAAACCCCAACATTCAATTGTTTTGATTGTTGTATGGTAGGAAGAGACAAATATGGAGATCATCTGTAGTCCAACGCAAATAAAGGAGTTTTTCGTCATTGACATTTGGAAGTGAACTCCCTAGACTCAATTGTTTTTGCAAATTGTGATGAATTCCTTCAGTTGCAAAGTGGTGGGTTTTGCTGATATTGCAACATGGGGTTCTAACACTTTATTGTTTTGAATTAGAGAGGGATTTGAAGTGGGATTTACTAGTGGGGAGAGAGAGAGAGAGAGCGGAAGATAGTCTGTAACCAAGACAAAGCCTAGTTGTTGAACCTTAATTGTGCCTCTTCAATTTGCCCTTTGAACTCTCTCTCAAGAGGGGTTCTCTGTGATAACTTTCGGCAACTGTTTTTTAATTTTTTTTTTGAGTAGGTGAAGTTGTTGTCCTGTAGCAGTTACTAGGTCTTTTAGGTACTTACATTTTGTTTAATAAGGCTCCATTAGGAAGATATCTAGAGAAAGGATAAATGAGTTCTCTTTTTTTCTTTTCTTGGGGGTGATTGAATTTTTACCAGTCTTTATCTAATTAATGCATAGGTCATATGGTGCCCTGTTTCTGTTAGAAAATTGCATTCCACTAATATTTCGATTCACATTTCATCATGATAGGATTGTATCATCATCATTTACCTCGATAATCTTCACGATTTGTACACTGGCCAATCTTTAACAAATCTTGAAGGAAAATCTTCACGGTTTGTATCTAAAAAGTAGTGTACTATAATTGCAAGTGTTTCTGCACTTGTATGTTGAAACAGAAATCTTGAAGGAAAACATACCGGCAATGCATTCATAATATATGAGGGACAAAATTAGTTGAATGTGGTACTTATGGACTTGATCTTCCAGCGTTGCCTCATTGGAGAGGCAGTTTGGATATATTGGAAATATGGACTGATGCACCTAATTTAAAATTTTAAATTAATAAATGAGTCAAAATTTATAGACGGCATAAAGCTCTATCATTTACCCTAAAACAAATAGGAAACTCAATCCCCAGATTTCTTTTTGTTGGTTTTGAATTCTGAAGAATATCTTCATTTCATTAGTTTTTGAGCTGCTTGCTTACAGAACGCTACCTGGTACCAGCATGATCTTTTTAGTTGTCAGTGTTTACTGTGTGGAAAAGCAGAATCTAGTGTAATTACAAACTATCTAGGACCTCTAGGTACTCTAGCTAAAACTTACAAAAGCTTTTACTAGTAGTAAATAATTAATATAGTAGTCGTGGACGATAATTGAAGTGTTGTCACTTGATTCAGTAGTATAAGCTTGGACTCGCTAACGGAGGACAGACCTTCAATTTGGGCGAAACAAGTTTGCATCTGCGTGAGCTATATTTGGTAATTCGAGTTGATGACTTGAAGAATTAAGATGTGCCTGACTGATAATGTGATAAAAGTACTAAATAGCATTAGTTCCTAGATGTTATATTTTTCTCTTTTGGTGGAATATTTTGCAAGTAGATAAACTTCGTTCGGTTGTTGTATCCTTCTATCCTGTCGATATTCAGATGAGATTTGCCAAGGCCCATGGGGGTAATTATTCTGAGAAGAAATGGAAGTGATGAGTTGTTTCATGACCTAATTTGGTGGTGGTCACCAGAGACACCTCAGAGGATAAGGAAGACGAAGTAGGCGTGGGCAAACCTAATAGCAGTTGCACCTTTTCTAGTCAATAATAGTAGTGTCATGATCTCATTAGACAAACAACATGCTCCGCGCTATCCAGTCACATTGTCAGGACATCGATATCCAATAGAATGGATCAGAATCTATCTGTATGAAATTGTGTGTGATATAATTGGTCAGTATATACACAATATAGGTATGAAATTATGTGTTCATACTCTCATAGTAGGTGTTGCTTGTGTAGATCTCATGCTCACTCATCGTTTTACTGGAAACAGCTCTTGTTTCAGAATGATCGAACCATAAGGTGAAGAAAGTGCTAGAATGACGGCTCTCAAGTTTATAAAGACTTGCTCTGATCTATATATATATAAATATATGTAGGTGTGTTTGTGTTTTTAAAAGATGTCAACTATGTAAGAAACAATAACTATGGCATATGTTAACATAAACGTTGTACACATACACGCAGGATATGGTGAATTTCATTACTTATATTGGTGAGTAAGAATTAGTAATTTTTTTCTTTTATGGAGTGAAACTAAGTGTAAGTGCTAAATTTTTGAATTAAATATGAAGATTTGCAGTAATTTTCCTCTAGGACATCACAAATAAATCTAGATATGTCCTACATTGGCTTTGGATCCACTCATAAAAGGTCGAAAGCTGTTAATATATACGATCTCTCTAGATCTTGGATATTTTTCTAGTTGAGTCATGTGAGTGGCTACATTGGCATTTAGTATTTTAGTACTTGTCCACGTTTGTCTTGTGAGGTAGACAACTTGCAATAGTCAATGGAAAATTTTCTTCGAGGACAAAACCAGACATTACAATGATTTACATCAACATCACATGTCTAATGTTGGATCTAGTCTTAATGCCATTTTCTTTTTCTAGGGTTGAATATGTATTGGAATATATATATATATCTTTCTTGGTAGTGCTTATGTAATCATCTCTTGAAAAAGATATTATACTATATTTCACTGTACATATGGAGTTCACGTCTGCAACATCATTGTATTGTAGTTGTATTGAAGTGTTGCATTTAGAAGTGGGTGTGTTTTATCTGTAATGTATCATTGAGATAAATGAGTTGCACGAATGTTATTTTTTCGAAATAATTTTGAACAGGACAATATGCTCGTACTGATGGTTCGTCTTTCCTACAAACATTTCTGGATCTTAATACAATTGATGCATGCCAAGGTGTCTATCTTCCCAGGTTAGTAGCTTTGGTTTCCAATTGTATCGGATATTTTTCGTTGTTGTAATATGGGTTGATACCATTTTTTTTATTTTGGTGTGAAAAGATGATACCAATTCATGTTTGGTAAAATGGTTTTGAGTCAACAGTATTGACACTATTGGCATCAAATAGCCAAAATTTGGAACCATGTGAATTGATGGTTTTTGGTGGTGCGGTACTGTAACAACCAAAACTAAAACCAAATGGTTGCACCATCTCACCCCAAACCAAAACCAAATAGTTGTACCATATTAATATATTAATATTAATATATTTTTAGAAATTTAATATATTTTTGGAAATTTAATATATTAAAACTATAATATTAATATATTTTAATATATTAATATTAAAATATATATTTGGAAATTTAATATATTTTAATATTATAGTTTTATTATCTTTCCTAAAAATTAATATATTAATATATTAATATTAAATATATTTTAATTTTATAAATTTTATTATTTATAAATAAAATGTGAAACCATTCCAAGTTACCAAACATGGTTTGGTTTTAGAATTTCAACCCATACCAACTCTACCAAACATGGTTTGATTTTTCAGCATCACTTTTTCTTACACCAAAACCATCTGCACCAAACATGGTTCCAATTTAAAATAAAATCACATCAATCCAAATCCAACCCAACCCAACCCAATCCAAAATAAAAAACTAACACCGCACCGCATCGTTACCAAACGCACCCTTCGTGTAGCAAAAATAATAAATGTATCGGATATTCTTGTTTAGTGTAGCATAAATAATAAATGAGAAACAAACATGTAAATTAACAATTTTTTTGTCATTTTCATAAACTCTGCACTGAATGATTACAAAATTTATGAAACATAAAGTAGGAAAACAAAATAGATAGCATGGAGGAGTAGCAAAAACCTTATATGGCTACTTGCATTCTTTGGTCTCTCTCACCTGGGTTCGGCAACATAGTTTCGAAGCCAACAAGGTACAAGGAAGGCAGGTACATATATCAAAATGTATTACTTTTTTTCTTGTTTTTGTTTTTGTTTTTGTTTTTTTCTTATATAGGAAAAACAACTACAACACCTAGGCCAGAGTATTCTAATGCTGGTTATTAATGTTGTTGTTGCTGTCCACAACCTTGCCATGTCCAGACAATGTCCTTCAGATTAGGTTTCAAGTCCTGCTTGCAGAACTTCCTATATTCCATTGTGTCCCCAGCTGCTTTCTTCACCTCCACCATATGAAATGAAGGCGTAACCTCGAAAATTTCTGCGTCCACAGCGAGCTGCCCTTTTCTCCCTGCTTTGCTACCTTGCAACTTGACTGTTCCGTCTTTCATTCTAACCTTGAAATTCTCCATCATCGCAATCTCCTCCAATTTCGACACGATTGTTGACGCGGATTCTGTTGTCGTGAATCGTGCCTCCGGCCTCTGATCCATATCCTTCTCGAACAGGCCTGAGAGATTGAACCCGTTCGAGAGAGATATGATGTCAAAGGCATTCACACAAGTTGGTTTCATGGAGGTTGTCGATGCCTCTCCTCTACTCTCAGGACTTCCCTCACTCTCTGACTGGAAGGCCTCATGAACGTCGAGAATGTCATCCTCGTCATCACAGGGCTTAGGGGATTCTATCTGTTCGAACCCTTCCTTAAACCAAGGATTTTCCATGAGCTGCGCCACGGTTATTCTCGTGCATGGATTCGGATCAAGAATCTTAGAAAGAAGCTTTCTTACCTCGGGAATAAACCATTGCGGGCATTTGAATTCGCCTTTGCTTATCTTCCTATACATTTCCATGAGGTTTGAATCTCGGAAAGGAAGATAACCCGCCAACAAAACGAAGAGAACCACCCCACATGACCAGATATCGGCCTTGGCACCATCGTACCCCTTCTTGTTGAGGACTTCTGGTGCAATGTAGGCCGGAGTTCCACACGTCGTGTGGAGGAGGCCGTCTTGCTTTCTTGACTCGAACAAAGCACTCAACCCGAAATCTGACACCTTTAGGTCTCCATGTTCGTCTAGGAGGAGATTCTCGGGCTTGAGATCGCGGTGGTAGACCCCTCTGCTATGACAGAAATCGACTGCAGCGATCAACTGTTGGAAGTACTTTCGTGCCACGTCTGGCTGGAGCTTCCCTTTGGCGACCTTGTTGAAAAGCTCTCCGCCTTTCACATACTCCATCACGAAAAATATCTTCGTCTTGCTAGCCATGACCTCGTAGAGCTTGACAATGTTAGGGTGCCTCACAAGCCTCATCACCGAGATTTCGCGCTTGATCTGATCTATCATACCAACCTTCATGATCTTCTCTTTGTCAATGATCTTAATCGCCACACTCTGGCCGGTTTTGAGGTTCCGTCCATGGTAAACCTTCGCGAATGTACCTTGACCTAGAAGCCTTCCGAGTTCGTACCTTTGCATCAAAATTGTCCCTTTTTTCTCCATCTTTACTATCCTTCTGGGTTTTAAACACAGAAGAAATTCAATCTGGAGAATGAAAAAAAATCAAATTTACTTACATTCCCTTTTTTTCCCTGTATTTCGATCTGTCCATATCCGCCCCGAGAAGGAGGGACTTGTTCTAAGGAGGGAGGAGAGGAAGGATTTCAAGGGTTTGAATTCCCCTTGTGAGAGAGGTAAACAGAAAACAACAGTAATTTGATCCAACAATTTTGTTTTTATGGTTTCTAAAGCTAACAAACGAACTCACTCTCACCCAATAGACGTTGGCAAAAATAGTAACTTTTCAATGGTGGAGTTTCATGTGCAAGAAATATTCAGTTATAAGCTTCTATATTTAGAAATATACGTCTGCCGATGGTTTGGATGATATGCGAGAAATATATATTTTTTTGTACTCTTTTTTGTTTTCAAGAAATGTAGGATGTTTAAGAAGACACTGACCCTCATGAAATGGATATATATATATATATATATATATGTTTGTGTGTGGCCCGTCTGGGTGATTTGTGCTAGTCTGCATTAAAAGATGTTGGATGTTTTAAGAACACTGACGTTCATGAAATGGTATATACCTATATATATATAGGTATAGATATTTTGTGTCAGTTATTTTTGTTTTCAAGAAATGTAGAATGTTTTAGAAGTTCAGAATCAGCCCGCAGTTCCTGAACAGACTGACTGTGAAAGATTCAACTATGTCTTAGGTAGTGTTTGGTAATCAGTTTTTGCTAGTTTTGTCTTGGTTTGTTTTTATTTTCAGAGACCAAACTTGTTTGGTGGATTTTGTTTTTAAATTCAAAACCAAAATCACTTAAAACTTTGGTCTTGGATTTGGTTCAAAATGAAGTAAAATCAATACAAAAAAAAAGTTGGTCTTTCTTGGTCATAGCCCACAATTTTTGACATTTTTTTTTCTCTCCTATATATATATATATATATATAAAATTCACGTACTAAAATTAAAAAATAATATATATGAAATAATAATATTAAATATATATATATGAAATATATATAAAAATAATATATAAATTCAAAAATAATATATATTAATATATATAGAATAATATATATATTTTATTTTATAATAATATATATAAAATAATATTATTAAATATATATATAAATTCAAAAATAATATATATAAAATAATATATAAAATTAAAAAATAATATATATTAATATATATAGAATAATATATATTTTTTATTTTATAATAATATATATAAATAATATATAAATTAAAAAATAATATATATATATATAATAATATATATTAATATATATAGAATAATATATATTTGTTATTTTATAATAATATATATAGAATAATATTATTAAATTTATATATATTAAATATATATAAAAATAATATATATTTATAATATATATTATTATTTTATAATAATATATATAAAATAATATAATTAAATATATATATAAAATAATATTATTAAAGATATATAAATTCAAAAATAATATATATATATAAATATATATATAAAATTAAAAAATAATATATATACATAAATAATATATCGAATAATATATATTATTATTTTATAATAATATATATAAAATAATGTTATTAAATATATATATAATAATATATAAATTAAAAAATAATATATATATATAAAATGAAAAAATAATATATATTAATAATATATAGAATAATATATATTAATAATATATATAATATTTTTAAATATATTATTAAATATATAATATATAATATATATTTAATAATATATAAAGTTTTATACATAAAATAATATATATAAAGTTTTTGTTTTCTCAGACGAGACCAGAAAACCTGACCACTTACCAAACAGAGTTTTAGATTTAAGACAAGACCAGACTAGACCAGATCAGGTTAGACAAAACAAAACTAGACCAGACAGACAAAATAAAACCAGACAAAATCATTTTCCAAAGGGGTCTTAGGATTGAGTGACTGAGAATAATATGAGAAATAAGTGGTCAGGAAATAACCTGAACTTCTTAATTCGTTATGTTTTCGGTAGTTTGTTTATTGGTTTTATATTTTTAATCATAGTTTGAAAATTGTGAAAATATACAGAGCAATAGTAAGGCATGGGCCAAATTTTAAGGTCTGAACAAAAAACCTTGAAAACAACAAATGAGGCCCAATTTCTTTTATTGCACATAGAATTCACAATCCATTGTTCTATTGGGGTGGGTAGTGGAGGAACACCAAAGTTGTTTTGCACCAGTATGAAATTATGAATACACTGAAAAATAAAAATGGACATATAAAAGTAAATGAAAAAAAAACAAAAAGAAAAAGGAGTTGGGTGACATCTGTAGCCCTGGGCACATTACTCTAAAATATAAAAATATATATATATGGTTGGAGACGGAATTTTTTCTACTCAAAAAGATTTCCTAATTCAAATGTAATTAAATTCTACTAGATCAGAGGATAAAAATATGTTTTGTAGAGTGTATTATAATATAAATGTTATGAAATATACTACAAAACTCTTCGTAAATTTAGTAGTAGTTCGTTTTTTCTCGTCGTAAATGGGATCACTCCCATGAATTGGTGTTTCAAAAGTAAATGCTTTAGTAATGGAGTGATTTGAGTGGTCATCCATCACATTCACAATCATTTTTTATTTATTCAAAATCAAACATAGAATTAATCAAAAGTCCAAAATATCCCAAAACTGAATAAAATTGATTAGAAAGCTCAAACAGCATTAGAAGACTTATGTATACATTTGTCACCACGCTCTAAACTAAACTTTGTTAGAATCAATATCAAATTTATTTCAATAGACTATCACACCCTTCATATTGGGTTGGTTTATTCTTTAAATTATATTAATTAACCTAACCAATGAAATTTTGATTTATATATTTATTATCCTAAGTAAAAAAAATTTATATATGAGAATAAAATACTTCTTTTAATAAGATGTATTCTTGTAGTACTAACAAGTAACCTCATATTAATCATCTTCTTCATCTAAACGTTTCTAAAGAGTATTAAGTAGTTACTTAAATTATATTAATTATTTCTTAAATTTTATTTCAACAACTTAAATTCATTACTTATTAATTTATTTTATAATTGTTTATAAATTTATAACGAAATTAATGGTGAATGTCATCAAATTAATAGCGATTTTTTATTTTATATTCTATGATAAATAAAAAATGCATTTCAATGTAATTCAAAAGAAGGAACATTGTGGTCATTTACAAAAAAAAAAAGAAAAGAAATCATTGCAAGGCATTTGGAGCATTTTGCAATCAAATGTGATAGTTCAAAGAGTTTATGGCACAAATTATAGTTCATATGAGTTATTTTTTTGCAAATCTGAACATAATTCGCGATTTTCTAAACCGAAGGTGCTATATTTTTTTGATGAAAATTTAAATTTAAATTTTTGTACTTTGCCCTGACACTCGCTTTAACCCTTCGCTCCTCTTATGTGTGATAGGGTCGAGCAATATATTTTATTATTATAGTTTATTGTATCGTTCAATCCGGTACTTATGACCAAATACTTGTTTTTAAAACCAATATTACTACAAATGTATATGTTGCAATAAGATTATGTTAGTATTCTACAATTAATCCAGTCAGTACAGTACGAAGACACGAGATCCTCACCATAGTCATGATGTGCATAATTGTAAGTTCAGATATGGAATATTGCAAGTGTTTAATAGTATTTCCTTTTTAAAATCAAGAGGTGTGAGTTTGAGTTGCTTAATTTTGTGCCTCTGGTATTGTAATTTTTAGATGTAACTAATGTTTTTTTGGGAAAATTAGATTTAGGATGCGTAATAGTTTAAAATCTATATAAAATTGAAAACTATTTACACTGAATTAATAGCTCGTAGGTAGGCATAAAAAGCAATTGAATCAAGGAACTGGCCCTGATTTTGGTCCTAACACGATTTTATTTAATTAAGTTTCAAGAACAAAATTGTCGATATATAAATTATTAAATTTTGATTTAAGATCCATTTTTTTTCATCGTTGTATTCAATTCCGGTTCCAACAAGGGAACCTGCTAAAATTTAATGAGTTAGCTTAGTTAAAAAAGACTTGACAATTGATATTTAAAAAATTATTAGGATTTATGTTCGATAGTGGACTAATGACGCCATTACCCAATGAGTTGGAATCCTTTTGCATAAATTTTGTGAATTAGTGTTGGTGAAAGCTCTGGACAATCCTATTTATCAAAAAAAAAAATCATTTATAAATTCACGATTGTAATGATTGTGTTCAATTCCGTTTCTGATAACAAAATCGTTTATAAAATCGAGTAAATTATAAATAGATTCTATATAATATGTATTTTCTTCGTCCCAAATTAGTTGTCCACTTTTTTTTTTTAAAAAAATAGTTATCCACTTTGCCTATTTTACTTGTCCCCTATGAAGCATTGACACAGACACGGCGACAAGACAAATTCCAAAAAAGTAGGATACGACACGCCTCCGACACGTCTATAAAAAAATATAATTTTTTTAAATGAAGTATTTGTGCAATATAATATGTATATCTATAAAAAAATATATATATTTTTATATATATGCATATTATATTGCACAAATACTTCATTTATCACTTAAACAATGAGAACCAATAAACTTATAAACAAAAATAAACAAATAGGTTAAATAAAATGTCTGATATGTTTAAAATTCTTCATTCTACTACCATCCAAGGAATAAAATGCATTTCCCCCAACATCCGACATCTTAGTCTCTCCCTCGTTATATTATAAAAAATTTATTAATCGAAGACAAAGATTGAAATGTATAAATACTAGATCTTTAGTTATTTGTGGTGATATCTTGTTCCTCTTTATATAGTAGATAAATGAATAAGTGCTCCAATTTCTTTCAACAAGATGAGAATGAACAAAGATGTTCAAGTATCTTCAAAGTCAAAGATTGAATTAAGACTGTTCAAATTCTATAAGTGATCCACTAAATTAGCGGTTTCATAAGGTTTTTTATCTTTCATTGAATTAACCGACCCACCGCGTGTCCGACACGTGGACACGCACGTGTCCTCTGTGTGTCCACTGCGTATCCAATTTTAAAAAATTCAAGATGGCGTGTCGGACACGTATTTTTGGTGTGTCTGCGTGTCTGACACAGATACGGGTACGACGACTCTAGACGAAGTGTTCTTGCTTCATAAATTGTTCCAAATTAGTTGTCCAGTTTCGAATCCTAATATAATATTATCATATATTTTCTCAAATTATCCTTCTTCAGTAATTTCAAAAGGGAATGGGCTCAACTAAAAATTACAACTATACTACAATATCAAGGGTAAAATAGAAAACATAAAATATCAAAAAAATTATTGAAAAGTCAAATGTAAACAATTAATTTGGAATGGAGGGAATATAACATTGATGACACATAACACTAAGATTAGTTTTAAAATCACTCAACTATATATTATAATCACTATATTAAATTCAATTTTATACATGAATTAGATTGAATTGTCAAAAAGAGCTTTCCATTATTTCACCAGTTCAAGGTCAAATTTACTAGAACTATAGTCTCAATTATTACAGAACTCTTAGGACTAGTTCACAACTGGTAAATCAAAACCTTGTGCATTTATAATAGCACCAATTGAAACATCTGTGGACTAAAGTGGTGATTTAGAGAGATCTTCTTACTCATGGTGACACTAGAATTCTTGTTTGAAATTTAGTTTTGTTTAGGTTTGTCTTGTTTTTGTTTTTGTTTTAAAGACCAAATGTATTTTGGTTTTTACATTTTAAGACCAAATGTTTTTTTTAGGTAGGTCCCGCATTCCACTACACATCATCTTTTTTCTCTCTTTCTTTCTTTCTATATAGGATAATTTGCACTAACACCCCCTGAGGTTTGCATCTATATATATTTTCAAAAACATATGTTTTAGAAATATATATATATTTCGAAAATATATATATAAAATTTGAAAAATATATAAATTCGAATATATATAAAATTCAAAAATTATATATTTTCAAAAACAAAATTCAAATAATTATATAATTTCGAAAAACATATAATCATTTCAAAAAATATGTACATTTTCGAATTTATATAATTTTCAAATTATATATATATATATATTCAAATTATAAATATATATCTCAAATTTTATATATTTTTTCAAATTTATATATGTTTTTTAAAATTATATAATTTTTTGAATTTTGTTTTAGAAAATATATATATTTTGATTTTTTTTTTGAAATAAATATATTCGAATTTATATATATTTCAAATTATATATATATATTTTCGAATTATATATATTTCAAATTATATATATATTTTTTAATTTTTTGAAATATATTTTTAAATTTATATATGTTTTTCGAAATTATATAATGTTTTGAATTTTGTTTTTGAATATATATATATTTTGAATTTTATATATATTTTTTGAAATATATATATTCGAATTTAAATATTTTTCAATTTATATATATATATTCGAATTTTATATATATTTTTGATTTTATATATATTTTTTGAAATTTATATATATTTTTCAAAATTTATATATTTTATTCTAATTTTATATATTTTTTGAAATTTATATATATTTTTCGAAATTTATATATTTTATTCTAATTTTATATATTTTTTCAAAATTTAAATATTTGTTTTCGAATTTTATACATTTTTTTGAATTTTATATATTTTTTCGAATTTATATATATGTTTTTCAAAATTTTATATATTTGGGGTTGGGGCATAAAGGTCATTTCACATTATCCTTAATATTTTCGAATTTTATGAAGGGTATTTTGGTCATTTGGGGTGTCATGGCAAACAAAACCAAACCTCAGGGGGTGTTAGTGCAAATTACCCTTCTATATATATATATATATAATTTATGGTGGGCCCCGCTGACCACCACTCTTTACAAAACCACACAAAACCAAACAAAACCAATATAGCAAGACAAAACCAGACAAAACCAGACCAGACCAGAAATCAAACGGGCCCTTAGGGTTTCCGTTTAAGCCGGCCGAGAGAAGTGAAATGTGACATTAAAGACCTGTTTTGTAACTGGTTTTGGTACCAATTTTTTGGTTTTGGTACAAAATAATGGTACCAACCCATGTTTGGTAAAATTGTTGTTGGTACTATTGTAGCAAACCAATGGTACCAAAACATGACATTTTTGGAACTATCAAGTTTGATGGTTTGGATGGTGTGGATACTGTAGCAAACCAATGGTACCAACCCATGTTGCACCATCTAACCCACACCAAATCAAATCTCATTTTTCTAATATTAATATATTAATATTAATATATTTTAATATAATATATTAATATACTTTAATATTTTAATATTATAAATTTTAATATTAATATTAATATATTAATAGTAATATATTTTAATATTATAATATTACAATATATATATGTAATATTAATATTAATAATAATATATTAATATATTTTAATATTACAAAATTTTAATATTTATAAATAAAATGTGAAACTATCCCAAGTTACCAAACATAGTTTGGTTTCAGAATTTCAACCCATATCAACTTTACCAAACATGGTTTGGTTTTTCAACATCACTTTTTCTCACACCAAAATCATCTGCACCAAACATGATTTGGAACCAAAATAAAACCACATCAAACCAAATTCAACCTAAATCAAAACCAAAAACTAACACCACACCGCACCGTTACCAAACGTGACCTAAAGAACGTTAGATTTTTTCTTTTTTTAATAAAAAAGGCTAATAGCCAAACAAGTATAGCCCTAAGGAACCAACCAAGACAAATAGTCAATACAAGAGATCAACAAACCCAATAATTGGGATGACCTCCCTCATGGAAAGGTGCTCTAATGACTGTCGGGCGGTCGTGGCGGCTTGATGAAAGATGATGGCAAGTCCCATGCTCGACGAGCACGTTGAGCAGCCAAACCATTTCGGAATGATTGGGAAAATAATCTCCCACGAACTAAGTTATGAATTTCAGACAACAATAGATGTTAGTGATTTATTCAAGGGCTTCAGACAACAATAGATGTTGTGATTTGCAAGAGTCCTTGAATAGACGATAATTCCGTTCCATCCGTACATGGTAGATGGTGGTTGAGAGTGCCAATTTGTTTATTGATGATGACATAGCGACCGCTTCCCCTAGTTGTGGCATAGAAGACAAGTACAAACTAAATACATACACGTGTATGTGCTTGCAAATTACATATATATCAGCACACACACGTATGTATATATATATATATAAGCATATACATACACGTAGAAAGAAAAAATTAGCAAAGAAAGGAAAAGCATTTATTCAAACCATTTATTATATTACCACACTTTGGTCACTTTAGTACAACTTTTCCAAACAAAAGTCTAAGCAAGCAAAATCTTTCACAACACTACTCATCTCTCTTCCTTCCCCTTTCACCACTCTAATTAAACCGCATAACAAAACACACAACCAAACCACACTCACAAAAGTAAAACCACCGCAACACTAATTAAAACACATCACAAAACCAACCACACCAACTAAAAGCAAACCAGTACATACTACATACTCTAGACTTTTTTCTACCAGTCTCGAACTCTTGACCTAGGGTTTGAGAATTAAGACACAAAGCCACTAGGACAAAGTCGGACCAGGAAGTTCGGGAGGGCGAGCATTCCTCCCGGACTTCCTCAGGTTGAGCTGCACCATCGCCATCGCCGCCAGAAACTCCACGGCCTGCCTCGGTGTTAGGATCCCCAAGACGCCCTTCAGCACGGTCATCCTCACAATGTCCGCCATCCTCATCACATTCTCCAACCCAGCCAACATCCGATGCATCGCCGTCCTCACCTTCGCCTCCACCGCACTAGCATTCCCGTCCTTCTTCATCGCGCGGTTCGCCATCCTCGCCAGCTCCAGCGTCCTTCGGTCCGCCACTGCCATCTGCTGCCGCTCCATCTCCCTCTCCACCTTGTTCTGCTCCAGCCTCACCGCCGTCCTCAGCTCCCTAATCCCCCTCGCCTGCTCCTCCGTCAGCCCCGAAATCCTCACCCCCGGAACCCGCCCCTCCACTAGCGAGTCGAAAAGCCGGAACGCCATCGACGGCCTCCACCCCGTGACCCACAGCGATGCCGTCTCCAACCCACTCAACCACGCTGGAGAGAAAAACGGTAACACCTCCTTCTCCGCCGAAGCCCACTTCTCATGGTAGTAACTCTTATGGTGCATTATCAGCTTATCCACCACAACTTTACAACTACTCTCCTCGAAATTCTCTTTCGATACTTTCATCAGGAGAGGGAGGTACTCTTCTTCGAGCTGAGATATCCATAGGGTAAAGAACTGAGTGAAAGTGATATCGACTCGGGCTCTACGGGGCATTATGATGAAAATGGGTAAGAACTAAAACGGGAGTGTTACGTGGGATTTGGATTGAGAGGATATATATACAGAGAGAGAGAGGGGGGTGTATGTATATGTGTATATGTATAGGTGTGGGGGTGACCAGATGGAGGGTGGATTGAGAGCCACGCCGCAAGAGTGCAAGTGGGGTGGCGGGTTAGGGGAGGTGCATGGCTTACGCGATAGCGTGTAACAATCTCTTTCGGGGCGAGGGGTGTTTTGTGTGGGAGGGTGTCACTCTCTCTAGAAGGGTAAATGTGTCTTTTCAGTGGTCTCTATTTTTGACTGGGTTGAAGAGGTGTGGAAATTACCATCGTGTACCAGCTGGGGATGTGGTCATGGGATTGAGGTGCGTGATACGTGGCGTGAAACAAGAAGGTCGGTGGAGCCACGTGTAATGTTCTCATTTTGGCTATGCATCACATGGGAAGAAATCCTCTGAAGTTCGCCTCTCACCTAAGAGGGTGTAGTTCGGATCCAAGGGTTCAGATTTGCCAAGATGTCATGTGGGTCCCAGATGGAGGAAAGTATGTGGTGAGTCAGCAGCAGTAAAAAAAATTACTCATGTCCTTCTACATTTATGTATAATACATATATATATGTATTATATATGAGAGTATATGGTGGTGTACCAACACTGTTCCTATATACGGACGATTTTGCCCTTACAATTATAATTGATTTCTCCCTCGTTTTTGACGAAGAAGCCTCTCACCATTCCACC
The DNA here is from genome assembly GCA_963922005.1 of Cornus suecica. Lineage (NCBI taxonomy): Eukaryota > Viridiplantae > Streptophyta > Magnoliopsida > Cornales > Cornaceae > Cornus > Cornus suecica. Next base: position 63,794,928 of record OY998241.1, on the reverse strand, counting down.
ATTTTTGAAGAAGAAACCCATCTGCTCAAAGTTTTGAAATTCGCTCCATCGTTTTTTACGAAGAATTACTCCACCGCTTCCTGTTTTTTACGAAGAAACCCTAAACCCTAAAGCTTTCGTCATTTGAAATTGAAACTCAAACTCTAAGAAATCCTAAACCCTAATGCCCTAGCGTCATTTGAAATTCAGACTCAAACTCTAGCTGTCTCCATAAGATTTTCCCTGAGCTGAGGCAAAACGTATCAGCCAATCTAATTTTGGCGAAGGAAGCGAAACCCTATTTTTCATGAGGTGAGGCAAAGCGTAGATCCCAATCCTCCTTCTCGCTGCAAGGAGTGGTGGCATCAACTATCCCCACATGACTTCCTCTCACCGGAGCCCATAAATAGGTCAGTGGGTTTAATTTGTTAATGAAATTGCTTGCATGGTTATTGAAATCTTCTTCTTCTCGTTTATCATACTTAAAAATCTATATTCATAAATTTGTAAAATGAAATACAGATTGAATACATTTATTTGTCATGATATTGTAATTTTGGTGTATTTTGGGCATATCTTTTGTAGGTTTATGTTATTAGAAAATTCTCCCTGAACTATTTTGGTGTATTTTGGGCATGTTTTTTGTAGGCTTAATGTTTATTGAATTTGTATTTAATTAGTATGATTTGTGTCTCTACTGAAGATTGTGCATTATCTCTAATTATTTGCATAAATGCTTAGAAAAAATAATTGTGCATAAAGAGTTATGTTAATTCAGTTGAAGGATATATTACATATATCCCCATGAACTGTATCATAAGTGTGATAACCATTTGAAAGAGTTACATAATAAGTAATTAACAAAATAAAGAGCAACACACTAATTAGATAGAATATTAAATTTATCATTTTGTTGAATATAATATTGAGCAACCCACTAATTAGATAGAATATTAAATTTGTCATTTTGTTAAATATAATATTGAGCAACCCACTAATTAGATAAAATATTAAATTTGTGATTTTGTTGAATATAATATAACAATATACAACACATATTACCAATTTGTGATTTTGTTGGATATAATATAACAATATACAACACATATGACATATTACCAAATTTCCCTTGTTAATTAGATGGCTAGGTTAAGAACAGACTCCAAATCTGCTTGTGTGATAAAAAATGTGAAGGGTGGGAAGCAAACTGGGAAAGGGCCATCATGTTCCAATTCAGCTGGTGGGAAAAAAACAGGGAAAGGGCCATCATGTTCCAATTCTGTTGGTGGGAAAAAAACTGGGAAGGGCCCATCATCTTCCAATTCTACTGGTGGGAACCAAACTGGGAAGGGCCCATCATCTTCCAATTCTAATAGTAGGAACCAAACTGTGAAGGGCCCAGCCGGATTATTCTTTTATTACAGGTAAAAGCCCAGCTATCTACATAATTATGATATGTTTGTTTATATGTATTGGTTATATTTATTTTATTTGGGTAGTATATAAATTTAATGTGTGTGTTATACTTATTAATCTACAGGTCCCATTGTATTAACAAATTCCGAAAACAACATGGCGACTGTCGTGTGAGTAGGGACATATATAATGGTATAATAAAAAAGGCTGCAGCAGATTGGGAGAAAATGACTGATGCCCAGAAGGCCCCATATAGATTCCTTAGACGAAATGCAAAGGAAGTGTATGATGATGAAAAGCAGAAATGAAATTTGGTTAAGAAAAAAGAGGTGAAGTGTATGAATCGAATTCAATTTAAACATACAAGGTTTTTCTATTTTGTGTTTTAGTAGTTTGTGGTAGAAATGGTGAAGGTATTTGTTACCATATATTAACGTGTTGTTACTTTGTTGCTATTGTTGAGTGGTAAACAGAAGAGAACCGCGGGAGGGAGAATAGGTGATGGTTTCAAGCACAAAAATGTCTGGCATAGAGGGCATGTCGACATGTTTGTTGATGCTGTTGAGAAGTTTACTCCAGAGAAGCGAAAGATGGTCGAGGAGATGGTTTTCGGAGAGTTGCTCAAAATAAAATGTCGCGACATCTACCGTGACTTGTGTTTATTTTTAATTAGTAACTTTGAAATTCAGGATTGTGTATTTAGACTAAAAAAGGCTGGTGATTTGTATATGAGTGCACACAATGTGCAAGATATTTTTTTGTTACCGGTAGGTGTACAGAAAGTGCCGACCAACCGCCACTTCACCTCCAATGCTTCGTGGATAGCTGAGGGTAAGTTTGAAGGTAAAGATGGACTGAAATGTGAACGAGTGTTGCAATTGCTGGACACAGTTGAGGGTGATATGTTCAAGCGCGTATTTGTATTAGCTGCATGTTCAACTGTGCTTTCTCTAAATGGCCGTAATGAGACCTATTGGGGTTTGTTGGCTGCCGTTGACCAAGTTGATAGGATCCCCACTTATAACTGGTGTGAATATGTCATAAACTACTTGGTTAAGACAATGAAACTTCCTGAAAGTGGTAGTGTCAAACAGTCGTATAGCGGGTGTATGCTTTTCCTTCAGGTGTACAACATGAATTAAACGCTGTTGCGCTTTCCGTATGTGTATTCAAGCACTTTATGGTTGATTGTTTACAAAATTCCATTTCATGTATGTAGATGTTTTATCTCATGCGGGTATCGGTTGCGTGGAATGATTACCCTAGGGATAATAAGTATCAGTTGGAATATTGGAGTAGCATTGTTGTGAGTCGACGGCTGGCATGGGAGCTTCGTATGGGAGGATTTGGTGATGGACATGTGCAACATACTCAATCTGTTCTGATGGGAAAATTGTTTGTCTAATTTGTTGAACATTGAAAATACTAAGTTGCTATGTTTTTTGTGAGGCAGATCATACGTCGAGGAAGCGGAAGACGGTCAACTTACTCTGGCACCGGTGAGGAATGTAATTCTGACAATGAAAGAGAAATCTCTGTGGTAAGCATTCACACTCCCGTACATAAATGGATTTACCCTACAATATATGTATGAGTGATTTTTTATTATTTACAGGGCAAGCTAAAGATGTTTAGAAGTGATATGCTGAAGGCTGAGGCATTCTTCGGGCGGATGAAGGATTTTGTATTTAATGTCGGGGAGGGAAGTACTAGTGAAACAAAGAGACATAAATCAGTGCATGGTCAAAGAAATGATGTTAATGGTGGTGTAGAAAATGAGGATGAGGATGATGATGGAATGTGTGATGATAGGGAAGAAAACAATGGTGAACGACATGATGGCAGTAATGGTGAAGGACATGATGGATTGGATGGCAGTTCTGTTGATGGAGATACAGATGAATATTTTGCATCTGACCCTAAAAAGGAGCAAAAGTTGAGCAATGACAGTTTTGAAGTCGCTCTTATGGGTGAAATTGATACTGATGTGTGCACCGATATTACTCCTTTTGTTACTCCAGTAAGTATTGCAGGGCCTGGCGAGGGTATTCTTATCGAATCACTGTTGGATGAAGGAAGGGGGAAGAGACAAACTGTTCCAAGTAGATATGCATTCTCTCCTTGAACATACATTGGGAATAGAACAGTAGCACTGAGCCTGCATGAAAAGGAATTGCTTGAATTTGCAACAGAAGATCGAGATGACAACTGGCAAGTGTTATTATTTTAAAAATTTGTGTAAAATTTTATGTGTTCGACTATATTTTTAGCTTTGAATTGCTTAAATTTGTATGATGCAGTGATTGCCTTGTGAGAATGTACCGGGACCATTTAAAGCGGCGTGACCTCCACACGTTGTTTGCTGATCATTGCATTTCTAGTCCGGTGCGTATTGTTGAAAAAATCCTTTAACATTACTTTCAAGTTATAAAACCATGAAAAATCCATTAACAAAAATTTGTTGATAGGTTGTAAATTTGTTTTGTCAACAAATTGAACCATGAAGATGATAATGGACACTACTACTTCACCACCCGGGTTGTACAATTTATGGAGGATTTGCATCTACCAAGGAAGAGGAATCCGAACATAATATCGGGACTAGTTCAGAATGTTTACAATGATATAGCTACAAAGTTGCCATGTGCTATCAGGGAACGTTCGAAGAAAAAACCATTGGTTAGTTAATGTTGTTTAGTACATTGAAAACCTATTGACAGTCGTAATGTATTATAAAGACTTGTTTCAACCTAATATTTTTTACTTGTCCCTCTGTCCTCTGATAGGTATTCTTCCCGGTTTGTACTGGCAAGCATTGGATCTTATTGGTTGTAAACCGTCCGAAGAAAAGGATAGATTACCTCTGCTCACTTGGAAATTCCCCTACATTTAGAAAATATGCATTTTTTGTGGTATGATCACTTCTTTAAACATGACATCACTTATTCATTATTTCATAGTCATAATTGTGTATATTTGTTGATGAACGCAGAAGGAATTCGTGGAAGTTTGGACTGGAGAAAAACTTGGAAAGTATGAGGTTGTCTGTCCTAAAGATCTGCCTGTCCAACCCGATGTGTAAGATCTGTAACGAAATTAATTTAGCATTAATCCGCAATATTGCATGCCTGTATTATATTTTCATCACCTGAGTTGGGTTGGTTCCAGGGTGAGTTGTGGAGTGTATTTAATCAAGTTCATGCAGTGCTGGACCGGGAATCAACTGTCCGCGGATTTTTATCATGTAAGTCAAACTCCATCGACTTACATTCTAATATACTGAGATTAAAGATCACGATTGTAACATAAATCCATGCATACAGCATCATACACCCGATTCGTTGCATTCTGGACTGTTGTTGGAGGTTCTTGACAACCCGAAGAATGAATTGAGGGATGTAATTGCAGAAGCTGCTTTAGAAGCTGCAAAAAATAGGACTCCGGCAATTTGAGATGTGTAATATTGTGTTCTACGTACATGTATGCAAGTTTTGGGAGTAATCTAACTGCTGGGAACATTTTGTGTATATTGTAATTATTTGTATGCAAGTTTTGGGCCTAACTGATTGATATATTAGAAATAGCATATTGGACTATTACATGTAAAGTACCCCCCTGAAAACAACTTGATCATAACGATCTTACATGAAAATTATAGTTGCATTACATTGAATAAGATTATGATGTTGAGCACACATAAAATGGTGAGCATAATAACCATCACAAAAGCAGCCCTGAAGATGAGGTTGTGTAACCCATATATTTCAGCATTTCCAAATATATATGGTGATGCGTATCCCTCACCAAATGTTGGAGCAGTTGAGCGAGCAACTGAGCTCTCTCCATGTTCAACTGTCGTAACTGGCGATTGGTCTCCAGGTGGTGGAACATGTGATATCTCTCCAGGTGTTGGAACAGGTGATTGCCAGTCAAAATAATTGCATCCATTAACTGCGCATGCGTAGAACAACTTACCAGGATTTGCTTTTATTGTTGATCTACACAGAATTGGACGCAAACCACAAAGACATAATCTGGCCGATCGATTACGGCAACCATTATTCGGGTTGCGAGATGAGGACATTGTGCTGAAATTAAAAATGAAGAGATGAAATTTTTTGCTACAAGTAATGAATACATACAGATAATTACTGAATATATATAGGCAATTCCAATATTTTTGGGAAACACACCACCAACGACTACTTTGTAAAAAATCCCAAATTGCATGCTCAACAGTCACCTTACAATAAAGTACCACATCCCATCAATGCATTGCACCTAATGCAAATAAATTGAATCTTGATTATGGAACAAGATTTTTGGAAGATGTTTGATCTATCCAAATAGTAATTTAGATAGATAAACGAACATATATATGTATTTTATTTAATATATAGTGTATATATTTACTCATAAAAAGAATATATATTGTTTTTGTTCCCTTTATATTTCAAGTAACCAGATTATAGCGTATTACATACCTCAAACCAGTCTGTAACTTAGATGTAAATGGTTTAGAGTATGTTATGTACTAGTGTACTTGTAATTTTTTTTGGGGTATAGTTTGCCATTTTATATTTCCATTGGGGTGCTATTGTTGCTACCCAGGATCCTTCCATCCCATTTCCCATCGCAGGTTCAGGGTTTTAAAAAATTAAAAAACCCTTTGCTCCAAAATTTGAACTTTGTATTCCCGCCTTGAAGGTAAATTTCTCTTTTTTGAGTTGTAAATTTTCAACTCTAAATTCCCGCCTTGAACGTGCAAGGCATTAAATTTCCCGCAAAAATAAAATTCAATTTCCCCTCCAAAACTTACAGTTTCCTCTTGTTTAAATATAATTTGTTTCTTATTATTATTGGTTATATATTAATTTCGAATTTTACATACTTTTTAATAACATTATAGTTAACAGTATATGATTCAATAAAATTATAGAAAAACAAATTTTTATTAAAACTATTCCTTAGAATAAAATTTATACATCAATAAATTATACAAGCAATTAAATCAAAATTACATCATCAATTTGTGTAAAACCTACCGGACACGCATCGTATGCAGTTCCATAGTCTGTATGTCACGCCCCAAATTCCTAGGACTCCGAAACCCGAGCCTAAGAGCTAAGGGAGTGATTGCGGAAGTAAAAAGAAACGAGAACCAAAAGACATTCAGTCATCAAACACCCACAAAGGGTTGCAATGAATGCCCAGATACCATGCTGTCACGCCCTTAAAGGGTGACGCAAACCAAGCGACTACTAGAGTCAACAATAACAAAGAAGTACATGGAATAACAATAAGAATATACTCCATGCCAACCCGAATACTAAAAACACAAGAGTATCCTCAAATACCAACAAACACGCTCCCAAATCCCTAAGACTCCCGAACTGGGACATCCAAGGAATCCAAGATGTGATCCTTAATACGAATGACCAACTAAGACATCATTAACCAAGAAAACACATGGGTTAATGATAGAAATGGTATATTCCATACCCAAATGACTAATAAAACTAAGCAGCGGAATCTAACGAAAATCCGACAGAGTTCCGTTTGTAAATGGAACATCCGGACAACAACCACAACACAAGAACCTGCCAATAGCAATTCAATAATCACAATGGCTTCCAAGCCCCACATTCATCAATCCTAATAGGGCCGAGGTAGTGGAAAGAAACCAAAACCTCTCCAAACCCTCTAACATCAACAGAGCCACAAATGCTCGAATAAAAATACAGAAGAACACTTAACTGTGCGGAATAGATACAATACATCCTGAAAGAATAAATACAGGAAATAAAAGATACATCAACAGGGATAGGCCAACAGACTGGCTCCCAAAAGAAATACATGGCAAACCCATAACAAATGGGTAAGGAAAACTAAAAGCAGATACCTATCGTCCCCAAACCCAGTCGTGCTGCAACCGTAACCGCATCACCCAACGTAGCTCCAAAACCTGTAACAAGAAAACAAAAGAAAGCTGCCGTTGCACTGCATCCTGCTCATAGCCGTATGTTTCCTGCAACCTGGCGTGTGAATACCAGGGGGCAAGTGAAATACCCCTGTGAGCAAATAAGCTCAGTGGGAAAGAATACTCTAACTACCACATCCTCTGATAGTTTAGGTAATGCTAAACCACCCAGTGAGATACATAGCCCACAACATAACCCAGCTACGAAAACCCAAGGCACACGCACTCATATACTACCGTACGTAAGTATATAACGGGGATATATATATACAAGTATACATGTATAAGTATGCAACCTGAGTCTACAAGGTACAACTACGGCTCATACTCTAAGTACCAAAACCGGTAGTCTACACTACTCTCATCAACATATACTAAGTGCACAACTCCTGAGTCAAACCTCACAAATCATCAATTACTCACAACACAAATCAGAAGATCCAATAGAGGAGATCACACTCACCTCTAATATCCCCAGGAAACAAAATCCACCACTAGTACCAAGGAAGGCTCAAATCCCATACCCCGATAACACAGGAGGGAAAATACCCACGTCCTTGCGTACTAACATAACCATCATCAATATATATATATATATAACAAACCTCATTCCATTTCTAGAGAAAATACACCTCTCAAGTACTGGGTCACCTCAATTATATCACTTCCTCAATACCATGAATCACATCACCACATTAACCTCATAACACTATCATCAATGGGTCAATCACATCACTAACACTCTCACTGTAGGTGAGGAAAACCACATAATCAAGTCACTATGAGTAGACGAACTCAACTCACGAGAACGACCACCTAAAGGTCACCAAAACAAGGCAAATGGAAGGAATTCCCAATGCTAACCAACAGCTAACCAAGACAACAACGTCAAGGTTAAGAATACCCGAACAAGGAAGAACACCAAAAGTGAACAAGGAAACCAAAAACGAATGGCCGAAAGTGAAAGTAATGAAAAGATGAATCCCAGAGATTCAATAGTTTTTAAGAAAAAGGTTTCTAAACTCGAACCAATCCATTCGGTATTCATGCCCCTAACGTAAGAAAAACTCCTATCACCTAGGTGGTGACATCAACAACCAAGAAGAAGTGAGAGGCAACACTATATGTGTGCACTGAACAACACCAAGCCTCGTAACCGAGACTTAGAATGATCCGAAGAAAAGGAGAAACAGGAAATCCCCTTTCAAAACACTACAGGTCGAGATTTTGAGAAAGAAGTCTCAAAATCTCAGAATCATCAAGACAAGTAATAAAAATAGTTTTCTTTTAGGAAACCACACATTAAAAATGACCGTCTTGCCCCCGGTCTCCGTCAGTTGCCATCACTGGCTTTTACAAGTTGAAAATCATCTCAAAGAAGATCTCAAGATCATTTTATAAGTATTAAAACTTTTCATTTTTACGGGGGTAGGCGAAAACGGGTTTTTCCTTTTAAATACAAAGAGTTTATTTTAAAACTTAGAAAACACAGTTTTCGAAATGACAGCCACATAAGAATGAACACCACTACAAGGATTCCTATAATGTCCCGAAAGGACAATAAAGGAAGAACAACACGTTGGACTCACGGAAGACAACCATCCGTTTCCAACTCCACGAAATCAATGATGACACAAGGAAGAGGTTCGGCACCACGCCGTAATCAACAACTCAAGGAGTGACATAGAAGTCAACGATATGTACTAGCGTACAAATACAGTACAAGAAATGCTTAGGAGAATGAACTAAGCACGAGGAACAACCCTACCATACTCCAAGTACTTAATGAAATCGCCTCAACTACAACCTCTTCTAACCAAACCAAAATCTCAAATACAATTTCATCACCCACCTTCTCTAAGGCCTCAATTCATAACTGATACTAAAATCAATCTCGAACAAGGTCACACAGCTAACCAAAATCACCAAACTACTAACCACAATCACAAGGCTACTAATCACAATCACAAGGCTACTAACCACAATTACAAAACTATTAACCACATTCTCTAAGGCATTACTCCACATCAACTCAACCTCAATTCTACAATCCATCTCTAACTTCAACTAACCACAGAAGTCGCCAGACCAATATACTTAACCTCCCCTACGGGCACAAAAGTATACAACACAAGTATAAGGATATACGTCTCATTTATACTTTAATAATTTCTGCTTTTAATTCACGTTTTCACATTTATTACTTTCAACTGAGCATTTTATAAAATGAATTCATTTTGCATATTCATAAATAATCATGCTCCAACATATATATACATATCAATGAATCACATGATGATATGCAACGCACCGTACTCACAGATCGCCTGTAGTACACACACACAAAAACACACCCTTCCCAAGGGTACTGGATCATTCTCTACCATTCCCCTGAGGATACAAGCTCACTAAGGAATGTAGACTTATTGTACCGTCCTTCTCAAGTGCTTTACACTTTTATTCAGAAAGACGTCACCACAACCCCAGTCGAGCACATAGGCTTTGGACGATGAGTCCTCCCCCTATCACATCTGCGTTTCTCGGATTATTAGTCCCGTGGGAGCAAGAAGCACCCCCTGGCCAGTTGTTACGACGATTCAAACACAAACATCTACCCGCACGCAAACGGAAGTAGACCACACCAAATGAATCTCTACAAATGGTGAACACATGCACCAACACCCATGTCTCAGAATACATGGTGTACACAAATAAATCATGTCCAACATACATATGTTATGCATCATATTTATGAAAATACCCACATGGTAACATATAAATCTCAAAATTTATGTACATGCTTTTAAAAATATATTAAAGCATTTAAATCATATGAAAATAATTTCATATACCATTCATGTTCTCCAAAAATATATTTTCTTTAATTCTTTAGAAAATATTTCATTTTCAATTAACATGCCTTTTTAAAATAATTTAAACAATTATTTCACGTAATGCAAAAGGATCCTAGCATATCGTCTAAGCTTTTCGAATCTCTAATAACCCATTTAAATTCATAAGGGTTTCTAAGCCGTCTATTCTTATTTAATTTAAATAAGAATATTATTTAATCACATAGGAATAATTTTGATAAATTTTCTTAAATTAATCCCTAAGTCCATTCCGATTCTAAACAATTTATAGATATTTAAACTAGCAATTTAATATATATATATTAAATTAAATAAGGGTTTGCACCCCTAAACTACTTCAATAATGCGGAGTGAGAAATATATTTTCCCACCTAATTATACGTTACCGAATAGTCCGAAACAGCACAGTGCCGGCGCCCGAACACGAAGCCCACCAACCAAAATCGTTCGAAAACTATTTCGAATATATCGAAATGTCCGTCTCGACAACCTATACGATATATACGAAGCCCGTTAACAATAGGTTAATTAATTTGGTTAAATCTAAAATACCCCAAACGAAAATTCGAAACTTCAAATCGAATTTCTCGACAAACCGTTCAACGAAAAATTACGAAATTTTTACACGTCGTACCTGACATATAGGCGAAGATACCCTCCGAAAATCAGCCCAAACCAAGGTCGGGAAGTCGACCGAACAAATGGTCGAAGTTTCTGGCCAGACTGCACTGTTGCGCGAACTGCTACAGTGCTCGTCGCCTCTGCGCGAACCAGCTCTGCAGCGACCCCAGCTGCTCGTGCCGCCGCCTCTCACCACCAGCGCCGACGCCGTCCATAGCCCAGCAGACCCTCGCCATCGCCGGAGGTCGCGCCTCCTTCAGCCGGCCTTTCTCTCCCTCCGGTTCTCTCTCTCTCGCCTGCAAACATGGAGCATGTAGAAGACAGACATGGCTGCTGCAGAGGAGAGGAAGGCTAGGTCTGTTGCGTGTGAAGGAGAGTAGTCGTGCAGAGATATACAGAGAAATCTGTAGTAACGTGTACATGTATACATATATATGTACTAATTGCAAAAGCAACCCTCCAGTTATCCTTAATTGCGAAATAATCCCACTTCAATGATATATATATATAATTAAATATATATATATATAATGAATCCCAACAATTACCGGAAGCCTCCAATTAATATAGTGCAACCCCGAAAGTCCACGGGACGCCAAATAACCAAATTAGTCTGAAAGAAATATACCGGTTTAGGAATCCAACAACCGGAACACCGAGAAAGTAATTTAATACTCTTCACACCGGTTCCGTAAAAGTACTAATACCGTAACCGAAATAATCGAAACGATATCGTGTAGTCGAGAATAAGAATTCGTGTAGTGTCGTCCAGTCGACTTTAAAACTAAACGCGAAAAATTTACAGGTATCAAATACCAAGAACAAACAATACGTCAAGAACAAGTGACGTCATTACCTAAATTAAATCAAAGATAATTTTAGTAAAAAGGATAATAACACGGGGTGTTACACTGTAGTTCCCGTGTAGTTCAGGTTAAGTTAAGAAATTAACCCAAGGGCAAAGTTACTATTTACATATTGACTATCATTAGCTCAAATTTTTTATTAATTTCTTCCTCATAAGTAAATGATTTCATTTTGTAAATTTTCAACTACATCACCTAATCAATAATTCAAGATCACGAAAGAATACGTAACTTTAACAAAATATATACAAAAAACCTGAACATTAATGATGAAATGTGAGAAGTACATGAACAACTAAAGTTCCCAAAAGTACTATGATATTCAGAACTTCACATACAAATGGCTTAGTTCAAACATAAAACTCCTTTAGGTGCCGGCAATGGTGGTGTATCAGAACCATGGTGGCCGCGCCAACTGACAATATCGTAGGGGCTTTCTTGTACACTTGAGTGATTTTATCATTTGTTCCGCCAATTTCATATATGATACCAACTGCCACCTCCTCCAATAATTTGTTTACCTTTTTTTTCCTCTTTATACTACTCTTTTATTTGTTAACAAAAATGCACCATATGAGAAGTCAAGCAATAACATAGACATTTTAATAGATGTAGGATTTATCAGACTTGACAAAATAAGCAATCAAATTAATCAACTCGAAATAGTTTTTTCAATTTCAATAGAAGATAATAAAAACAATGTCAGGAAAACTACATGATAACTAAAAATTTAAAAATCAATCAATCAATGATTATGAAAAGATTTTACATTTTATGAAAATATTTCAAATCCATATGACAAGTGTAAATTTATCATTGACTCAAGTATTGCCCTAAAAATATTACCTCTAAAACAGAGAAGTGCAGATAACAAGAATAATATGAGGCAGCTAAAGTTCACATCAACATATAATACTCGTTTGAATTAGGTGTGTAATAACAGAATGAGAATGCCTAAAATCTATACAAAACTACTCGATGTCAATATCTTTAATTGAATCTAGATAAGGATCCTCGGGTGACAACAATTGTGTCGTACATGTATACAAAGGAGGTATATATAACATCAATGATTTGAGAAAATTGAAGAACCAAAATAATAATAAAGTAAAATGAATAAGGAGAGATGAGTGCTAATCGGAAGAACAAACCTCTGTTATTCTCTCTGCAATTTTACTGACAACTTCGCTCTGTAATTGCTTCCTCCTTGATTATATAGGGCTTGACAACTTGAAACCCTAAAAGCACGAATTCATATCATCACATATTAACAGATCTTAAAAATTAAAGCAAACAAATAACACATGGGAAGATCAGAAAGGGTTTAGATCCACCTATAGCTCAATTCATAGGTAGAAGAAGAAGAAATCCCCAACAGTTGTTCAACCCTCTGTCACCGACGACATTTCTCCTCATATGGAAAAGAGTTTGGGTTTATGGATCTAAATATCAAACGACGTAGTTGAGGTTCACTTAATGAGAGTTGGTCCCATCAAATAAGGCATACAAAAATTGTGGCGCTATATTTCCCTCCTGTTGAATTTTTTTGGTGCTATATTTCCCTCCTCTTGAATTTCAAAGTACCTAAATTGGACCAATTCGCCTTCAATTGATGAAATCCCCAATTCAATGTACCTAAATTGGATCAATTCGAATGTAATTGATGAAATCCCCAATCCAAAGTACCTCAATTGGATCAATTCGAATGTAATTGATGAAATCCCCAATTCAAAGTACCTCAATTGGACCAATTCTAATGTAATTGATGAAATCCCCAATTCAAAGTACCTCAATTGGATCAATTCTAATGTAATTGATGAAATCCCCAATTCAAAGTACCTAAATTGGACAAATTCTAATGTAATTGATGAAATCCCCAATTCAAAGTACCTCAATTGGACCAATTCTAATGTAATTGATGAAATCCCCAATTCAAAGTACCTAAATTGGATCAATTGGAATGTAATTGATAAAATCCCCAATTCAAAGTACCTCAATTCTAATGTAATTGATGAAAATTGGACCAATTCTAATGTAATTGATGAAATCCCCAATTCAAAGTACCTAAATTGGATCAATTGGAATGTAATTGATGAAATCCCCAATCCAAAGTACCTCCATTGGATCAATTCGAATGTAATTGATGAAATCCCCAATCCAAAGTACCTCAATTCGACTAATTTGCCTTTAATTGGATCAACTCGAATGTAATTTTTTTATATATTATTTAATTTAAATTTTTTTATTTAATTCATTTAATGTATTTTTTTATGTATTATTTAATTCATTTTGCTTATTATTTAATTTTTTGTTATTATTTTTATGTATTATTTAATTGAATATTCTTATTATTTATTTATTTATTCTTATCCAAATATACCATTTAATTCATTTTGTTTATTATATATTACTATTTATTCAATTATTTTTATTTCTCTCTAAATTTATTTTATTAAATATTATTATGTATTATTTAATTCATTTAATTTATTTTTTATATATAGCCTTATTTATTAATTAATTTATTTAATTTTTATTATTATTATATTTATTCATTTATTATTATTTTTATGAATTATTTATTTCATTTTGTTTATTACTCATTTTTTTATAAAAAATAATTCATTTAATTTATTTTTTATATTATTATTTATTCGTTTATTTTATTTAATTTATCAATATATTTTATTCATTTATTATTTATATTATTGTTTTTAGATTTATTTTGATTTATTATTTTATTTTGATTTATTCCATACTTATATTATTATTTTACTCATAAATATATTTTATTTTTATTAATTTTTAAATATATATTATGTATATATTATTTATAAATTATTATATTTATTTTTTTTATTTCTATTTTTATGTATGATTTAATTCATTTTATTTATTATTTACCATATTCAATTACAATTTCAGAGACAGTGAGTGAAAGGGAGGAAAGAGAAAGAAAATTCCTAGCAATACACGATAAGGAAATTTTTAAGAGGGTTTTATGGTCTTCGGGGAAATTGGAGCCGAAACATATGAATTGCAGACAATAGAACTTCAGATGATGCGTCTCCTTCAGATGTAATTGATGAAATCCCCAATTCATCAAAGTACCAAATTTGGACCAATTCGGATGTAATTGATTTTGAATGCTTATTTAATTTCTCCATTTAATTTATTATATATTATACTGTATATATTTGCACTATGTATATTTAATCTCCAATACTTCATCAATAACTAGATATAACATGAATAATAATAAAAAACATTATAAAATGTTTACACATATATCTGATCCGATATATATATATATATATTGGACGAAAAAAATCTATATCTGATCTGATACTTGACTGGCGTGGTGTGGTATGGGGAATAGAAAAGTTCCAGAAAAATCAATGATGAAAAAATAGGAGTGAAGGGTCGTATCGTTTCTTGTGAAGCCTAATACTAGACCTAATGATGTTTGGACTGTAATACGCGGCTCTCTTCAATAATCTGATACCGTTTCTTCTGAAGACGAATACGCGACTCTATGCCTATATATATCCGTGTTCTCCTTTCAGATTCTTCCACACCATCTATTTATAAGTATAAGGCTCTGTATTACAAGTATATATCTGTATTGAAGGAAGATGGATGTCCTTGGACCATGGATTGCTGAAGTTAACTTACGCGTTCAATCCATGTGTTTTCTTGACCACGATGACTATGTGCAATGGTATGTTAACCTCTCCACTATAAACATTTTTCATTCTAATTTATAGGGTTTCTTCATAATTTATGGATTTATCAAATTCTTTCTCTGCAATGTAAAAGAAAATTGTGGTTTGCTGGACCAAGTCATTTCAAGATATATTTGCTTGTATTATAGAGTAGTTTATGCTTTTTGAAATGTTTTCAAGGATCACTGCAAAAAGAATGTACAATATTAATCATTGAATCCACACCTCAATGTGGATTCAATATTCTTTCAGAATTTTGTAAAAATGTCAATCTTGTAACGACTATGTTACACACGAGAGTGATGTTTGTTATATAATGCACAAAACACGGAATCATAGATGCCCAAGGATAAGTTACAAAAAGGTGGGAGGGGATGGTCATGCAGCTACAAAACCTCACACTTTTCCAAGGAATCAACTGATCCAAGCCTTATTCCTACTATGCCCTCCATGCAGCATGGCCTAGATGGGCAATGTTGAGAGAATAAACCTGGGATCAATCATGAACTTCAACCAATGGACCAAACATTATGATCAGAAGCTCTGGATTTAACAACATCCAAAATCTCATTGAACATCCAAAATCTGGCCGAATCCACTAAAATACTCCCAAACGAGTGACATGCTTGTCAATCCTCAAGCTTCAATTTCTTTACTACGGATCTTTCTGGGTCATTGTTGCCTGCAACAACAGTAGGATATATGGGTGTTGACGTTGAAGCGACAATTGTGAAGGGAGATTCCCGTGTATTCTGCGTGAAGATTATTGTTCTCTTAGTTTGATTAGATGTAAGGTTATAAGTTTCCTATTCAACAAGAATATTATAACATTGAATCCCTAAATATAAGAAGAAGGTAGAAGGTATCTTACACTGGTAGTAGCATTATAGGAAGGTGGAGTTTCAAAGAGCCTTGAAGAAAAAGTATGAGGCTCGTTGTCAAAATCATTTACTTTAAAGTCTTGATACATTGCTCTTGGAAATTCAGGAACCTAACGGTTAAACAAAACAATGAAATATAATGAGCACACATTATTGTATAAGTTGGAAAACTCAGTACTGACAGAATCAACTTTATGTCCTACACTTGGTCCTGCTACAGGGTTGGTGCTTGCTTGGCGTTCTCTGGCATTTGCAACTTTTTCACTCCACTTCATGAAGCATTCCTTGAAAAAATCATTTTTCATCATATTTTCGTACATCCATTTTGGAACCTCAACATCCTGATAGTTAAACAAAAATAATCTAATGAATTTCTTAGATCGCACATAACTGCCCTTATATAATTGTACAAGTATGAAAATCTGATACTCACATTGTGACAGACATAATCAATTTTACCAACACTAAATGAGGTCCTATCACAATTGGATGTACTGGCTCCCAGATTTATTTTATTGCCCTGTGACTATTGGATTTTTCCAGTACAAAAGTCAGTTGGTCTTAAAAACATAAATAGTAAGTAAATGGATAAAGAGTTATGTCTTATGCAGAATAGTAGATGCATACCATTGCAATTTTGGCACACATCTTTTTCTTGCGAGCACATGCTTTCTCCAAAGCACCAATATGCCTGCGCCTTTGCCCTTTACAAGTGTCCTTTTTAGCGAAACCCTTGGTCGTGGGACCAGAAGGACTTAGAATATGTGTATCATCGTCCGAATCCAAATTAACAATTACTGGCACAGTACGAGGTGGAAGCGGTGGGCATGAAGAAGGAACGCTGAAATGTTCGACTATTGCTTTTAGCTGGCCCAAAGTCTTTAAGAAGACGTCCTTGTTATAGATTGCGACAGAAGAGATTAAATTCACGTAACGACATAGAGTCTTATGACGGCGCCTTAGTTCAAGTCTAGGATCTGTCATTTGGCCAGCGTTGTTAAATTCAGGGATCCCATTGCTTGCCTGTGCAGTCCACCTCCTCACAATATATCTCTCCGAAATTAATTCGGCAGCCATCTCGTGAACCAGGACCTTCAAGATGTGACTGCACAATATACCCTCTCGCCCGAATTTCCCACATGAGCATATGAGATGATCATTAATTGACCTTCCGACAAATCGTTTGGTCCCCGTGATCCTCCCAATCCCATAAGCTAGCCCTCCACAAAGGTCGGGTTCACTACGGGACAACACCTTCTCTTCCATGCACGCCCTTAGGAGCTCCTCTTGGAATGCCAAGAAAATATTTGTGGTGTAAAGCTGTCCCACTTATTGAAGTATCTTGGACGACGGATACTTATACCTTGGCAACCTCTGAATAAGAACGTAAGCAGCTTCGGAATCCTTGTATCTCTTATCATGTAGTAGATTTTCGAAATGCCGGAAGAACTCCGGTAGCTTGTATTGCCGTGCTAGGTACTGTTTGAGCCTTGCGTTAAAGCTTTCACTCAGTTGTGTACTACGCATGCCCGCTGTCCAGTTATCCTTCACATACGCGTATGCCCATACATGTTTCAAGGAATACAAATTTGCCACCCAATTGTTCTCTTGCAAATTATAATTTGCTAGCATCTCCATCCAATGTGATTCAAACTCTTCAACCTTCTCCTCCCCATACATGAAATCACCAATTATACTCTTAATGCCCATATCTCCATGGCGCAAGTTCCCCAAAATCTTTGTAACATTCTGCATTAAGTGCCAGGTGCATAGGAGATGTTTCGTTTCTGGCATGACAGTCGCCAAGGCCTTTGCCATTGCTGCATCCTGATCAGTCAATATGGTCCCCGGCCTCTTGTTTTGCATCACCTTTAGTAGTGTCTTAAACACCCACGTAAATGATTCTGTTGTTTCATCGTACATAAAGGCTGCACCGAAAATTGTTGTTTCCCGATGGTTGTTTAATCCAAGGAAAACAGCAAACGGACGGTTTCCATCAACTAGCTTGTACGTGGTGTCGAAGGTTACCACGTCTCCAAATTGATTGTAGTCATTCCTCATTTTAGAGTCAGCCCAAAAGACATTCGTAATTCTTTCCTCAGAGTCCAGTTGGACAACATGTTGAAATAGAGGATCCTCGCATCCTTGGTTAGTGAAATAATTTGTTAACCAGGTAGCTTCTCCCCTTTCCAGCTCATGTTGCCTTCTTGAGCGTAAATGATTTTGAACATCAACCTTCATGAAACCGACTGTAACTCTACCGCCGGATGCACGGGAAGACAATTCAAACGCTTGACGCACTGGAATCCCAACATCCGCAGCCAGCTCAATGTCAATTGCTTCATCACGATTGATCTGCCTCTGCGACCGAAGCATGTGAGACCACTATTCCTTCACCAAAAAATGGTTGTGTTCCAAATTACATTTTGTAACAGCATACTTATCCGTCATGGGATTTAAATTGATTTCCATGTACGCTTCATAACCGGCCCTGGTCTCAGCCCTTGGACTTCTCACCAAATGATCTCGTTTGTCCTTTCCTCGTATCCCCTCTTTTGAACACACAAACTTTCTGGAGGTTAGTCTATCATCGACCTTGCTTTTGTTACTCCAACCTCGACGAACACTAAATCCTATCCGGAAAGCATAGGCATTGTAGAAATAGTAAGCATGTGTTTCAGACCCAAACTCCATTCCAACAGATGGAATCCACTCAGCTTCCCCATCAGAAAAATTGACTGAGTCGGTTTCCAAGGAATGAATGATAGGAGAAGAAGAAGTCATCTTTGAATACCACGAGATTAATCTACACAAAAGAGAAATACAAGATGTCTACGAATCACATGCAGAAATAATTCTATAAACAAACTTTCCTAAGTGCATACATATCCCAACCAACAGATTGTCCGGTTTCATTCAATTATATATCATATGTTACCAAAGTATATAACAATTGTTAGAATACAACTGTTTTATGATTGGTCATGTTTTATTCATTGTTTACCATTAACAAAACCCTAAACTAAAATTGTCCTGTTTCATTGAATTATATACCATATACTACCAAAGTATATAACAACCATTCAAGACATAGAAAATGAAGGCCAAAATGTTGCATGACCAATCATGGATGACCTAATTGCAACACAAGTAGGATTGGCACAATTTATATCTGGATAATTTAACTACATATTTATATAATGGGCTGTTGTTTTATGATTGGTCATGTTTTATTCATTGTTTCCCATTAAGAAAACCCTAAACTAAATTTGTCCTGTTTCATTCAATTATATACCATATGCTACCAAAGTATATAACAAACATTCAAGACATAGAAAATGAAGGCCAAAATGTTGCATGACTAATCATAGATGACCTAATTGCAACACAAGTAGGATTGACACAATTTAAATCTGGATAATTTAACTACATATTTATATACTGGGCTGTTGTTTTATGATTGGTCATGTTTTATTCATTGTTTCCCATTAACAAAATCCTAAATTAAATTTGTCTTGTTTCATTCAATTATATACCATATGCTACCGAAGTATATAACAAACATTCAAGACATAGAAAATGAAGGCCAAAATGTTGCATGACCAATCATGGATGACCTAATTGCAACACAAGTAGGATTGACACAATTTAAATCTCTGGATAATTTAAGTACATATTTATGAATTGAAAGAGACAGATACGAATATCCAATAAATTCACAAATTGGCCTTGTTTCGTTCAATTAGACCACAAATTGGCCCTTTGGTATGAGTAAATGCATCATCAAAAAGTCAGCACAATTATGAACATAACAACAGTAAATACATCACCATAACTAATAACTTTCAGCATACATGTGGGTAATAACAATACATAGAGAAATAGATACGAATATCCAAACTTGTACATTAACAAAACTAAATGTATCATCATAAATGATTACTGTCAGCACAATGATTAGTGTATGCTTAGAGATAGATCTATTTAGAGACATATTTCAAAACTGACCCTAATATTTAGTGTTCAAGACCGATCTTCAAGCCCGATCTGCTGTGAACTTCCTTCAACACCGATCTTCAAGCCTCTTCCTCTTGCTGGAGACAAGTTTTCTCTCTCTGATCTTCAAGCTTGCTCTGAAATTAGGGGGAAATTAGGGAAGGAGATCAGGTTTTGGAGGGAAAAACTCTTGAGAAGTACGATGGAATAGTATATAGTCATTTCATACAGCTCATCACACATGTGGGTTATATAAATATCTGATGTTTATTACATATCTGATCTATAAACTATTGTATTGATATCTGTCATGGATATTATATATATATTGCCTTTTGCCAAATTCTTGTTTTTCTGAGACAAGTTTGCTCTCATGTATTCAAGTATATGACTATCTTATCCTTTTAACTATGTATTTCTCTTGAAGACAAGTTTGTCCCCATGTATTTCATATAACCACAGAACTACATAGGATGTAGTGAGATGGGCAATGCAGAGGATGTATATCTGCATCACATATGTGCTCCCTGCGTAAGCCTAGTCACGCTTGTTGTACTACTTTCTCTCTCTTCATTTTTCATATTCATCATGTTAATTTCACGAAAATCCTATACGATCCAGTTTAATCAATTAACTCTCAATGTGTTCACTTTACTCTCTATACTATTCAATTTCATCATTATGCCTCATCACCTCACATTTTGAGTCAAAATGCCTAAACTACTCTCAATAGTATAGGGGGGTTTAGTGAAATCAACCATTTTAAAAAATTATTTTTCGAAAATCAATTATATTTTTCGGAGGGAGTATATTATTTTCCAAAATATGAATTATTTAGGAAAAAATAATATATATTTTTTGCAAAAAAATTATTTTTCGGAAAAAAATCATATTTTGGAACATAATAGTATATATTTTTCTCAAAAACATTCTTTTTCGGAAAATATCATATTTTGGAACATAATAGTATATAATTTTTGCAAAAAAAATATTTTTCGGAAAAGATCATATTTTGGAACATAATATATATTTTTCGGAAAAAAATTCATATTTTGGAAGATAATAAATACTTTTTCGCAAAAAAAAATCATATTTTGGAACATAATATATATTTTTCGGGAAAAAAAATCATATTTTGGAACATAATATATATATTTGGAAAAAAATCATATTTCGGAACATAATATATATTTTTCGGAAAAAGTTCATATTTTGGAACATAATATATATTTTTCGCAAAAAATATATTTTTCGCAAAAAGTATATTTTTCGATAAAAATTCATATTTTGGAACATAATATATACTTTTTTGCAAAAAAATTATTTTTCGGAAAAAAAATCATATTTTGGAAAATAATATATACTTTTTTGCAAAAAAAGTATTTTTCGAAAAAAAAATCATATTTTGGAACATAATATATATTTTTTGCAAAAACATTATTTTTCGGAAAAAAATTCATATTTTGGAACATAATATATACTTTTTCGGAAAAAAAATCATATTTTGGAACATAATATATATTTTTCGTAAAAAAACATATTTTCCGAAATATATATATATATATATTTTGAAATTTATAGTTTTTACGAAAAATATAATTTATTTTCGTAAAATAATTTTTTTAAGGGTTGATTTCACTAAACCCCCTTATACTATTAAGGGATGGTAGTTTAGATATTTTGACTCTAAATGTGAGGAGGAGGGGGTATAGTGATGAAATTGGATAGTATATGAGATAAAATGAACACAATAGGGGTTAGTTGATTAAATTGAATAGCATAAGGGGTTTCTTGAAGTTAACCGTTTTTTTAATAAATGTTTTTTTCATGATATACAATTGAAAATCTTTTTGTGGTACTTAGTTTAATTTTAATTTTTTAATCTTTCTCATATAATGTTTTAATTACATAATACTGAAGTGTATATATGCTTGTTGGGGCTTGGGGAAAATAAAATTTAGGAAAAATTACATTGACTCCCTTGAGGTAAGGTACAATTGCACATGCTATCCTTAATGTTTGAAAGTGAACATATAGTTCCCTCCAATTTAACTCCGACATAACAGTTTGCCCATTCCATTGATAGTCAACCAAAGTTGTCAGAATCGAGAGTTTAAGTAGAATCGTTTTGGAGTTCGTAGAATCGGAATCGTATAATAGTAAGTAGAATCGTAAAATTCTACCTAAACGTATTAATTTTTTTTAAATATATTAAATATTTAATTTAAAAGTCTAAATCATATTAGAATTTTCAAACTTTTCTAATATATTGGGCCTTTAAATAAATTCTTATAAATTTAGGCCATATATTGAGATATTGAACTAAATCATTAAGCTTTTGGGCATTTCATATGGAGGGCTTAACACCATTATTTTAACATAGTATAATCGTGGTAAAATCATACAAAATCGTATAAAATTGTAAGATTTTATTAGTTAGAATCGGAATTCTGACAATTATGTAGTCAATGTTGGTCAAGGAATATTTTTGATGACTCATTTATTTTTTACCCTAAAATACCATAAATATCCTTACCAATACTACATAGATACTTCTAACCTTACTTTTATATTTAAAAAGTCTAAAATACCATACTGTATAAATATATATCATCTATATATAGAGAGAGAAAATAAGTAAAGAGAAATGGGTAGGTGAAAGATTGAAGAATGGGTTTAGGAAATTCCTTATGAGTTCATGTTGGAATTGCCTTTTAGGGTTCTTGTTCTAATCAAGTGGTGCAAATAGATTTATGAAATAATTGAAATTCCTTATGGGTTTCTGTTGGAATTGCTTTTTATGGATAGAGGCGAAGATAGGTTTGGTGATGTGGAAGGAAATGGTGGCGGTGGTTATGATGCATGTGGAATGGACGGCGGAGTCAAATCGTGGAGGCGGCGAAAGATGGCATTGTTGTGGGCTTCGGTAAGGAGGGAGATGAGCAAACTCGTCGGTGGTGGTGTGAAAAGGTACTTTGAACAATCAGATATAGGTTTGAAGGATGATAGAAGGCTTTGAACAAGAAGACTCCATTTCTGGGTGCAAAAAGGTGAAATGAAAGGATTGTAGATGAAAGGCCCTTTAGACAGTTCTCTTCCCACCCAAACCCTAGATTATGATAGAAAGGTAAATTTAAAAAATAAAATATTTCAACCAAATATGGAATATTATAATGAATGACTATTTAGTAATTTTACATGGTGGTCGGACCAAACCGGAGCTTCAATGCATTCGAGGGATGTCTTTGTAATCATTAGGAGTAGTGCGTGTAATTATGTCTTACCTCGGAGGAGGTAAGTGATATTTTTCCTTAAATTTATAAAAAATTAGACATTAGACTTGTCCATATTTTATCTTTTCTCTCTCTTAATAAGTCAGCTCTCAATTAAGTAAAACAAATGCAATTAATAGCTTTATGAGTTTATTTTCTAAGTTAACATATAGTACGAAATTTCCTTCTTTCCTTTCCTTTTCTTTTTTTTTAATTAAAACAAATCAAGAAAATCACTTCACTGTTGTAGGCTTCTTTACTAGTGCCAATAATATTACTCCTATATTGAAATGGAGATACAAATACAAATGTGAAATGGTTAAAGTTTCTTTGGAAAGGTTAAATATTCAAGCTCTATAGACTATATGAAAAAATATGTGTTTGTTTTGAAAAGTAAAACATAAAATGAAATATAATGTAATGAATTCACAATTCATGGTCTCGATATCGTTTCTATAGTGGTCACGATAATGACGTAGCAAACTCATGCAATAATATGAGTATTAGATGAATATTAATGTTTTATAACGGTATTAACACCTTTTAAAAACATTAGAAATCGTAACGTATCAGACGATACAATCAATCATGGATGGACTGAATAAATGAGGGAAATAGTCAAACCAAACCTTTCAAAAACATTACAAATCGTAACATATCGGACGATACAACCAGCCATAGATTGACTGAATAAAGGAGGGAAATAGTCAAGCCAAAAGAATGGTGGGTGTAGAGATGTTTGTATATTGGAAGACTAAATTGTAGGGAATTCTTATCCATAGAGATTTATAATTGCCTCTGTTGTGCCTTCAAGGCTGCTATGGTGCTTATATATATATAGTCCTGGGTGTTTTGAGTAATACTTGAATGTTGAATTCTCATTGGTCCAACTAGTATCCAATTCAGCACAACAATATTCTTTTCAACTACACAATTAGAACAATTCATATACATAATTTATTTTATTTTGTATAGTGATTGATTTTTACCCGTTAACTAAGATCTACATCATGATTTCTCTAAGCTTACTATGTTCTCATGAGGGTCACTCTTACCTTCGACTTTACCATAGTGTCAGTATCCGGACTAAAAGCGGGGTCCTTATAACTTGGCATACACCTGGATCCCCTTGAACTCGAGAGTAGTGTTTCAAGTTTAAGGATGACTAATATGATGTCACCTCCTTGTGAACCTAAAGGTAATATTCTTGAGATCCGGCGACTTAACGTGTCATCGGGTTTTTTTTTCTAGGGAAAACTTCTTGAGGTTAGACAACCTAAAATACTTTTGTAGTTTCTTGGACTCGAGGGTAATTTCCTCGAGGTTTTGTTTTATGTGTCATTCTATTTAAGGTTTTTCGCCATGTAGGCTAGTACTTCTTATTTTGAAACAATTATGTGGATGGTGCGCCTTTTGGATAGCCACGTAGACAAGGTTCATTCGACCTTTGAAATGACCACATGTGCTGTGCAGTTTGTCACCTACATTTAACCCTTGAGTGCATGGGATGCACTTTGTGGGGGAAGGCACATGCATATGATTTGTTTATTGACTCATTGTTCAAAGTCAGGTGAAGCGACGTTGTAAGTTTAGCCCTTGAGCGTGTGGGACGCACTTTGCGTGCGAGTGACGTGCATATATTTTGTTTATTGACTCACTGTTCAACGCTAGGTGAAACAACGTTTTAAGTTATTTGGTCATCATTGCCGTCGCTTCAATGTCAACACATTTAAGTAAGTTTTCAAAGTCATTTATTGGCATGTTACATTGTTTGTTGTTTTAAAAGGGTAAAGAAAAAGAAATAGTAAATAAGATAATATAATGTATTTTCATCTCCTTTTATCTCTGTGTTTATCGCTATTCTTATTTCTTGTTTCTACAACTTATTTGTGTTCTTTCCATACTAACGGAAATGCCTATCAGAAAACTTTGTAAAAGGGATGAACCTTCGATAATTTTGAATGGAGTGGGACCTTTTAAGCCTCCACAACCATAAAACTATTAGAGATATGTTATATTGTTTCCCTAGTTTATATCCAAAAGTACTATATTGCCGATCTATGAGCGAACGTACTTAAACAACTTAAGGCTTGACCTTGCACATTCAGTGCACGTTCCACTACATGACTTTTCTTTTTTTAGTTGACTCAATACCCGTCATATACCATATTTTGGTATTCAAAATTTCTTCTGGTGTCACTTAAATATTTTTGAAGATGAATAGTAAATGGAGTGAGTTGTTGGAAAAACTAGATTTCCAAGGTCATTTCAAGAATTCGTGAGCCATTGCATATCTATCTCAAGGCCACAAGCGCTAGTCTTAGTTAGGGATGATAATTTAATCTGACTCGGCCGGGTTCCGACCTCCCCGCCCCATGGTAAGCTTTTAAATGGGTTTGGGACGTGTTTGATATTTAAAATCAAAACCCGAAGCGGGTTTGGATTTTATGTAAAACCCGACCATGTTAAAGTTTAATATTTTATTTTTTAATATATATTTTTTAAAATAATCATGCATTTTATAAATAAATTCAATTTGTGAGATAATATGAAATACATCAATAAATTTGGTTGAGGACGGGGATTAATAGGTAGGCTTTGGTAGTGGGATGACATGTTTACATATACTTCACCGATGCTTGGATGATGAATTTGGTGGCAGTCGTGGCTCTATTAATATTTCTTAATATGATCTTTTCTTGATTAGTTTTCACATACTTCTGTAGTTTTGGTATTTTTCTATCGGAAGTACTTATGCCCATGAACTCTTAAGGGAATACATAAATTTATAATACCATATCCTCTGACACTTCTAGACATGTCTCTTACCCTCCCTATAATATTTTTTACTAGCATAAGGTTTGATTCAAGATGATAATATACCATAACTATTATTTACAGCTCCTATGGCTACTAGATCAACGCGTTATTGTTCCGAGATAAGCTCCCATTGAAGTTCACTATTATCCCGTGGAATCATATGTTGTTAGATATCCACATGGTGTTTAATACTTTAATATATTTAACACCTTGTTTGGGTTGCAAGAATGAAACAAAATTAAAGAAAGGATAGGAATCCATTATCTCGCGTTTGTTCTATAAATGAGGGGAAGAGAGGGAATAGGAAGGGAAGAGGGAGGAAAGCCTAACCTTGAGCAAGCGAATCAAGCAACAATATATGCCTACGATATATGAATCCCATTTTCAATTCCATTCACATATTGACATTTTAAGAGAATTCCAAGTACAACCATGAAAAGTCACTACCCCATTAAGTGGAAAAATCAAGACTCTTTAACGCCAAATCTTTAAATCATACAACATTTTATCGCAAGAATCTGTATATATGGTATGAATTGTATGCAAGCGACACAAAACACAAGTTTTATTGAGGCAGTGAATGAGATTATGAGAGAAAAACAGGAAATTAAGTAAATAGAATGAACCATCAACAACATAATAATGAAACATAGATAATACCATATTTAAAGCCTACGTTTTGATAATATTTCAGTTGAAGGACAAAAAAGGCATTACTTTCTAAATTAATGCAAACCAAGATAGAGACTTACAATATGGACAACATACACTTAGGTTGCCCCTGCGTATAGGATCTCAAATTCAGCTCACTAGAGGGGAGAAAGCCGTGGAGTTGCTGCTTTAGGAGATGCATCAATTTCTTCCATCAGTTTGAAAATAATATTTAATTGTAGGGAATTCTTATACATAGAGATTTATAATTGCCTCTGTTGTGCCTTCAAGGATGCTATGGTGCTTATATATATAGTCCTAGGTTTTTTGAGTAATACTTGAATGTTCAATTCTCATTAGTCCAACTAGAATCCAATTCAAAGTCACGCTACAGAGCACAACAACATTCTTTTCAACTACACAATTAGAACAATTCATATATATAATTTATTTTATTTCGTATAACGATTGATTTTTACCCGTTAACTAAGATCTACATCATGATTTCTCTAATAAGCTTACTATATTCTCAAGAGGGTCACACTTACCTTCTACCTTAACATATTGTCAATGTCTGGACTGAAAGCGGGGTCCTTATAACTTGGCATACACCCCGGTCCTCTTGAACTCGAGAATAGTGTTTCGTGTTTAAGGATGACTAATATGATGCCATCTCCTTGTGAACCTAAAACAAATATTCTTGAGATCTGGCGACTTGACGTGTCATTGGTTTTTTTTTTTTTTATACGGAAAATTTCTCGACGTTAGACAACCTAAAATAGTTTTGTCGTTTCTTGGGCTCGAGGTTTTGTTTTATGTGTCATTCTATTTAAGGTTTTTGGCCATGTAGCCTTGTATTTCTTATTTTGAAACAATCATAAGGATGACGCGCCTTTTATATAGCCACAAAGACAAGGTTCATTCAACCTTTGAAATGACCACATGTATCGTGCAGTTTACCACCTATATTTAGCCCTTGAGCGCATGGGATGCACTTTACGGGGGAGGGCACATGTATATGATTTGTTTATTGACTCATTGTTCAAAGTCAGGTGAAACGACGTTATAAGTTTAACCCTTGAGCGTGTGGTATGTACTTTGCGTGCGAGTGACGTGTATATGCTTTGTTTATTGACTCATTGTTCAATGTCAGGTGAAACGACATTTTACGTTATTTGGTCATCATTGTCGTCGCTTCAATGTTAACACATTTAGTAAATTTTCAAAGTCATTTATTGGCATGTTACATCATTTTGTTGTTTTAAAGGGGAAAAGAAAAAAAAGAAATAGTAAATAAGAGAATATAATGTATTTTCATCTCCTTTTATATGTCTTTCTCGCTGTTATTATTTCTTGTTTTTACAACTTATTTATGTTCTTTCCATGCTGGTAGAAGCGCATATTAGAAAACTTCGTAAAACGGATGAACCTTTGATAATTTTGAATGAAGTGGAATTTTTAAGGCCTCCACAACCACAAAACTATTAGAGATATGGTATCTTGTTGCCCTAGTTTATATCGCAAAGTACTCTTAGTAATGATCTATCAGCAAACCTACACAACCAAAAGGCCTGGCCTGCACATTCCGTGCACGTTCCACTACATGAATTTGCTTTTTTTAGGTGACTTAATACCCGTCATACACTATATTTTGGTATTCAATATTTCTTTTGCTGTCACTCAAACAATTTTGAAGATGAATTGTCAGTGGAGTGAGTTGTTGGACAATGTAGATTCCCAGGGTCATTTCAAGATTTCGTGAGCCATTGCATATCATCGTTGCTTGAAAGTGAAACTTTTCAACAATGTCAGCATCTACAATCAAGTTGTTTCAAAGTGAATCTTTATTTCTAGCTTTATTATGAAAATAATAGGCGAACATTGTTGGAATATACAAAATACAATTAGTGTGTGTCCCACATTGGTTTCTTATTAAATATGCTTGTATACTCAGCCTATATATATAAGCCTTTTATGTACTGTTACAATACAAAAAAAAATACAATTCATTTAATAATACAGATTTATTATTGATATTATTTTTCTTTTATTTCTCTTTGATTTTCTACTTCATATCAGAGCTTTTGTTCTCTGTTTGTATCTCTTTATAATTTTCTAGTTGGTATCAAAACCTACCGATTCTTGGTAGTTCTTTTCGCTTATTTTCGTCTCTGCCGGAAATGGTGTTCCATATCCCATCTCCGGCATCAATCTTTAATTAATATATATTGATATGATATATATATTATATTCTTGGTGGGATTTGTCTTTTACCCCACCAAAATTCTTGTTTCTTGCTTTTTCCGTCCTTTAGGGTTTGGGAGCCCTAATCTCCCATGGTTTTGCCCTTGTTTATGGGTTCATTGATGCTATTAGCCCTTGTTTATGGACCCGTTTATATGATTCTTGCTGATTCTTCTCTCTCCTGATTCGATGCTACTAGTACAGGTGGAACCCTGATCCCTTATGCTACCGATTTTGTCGGTACAAGTGGAGACATACTGCTCAATTGTTTTTGATTTATTTTGGAGACTTCGGAATCAGTATCTCAGCATCAGTATTTTTCGATTTGTCCGTGGTACATGACTATCAATTTATTCGGTAGTGTGATACGTGTCAAGTGGTAAGATACATCAGGATGTGTTCAGATGTGACTTTGTTCTTAGTTTCCAGTTGGACTTGCGAAGATCTCAGTGTCCAATTTGAGGGGGAATGTTGGAATATACAAAATACAATTAGTGTGTGTCCGACATCGGTTTCTTATTAAACATTCTTGTATACTCAGCCTATATATATTGACCATTTATGTACTGTTACAATACAAAAAAAAAAAATACAATTCATTCAATAATACAGATTTATTATTGATATTCTTCTTCTTTGATTTTTCTTTGATTTTCTACTTCATATCAGAGCTTTTATTCTCTGTTTGTATATCTTTATGATTTTATAGTAACATATGGTGGAATGATAACAATATATATATTTTTCAATTTATCATGATACAAAAGTTTAAACACTAAGGAAGTCAGTGTGATATGATACTTTATGACAAAGATAAGGATAACCACGTCACTCTAAAATCATAAAGGTAAAGAATCAAAGCTAAGCATAACCGGTAAATAATCTATTATAAGAAGGTCATTGAATGATTTAAATACTAAAGTTACACCTTCACTAACAACTTACCATTTTAGAGTATATGAGTAGTTAAATGTCTCGTGTTCAAACCAACGGTCACCCTCATTGGAAAAATGTTACACATCTTGGAACAGAAAGGAGGCCACACATAAGAGGGTGTGTGAAATGATATAAATATTTAAATTAAACTCTCTCTAACTGCTTCAACTTGAGAGTAGATTGGTAACAAAGATCAAAGGTCAACTCAAAAGGTATAAGAAATACATACAAGAAGTGATCGAATACTAACTTGATTGTCGGAGTGTACTCAACCAGACCCACAAGCGTTTGTCTCAGTTACTACTTCTTTTTGTTGCAGGAGATTGAGCTTTTCTGAATCATTCAAGATAGATGTTCAATAGTCAAAATCATACAATTTGCTACAGAACATGCAGATACAACAGAAAGGGACCTTTCAAGTACATATATTTCAAATTGTAAAAGTATAAACCCAATTCCTACTAGGTGCAAACAATTCATTAGGCCACGACCGCGGAGATAGTTCGAGCTTTACACGATTCATTGGGGGGGGGGGGGGCAAGGTCGCCTTGCATGGATCCCGTGAATTAGTCGAGGTGCGCGTAAGTTGACCCGGACATCACGGTTTTCAAAAAAAAATTTGATGTCAATACAAGAAGACACATTGAATTCAGAGCACCAAAATGGTGCCATTTGGTGGACCTGATGAACCACAAAACATTACAACAACTTATCAATATCAAGTGCGTCTAAATTGATGTCGTTAGATGATAACCTCATTATGAAAGCATTTTACAATCACATATTGTAGACTTTTTAATCAAGTTATACAAGGTCATTTCGTTGAGAGCTCAATATATTTATGACCACACTTGACTTAATTCATAGTCGAATTTATGAAGTCAGGAGTGATAATGTTATTTCCTCGTGAGTA
This sequence comes from Cornus suecica, assembly GCA_963922005.1. Classification (NCBI taxonomy): domain Eukaryota; kingdom Viridiplantae; phylum Streptophyta; class Magnoliopsida; order Cornales; family Cornaceae; genus Cornus; species Cornus suecica. The sequence continues at coordinate 63,763,755 of OY998241.1, read as the reverse complement.
CGATATATTTAACAAATAAGAAAGTGCACACATATCATTCCAGTAGGCTAAATACTTGTATGTACAGTACAAGTTATCATTAACATACCAACAATAATTATTTAGATAAGCCATAATTTTATTGATTAACCTATTATTATCAAGACTTTCAGTTTAAGTGAAGTGAGATTTGGGACTGTACTGCCCGGTATACACAAACCTAATTATGGTGTTGGTAGATGGTGGGATAATAGGTAGGCTTTGGTAGTGGGATAGTAGGGTTACATATACCTCACCGATATTTGGTAGATGAATTTGGTGGCAGTTGTGGCTCTATTAATATTTTTTAATATGATCTTTTATTGATTATTTTTCACATACTTATGTAGTTTTGGTACTTTTCTATCGGAACTACATATGCCCAATGAAGTACTAAGGGAATACAATAATTTATAATATATATACCATCTCCTCTAGCACTTCTATACATGTCATTTGCCTTCCCTATAATATTTTTTACTAGCATAAGGTCTGATTCAAGATGATAATATAACATAACTATTATCCACAACTCCTATGGCGACTATATCAACGTGTTATTGCTTCAAGAGAAGCTCTCATTGAACGTCACTATTATCCTGTGGAATCACATGGTATTAGATATCCATGCTGTGTCCAATTACTTGAATCTATTCAGACCAAACACACACAAACACATAGAGACACAGATATATACGTGGTTCCCCAAAAATGGGTACGTCCACGGAATAGCTCAATATATTCTCGTGTTTCTCTCCACCCTAACAATACTCTATAGAATTGTGGCCATAAACCTTATCTTATACACATGTATACACTCATATATATAGGCTCTGAATTAGAGAAGAGGTAGCCAAGTTGTTGGCTACAACTTGCTGGCAGAGGTGATCAACTTCTTCACGCATGGTCACCTTTCTTGACTTTGACACATGCATGAACTTGAGATGGCTTTGAAGAGCTGGCATTGTGGAAGCTTCATGCATGCATCACTTGTATCATTGCATGCATGCATGCATGCATGGCTCACTTGAGTCATAATTTTCACAAATTTCCACTATGACGAAAGAGTTCAATGACTAAGTCAACTGATTGATGTTACCCCAATTGTGATACCCCCAATTTCCGCACGTGAGTTGGCCAGACTCACACACGAAGATCGGGAAATACCATGCAATTGATATAAAAAAATACATAATACAATAGGAAATTTTCTAAATAAAAAAAAATCATAACAGAAGCAACACTAACGTCAAATCTTACAAAAGACTTTAAGATACAACTTGGGAATCCTGTTAAAGAAGGACCCCTAAATAAAATTTTACATTTTTAATAACTTTGCCTAATTTACAACAGTTGTACAACCAATATACACTGTAAACCGAAAGTAGGAATGGAGTAGACGATCACGAACAAAATGCTATGACTCAAAACCTTAACTCGGTGGCTGAACTATCCCAGACCTGAAATGATAACAACAAGGTGGGTTAAACCCACGAGCAAGTCCACTACTACTACAACCCAACAGAGGACCGATAAAGCCAACATCTCTGAACGAAATAACATGGATATATAGACCCTATGTAATAAGATTTGTCTTTCACTTTCCATAAAACATTTAGAACATTTATTTTCTTTTCATAATCATATAAAAGATATATAACTATATATATATTTATTTATTTTTAAAATAACCAATGCAACCTATGCATACACATATTTTATGATATGTATCTCACATAATCAAATAAAAGATATATAATTATATATTTTAAAAGAAATATCTCATGCCTCCCATGCATAAACATATTTTATAATATTTTCCCGCTAATCAAATAGAAGATATATTATTATACCTTTTAAAATAAATAATCCATGCAATCCATGCATAAATATATTTTATAATATATTCTCATACTCAATTAAAATATATATAATTATACATTTTAAAATAAATAACCAATGAAATCTGTGCATTAATATATTTTCATAATCAAATAAAAATATATAATTATCCCTTTTAGGATAAATAACCCATGCATACCATGCCTTACAAATATCATATAAATGAACCTATTAATATTCATAATCATTTTCTTATGCCAATAGACAAGTTATCTAAATCTTATTTTAACCACGTACTCGACAATTCACCCATGTCGTGACAACTCAACCATGTCCCGTGGTACTCATAAAACTACGTTAATAGTCAGCCTCCAAGTGGTTCCTTAAACATCCTCAATCCATATTTATTTAGTTAAATATTATGATTTACGAATTTATCAATTCTCTTTACATTATTTATTTCATCTCATACATCACCGCACACGAATATGCTTATTAGCATAATAAAGGTGAATATCCTACACATCCATGTATATCACATGCTACACATATGTACGAAATCATACATAATGATTTATATCAACATAATAAATCATTATAATCAATAAATAACAAATACTAACTTCTATAGTATAATCATTGATAAACTATTCTAATGAATATATTTAACACCATTATAACCTTAACATATTTTATGATAGGTTAATAATGAGATCCGAAATCGTAATATTACTTAATTAAAGTATAGGGATCCCAAATATCTTTTTAAGAAAGATATGGGGTCAAACTGTAATTATAATGCAGTACAGGGATCCTATTGTAACTTCAGAAACATTATGGGGACTAATCTATAATTTCCGTAAATTATAGGGTCATATTATAATTAGTATAAACCTAAGGGATCACAATGTAATATAATTAGGGGTCAAACTGTAATTACAGTATTTTAAAGGGATATATCAGTAGTTATAGTAATATTCAGGGGTTTGAATAAAATTTCAGTGATGTTCACATGCCTACGGTGTGCGCATTTATACCGGATCATTTCTCATATATTTGGATGATTTTAATTGGCAAAGTTATGCTTAGTGTGTGCACACCTACACGAGATTATACCCAATAACTATAATTTACTTCAATGGTAAAGATTAAAGATTCCATCTAATCCTATGGTTACTATAATGAGTGTACCATAGTAAACTAAATCCGCATACACTAGATTCTAGCATATATATATATTTAAATCAAAGGCTTGGATTGAAAGTTAATAACATCCTATGGTTAAAACAACCAAGTGTACCATAACAACATACAATCAACCACACTAGATTTCCAGATTTATATAATTTTTGAAAATTGCCACAATAATTCTTAAAATTCCTAGAAAATTCAAGAAGCCTATTTAAATAATATTAAATGTTAATAAAGCTTCTTAACTAGTATTTGATGATAAATTCCATGATTATAGATGTATTTTATAATTAAAATACAATTTAAAGATAATATCAAATATATGATAATAATCATTAAACATTCATCTATCCATATATATATATATGCATTTATATACATAATAACACTTATATAATTATTTTTATAGAAAATTAACTATGTATAAATATTATATATCTATTTATACATATTATTTCACAAAGATTTTGAATTTATAAATCCAAAGGGGTAGAATAGAGTTGTAACTTGCCTTAAATTATCCGGCTTTGATTTCTATCTTCAAGCCCGAAATCCAAGCAAGACCAAACTTACTCTCAAAAAAACTCTCTCTCATTTCTCTCCATTCTCCCCGAAACATTAGAGCCAAAATTCAAGTTGTATCCATTGCAAGACAACCTAATAATTCTAACAATTATTTCTTTAAAACATGTGGGTCCCCTCCTTTAGCTTTTGCCCCCCCCTTTCCCCAATTTTCTTCCTCTTTACACCTCACCTCCAACACCTAACTTCACTTTACCATAAATCACTCTCCTTTCCCACCCTTTTAATATTATTATTAAATAAATATAATTCTTTAATTCATTTACCCTCACCGATATACATATATATATATATATATATATATACCTACCAACATATAATTTCACACATCATAATTATCAATTTACACACCAAAATTTCTAAATTACACCTTAAAATTATAAATTGCATACATACCCACATCATAAATACCAAATCAATTAAATGCACAAATTAGGGTTATTTCACCAATGTGCTTTTATGCGCTCTATTCCCCAAGAGATGTTGTTTATGCCAAAAGCACCTTGGCATAAACCCATTTGCATCTGATAGCCTTCATTCCCTTTGGAAAGCTGGACTGGCTTCCAAGTCTGATTATGGTGAAATGACTTCATCTCGTCATTCACTTCATCCTTCCACTTCGTACCATCAGTAAGTACCATGTACTGATTTTTTGTCCGTGTACGTGACATCATCGTATGTCGCTGGAAGGGCATAAACTACCTCGTCTCTCTTCTGGATATGCTAGTGTAAACAGCTTCTGGCTACTGACTGATCACTGGTTTTGGAGATGGATCTTCCACCTCAACTGAGTCATCTTGCTGCTGAGTCACCGATGCTGGAGATCTCTTACTAGAGACCTCTTCCTGACAGTCTGATTACTCACTGGTCATATGGTACTAGAGATGGGACCATGGATCCTCTACCTCAACTGAGGTCTCTTACTTGAGATATCTTTTGGTCAGTCTGTTACTGACTGATTATTGATACTGGAGATGGAACTCTATCCACCTCAACCTGAGCTGCTGACAGATTTCCTGGTACTGGAGATGGAACACTTCTTCATCTCAACCTCAGATGCATGACTCATTTCCCGGTACTGGAGATGGAACACTATCCACCTCAACCTAAGCTACTGACAGATTTCCCGGTACTCGTTTCCCGATACTGAAGATAAAACACTTCTTTATCTCAACTTCAGCTACTGACTCATTTCCCGGTACTGAAGATGGAACACTTCTTCATCTCAACCTCAGCTGCCGACACATTTCCAGGTACTCGTTTCCTGGTACTTGAGATGTCTAACTGGAGACCTCTCCCTCAACTGTTGTTCTATTTAACTGATTTCCCGGTACTCGTTTCCCGGTACTAGAGATGTCTAACTGGAGACCTCTCCCTCAACTGCTGTGCTGTTTGACTGGATCACTGGTGATGGAGATCTCTTACTAGAGACCTCTCCTTCAACTGAGCTATCTAGTTGTTGACTCTTCCTGATTATCATTTCCACTTTCAGGATGATCAACTCTTATAATGGTTACCGGTACTGGATTTCCCAGTACTGGAGATGAAACATTCTTCACCTCCACTTCAGCTACTGACTAGCTACCGCTATTGGTATTGGAGATAGCATTTGCTACCAGTAATAGAGATGGTATTTCTCTTCACCTCCCTCAGTTGCTGATTGATTTCCCAGTACTCGAGATCTCTTACTGAAGACCTCTGAACAATCCCTTCTTGAACTGCTTGTTGAATTTGATCTTCTAGATACCACTCTCTCATACAATTCATATTGTAGAGCTGATTGAAGGCTAGGTCGTACTAGGCTTTATGGAGCTGGTATATCTGAGCAAATCTCCAACTGTTTGAGCAAATATCCACCTCAGTAAAGCACTAGGTTGTTCTAGTCTTTACTGATTATACCTTAGCTGCTAATTGATTTCCTTCCCTGCAGATGAGACCATTGGTCCTCCACCTCCCCTGAGCTCATTATGCCAAAGTTGAGTATTATCTGATTTTACCGCAAGCTTGACGATTTATGAATTTTCAATCTTTATCCGAGAAGTCCTGACGCTTGGCATCCAAGGCATATCCTTCACTGTCTCTGAGCACGAGAAGTCCTGACGCTTGGTATCCAAGACTTATCCTCCATTTTCTCGGAGCTGTAGATCTGGAACATTCGCATTGTCAAATGCCAAAGTTAATTGTGCCGTACAATTTATTTACCTCAACTTTGTATTTGACATCATGATTTTCCTCTTAGAACCATTCGTCCTGACATTTGAAAACATTGATTCTCTGAATAGATTGCTCGATCTCCTTGTTTTAACTGTATGAAACACAGGAACAATAAATTGATGACGGTACCTCACCAAACAGGAGCAATACTAATCAAACCAGTTTTCAAACTCTGTTTTTCATACTTCGAATTGCTCAATCTCCGTTGCTTCAGTCGTATGAAACACCGGAACCATAAATTGATGAATGCACTCATCAAACAGGAGCAATAAAAATCAAAACTCTGGTTTTTCTAATTTTCCTTTTCTCATATGGCAAAATGTAGCTCACGGTTGGATCCGGAATGGTCGAATTAGCTAGAAAGGACTTTTTGTTTGCTCAAATCGGACTTAAAATGGGCTCGAAATGTCCAAAAAAGTAATGGAGGGAAAATCTATAATTTTACCCTGAACTGATGACGTGGCAGACTGGTTGGTCCACGTGGCAGCCCTTGGTTGTTCCACGTGTCAGCAAATGGTTGGTCCACATCGCTGCTGACATGGCAGCGCGTGTTGCGCTTGGGCCTCACGCGCACTGGAGGTTGAAGACGTGTGAGGCACGTGATGCCGAGACCTCCTCACGCGCCGAGCTTCAGGCCACGCGTGAAGGAGCGTGCGGTGGTGTCTCGGCCTATTTTCAACGGAAAACGTTTCCTTTCTTGATGGGCAAGCGTCCAGTGTATCTAGTGTTATGTTTTGGTGACTGTATGGGTTCGAAATAGAGTCGAAATGAACGATTCTGTTTTGAATAAAATGGGCTCTGATACCAATTGTTGTACCCAATTACTTGAATATACTCAAACCAAACACACACAAACACATAGAGACACAGATATATACGTGGTTCCCAAAAATGGGTACATCCACGGAGTAGCTCAATATATTCTCGTATTTCTCTCTACCCTCACAATACTCTACAGAATTGTGGCCATACACCTTATCTTATACACATGTATACACTCATGTATATAGGCTCTGAATTAGAGAAGAGGTAGCCAAGTTGTTGGCTACAACTTGCTGGCAGAGGTGATCAACTTCTTCACGCATGGCCACCTTTCTTGACTTTGGCACATGCATGAACTTGAGATGGCTTTGAAGAGTTGGCATTGTGGAAGCTTCATGCATGCATCATGGCATGCATCACTTGTTCACTTGTATCATTGCATGCATCATCACATGCATGCATGCATGGCTCACTTGAGTCATAATTCCCACAATCCACATGGTGGTTAAGACTTTAGTATATTTAACACCTTGTTTGGGTTGCAGGAATTAAACGAAATAAAAGAAAGGATAGTAGAATAAGGAATCCGTTATCTCGCGTTTGTTCTATAAATGAGGGGAAGAGAGGGAATAAGAAGGGAAGAGGGAGGAAAGTCAAACCTTGAGCAAGCTAAGCAACAATATATGCCTACGATATATAAATCCCATTTTCAATTCCACTTACAAATTAACATTTCAGGAGAATTCCATGTACAACAAACAAGATGAATAGTCATGAAAAGTCACTACCCCATTAACTGGAAAGCTTACTACCATCTATATCAAAAGAGTGAAAAATCAATACAATTTAATGAGAACTCTTTAACCCATACTAAATTTTATCGCAAGAGTCTGTATATATGGTATGAATTGCATGCAAGGGACACCATAATTAAGACCATGGAGCACAAGTTTTATTGAGGCAGTGAATGAGAGAAAAATTGGAAATGAAGTAAATAGAATGAACCATCAACAACATGATAAAGAAATAGAGACAATACCATATTTAAAGCCAACGTTTTGATAATATTTCAGTTGAAGGACAAAAAAGGCATTACTTTCTGAATTAATGCAAACCAAGAGAGAGACTTACAACATGGAGAACATACACTTAGGTTGCCTCTGCGGATAGGATCTCAAGTTCAGCCCACCAGAGGGGAGAAAGCCGTGGAGTTGCTGCTTCAGGAGATGCATCAATTTCTTCCCTCAGTTTGGAAATAATATCCTTCATGGTTGGTCTCTTTCTTTCGTCCTGTTGAATACAGTCTTGGATCACCTCACAGATTACATCATGTTTGTTATCTTTGAAGGACGTCAGGGTAGGATCAATCGCGTAGCTGATGCTCTATTTTTCATTCAGGTATTCTGCAGCCTGACAATGTCATAGTGATTGTTTTAAACAAAATGTAAATATAACACCAGTCTATCCAAAAAAGCAAAGGTTGCTGAGAGTTGAAGAGAGTCTTTTGAAGCTTACCCAGTTAACAAGAGGCCCTTGTTCTCCCAAGTAAGCGGGCTTCCCAGAAATGATTTCTAGCAACAATAATCCGAAACTATGTACATTAGTTTCTAGATCAACAGGTGGTGGAAGTTTAGAATGTTCGGATTCATTTAACCCTGAGATCCTTAACTTGGACTCTTGGATGTAGTGTTTTATGAGAAAATGACCTCCGAAATCTGAGATAGCAGAACAATTTAAGAGAAAAATTCTATATTAAGAACCAATAACATACATGAAGCCCAGCAAACTATGGTATGTAGAGCCCACTTTAGCAGCATAATCGTCTGTCAAGTAGATAGAACTTGAAGTAAGGTTCGTATGTGCCACAGGGGGGGTTCAGGGCATGCATGTACGGAAGACAGTAAGCTGTTCCCATAGTCCCATCCTTGTGTCCCAGTCTAGAAGTTCAACTTCTTTCACTGGGAAAATTAAAAATTAAAACTTTGTGATTTGCCTTTCAAAAATTGAACCTGAAACTTATTCCGAAAAATCACTATGAATGGCAAAAATATCACTAATCATACCATGAAGATGATCAGCAGGCATGGAATTTGCCAGATTCCTTCTTTGACGGATGATTGTTTTGGCTTCTGAACTCAAGATCAATTTGTCCGCTGGTACGCTGGTTCTTTGGCTTCAAGCTATGATTTTCAAGTGTTCTTGGTTCCGTGATTTAGGTCTCTCTTCGAGCTTGAATTCCCTTCTTTTTACTGGTAGTTGCCTCATGGCGTTTGTTGAGAATATTTTTGTTCTCATTTGTTGTTTCATTTGGTGGATTTTTGGCTTTCATTTACTTCCATTTTCTCTCTGGGGTATGCCCCGAAATCCTTTGTAAGGCCTTGTGCGTATTTTTATTATAATTCAAATTATCTTTATCTTTCAAAAAAAAAAAATGCTCAGAAAGGGTTCCTTTTGGAGCATACTCAAACACCATCATCCTAACAAATGGTTCATCCTCCTCACAGTAGCCAATAAGATTAACAAAGTTCTTATGGTTTGCTCGTGACAATGTATCAATCTACAGCAAATCAAAATAGAAAAACTAAAAGAAAATTTCAGTAGAAAGAGAGAGCAATGAGACAGTCCATAGCTCATGTGATGGTAAATTCTCTAGTAACAACCAATATGGAGAGTTTGAATTGCACAAATCCATTCCCCTTGTAGAAAGGATGAACCATCACAACCAGAATCTCAATCATTTAAAACATCACTTTTATTATTTTATTTTATTTTTTCCAAACATGAATATTCCTGTGATGGATTTCCAACTCGGGATCTCATGTCAAACTACTCTCGCCTGTACAAACATGATGAATCTATCCTTCAAACATTACCTTTTAAACACGGAGTCAATAGATGTAGTTGACGCTCTATAAGAGCATCTTGTACAAACAATATACAAGATTCTCGCTTGCTCTGACTCGTACTTGTATATAACTACCATCTCGAGGGTTAAAACCTTACCAGTAAGGGTGCAGGCCGTGCAGCTGACTGGTTCAACCGACCCAGTCCATCTGACATTCAAAACACTGCATAAAAAAATAAAAATAAAAGTTTTCCAATGCAATATGGTCATATATCAGTAACAAATGCTTTTGCAACTGTCCACTTAGTCCCTTCGTCCAAGGAACTATTGCGGATGCTGCTTGACTCCGACACATGAGAAAACTGGCTGCAGCAACAACCAGAAGCAAGAGAACCACACCTACATACTTCAATGTTTTAGAAGTTCCACCAGCTGAAGGCTGCTTTTGAGTTGACTTTTCCAGGAACTAGAAGTGGAGCCTTTAGGCTTGGAGGATGGAGGAGATTGTCCCTTCTTTCCATTTGGTACAGCTGGTAATGAGCCACTATTTTGGGTAGATGGAAGAACAAATGATCTGAGAAGGGGGGGGGGGGGGGGGGGGGGGGCACCCTTTGCCTCAGAAGGGGCTGCAACAAGGTTACTGGATTTTGAAGTAGTCTACGGCGCCTTGCAATATTGAACAGGTTGTGTACATTCTGGAGTACACGCAACTCGGGCGATATAGCTGAATGCATGAAACAGTGTGATTAGTCTCGAAAATCATAAACTTTGATGCTCAAGGATCCAAGACTCGTACTATTGTTTTTACTCACCTTCTAGATTGTCACCACAAATAGCAATGCGGTGTAAGGAGGCCTTTCTGAACTTGAACCTTGAAAGACTAAATATTTTGCATAAACAAAATGTAATAAAAAAAGAACAAACAACTATTATACCCTTGAATGTAGGAAGCATCCAGATACGGATATGACACTATACAGGAATGGCAATACAGCAAATGAAAAAAAAAAAAGAAAAAAAAGTAGGATGCAATGATGGTAGGATATGACAGTAAACATATAAATAGTAAGTTATATTTATAATATAAAAATGAATTTCTCATCAATCTAGAAAATTTGATTCTAAATGCAATCATTAATATAAATAGGAGTTTGTTTAACTATAATTAAAACAAGCAGTCATTGCTTAATAAATTTTGTATCTTTTCTAAAAAAGTTGTTTAAGAGCTTAGAATTATACCATGCACTCTTCGTATAGTAAATTGGGAAAGTGATCATAACTCAACCCTCACATAGTAAAGTTACTGTTGAAAAATAAACTTGTTCATTCATATCCATTTATCACATGCATGTATCAATCAACCACAAATGTCAAAATATGCTGCACAACACCATACGTGAGTTGTTCACTCAAATCTTCAAAAGTCAAGAATGGCTGCAACGAATATTTTCTTTGTCAGTTTATGTAATTCAATCCTCTATATAAGTGTGTGGTATTCTATTGAAGAATAACAAGAAGCAAGAAATAAAATAGAGTGTGAGAGTAGAGTGAAAGTTTGTAATCTGTTTTTGTGTTTGAAATAAAAAGATTGTGTTTTTCATATATTTGAGTGTATCCTGGGTTTCTAAATCACTTCAAGTGATTTACAACATGGTATCAGAGCTTGGTGAAGCTTGAGCAAGCCCAGAAATGAAGAGCAAAAACAGAGTTGAACCTTTCAAAACCTATTCGTGAGTCATAGGTCTTCAAACCACAAGTTTGAGCACATATATAGCTTCCTTGTTCCAGCAGGAACGCAACGGCGAAAATCCTTCACACGCGCCCGCACGCGCCACCACAGTCCCGGAGAGTGAAACCCACGCGTAGACCACGCGCTCAGTCGTCTTCAACCTCTGGACGCGCGTGAGCCCAAGCGCTGCCACGTCAGCAAAATTTTGAAAAATTACCAATTTGCCCCTCGTTGGTATTTTGTTCGTTCTGGGCTCATTTTAACTCTGATTTGAACAAACGAAGAGTCATTTTTTACTAAACGGAACGCTCTGGACGCAACCGTGCAGTCGGTTTGACCAGATTCAACACCGATTTTCAGAAGTAAGCACCTCAAGTGTTTAAGTAAAACCGATGGCGTCCTCCAGCAATTTCTTCTAGCCCCAGCTTCCGCGCTTGGATAAAACCAGTTACGAGAATTGGTCTATTCAAATGAAATTCCTTTTTGCCTCACAAGATTTGTGGCATTTATCGAGACCGGTTATGATGAGCCAGTTTCAAAAGAAAATGAAGATCGATTGAGCGAGACCCAAAAGGTCGTGCTCAAAGAAGCCCGAAAGAAGGACAAGAAGCGTTGTACCTGATTTATCAAAGTGTCGATGAAACAAGTTTTGAAAAGATCTTAGCCATCAACACCGCTAAGCAAGCATGGGGAATTCTTCGAAAAACACATCGAGGAATTGAAAAAACAGTTAAAGTTCGACTCCAAGTTTTAAGGGGTGAATTTTAACTGTAGCAAATGAAAGACACGGAGTCAATTTCTGAGTACTTTACCAGAACATTGACTATAGTGAATCAAATCAGAAGATATGGCGACAAGATTGAAGATGTTCGTGTGCTTGAAAGAATTATGCGCTCCCTCAATTCAAAGTTTGAGCATGTAGTTGTTGCTATTGAAGAATCAAATGACCTCGATGCAATGACAGTAGACGAGCTAATGGCCACACTAGAAATTCACGAATAAAGAATCAACAAGAAGAACACCTCAGGTACTCTAGAGCAAGCTCTTCAGTCAAATCTAACATTTTAAAAAAGTAAGGAAGATCGATGGGGAAATTCACAAAGAGGCCGAGGTAGAGGTCGTGGCTATCGAGGATGAGGTGCTAGATCCAGAGGCGGCGGTGGAAGAACCATCTTCAATACCAAAAGAAATAATCAAAGTGAAAGAAATCAATCTTTCAGAGGATGAGGGCGAGGACGAGGCCGTGGAAGCAACTTCAATAATTGCCAGAATTATGACAAAAGCAATGTGCAATGCTATAACTGCAACAAGTATGGACACTACAATGCAGAGGAAATGCAGTTGCTGAAGGAGGCGAACAAGTAAATTTTGCCGAGAAAGAAGAAAATGAGCCGAGATCAATGTTGCTGATGGCTTAAAATGAAAATACCGATGACGAAGGTATATGGTATCTAGATTCAGGAGCCAACAATCACATGTGTGGAAACAGACACATGTTCGTAGAGCTTGATGAGACGAGGCAATCACAAGTCTCATTTGGTGATTTCATAAAAATCCCAATAAAAGGAATGGGCAATATTATGATCAAGCTCAAGAATGGAGATCATGACTTCATATCCAATGTTTACTATGTTTCAGATATGAAGAACAATATTTTGAGTCTCGAACAGCTCCTGAAGAAAGGCTACGACATCAGCATGAAGGATTTGTGTTTAACAATCAAAGATACAAATGAAAATCTCATTGCCCGGATAAAGATGTCAAAGAATAGGATGTTTCCTATGCACATCCAGCATGATGCAACGAAATGTTTAAATGCAGTTGTTGAAGACAAGGACTGACTATGGCATTTGAGATATGGACATCTCAACTTTGAAGGCCTGAAGTTGCTCGCAAGCAAGCAGATGGTGAAGGGACTTCCCTACATCAATCGTCCTAATGAAGTATGTGAATGCCGTGTATTTGGGACACATCATAGACTGAGCTTTGCTAAAGAAGTCAAATTGTGATCAACAAATCTACTGGAGCTCGTTCACCTAGATGTGTGTGGTCCATTGAAACCAGTATCATATGGAAAGAACAGGTATTTTCTTACCTTCACTGATGATTATAGCAGAAAGACATGGGTGTACTTCTTGCAGAAGAAATCAGAAGAATTTGACAAGTTCGAGGAGTTTAAAGCTCTTGTTGAGAAACAGAGCGACTATAATATCAAGACGTTGCGGTCAGATCAAGGAGGATAATATATATCGAATGCATTCCATAATTACTATAAAGAGCACGACATCCGACAGCAACCAACATCATCCTATACACCTCAGATAAATGGTGTTTCTGAAAGGAAGAATTGCACGATCCTGGACATGGTCAGAAGTATACTGAAAGGAAAGACAATGCCCAAGGAATTTTGGGTTGAAGCGGTATCTTGTGTCGTCTATCTGCTGAATAAGTGTCCAACCAGAAGACTCTAGTTCAAAACACCTGAAGAAACCTGGAGTTCATACAAGCTGAGCGTCAATCACCTCAGAATTTTTGGATGTATTGCTTACACCAAGATTCCAGAAGCCAGAAGAACCAAGCTCGACGACAAATGACAAAAATGTATCTTTATCAGCTATGGCGACAAAACAATGGGATATAAGTTGTTTAATCCCATTACCAAGGAAGTAATTATGAGCAGGGACGTGATCTTTGAAGAAAATGAAGCTTGGAGCTGGGATCAGAATGAAGATGGAAAAACTAAGGAGTTTGTACTTGAAGAAGATGAAGAAGTAAAAAAAGAAGTTTCAATGGAACCGCAAATTCTACCACATCAATCTCCTGTACCTACAAGAAATGATCATTCGTCGTCATCATCACTAGATGAAAGATCAAGTGAAAGACCCAGAAAAGTGAGAAGCTTGAGGGAACTATATGAAGCCAATGAAGAAGATCAAGACCAGAATTTTCTATGCCTATTTCTGGATAGTGATCCTGTCAACTTCACAGAAGCCATCCAAGAGAAGAAGTGGAAGTCAGTAATGGATGAAGAAATCAGGGCCATAGACAAGAATGACACATGGGAGCTGTGTAGTATACCAAAAGGTCAAAAGCCTATTGGAGTCAAATGGGTGTACAAGACAAAGAAGAATGAAAAAGGCGAAGTTCAGAGATACAAAGCTCGCCTGGTTGCAAAAGGCTACAAACAAAGACAGGGACTAGACTATGATGAAGTATTTTCTCCTATTGCCCGATTAAAGACAATCAGTGTGATGATATCTATTGCTGCTCAGAATAGATGGAAGTTGTACCAACTTGATGTGAAGTCAGCATTTCTGAACGGATTCCTAGAAGAAGAAATCTATGTTGAACAACCGCTGGGATATACAAATGACGGACATGAAGACAAGGTGTACAGGATGAAAAAAGCTCTCTATGGACTGAAGCAAGCTCCACGTGCATGGAATACAAGAATTGAAAAGCATTTCCATGATAATGGGTTCGAGAAATGTCCATATGAACATGCATTGTACCTGAAGAAAGGTCCAAAAGGAAGTGTACTATTTGCAGGTCTGTATGTTTATGATTTGATCTTCACAGGAAACAACCCAGTCATGTTTGAAGAGTTCAAGAAACCATGATTCAAGAATTCGAGATGACATACATAGGTCTGATATCACAATTTCTTGGAATTGAAGTGAAACAGAATACTGAAGGAATCTCGATCTACCAAAGTAGATATGCAAAGGAGATTCTCAAGAAGTTCAGAATTCAATCAAGCAATCCAGTTGTTAGTCACTAAATAACCCTAGAAGAGGGGGGTGAATAGGGTGTTCAAAAATAATTCTACTCTTTTTGAAATTGGAACAATATATATATATTCAATACTCAATTTCTTCAATAGTCAAGTGAATAAATTCAATCCAATTTATCTAACAACTAATCACGAGACTAAATAACATACAAGATATTCAATTAAATATAGCATGCAAATTAATGAAATAAAGAGAAAGATAGAGAGATTGACATCGTGATTTTTTGAGGTTCGGTAACTCCTACTCCTCGGCTCAAGAACCCCTTCTTGAGACTTTTCCCGATCCTTTCACTATGGCCCTTCCTTAACAGGTGGAATGGCAAACCTTTACAATCACAAGCCTCTCGAGCTTGTCTCTCAATCAAGAGAACAATCCTCTCTTGAACAAACAGTGGACTTCACTTGTCCGAGATTACAAATTCGTATGTAATCAATAAAATCACTCAAGAACAAAAACACTCAAAACCCAAAGGTTTTTATGGAAGATAAATCAATATAAGCTCAAGTGTATTTGGTGATTTTGAATAGCTCTAGAAATATATTCTCAAATGATATATCAATGAATAATATTTGGAGAATAAGAAGAGAAACTAGAGTTTTTGATTTTCAAAGATTTGCAGAAAATCGGATTTTTGCTTCTAGCCTTCAATGGATTTTGCAGAGAAATTTTCTGTAGAAGATGAAGATTTTCTCTCTCAATTTGCTTCAACTCTCTTGATCTTCAATAAACTCATCTTATTCTATATATAGCATTGTATTAGGGTTAAGACATTGAGTATTGAATTATTAGAGTCAAGAGCCATTTGAAAACCATTAAGCACGATCCTTAAAACATGGAAAATGTTTTCTGATAAAACTGCAGGTTTTAAGGTGCAACTAGTCGACTACTCTTTCCTTTTAGTCGACTACAATGCTTCATCTAGTCGACTACATTGATTCATCTAGTCGACTAGAATGAGTTCTAGTCGACTACTTCTTGTAGTCTAGTCGACTCAAAGTTCTTTTAGTCGACTACTTTGATGTGGATGAAAATCCTGAAGCTACTGATTGTTTTAGTCGACTATTTGGAAATACACAAGGTGATTCTAGTCGACTACAACTTGAAAAACATTTGATAAAAATATTTTTCTTTCCGTTTATGTTCGGTAAAGCGTTTTTCATTCTATTTAAGTTCGATTCATTTTATACTTGAGCTTATACGATAATATCAACGCATAAAATTACCTTGTTACAATGATCGCTCCCCGACCTATCTATCCTGAGTCTTGAGTCTTCGACTTTCGCCTTTACCGTTGAATTAATTGATTTTCCATTTGCGCTTCAATTTCTTTCACAACTTTTCGCTTTAAATCAACTTTTCTTTCCGAGCTTGCTTTTCGAGTTGTTTCCTTTCCGAGTTTGATTTCTGAGTCGTTCACCTGTATTTTGCTGAAAATATAAACTTGATAATTCATTAGTATCAAACACTCTTCAATGGTTTGTTATCATCAATTTTGGAATTGTTTGCCGAAAGTAAATTTCAAAGCCAACAATCTCCCCATTGATGATGACAAAACATTTTGTGTTTGCTTGGTAATTGGTGAAACATCAAGTGATGCTCCCCCTTAACATGTGCATAATATTTTGTTCGAATGCTCCCCCTTGGTAAATGAAATTTTCAATTTAATGGGCATTTGGATACAATATATAAATAGATGCACATTTGAGATAATAAAAAAAATAGCATTTCATAGATGGTTCGATTTAATACAAGTTGTTTAAGCTAATGAAAACACGGAAATAACAAACAACTCGCAAATAAACATAACAAGAACATAACAAGCCACACAAAACAGAAATTGCTATTGTCGGATAATGAAATATATGATAGTACGATAACATAATTTCTCCCCCTTTTTGTCAGCGTCGAGGGGTGCGGGAGTGAGGGTGCGAGAGCCCAAGAGTAAGATCATCAAGTGACCCGGTAAGACCATTTATACGGCTAGACATTTCCTCATCAATAAGAACAAGGAGCTCGTTGATCAATCGAATTGCTTTCGTATTTTTGTTCACGGTTGCATCAAGGCGCTGAAGAGTCTCTGCATTATTCTGAACAACCCCAAGAATTTGGGTGAGAAGAGCAGTTTGAGAAGCAGACGCACTGTCCAACTGAGGAGCCAAGGAAGAGGCTTCCTGGCATGGTACAGAACCGCTAAGAGCTGGGCGCGAACGAGGAGCAGGTACATGCTCAGAAATAAAATTCCCTTTCGCATCAGAGGAAATGTGCACATGCTTGACATGAGTGGCGTCAAGAAAAATAGGGTGATGCTCAGACACTTCAATCGGAAATAAAAAACCTTTCCACTGCAGTAAATATGTAATGTGCACGGGAAAGAAAAGCGGGTCGGATGGCTTGCGCTGACAGGTAAGTATGACGGAATGGAAAATATAAGCTAAATCAACTCGGGTTCCTGTCATGACGCAGTAAACTAAAAATGCCTCCATGCGAGATACACTACTACAACTACCAGTTTTAGGCAAAATAGAGTAAGTAATGACATTATAGATTAATCTAGCCTCAGGTAGTAGCATAGAA
Organism: Cornus suecica; assembly: GCA_963922005.1. Taxonomy (NCBI): domain Eukaryota; kingdom Viridiplantae; phylum Streptophyta; class Magnoliopsida; order Cornales; family Cornaceae; genus Cornus; species Cornus suecica. The sequence continues at coordinate 63,746,204 of OY998241.1, read as the reverse complement.
GAGAGAATACCGGCGTCCTGCGAGATGTCCTTGTCGACGCAAATAGTTCGAACTGCTTTAATACAGTCGAACCCATCAGCCCTATACCAATCCTTAGAGAAATGGCGAATTCCATCAGTCTGAAGTGAGAAAATGCGCTTGATATCGCCGTCATCAACAGATACCTCATTACCACACAAATTGAAATGAAGATGAGGGAGGAATTTCTCCTTGTGATTTTCAAGAGAAGCATAGAAAGCTTTGACAATTCGCGGAAGTACCGGAATGTCGAGAGAGGTGAAAAAATCCCAACCAATTGCTCGGAACAACTCGAAAGTTCGAGCCCTAATTTCAGTGCAAAAATCTTATGTGACAATACAGCAAGGTGTAGGAGCACGATGATAAAAAAACAGTGATGAATTTATTTCTATCATCATCATCAAGAAGAAGTACCTCAAGAAGAAGAGGTTCATTCGACTCCTCTTTGTCAACAGCCATATGAATGCTTGGATTGGTGGAGCTTTGACCTCCATCAATGCGGGAACGTTTCCGAAATAGACCTCGTGTCTTCGGTGGCATTGTGGATGATAATACACAAAAATGTAAAGAAGATGGTGTATATATAGATATATGATGGTATATATATAGATATATGATTGTGTATATATAAATGAGATGAAGATGATGATAGTGAAGAAAATAAATGAAGGAAATGGGTGAATGATGGTAGAAATGCAAAATAAATGAAGAATTTGTGGAGATTTGAAGGTAGAAATGGGAATATGAGAGGTATTGAGATCGAATGAAATGAAGGTGTGTGAAGATGGAGGGAGGCGGATGGAGAGAAAAAGAAGAGGGTTAGGTTTTAAAGGGGTTGAGTCGACTAGGGCTAGGGTTGAGTTGGTTAGGATGGGGTTTGAGTCGACTAGGTGTGGTTTGAGTCGACTAGAATGGCATTTGAGTCGACTAAATGAGCAATGTAGTCGACTAGAATGGTGAAGAGCATGCAATGGTGAAGCTACTGACTAAAGTGGTCGACTAGAATGGTTTGAACTACACAGGATGAGTCGACTATAAGGTAAAATAAATAAAAAATGATAAAAATAGAGAAAAAAATCATGAAATGAATAAAAAAAATAGCAAGAAAATATGGAAAATAAAGATTATGACAGAAATTAAGATAAAACATCAAAATCCATGGCCATTCCGATTTCTCGACGAATTTTAGAAAATGATTCGTCCGCAAGTGGTTTTGTAAAAATATCCGCCAATTGATTTTTAGTGTCGATAAAAATCAATTCAACGTCACCCTTAGCAACATGATCACGTAAAAAATGATGCCTAATCTCTATATGCTTGGTGCGTGAATGATGAATAGGATTATTTGAAATACAAATCGCACTCGTATTATCGCATTTAATAGGCACGTGAGAGAAAGTAAGACCGAAATCAAGTAGTTGTTGCTTAATATAAAGAGTTTGAGCGCAACTACTACCGACTGCCACATATTCGGCTTCGGCCGTAGATAATGCAAAGGAATTTTTCTTTTTACTTGACCAAGATACTAGTGAGTGTCCTAGAAAATGACAAGTGTCGCTTGTGCTTTTTCGATCAATTCTATATCCTGCAAAATCGGCATCCGAATAACTAATAAGATCAATTGAAGTTCCTCGTGGATACCAAAGCCCTAATTTTATTCTACCACTTAGGTAGCGAAAAATGCGTTTTACCGCAAGCAAGTGAGATTCCTTAGGACATGATTGAAACCGGGCACATAGGCATACACTAAACATTATATCCGGTCTACTAGCGGTTAAGTAAAGCAAACTACCGATCATTCCCTATAATTTGTAATGTCAACACATTTACCATTTTCATCTTTATCAATTTTAATAGAGGAACTCATAGGAGTTATGGCATGTTTGGTAGCCTCCATACCAAATCACTTTAGCAAATATTTAGTGTACTTGGATTGGCTAATGAATAAGCCATCCGAGCTTTGCTTGATTTGCAACCCTAAGAAGAAATTCAACTCACCCATCATGCTCATTTCAAATTCATTTTGCATGCCTGTAGCAAATTCCCTACATAAAGAATTATTTGTTAAGCCAAATATAATGTCGTCAACGTAAATTTGGATAATCAACAAATTATTATTAATGGTTTTTGTAAAAAGTGTGTTGTCAACTCTTCCTCTTATAAAACCATTTTTAGTCAAAAATCCGCTAAGTCTCTCATACCAAGCTCGAGGAGCTTGCTTTAAACCATATAGAGCTTTAGCTAATTTGAAAACATGATTTGGAAAAAGATTATTTTCAAAACCGGGTGGTTGGTTCACAAAGACTTCTTCTTCTATGACGCCATTTAAGAAAGCACTTTTGACATCCATTTGATAAAGAGTAAAATTTCTATATGATGAAAATACAAGAAGCATTCTAATTGCTTCTAACCTAGCTACCAGTGCGAAGGTCTCATCGTAGTTAATTCCTTCCTCTTGATTATATCCTTGAGCTACCAATCTTGCTTTATTTTGAATAATTACTCCATTCTCATCATTTTTGTTTCGAAAAACCCATTTTGTGCCAATTATAGTTTGATTGTTGGGTCTAGGAACTAAACGCCAAACTTGATTGCGTTCAAATTGATTTAGTTCCTCTTGCATTGCTACGATCTAAGAATCATCACATTGAGCTTCGTAGAAGTTCTTGCGTTCGAATTGTGATACAAAAGCCATGTGGTTGCAAAAATTTTTAAGTTGAGATCTAGTATTAACCCCTTTTGATGGATTACCTATGACTTGATCAAGAGGATGATTGTGAACAATCCTCCATGATTTAGGCATTGAGTTTGTCAAGTCATCATTTGATTGATGCTCAACTTCCCTCATTTCCTTTTGGCAACTTGATGAATTGGAGATATTGAGAGTATTTAAATTATCCTCAATACCACCAACCTCATCGTCTTCTAGGTCAATTCTAGGTGTTGGTGATGAGGGTGATTCATCAAAGACAACATGAATAGACTCAACCATAGTTAAAGTCCGTTTATTAAAAACACGAAAGGCTTTACTTCTTGTAGAATATCCTAGAAAAATTGCTTCATCCGATTTGGAGTAGAATTTTCCAAGGTTATATTTATCATTTAACACAAAACATTTGCACCCGAAAACTTTGAAATACCCAATATTGGGCTTTCGACCATTCCACAGCTCATAAGGCGTCTTTTCCAACTTCATCCGAATAATAACACGATTAATTATATGGCAAGCGGTATTTACCGCTTCCGCCCAAAGACTTCGGGGAAGGTTGTGCTCATTTAACATGGTTCTATCCATCTCTTGTATAGATCGATTCTTTCTTTCAACTACACCGTTTTGTTGAGGAGTTCTAGGGGTCGAGAGATCATGAGAAACACCGAGGTCATCACGTAATTTCTCTAAGTCTTGATTTTCAAACTCCCTACCTCTATCACTTCTAATTTTCTTGATTTTCAAATCTTTTTCATTTTGAATGACTCTATAAAATCTTTCAAGAATGGAGTGAGTTTCATTTTTATGAGCAAGAAAGTGAACCCAAGTATATCTAGAGTAGTCATTAACTATAACAAGTACATAGAGTTTCCCGGCTAGACTAGCCGTTCTCTCCGGACAAAAAAGATCCATGTGAAGTAACTCTAAGGGTCTAGAAGTGGTAATGTATTTCTTTCTCTTGAAAGAGGACTTTACTTGCTTGCCTACTTGACATGCGCTACATATTTTATCTTTCGAAAATTTTGTCTTTGGGAGGCCATTGACTAAATCATTTTTGGATAAACGATGAATGAGGTCCATACTAGCATGTCCTAGGAGTCTATGCCATAACCAACTATTTTCACTAGATGTGACAAAACATTTAACATCTGGTTCATGCAAATCACATAGCAACAAAGTATACAAATTTCCGTTTCGTTTGGCATTGAACATTTGTTTCCCATCTTTCTTGATTATGCATGCATTTGTCCTAAATATAACATCATAACCCTTGTCACATAGTTGGCTAAAACTAAAAAAATTATGCTTCAAACCATCAACTAAAAACACATCATCTATAGAGAGAGAAGAGAAAATACCGATTGAGCCAATTCCCATAATTTTGCCTTTAGAGTTGTCTCCAAAAGTTACATTCCCTCATTCATAAGGTTTTAGTGAAATAAACTTTGATTTATCTCCGTCATATGCCTTGAGCATCCACTATCAAGAAACCATTTTTCGTTTGATGCGGATTTCAAGCATACATACAAAACAAGTTCAAGTAACTTTTATTGGTACCCAATCTATTTTGGGTCCATTTTGGTTAGATATAGATGTGATAGTTCCTTTTGGAACCCAAATTTGTTTAGTTACAACCTTCTCTTTTCTATGTGAGCATGCTATAGTTCCTTTCGGAATCCAAACCATTTTTGACATAATTTTTTTCTTTTTATGAAAACATACATTTGTTTTGTGTCCTTTTCTATTGCAATAGTAACATGTAATATGTTTATAAACATTTGAAGATGCATGAGATGCTTTTCGAACAAATGTAGAGCTAAGTGATTTTCTATTTTTCAATATAAGAGCATCTTTGTCAAAAACATCATATCCTAGACCACATTCATCAAATGATCCTCTTTGTCTTTCTAGCATGATACTAAGGTTCTCTCTTCCATTTGTGAATTTAGATAAGATATTTATTTGATCATCAATAGTATTTTTTAACTGAATATTTTCCTTTTCTAGCTCCATACTTTTGTCATTGCAAGAAACTTCTAAGCTTGAACTAGTGAGACTACTTGAAGATTTTGCTTTCTTAAAAAGGATATATTTTCTAGCTAATTTTTCAAACTCATCATGTAGTTCTTCAAACACATCTTGCAAGTTTTTATAATCAAGAAGAAGTTCATCATATGATGGTTTATCTAAATCATGTAAATTTAAGTGTACCTCTTCTTCATTTGCCATGAGGCAAATGTTTTCCGTTTCCTCGCTACTTTTCTCCTCATCCGAGTCACATGAATCATAGTCCTCCCATGTGACATTCATTGCCATCTTGCTAGGTCTTTTGTCATTTTCCTTTTTGAGCTTGAAGCAATCACTTTTGTAGTGTCCCGGCTTTCCGCAATTGAAACACGTCGGGGGTTCCCTTTTGCTATTCTCGCATTTTGATTCAATCCTCTTCACGAATCTTCCACCATTGGCCTTTTTTCTTTGAAGGTGTCTCTTGAATTTTTGGGTGAAAAGAGCAATGTCCTCATTCTCTTCTTCTTCACTTGGCTCATTGATTTCATTTTTGGTGAAGGCTTGCAAGGCTATTCCCTTTCTTGGCTTGATGTCGTCTTCACAAGCTTTTAACGTTATTTCCCAAGTGGGTAGAGAGCCTAAGATTTCATCGAGACTCATGGTGTTGGGGTCATGAGCTTCTTTGATAGCCGTTACGTTTGCATCCCATTTTGCCGGGAGACTTCTAAGCACTTTTCGTGACGCATCGGATCTAGGAACAATTCTACCAAGGTGCTTTAGTCCATTCAAAATATTTGTAAAATGAGACATCATAGAATTCACACTTTCATCATCTTTCATAGCAAATAATTCATATTCATGTATGAGTATGTCAATTTTAGATTCTCGTACTTGAGATGTTCCTTCATAGGTTACCTTAAGTTTATCCCACATTTATTTTGTCGTTGAACAAGTAGATACACGATTAAATTCATTTGGACTTAGGGCACAATTTAAATTTATTTTGGCTTCAGCATTGTATGACATGAGTCTGCGATCATCATTATCCCACTCATTGGGTAATTTGGGGACGGTTTTTCCATCGACAATCTTAGTTAATACAAATGGTCCTTCAAGAACTACTTGCCATATTTGGTAGTCAATGGCTTGAAGAAAATCTATCATCCTAGTTTTCCAATAGCTATAGTTTGATTCATCAAACCATGGGGGCCTATTATTTGATCATCCTTCAACATGAGTGACTAAGTTAGATGACATATTCGTTCTCTAAGACGGTTAAGTCTACAATTAATAGAGATTAGGCTCTGATACCAATTGTTAGTCACTAAATAGCCCTAGAGGGGGGGGGGGGGGGGGGGGGGGGAATAGGGTGTTCAAAAATAATTCTACTCTTTTTGAAATTGGAACAATATATATATTCAATACTCAATTTCTTCAATAGTCAAGTGAATAAATTCAATCCAATTTATCTAACAACTAATCACGAGACTAAATAGCATACAAGATATTCAATTAAATATAACATGCAAATTAATGAAATAAAGAGAGAGAGAGATTGGCACCGTGATTTTTCGAGGTTCGGTAACTCCTACTCCTCGGCTCAAGAACCCCTTCTTGAGACTTTTCCCGATCCTTTCACTATGGCCCTTCCTTCACAGGTGGAATGGAAAACCTTTACAATCACAAGCATCTCGATCTTGTCTCTCAATAAAGAGAACAATCCTCTCTTGAACAAACGGTGGACTTCACTTGTCCGAGATTACAAATTCGTATGTAATCAATAAAATCACTCAAGAACAAAAATACTCAAAACCCAAAGGTTTTTATGGAAGATAAATCAATTTAAGCTCAAGTGTATTTGGTGATTTTGAATAGCTCTAGAAATATATTCTCAAAGGATATATCAATGAATAATATTTGGAGAATAAGAAGAGAAACTAGAGTTTTTGATTTTCAAAGATTTGCAGAAAATCAGATTTTTGCTTCTAGCCTTCAATGGATTTTGCAGAGAAATTTTTTGTAGAAGATGAAGATTTTCTCTCTCAATTTGATTCAACTCTCTTGATCTTCAATAAACTCATATTATTCTATATATAGCATTGTATTAGGGTTAAGACATTGAGTATTGAATTATTAGAGTCAATAGCCATTTGAAAACCATTAAGCACGATCCTTAAAACATGGAAAATGTTTTATGATAAAACTGCAGGTTTTAAGGTGCAACTAGTCGACTACTCTTTCCTTTTAGTCGACTACAATGCTTCATCTAGTCAACTACATTGATTCATATAGTCGACTAGAATGAGTTCTAGTCGACTACTTCTTGTAGTCTAGTCGACTCAAAGTTCTTTTAGTCGACTCCTTGGATGTGGATGAAAAGTCTGAAGCTACTGATTGTTTTAGTCGACTATTTGGAAATACACAGGGTGATTCTGGTCAACTACAACTTGAAAAACATTTGATAAAAATGTTTTTCTTTCCGTTTAAATTCGGTAAAGCGATTTTCATTCTATTTAAGTTCGGTTCATTTTATACTTGAGCTTATACGATAATATCAACGCATAAAATTACCTTGTTACAATGATCGCTCCCCGACCTATCTACCCCGAGTCTTGAGTCTTCGACTTTCGCCTTTGCCGTTGAATTAATTGATTTTCCATTTGCACTTCAATTTCTTTCACAACTTTTCGCTTTAAATCCAGCTTTCTTTCCGAGCTTGCTTTTCGAGTTGTTTCCTTTCCGAGTTTGATTTCTGAGTCGTTCACCTGTCTTTTGCTGAAAATATAAACTTGATAATTCATTAGTATCAAACACTCTTCAATGGTTTGTTATCATCAATTTTGGAATTATTTGCCGAAAGTAAATTTCAAAGCCAACACCAGTATCAACTCCAGTGGAAAGCAGCGTGGAACTCAGAAAGAATGAAGACGGGGGAAATGTTGATCCAACATACTTCAAAAGTTTAGTTGGAAGTCTTCGGTACCTGACTTGTACTAGACCAGATATACTCTACGAGTTGGATTGATCAGCAGATCAATCACACCTGAATGTTGCAAAGAGAATACTCCGCTACATCAAAGGTACGATCAATAAGGGTTTTTTATATACCTCAACTGATGAATTAAGATTCACTTGCTATTCAGATAGTGATTGGGGTATAGATTTGGATGAAAGAAAAAGCACAACTGGATTTGTGTTTTCCATTGGAGATACAACATTCACATGGTCATCCAAGAAATAACCGATAGTAACGCTCTCATCATGCGAAACTGAATACGTAACAGCTAGCTCAACTGTGTGCCATGCTATTTTGTTGAGAAATGTGTTGGAGCATTTGTGTTTTCCACAAGAAAAGCCTACAGAGATTTTCATTGATAATCGTTCAGCAATTGCACATGCAAAGAATCCAGTATTCCATGAACGAAAGAAGCATATTGATACACAGTATCATTCTATCAGGGAGCATGTGCAGAATAGAGAAGTGGAATTAATATATTGCAAGAAAAATGATCAAATTGCAGATATTTTTACAAAGCCATTGAAACAAGACATGTTCAACAGACTGAAGATGATGTTAGGAATGCAAAAGTGTGGATAATCAAGTTTAAGGGGGAATGTTGAAAAATAAAATTGCTCATTCATATTCATTTATCACATGCATGTATCAATCAACCACAAAGGTCAATTTGTGTGGTAATCCTCTATATAAGTGTGTGGTATTATATTGAAGAATAACAAGAAGCAAGAAAGAAAATAGAGTGTGAGAGTAGAGTGAAAGTTTGTAATCTGTTTTTGTGTTTGAAATAAAAAGATTGTGTTTTTCATATATTTGAGTGTATCCTGGATTTCTAAATAACCTCAAGTGATTTACAACTGTTACTAAGTATGACTTTATGAAGCAAAAAACATTAAGTAGGATAATTATGGTTATTCTCATTCATCTCTCAGAAGAGATCAAATTAACTATCCAAGATTGATCTAGGTCTGTGTTACCTGGACTCTTCAAAAGCAGTAAAGTAAATGCATAGACACATATGACTTGGACATGGGTATGATATATGTTGACACTTTTGGTTGGGACATGAACTTAAAAAAGCATATCCAATCATCAAATATTATTATATTATTACTTCAAAATGAGTTAAATATCTATGTGGACCACTATCTTACATAATAACATCATAGAAACTAAAATAGAATAACTAAATAAAATTAATCTTCAGTAGGGCTTATGGGTCGTTTCGATATTTGACACATCCAATGCATGCATACGTACCCAAAACCGATGCATGAACCCGAGTCCATGTAATCTAGGTTCAAATATGGCTTCATTATGGATTGTTCATAATCTATCACAAAATTGTTGTTTTCTTTGGAACCCTTCAAGCCAATGTTACATTTTAAGCAGTATGTTATATATTGGCATATATATATAATATGACTACTTTGTTATATTAACTTGTCCCACATCGGAACATCGGAAGATTGGGAAACCCACATCTATATCCTCACCTATAAATATAGGGCTTCTCCTATTGAATTGTGTACACAGAAATAGAGAGAGAGAGTCAGAAATAATATACGTTTATATTATTCCGGTGATACAGGCGTGAGTATACACAGTGTGTGTGCGTGTGTGATCTGTGAATCACCCCCTTGTAATCCTCTTAGTCATTTTTAGTGAAACGGTGCTCTCCGTGGACGTAGGCTTATTTGGCTGAACCACGTATATATTCTTGTGTCGATTGTTTGGTGTGTTTATGTGCCTTTTATGATTTGCAGGTGTGCATGGCTTCGTACATACGGTGTTCGAACCCTAACAAGCGGTATCAGAGCCCCAGGTTGGAGAAAATCATGAAGCCCGACGATCCGGTCCAGATCTAATTTTTTTGAGTGCCCTAAATCAGAAACCGACCACACCAGGAGCTTTGGATCGACGAGACAAATCCAGTAGTGTCAAGCATGTTGCCGGAAAGTGTCACACGCGCCCCCACGCGCTGCCTGAAGTTCCGGCCAGTTTTTTGGCTTTATCGAGCAGCAGTTTCGGTTCAACATGATTTTCTGGAGCATCGTTTATCGGAACAAGGCTTATAATATATCTACGGAAAGAGAATTCAAAGCTCGACATTTTGGCGCAATAATCAACCCAATCAAAGCAGGGACGGACCTGCACGTACCCTGAGAAGGATCAGTGGGAGCTTTGGGAGAAGAAAATGCAGTAATGATCGATAAGTTTAATGGTAAAAACTTTACCTATTGGAAGATGCAAGTTGAGGATGTGTTATTCTAGAAACATTTGTATTTACCACTAGAAGGGACGAAGCCAGATTCAATGAAAGAAGAGGAGTGGAATATCCTAGATCGAAAGGCTCTTGAGATGATCATATTGATGTTGGCAAAATATGTTGCCTTCATTATCAGGAAAGCGAAGACTGCAAAGTCTCTCATGGAAGCTCTTTTAAAGATGTATGAATAGCCGTCTGGAGCAAATACATTACATCTTATCAGCAGATTGACGAATCTGAAGATGTCCGAGAATGAGAATGTTGGTGAACATCTCAGTAAGCTTAATGACATTTATGGGCAGTTGGAATGAATTAAAGTAGTGTTTCAAGACAAGGTGAAATTAGTTTTTCTCCTTAATCAATTACCAGAGAGCTGGAATGCCACAGTGGCTGCAATTAGTAATTCTTCATGGATAGACCCGCTGAAGTATGGTACTCACAGAAGAGATCAGAAGAAAGTCGTCAGACTCTTCAAGCAGTGGCACAACATTGAATGTCGACACCAGAGGCAGAGGTTCGAACAGACAGAAAGGCGGAAACCAAAGGCGTGGCCGTTCTAAGTCAAGACAGGGAAGATCACAGTCTCGAGGTCCCAAAAATTCCAAAGCAATCGAATGTTGGAATTGTGGCAAGACTGGTCATTTAAGAAACAAATGTAGATCCCCGCAGAAGGTAGTGGATGACAAGACAGAGGCAAATATTGTCTTAGAAGAAGCAGATGATGCACTGATATGATTTTTGGAGAGCAAAGTAGAGTCTTGGGTTTTGGACTCTGGAGCATCATTCCATGCCACCTCAAGTCGAGAGCTCTTTGAGAGCTATGCACCTGAAAACCTCGGCAAGGTTTATCTAGGTGACGATCAACCCTGCAGTGTTGTTGGCAAGGGTGAAGTACATATCAGACTCAACGAATCGATATGGAAGCTGAGGGATGTCAGACACATTCCAGACTTGAGAGGAAGGATCTGATCTCAGTAGGCCAGTTGGCGAGTGAAGGTTATGTGACCACTTTCAGTGAAGATAAGTGGAAAGTTTCCAAGAGGGCTATGACTATAACACGAGGAAAGAAAACAGGTACGCTGTACACTACCACCAAGGCTAGCACATTTATAGCAATTGCAGAAAGCAAATAGGATCATAATTTGTGGCACCAGAGGCTAGGTCACATGAGTGAAAAGGGACTCAAGTTTATGCTCGCAAAAGGAAAGCTACCAGGTCTAAATTCGATTGATATCAGCTTTTGTGAGGATTGCGTATTCGGTAAGCAGAAGAGGGTTAGTTTTCAGAAAAGCGGCAGAGAACTCAGAAAGAAGAAGCTTGAGCTAGTTCACACTGATGTCCGGGGGCCAACAAATGTCTCATCTATTGGCGAAAAGTCCTATTTCGTTACCTTCATCGATGACCATTGCAGAAAAGTATGGGTTTATTTCTTGAAACATAAATCTGAAGCGTACTGTGTGTTCAAGAGTTGGAAGGCTATGATAGAGAATGAAACGGGTTTGAAGATCAAGAGATTACAATCCGATAATGGTGAAGAGTATCAGGACACCGGGTTTAAGATATTTTGTTATGAGAACGGTATCAGATTAGAGAGAACTGTTCTAAATCCACATCTTAATCTGCCTTAATATGTATCTCCAGATCCAAATGAAATATTCGTTGCTTTTGTTTCTTTGGCTCCGATGCGGAATTCACATGGAGGTGGTGGCTTACTAATCCAATATTAAGTCCCGACATTTGACTATAGTCCCAAGCAAAAACATCACATAACTTTTTAAGCAATTCTACTAGATAATTCTTAGTTTCGTCGGGCAGAGTACTACTTATAAAGGTAGGTCGCGACGTTGTGCGGTCATCTATGTCTACATTACACAAACCATGCTCTGATCGCAGATTTGTTTTGAGTGTCTCAGGATCAGTGCTAAGTTTTCTTTGTACACTTGCTTTAACTATCCCGGGGTCAGTGCCAACTGCACAGGCTTCTGACCCCCAATCCCGTCACAACTTGTACACTACACACCCGTCGAGCATTTTAAATCGCGACTAGCTCACTTATTTGAGCTTCCGCTTAGTTGAACCTCCATCTTTCAGTTCCTCCCATTTTGGTAATGGTGTAGCATAAACACCGGGTCCATCTTCCTCACCATATTCTAAGAAATAGAATGCATCTGCAAAATGGGCCTCAGACGCGCAAAAAGGGCTTTTAGAAACTTTTATTGTCATTATTCCTTTTTCCCCAATTAGCCTTCATTACTTGATGATAGGATGATGATACCATACCATAGGCATGTAACCACGGTCTTCCCAGTAACAACTGATATGAGGGTTCCCCTTTAATGACATGAAACTTGGTGGGGCCTCTGATTTTCCCAATTTTAAGATCCAATGTAGCAAAACCCATGGTGGCCTGCTGATCTCCATTGAAATTAGTAACTGCAATGGTATGATTTACAATCTTGTTTTCAAGAAAATTGATCATCTGCAAAGTAGCCAGTAGGATTAAATTGACTAACGATCCTCCATCTAAAAAGGCTCACTTCATCTCTCGACCATTTACAGTAGCTGATACATATAGAGGCCGATTGTGGAAGAATGACACTTGTTTATCTGCTTCAGAAAACATGATTTTGCTTGAGGTTTTTTCATGCCGTGGAATAACGATGGTATGATTAAGAGCGGCAATTGTTTGTTCTTTCATAAACTCCTTCACATGCTCTTGTATTGGGAGCTCATTAAAGAAAACTTCTATCTTAGCATCCTCTTTTGCTTCACATGCTGGCGGGCATTTATACTTGACGACATTTATCATATCTTTAGTATTGTCTCTGGTGACTACTACAGCCACATGTGTAGGGAAAGGTTCGTGAACTACATTCTTTGTAACTTCTAAATCACCTGATGTTGCCTTTGTCTCGTAAGTGAAATCATTAAGATCTCTTCATCTGTCTGGAAGAACTTAGGGTAGAATTTGATCACCATATCTATCCAACTGGATACTGAAGCCAGAGCGAGACCAGTGTACCATGTGTATGCAGTACCTATTAGAGACTTGGAGAAATCCCTAACTTTCAAATACTTATCCTTTCTGTGTGGCCCCAGAGCATCCACGAATCTAGATATGTGCTCTCTTGCATTTCCTTTTTTGCCATCAAATTGATGGAAGCTTGGTACTCCATAGTCTTTAGGATAAGGTAAAGCCATAATACTGGGATGGTATGGTGGGATGATTTCCACTTCTTCTATCTCAGATTTCGCATTCAAGTTAGCCCGAAGCTACTCCTTGGTGATATAGGCCTCTTTCTCTAGTGGCTCTGTTCGCACTCGCGGTGTCTCCTGAGAAAGCTCTTGTGTTGATATTTCTAGCAAGGTTTGATTATACACCTGTGGTGATTCCAGGTTTGGTACTGAAACACACGAGGCCTCCATGAAGTGAAGTATGGCCTTTTGCATTTCCTGAATGCTGAGAAGAATTTGCAGTAGAACTGGTGGCAATTCTGGTGAATTCTGTGTTGGCTCTACCATCGGAAGAGTCTCTCCCCAACCCATACCAGCGCTTGCGCGACGACGTTGTTTCCGTACTGGTGGAACTGGTTCAGCCCCTTAAGTTTGTGTTGTTTCTTCTTCTTTAACTTGCTCATTGTGCCGAGTCGGTGGACGACCTCTCCGACGAGTTTGACGAGGCTCAACTTGTGCAGAAGACAACTCCTCCCCAACGGAGTCGCCTCTAATGTAGGGGTTCGATTTTAATGAAATTTAGAGATAGTTTCCACACAAGATTGACAAAGAGATAATGATGCTTGTACCTTTATTAATTTTGATGCTTTACAGAAATATGGAGAAAAGGAAATGGAAGAGGAAACAAAAGCTAAAAATGATGTAAAACACTTTCTCTCTCTAGAAATTTCTCTCTCTTGTTCTCTGAAAGTCCCATTCAAGTGAGCTCTAGCTTCTCTATTTATAGACGTCAGCGTCAAGTTGGTCCTTGTGAATCATCTTTTCCACGTTAGCGTTACCTCGCGACATGGACTATGTGATATCAATCCGCGTAATAATTACCATGTTAGTATCACCTCGTGAACTAGATTACGCGATATCGATCCGCATGATCTCCTGCGAGGATCATACTACTTCTCGACCTGTGATCCGTGTCATTTCCTCACGGATCTGATTTTTCCTTAGCCAAGGAACCATGATGCTATAGTTTTTTCCTGGGTCATGACCTTTTTGCATGCATACCTTTTTCATGACCTTGAGTACTATCGGCCTCTCTAAGGTAATTTTGCTTTGAATTGTGCAAATAGGGTCGCGACCCACTATTTGCATATCCCAAGCATTTCCCTAGATTTCCGAATAGTACTCCCTGCGTGAGCAGTATATAGGGCTATGAGTTCAGATGTTAGCTATACCACATCAGTTCCCTCATAATTCCCTCTGTATAATGTTATTTCTTGCGTATAATCCTTATTTGGGTCATTCTCCCAAATAATTCTTTACTTGGGCCAGTTCCCAAATAATCCTTTACTTGGGCCAGTTTCCCAAATAATATATTTTTTAAACCCATGCTTTTGCTTATATATTTTTAGGTGCGAGCCACCCCCCTTACACAATTATCAAAGAATATCATATTATCTTACCAATTTTATTTTAAGTTTTGTGTATTTCAAATTTTTATTTTGGTTTCTTAATTACTAAACTCTTATACTTTCTGCTTTGTCAAGTAAGATTTTATGAAAACTCACACCAAACATTGCGATTGGTCTATCCTGATTTTCAATTATTCGATTATGTTTGCTGGGTACCATTTATCATGGATCGGATATTTCATGGTCCAACCCAAAGTTTAAGTAATTAACTAGAGCTAATACACAATATAATATGCTGAAGAACATCAGTATTAAATTTGATGTGAGACTAAAATTGATGAAAATACTTAGTCGAGCTAATACTAGGGCTCTAAACTAGTCGAGCCGAGTAATGGCTTGTTCGAGCTCGACTCAATTAGTTTACAAGGGTGTTCGAGCTCGGTTTGAACCTAAAATAACAAACTCAAGCTCGGCTCGTTAGCTCGACGAGTCGAGCTTGAAATTGAACTCGAGCTCGAGCTTGTTATCAAACTCAAACTCGTTTTTAAGCTTATGACATTTCAAGACTATTTAAAGAAATAAGAAAAATTATTTACTAGCAAAACCAAAGTTTGTGGGGGTGTTTGACCCAAGTATAATTAAAGACATTTTACTAAAGTATGAGTGGTAGGACTCATAATATTACAAGTCACTTTCATTTCTAAACCTTTGATTTGGTTGTGCGTTATATTTTATGCTCATAACTTCATAAGACTTAACTAGTGCTTGTGCTCAATTCTACATACTTAAGCACAAGTGGGTTTGATCCAATATGAGTTTCACTTATATATTTGTAACAAAATAATTGCCATGTAGGTGGGCTAGATGGTGTTAAACATAATTGAATTGGGCCTTTTTTATGTGGATTGTTCAAAATCTTAATATATATAATTATATAATATATGTATATAAATATTTATGTATTATTAATTATATAATATATGTATATATATTATTAATTTATTACAAGTTCCGAACGAGTATTTAAACGAACTTGTTCACGAACAAACGAGCGAGCTCATGGATGTTTGAACTTAACTCGTTTAATAAACCAGCCTAAACATTTTGTTTGAGCTTGGTTCGTTTATTAAACAAACGAACATGAACCGAGCTCTTAGCGATCCGAGTCTCGAGTAGCTCATCAAGCGCTCTGTTTGTTTACAGCCCTAGCTAATACACAACCTAATACGCTGAAGACCGTTGCCATTCTTATTTGGTGTGAGACTAAAATTCATGAAAAATATTTAGATAATTAAATAAATAAAAATCTAATAAAAAGTGTGATAAGTGAGAAGAATTAAAATAATAAAAAATACTTTCCTTAGAGGTGTGAGTTGTTAGAGTGCCTTGATTCAAATATTTAGAAGGTTTATGAAATATTATTATAGACTTTTCTTCTAATTTAGTTTTCTAACTTCTATCTTCTTAGATGTTATTTAAGAATTCAAATATCTATAAATAAAATCTTACTTGAATTTATTTTGTTAATAAATTTGGTTATAATCATAGCATTGGTAAAGAGTATTAAAAAATATATATACTAGTGTAGTGTATTAAGACTACTAATGCAACCGGATCACTAAATCTAATCCATTCCTTACCTCATCATCGGTGGCAATTGATCTTTACCCAAATGTAATAGTAGACACCCAAGATTCAGGTCGGACATAGAAATCTCTTCACATTTTAGAAGCGGTGGTGGGTAATCTTGACCAAACTACAAATAATACAAAATTCAAGATACAGTCGGACATAAACCTCTCTTCACTTTTTAGAAGTGATGGTGAATAATCTTGACAAAACTGCAAGTAATACAAAAGTAGCAGTGGTGAATGATGAGTCATCTTGTCTACAAGTATCTCAGGCATGTTTGGTAGGTTGTCTGGTTCCAGCTGGTCTAGTTTGTTTTTTTTTTCACGGACCAGACCATGTTTGTTTGGATTGGTCTTAAAATTTGAAACCAGACCAAATTAAACCAAATAATGTATTTTTCGAACCAGATTTTTTGATGGTTCAACCTGATACGGTCTGGTCTTATTAATAAAATATATTTTATAAATAATTAAAAATGAATAAATAATAATAAAAAATTAATAAAAATAATAAATTAAATAAAACATATTTTAAAAATAAAATATAAATGATAAATAATAAACAAAATGAATTAAATAACACCAAATAATAATACAAAATAAATATAATAATAATAAATAAATATAATAATAAATAAATGAATAAATAATAAAATATATTTATAAATAATTAAAAATGAATAATTAATAATATAAATAATAAATTAAATAAAACATAATAATAATAAAAAATGAATACAATAATAATAAATAAAAATAATAATAAAAATGGACTAAATAATAATAATAAATTACATAAAAAATATTTAAAAATATAATAAAAATAATAAATAATAAACAAAATAAAATAAATAATAATAAATAATAAATACAATAAAAAATAATAAATAGATATAATAATAAATAATAAGTAAATATAATACTAAATAAATACTTCATAATAATAATAAAAAATGAGTATAATAATAATAAATTAATATTAAATTAATAAAATATATTTTTAAATAATTAAAAATGAATAAATAATTTATAAATAAAATGAATTAAAGAATGAAATATTAATAAATAGAATATATTTATAAATTAATAAATAATAATTTAATAATATAAATAATAAAATATATTATAAAGTGAAGAAATAATAAATAAATAAATAAATAATACATAAATAAATATTATAATAAATAATAAATAAATAGTAAGACCAGATCGTTTACCAAACATGCTTTTAAGTTTATGATCCATATCATATTAGACCAGACCGGACCGGACCAAACCAGACCAGAAAGACCTCCTACCAAAAATGGCCTTAAGCTTTAAGATGTGGTGTGGTGGGTCATCGTGCACAAAATTACAATAATAGAAATCCGAATGTAGGAAAAAATATATATATCCAAATTCACCTTTGAAACAACAATTAATTTAAAAAATAAATAAAAAAGCTCTAATTAATTTTAATAATTTCAATCAAAAATAATTATTAAGTTTAAATATTTATTACCTAGGATGAAATATACATTTTTAATATATATATATATATCAAAATAAAAATGCACGTGACCCATAATTTAAAATAATTTTATAATCATATTAGTTAAAGTTTATGTGCAAATTTTTAAAGGTTATTCCCACTTTCACTCCCCTACTCCCACTTTAATCCCCTCGAATTTAATATATATTTATGTAAATAAAAATGCACATAACCTGCACATAATATAAAATAAATTTATAATCATATTACTTCAAATTTATTTGCAAATTTTTAAGAATTATTCCTACTTTCACCCCTTAGGTTTCCCCTAATCCCACTTTGATCACCTCAAAGTTGAATATTCTCACTTTCACTCCCTGAATTTGAATTTTGTTCTGCTTAGACCCTCTCACTCTACTTGTCAACGATTTTTTTATATATATAATAAAATATACTACCTCTGTCCCAAATTAATTGTCCAAGTCTGATTTTTCAACATTTTTTTAGTTATTTTGTGTTTCCAATTTTGTCATTTGATAATATAATATATCTGTAGTTTTTAGTGGCCCGATTATTTTTTGAAGTTAATTAAGAGGGATAATTTGGGAAAGTATAAGATTATAATGTATTGGGATTCCAAACTAAACAAGTTGTCACGCCCTTAAAATCCTAAGACTCTTGAGCTAGGACGTCCGAGAACACTGGGGTGCGATCCATAAAATGAGCGACCAACTAAGAACATCAACATTAATAAAATGAGTGGAATCATGCTAATAACATCGAATCCATACAACTGAGCGGAAAGTAATACCAAATAATACACAAGGTACATCAAGGCGCCGAAAGAATACATCTCTACAACGATGCAACGATTCCGAATACAAGGAAGGGATACGCCAACAAATTAGCTCCCAAGAGATACAATAACAGTCTTAATACAGGGGACACGCAAAGGAAAACTAAAAGGAAAAAACACTACGTATAAATGTCCCAAATACCGTAACAACATCTATGCCACGAGTCATCCTGCAAGAAGAATCTGGTACCTGCAACTGGGGGTTGGGGAAAAAGGGAAAGGGGTGAGCTCACTAGCTCAGCAGGAGAAACCCTAAACTACCACATCCCCCGATCGTCCAAGTTTAGTGTTAACCAACTCGTGTACATGCATCTATCCTAGGTCGGTCAACTATCCCACATGGTACTCATGTCAATACGAGACCCCTGAAACATATCTCCCTAGTCCCCTACCATGCATCATCAAACATGGCAACTAACATGTAATGAAACCATAACAACATCACATGGCAAACACACACCTATATATATATATATAAATGTATATATATATAACGATAGATAAATAAGTATAAGACACGTAATACGGACCATACAAGATCACTACGACTCATACCTATCGATCCAACACTAGTAGTCTACAGTACTCTCATAAACGTACACCAAATACACAATACGCTAGTGTGACATATCCAATCAGCCTAAGGGCCACAACAAAAACCATAGAATCCAAAAGCACTAAGATCACCACGATGTCCATAAGAAGGAAACATCCATAACCTGTACCAAGGAAACTCTCACGTCCTTGCGTACCAACATAACCATCGTCAATGTATATATATACATAATATACATACGAATCATCAATCCATTCACAAAGAATGATCCACTATCACATTAATGTCACTAATCATATCACTACATCAATCTCATCACACTATCTATAAGAAGGTCAATCCTCTCACCAACGCTCTCACTAAAGACGAAGAAGGCTAACCGATCAATCGTGGAGAACACATGAACACTAATCTTAAAGATGGCCACATAAGGGCCATGAAAACAAGCAATGAAAAAGAGTCCTAATGCTAAACAACGAAAAACCGGGACATCATATCAAGGCGAAGGACATCCACCCGTGACGAGGAAAACACCACTATGTATGTGTACTAAGTCACACATAACATAATCGAGGCCCAGAATGAAAAAGGTATAAAACAAACATACCGTGAGAACACTCCTTCAAGCCAACCGAAACAACAATTCAAGGATTCCTATAACGTCCAAGAGGACAAATAAGGAACAGTGACGTGTTGGAACCACATAACACAAATGTCCATTTCCAACCCCATAGATCAAATGACGACACAAGGGAGTGGTTTGGCACAACGCCGCAACCAACCCTCAAGAAGTGACATATAAGTCATGAGCATACACTAACACCCCAATGAGAGTGAAAGAGATGCAAAAAAGAATAAAAGAAGAAAGAGAAACGAAGTTGCAAAACTGCAAAGCTTCGAGTACTTGGTGGAACACATGTCGAGTACTCGGTGAAGAAAATATCGAGTACTCAATGATCCGCGCTAAGGCGTGAACCATGACTCAGTAACAGAAGCAAGGTGTGCCATCAACGAGCTAACATGCGCTATGAACTTTGAGTACTCGGTGAAAAACCCACCGAGTACTCGGTAGTTCATCCAACAGAAATGTCCAAAGGTGATCCCCGAAAGCCCCGAAACGACGCCAGATGACTCCGAACTAACCTCGGATACACCGAAACATCTAAAACACCATACGTAATGGTTCAACATCTGAAATGGACCACGGAGAACGAGGAATGAAGAATGGAGTTCAAAAATGGCAACACTCCAACGAAAAGCGGAGAAGGATAATCTATCAACCCTATCTCCAACCGTGAACTCAAATCAACTCTCCAATCATCAAACTCATCTAAAAAACGTAAGATGATCAAGAAAACACTAAGAACATTCCTATTCTTAAGATCATGAAAAGGGGAAACCTAGTAGCCGATACCACGAAACTAACTAGTTCAATTAATACCTCTTTCGATCCATTCAAACCTCAAATTCATATTTAATATCACCTTGTTGACCCAAGGTTTTCCACCATGGGTAAACATGACATTTTGATGATAACAAACCATTGAATGTGGTGAATTTAATGTCTACTTGAGTTGTGCTTAATAGGTTGTTGATTCAAGATAAACTCAAGAGAGCTAGTGAATCCATGAGAAGATTAAGCAAATGTGCTTAGAGCTCAAAAGTCATTGAAAACAATGATGGAAATATCAACCCAAAGCTTGAAGAAATTGAAGATCAAAGAATTGGATAAAGTAGGCTTGGGTGAGTGCTAGACTTAATGTAAAGTTTTTTTTGAAATAACTTATTTGAAAGCTCAATTCTTGATCATATAACATATAGGACCATGCATATCATTCATGAGTCTTTGTTAAACTTGAGTTAGTTCAAGCTTTCATAAGCAATGGAAGAACTCAACAAATAGGGTGTCCTAGAACCATAAACAAAAATTCATATCACTTGAAATGGATTCTAGATGCATATTAAACTTTGAACAAAATTATTAAATCATGAAACGCTTTTCTCTAATATTTAGAATTTATTTATATTGAAAAATTATTTTATAATCTCAATATTGAATTTAGGAATGTTAAGGACCTTAATAAGTCTCTAAGACATCATAGGAGTGTGTCAAAGTCATTTCGGAAAAATTCCAAAAGATTTCACGAAAAAATGTCAAGTGGGTAAAATGTGTGAAATGAAGCGTCACATTCAAACGATCATATTGCACTCAAATATGGGTCAAATGGAGTGATTCAAAATCCTAAAATCAAGATCTTGAAGTCCGATTTCCAAAACCCTAAAGCACACCACAATCCGAGTTACGAAAATCCAGTTATGACCAAAAGAGTGAAATGCGTCAAAACTGGGTTGAACAACCCAGTCGACTGGTTCTCCACCCGCAAAAGTGAGCAAGGCTGGCTCTTCACCCGAAAGAAGGAGCATGTAAGGGTTTGCTTTTCACCCACAAGAAAAGCACGATAATGGAATCCTTGAGAGGTTTTCTCAACGCATGGATGTAGACCAAAGCTTTGGTTGAACCATGCAAAATCTCGGTGTCTATGGTGTGCATTTTCTCTAACCCTTATCTCCTTACTTTAAAAGCAATTTTCATTTTCAATCTTGAGCTTTATATATGAATGCTATGAAATTGCTTGTATTTGTGTATTAATGAAGAGGTTAGGAAAATGCATAGTTGAAGTAAATTGAATTGTGAACTTGGTTAGATATGGTGTAGATTATAACTTATCTACTCTCTTATTCATCTATAATCTAAAGTGCTCACCAATTGTTTGATATAACTTATCTTCAACACACCATAGCATAAAATGTTCATAAGCCCCCCAAGTGTTTAACATAATGCATATTCAACATAACATTTTATTTTAGAGTTTATGCTTATACTCAATGTTTGATTACTTTTCATAAACACTACAAGATGTTTATCATGACAATTAACACTCTGCATTATGTATATATGTATGAGAAAAGTGTTTATACATTGTTAGTTAAAATTCTTACTTGGGTGTTTGAATTATTTCTCATTCTACTTGAATCAATTATGCATGTATTTAATTGTTTAAATCACCAATGTATTGTTCAAAGTATGAATTGAGCTAGTCACTAAAGAGATCATATATCTTGTTAAGTGTTTGACTAGAGTCCTACAATGTCTATCTTGTTAAAAAAATGTCAAACCGAAAGTCTCAAATTTTGTAATTGACCTTATTCACCCCCTTCCCTTTAGGTGTCAATATGTGGCCAACAATTGGTATCAGAGCCTCGGCTCTATTCTTGCCTTAACCGGCTTAGAGTTGATCCATGACAAATTTTGAAAGTCTTTCCGTTACGTAAGGTTATTTGACCTTTTATTCTCCTATTATGTTTTCAAGTTAGTTATATGCATTTAAAGGCTAAAGGAGTATTTTCTTATAAGGGGAAGTGTGTTTAGATGATCTATAGTACCCAATGACCATTGAACATGCACATGCCATAAAATAAGAATTTTGATAATGGTATGCAATATTTGAGATGTCTAGGTGAATTGTAAAAATTTATACATTGTATTGACTTGATACTTGTATTCATCTATTCATTGATTTATAAATGTATTTTATGAATGTATTCCTTTATTAATGAATAATCATTGTTCATGCATCACATTCTTTTGAATATCTTGAAATTGCATGAGAAGAGTGACACCTTGGATTAGAGAGAAATTATTTTGAAAATGTGACTCTCATGAAAAACAACATTTCATTAAGGTTTCAAATGCTCAAATAATTTTGAAATGAAAGGAAATAAATATTTCCATGTGCTAAAACTTTGACAAATTTTGAAAAATGGCATATAATTTATTTTTGCCAATCAAGGGAAGATAGCTTAATTTTCTTGTCAATTCTTGAAGTTGAATACTAATGATGCATATGGTTGTTTGTTGTGTTCCATATATGAAATAGAGTTTCACTCCTTTTGGTAATTTTATATTGGTTCATTTACTTGTGAAATATCCATGAGCTTATTTTATATTTGAATTGACAAATGTACTTCATGATAATGTACTTGAATGTTAAATTCAATTGAAGCATATTGGTTGTAGAAGATTACTCATTTTGTGCTAATGTGTTTTGCCCATGATTGGGCTAACACAAATAGACCCAATAGCAAAATGGGTACCAAAGAAAGCTACTTGAATGTGTTGTAGGTTTGGATTGATTCCTTATTCAAGAACTATTGGTTCCTCAATAGTGATGCTTCAACTCAAAAGGGGATATTAAATCAAGTTCTCTTACGAGATGAGTGGAGGATACAAATCATCTACAAGCAACTTCAAGTACAATGGGTAAAGCTAGCACTATGGGTAAATATTTTTTATCCACCATTGATAATGAGCTTTCATTGATGAGATAACATGACATTCATAAGCTTATAAATTTTGTTGAATGTATTTTGGAATGTCATGATATAAATTGATGATTGGTGATGATTTTGGTAGGCTTCTTGTTGGGTATCATTGAATATACTTACATAATAGATTTTTGATCATTTATTGAAAGTAACTTGCTTTGAAATGAGACTTGGATATATGATATCATGACATTAATCTTTTGCCTTTGCAAATACGTTTGAGGCAATATTTTTCAAACAGTAGTTTTATGAAAGAAAATTTTGATCATCCATAAAATTTAAAGAATAAAGTCATGACCACCTCTAGACTCTCAAGGCTGCTTCACTTGAATTTGGTTGATTTATTGAGTATATATTTCTTGATATATGTCTATGAGACTTTATGATTTTTGTACTTTATCTAAATTCTCTTGATATGATATATTGCACATTGAATTGAGGTATTTGAACTTGAGTTAAATTAAGATGGACTTGCAATATATGTTTAATTAAATAAGTCCACAACTAGTAAACCTCAAGAGAGCAAAAACATTTTGAATGATCTAACTAATGCAAATGAGGATAAGGAATATGCGATTAACTTCTATGTGATTAAATGATTCACCATCCTCTATTATATAACTTCTTGGTGATCATTCTAGAGGTATTTGTATAAAGATTTCCATAAAAATAATATTCATGACGCTTAGCCTTTGTTGTTTCAAATTGAAACTTTGGTTGAAGCTATTTAATATATGCTTGGATATTTATTATGAAAAGGAACTATAGGTTCTTCCTTGAAGGAAGCATGTTGAAAAGATGGAGATATTGTGCTCAAATGTTGCTATCTTGAATATTTATTGAAAAACATGAATCATGAGTCTTATGTGCACATATCATGAAAGACATATATTTTTATTATTTTCTCAATGATATATAATATTTTTAATCTTCTATATCTTAAATTTTTATATCAATATCATACATGCATACTCTTATATATTTTATAATGCATAATAATGTTGCAATCTAAGTCTAATAGTGGTGACCCAAGGTTTTGACCATTATTATCCCAAGATCTTAACCATGAAGGATATAGATTGCTCTTTGCACATGTGAATTGAATTAAAGTATTAAGAATGCCACATGTCTCTTTGCATGAAATATTTGTATTTAATGCATTCTTATATGATTTTACAATGAAAAATTTTCATGTAGAGAATAATAATGATTTGAAATGTATAAGTTTTAGACAATGGGTTTTAAAACCATCATAAGTCGTGCTTAACTTGAAATATGCTCCAAAAGGGAGTTTTGAATGGCTTTAAGTGATTTTTCTATGGATGAAGGTTATCTTAGAACCGTAATTGATAAACATTTATTTTTATTTGTCACTTATCAAATTTGGTTATTGCACTTTCATAGAAATATTATGTTTACCAATATTTGATGTGTTGAGCAAAGAAGTTTATCACAAGCATGCAAACTAATTCAAAATAAGCATGATAGATGAACTTATTCCCTTATTGGGTATGAGCCATTTTAAGTGTCATGAAAATAATTTCAAATACAATTTGACACTTTGGTTTTGGGACTATATGGCTTCCTTGGTTGACTACTCTTGGACATTTAGTAACACAAATAAAGATGCATAATATGTGCTAATTTTTTGTATATATATTTATACATTCATTATCTTGTTTTATCTCTTATTATTTTTAGATAAGTATTTTTACCATATATATAAGAGATATAGTATATGTTAAATATTTAAAATATATATCTTCTAGCACTTGAAAAGAATGTATACCGTGTCATTACATTATATTACAAAGACATGTATTTATGAGAGATATTGAGCTCATTTTCATGATTATAAATTTCTTCGTCAATATTCTCGTCAATTTTCTCCAAGAGAACTTATTTTGTAAAATTTATAGAGAAATGAAAATATCTTTGAATATTAATGTATTACCATATATCTTGTGTAATTTTCACTTGCTTATTTTTGGATACTCATCTCTTGGTCATCATTATGATTTTCATTACATTCTATGATTAATTATTGCATATGTGTTTATTGAATTTTGAATGGCTGAGATGGAGGTGGTGTTGACTCCTTCTTAAATGCCCATATGTGATATTAAGTGAATCTACATACCTAACTATGTGATTTTAAATGATCTAGTAATTGTGTGTTTCTCGTTTTCATATAGTATGTTGAATACTTATGATTAGAACTTTCATTCAAACACACACACTTGAGAATTAAATCTCTTACATTTGAGTCATTCACTTGATACATGTACTTATTATATGAAAATATATTTTGATCATGTATCCTATATGTCTATGAAAAGCAAGCAAATGAATTAGTCAACTTTGATTACACATGCTAGAATGTCCTTGTTGCCATCATGAATGCAAAGCTATGTTTGTAAGTTGGTATTATCTTAAGCATATTCATGAAATGTATGGATAATATGAGATTGTGTTACTTCAAATGATATATTCTATGATCATAATTCATATATGCAACTTGATGTGATGATCATCTCCCTGTACTTTATTGTATCTATTCATTTTGATGATGTCAAAGGGGGACAAAGATTAATTGATGTGTATATGTTGTATGCACATTCTTAGGGGGAACTTTGTTCCTCGAAATGACCACATGCTATATGTTGAAGTGTAAACATCATTTAAAGCATGGTGATAGGTGAAGAAATCCCAAAGGTTATGCATATGCTTTATTGAATATTCATTGATTGCATATTGATAGGGGGAGTATTTATAAAATGCCCTCAATTGTTTATTGGCACACATCAATGTTTGTCATCATCAAAAAAGGGGGGATTGTTGACCCAAGGTTTTCCACCATGGGTAAACATGACATTTTGATGATAACAAACCATTGAATGTGGTGAATTTAATGTCTACTTGAGTTATGCTTAATAGGTTGTTGATTCAAGATAAACTCAAGAGAACTAGTGAATCCATGAGAAGATTAAGCAAATGTGCTTAGAGCTCAAACGTCATTGAAGACAATGATGGAAATATCAACCCAAAGCTTGAAGAAATTGAAGATCAAAGAATTGGATAAAGTAGGCTTGGGTGAGTGCTAGACTTAATGTAAAGTTTTTTTTGAAATAACTTATTTGAAAGCTCAATTCTTGATCATATAACATATAGGACCATGCATATCATTCATGAGTCTTTGTTAAAATTGAGTTAGTTCAAGCTTTCATAAGCAATGGAAGAACTCAACAAATAGGGTGTCCTAGAACCATAAACAAAAATTCATATCACTTGAAATGGATTATAGATGCATATTAAAGCTTTGAACAAAATTGTTAAATCATGAAACGCTTTTGTCTAATATTGAGAATTTGTTTAAATTAAAAAATTATTTTATGATCTCAATATTGAATTTAGGAATGTCAATGACCTTAATAAGTCTCTAAGACATCATAGTAGTGTGTCTAAGTCATTTCGGAAAAATCCCAAAAGATTTAATGAAAAATCGTCAAGTGGGTAAAATGTTTGAAATGAAGCGTCACATTCAAATGACCATATCGCACTTAAAAATGGGTCAAATCGAGTGATTCAAAATCCTAAAATCAATATCTTGAACTCCTATTTCCACAAAGCTAAAGCACGCCTCAATCCGAGTTACGAAAATCTAGTTATGACCAAAAGAGTGAACTGCATCGAAACAGGGCTAACCAGCCCAGTCGACTGGCTTTGATAGAAAGTTGAAAAAAAATCTCGAAATGATTTTTGAAGACCCAGCCGACTGCCCCAAAAACCCAGTCGAGTGTCACATCCTGGATTTGAATTCTAACAGCTAGTTTCAAATCCAAA
Organism: Cornus suecica; assembly: GCA_963922005.1. Taxonomy (NCBI): domain Eukaryota; kingdom Viridiplantae; phylum Streptophyta; class Magnoliopsida; order Cornales; family Cornaceae; genus Cornus; species Cornus suecica. The sequence continues at coordinate 63,718,858 of OY998241.1, read as the reverse complement.
GTGTTCCAAAACTTCCCAAAACACCCCCAAACGGCTATATTGTGTTCTTATGCTATATATATGTCTTATATGAGCCAAAAATGGGTTAGAGAGGAGGGAGAGAAGAGTATGAATGAAAATCTATCAATTTGGACATAAATGGTTGAAATTATTGTTGGGTAGAAATCGCTTCTATAGGAATCACCACATAAGCATCATTCATATTTTCTCTTGTGATTAATTCTTACACATATTGAGTTTGAGCTTTTCATTTGAGTATTTCATTCATAACTCTAAGTATGTGAGGAAGTGAGCTTTGATTTTCTATATCCATCTATTGAGAGATATGTTGTATACACTCAAATTCAATTCCTATTCTTTGTGAATGAAAGACCAAGAAATTATCTTGGCATGGAATGGGCTTGTTGAAACTATGTAAAGGTTTTTCTCTACCTTAAAAAGAGAGGATTATTTTGGCTCTCCACCCGCAAGAGTGAGCAAAGGTCAACTTTCACCCGAAAGTCAGAGTGATTGAAGGTTGGCTCTCCACCCACAAGAGTGAGCAAGATTGGCTCTTCACCCGCAAGAAGGAGCATGTAAGGGTTTGTTTTTTATCCGCAAGAAAAACACGATAGTGGAATCCTTGAGAGATTTTCTCAAGGCATGGATGTAGACCAAAGCTTTGGTTGAACCATGTAAAATCTCGGTGTCTATGGTATGCATTTTCTCTAACCCTTATCTCCTTAGTTTAAAAACAATTTTCATTTTCAATCTTGAGCTTTATATATGAATGCTACAAAATTGTTTGTGTTTGTGTTTGTGTATTAATGAAGAGGTTAGGAAAATGCATAGTTGAAGTGAATTGAATTGTGAACTTGGTTGATATGGTGTAGATTATAACTATCTACTCTCTTATTCATCTATAATCTAAAGTGCTCACCAAGTGTTTAATAGAACTTATCTTCAACACACCATAGCATAAAATGTTCATAAGCCCCCCAAGTGTTTAACACAATGCATATTCAACATAACATTCTATTTGAGAGTTTATGCTTATACTCAATGTTTGATTACCTTTCATAAACTCTACAAGATGTTTATCATGACAATTAACACTTTGCATTATGTTTATATGTATGAGAAAAGTGTTTATACATTGTTAGTTGAAATTCTTACTTGAGTGCTTGAACTATTTTTCATTCTACTTGAATCAATGATACATGTATTTAATTGTGTAAATCACCAATGCATTATTCAAAGTATGAATTGATTTAGTCACTTAAGAGATCATCTATCTTACTAAGTGTTTGACTAGAGTTCTACAATTTTTATCTTTTTAAAACAATGTCAAACCGAAAAAGTCTCAAAGTTTGTAATTAATCCTATTCACCCCCCCCTATAGGTGTCAATATGTGGCCAACACACCTCTCTTAGATCATCAACGGAATCAAGAGATCGTTGTCACACAATTGACTAGGCTGAATCATAACCTCATCAAATCAAACTCAAAACCACAAGGTATGATAGACGATACATTCCTCAAGTGAAAAATAAATGTCAAGTGGTCACTACTACACCACCAACCAAGATTTCAAAACTATCACCGATGATACGTTTCTCAAAGTGGGAAAGAACATCAAATGATAATTACCACACCACCAACCAAGGTCACAAAATTATCACCCGCCTTCTTTAAAGCCTCAACTCACAATCGACTCTATATTCCACCACCGAATTTAACTTATCTAAAGAAATTCATTAAACTAACTTACATCGCCACTTAAGGCATATAAGTACATATCAACAAGTATAAACATTCATTCCACATTATAATTTAAAACAAGACATGTAAATTATATTCTCACATTATCCAATTTCATTTGAGCATTTTAATAACCTATGAATTAAAGTGTCAAAATTCACATTAAACATGCTCCCCAATCACATTGAATAACATCATGATTCACATGTAGAGATAATCACATAATAGCAACTCAAATGCAATGTGATTCAACATACCTCGTGGTACACACCATGTCCATTAAGGTCAATGGATATAAATATCGCTTAGTTGTTCATTGACGAGGAAACACACGCTCGACCAATGAAACTCAATGCACAACCCTGTTGGGACTTATGATCCGAAGATCGATGTACAAGCCCAACACTCGACTTTGAGAGTGACGCAATCCACCCCGTGGTTCCATCCAACCTATACCACAATTCTCGGACACATTAGTTCTGTAGGTTGGGAACACCCCCTGGCCAGTTGTTGCAACGATCCGACACAAGTTCACTCACACATGGATACACAATCGCCACAACAGACACCAATTAAATGACAACGCAAAATGTGTGCTCCATATGCAACGATGTATCAAATGAACAATGTATCAACACAAATATGCACTTTATCATATTTATGAAAAACATTCCCTAGAATGCCAACATGAATGTCATCAATCCTTTAACATGCTATCAAATAATAATTAAAGCATTTAAATCACAATGATATATTCCCATACACAATTCATGTTCGAAGTCAATAAGTTTTCCTTTATTCCACAAGGACGCAATTTCATTTGTTTAAACATGTTATTAGTTCAAATAAAGGAAGTTTCTACAAATCACACCTCAAACATAATATCCAACTCCAAATAGTAATATCATTCAAGAAACGGGAACTAGATAATCGTTCTAAGTTGAGATGTCTTGTCATGCAAACCACACATTATGAACTCCAACGCACTAACCAATGGAGCTAGCCTAGTCTCACTATCAAGGCTACATCCCTAACACCTTCATAGACATATGCATACTTATACTTATACATATACACAACTATACCCATATACATCTCTATATACATAGGCATATAAGCATACTTTAATATTGGAAATCTCAATAACTACAACCCAACTAGCATGCATCATAGTCCTATCAATATAATCACTAAGTACACCATACACAAGGGTTAAATCACATAAATATGTACAAATCCTAATTTCATATTTTCAAATATGCAACTTAGCAAATATATCTAGGGTTAGAAAGCCCTAGAATGAAATCGCACACTCACGAAACCAAATGATGAGAGAGAATAGAAATTTCCCCTACCTCGATAAAGAGCAAAGCAAAAACACCAAGCTAGGCCAATGAAACCCTAGGTTTTACCCAACACCGAAATTGAAGGAACCAATCGGTGGGAAACTTCACCATAGCTCCCTAACAATGAATCAAGACCCAACACAAGAAAAAACCAAGAAACATGAAGTGGTTCATCAAGAAAAGCCCAAAAGTAGGATTTGAGAAGGAAACCCACAAAGAGAGAGAGACACGTACCAATCTTTGGTTCAAATCGTAGACAAGGACACCACGATCAACTTTCGTGTTGAAGTCATTATCAAAATCTAAGCCCAAATAGATGAAATATGACGAAGATGGAGAAAAACCAAGTGGGAGAGAGAGACTCAGTTTGGGGAAAGAGAGGAAGTGAAATGATATATTTTTAGGTCAAAACCCGCTTATATATAAAATCTGCAAACTCTACTAAGTACTCGGTAAAATAGTTGCCGAGTACTCGGTGAAGAACTTACCGAGTACTCGGTGGAACAGTACTCGAGTACTCAGTGAAACAGTTACTGAGTACTTGGTGGAAAAGTACTTGAGTACTCGGTGAAACAGTTACCAAGTACTCGGTACCCAAGAAACAACAAAGTGCATAAAGAGGCCCCAAGGCCCTAAGATGACACCGAAAAATTCCGAATCAATCCGAGACACATCGAAACACATTGGAAGACTCTCATACTTCCTCACCAACTCACACACAAGTGAAATACCGAGAATACCTCTCATACCCCTCATTCACAAAAGTTCTAAAATTAAACATAAATACATAATCACGTAAGTGCTACATCGGAACGTCGACAATAAACTAAAGTAACACATTTGAACACAGAACACGATCGACGAAGCATCAACAAGAAAATGTTGCGAAAAACCCACGTAGTCGCCAACGAAAAACAAATCCACGAAGCCTGAAATGAAATTCCATGAAGTCGTCCCGCTAAGTCTGAAAAATAAACACGAAAAAATCAACACGTATCAAGATTGCACAAGACGTCATGAATAAGTGACGTCACAAACCGTTAACACTTGGAAAAGAATTCCAGAAAGGAAATGCGGGGCGTTACACAAGTATTTTGGGACAAGTAAAGTTGAGAAAGTGAAGAACTAGTATGGGACGGAGAGAGTAATATTTAGGGCAATTAGATAATTTCACGAACCCAGGGGGTGAAAGTGGGTCAACTTCGAGGGGCGATAGTGGTATTATGGTAAACCTCGGGGGTGAAAATGGAAATAATCTAATTTTTAATCTTGTATTGTAATAAAAAAAAGTTGTGTTTGATAAAAATTTATTTTATATAAAAAAATATTTAAAAAATAAAAAATATACGACAAATATAATGGTAACCCGATAACATGCACCACTCTGGTAGATTTCAAAATTCTTGTTATTCAAGCACATGGATACCTATATATGTGGCTGGGGGTTATAGATAAATGCATATAATGTGCATTTAACTTAAATATTTGATTTAACTTCTAACTTCAAAATAAAGTAATGTATTAAGATTGATTGTGGTCACTTCTACACTAACAAAATTAAATTACTTATTATTATTTATAATGTTTTCAAGGATGCAATGAGACATATTGTTTCCAAACAGTATGGGAATATAGAGTAACTGATGTGAAAATGTTAACCCAAGCGAAGAAGTTCCGGCTTACGAGGATAAGACAAGGTGAGAGATAATAATAAATCGAGAACCATTTACTTAGTGAGAAAAGTAAAAAATTAATCTCTAACCTGATATATACCTAAAAGCTGGACTATGATCAACCTACCAAGTACACAATCGTAATTAATACTTTCATTTATGTTCCCTAATTAGATTACTAATTCAATTGTGGGAGCCTCTTAAACTAGTACATGGCAACATTATTTACAGTTTAGGCTTATCCAAGGATTAACATATTCAAGTTTTGTACCAAACTATCCACCTGAGTTTTGGGTAAACAGATGGGCCTTACCCCCTTAGGTCCATTGGGCTAACAAGTGGCATATGTTGGGCTTAGTATCAGATCGACTTGATCTTTTCATTCTATCAATCCAAGTATTTTTTCAATACTGTTAAAAAATGAAAAAAATACTTGGATTGATGGACCAGGAAATGGGGTTATTGTTGATATACGACGGGCGGCTTAAAATATGTGTCAAATATACATTCTTACAACGGTTTAGGTTTTATCTATCTGCAAGCGCACAAGTCAATTGTAATATAAAAACGGCTTGTGATAGGGAATGTCGAACCCACAGGGACTTGGTTATTTACTTCAGCAATTCAAAAATATTGAATTATGGTTTGAAAAAGTGTTTGATTTGATTTTGAGAATTAAAACTAAATTAACTAAGAGCATAGTTTAAATGATATTTGTGATTTAAGAGAGAGAGAAAATTAAGGTTTTCATCGCTCCACCATTAACCGCATAACATAACTTTCAATTTGCTCAATTGTAAGAAAGGCGATCTATTCCCATGAATCAAAATGTACCGCAAATAGTCGAATACATTCCCAAAAAGGAAACCGTCAACTGGGTTCATTACAACCCATCTCCGGACAGAGTGTATCTAGTGCATGATATTTACATTACTCTAATCTACTCCTAAAACATGAAATTAAACTAAAGCATGTCTATGATACATCGCCGATGCATAGCCTGTGTAAACCTAGGGTTTCAAGTGTTAAGAATCATTGTTGTAGAAAATCATAATTTGTTTAGAATAATCACGATTGTGTAAAAAAATATACTCATTCAATCTAAGACAAAAATTTCTAAATAAATATATAGTCTTGTGTCAAGAATAAGACCGTTCACCCATCTACAATAATCATCATGGTATAGTATCAGCTTCCCCTTCATTATAATTGAAAACAAATATAAAAGCTACATTACTTGGCTAGGGTTTTGCGATAAAATCCTAGATACCGAATTAGTTGATCATAGCTGAAGGAGACTGCATCGTTGATGTAGAATCACTCGCCATGACCTTCTTCTCCGTATCTCTAGGTCTTTTATGGCTCCTCATTGGGATGAATCTCCAGATATTTCTCTGAAAATTATATGAACGAAGCTCTTCCAAATTTGTAGCAAAGCTTGGTATTTATAGACAAAGTCGAGAGAAACCCTAATGGTTGCCATTTTTCGTAAATTTACACAAGACTTGAGTCAACCCTTCAATATAATGTATAATATGTGTATATCATGTGCATATAGGTGTTGGGGTCGAGTACGGGTCAAAATATGATTTTGGCCAAAATCTGAAATTTTTTAGTTTTTTCTGCAGGACACCTTCACTCTTTTGATCATATGTGGAGCTCATGTGTAGAAATGACATTTCTAGTCACTTTTAGCTACTGAATGCGTAGGACATGCGTAGAAAAAACCTTGAAAACCACTTTTCTTGGAATTACTCCGTTTGAACTCCCCTCAACTCCCTTGGTAAGATTCTTGAAGTTGCAGCTCTAAAAAATGATGTTTTCGCCCTCCGGGAGACATTTTTCTCTTGAAAACACCTCTTTTGTTCTCCTCTTGAATAAAAATGAATATGTTTTTGGTTGATTCATCAAATTTAACTCATTTTCTTCATTAAGCTCCTGAAATACGCTTAAACACACAAACAATATAAAAATATCAAATAACGGAATGAAAAAACGTACAAATAGCAAGATATGGGCTTAAAATGGACAATATTGAGCACCTATCAATAGTCTCCATTTTTCAGAAATAGTATAATCTTGTCAAAATGAACTCCTAATTAATAGGGATGACAATGTGTGCGGTTCTGGACCGGTGTACTCTCACCGCCTCCGTAACCGTTAAGATAATCCCAACGCATCTTCGATCAAAATTGGTTAAACGGGGTGAGAGGTCACCCCATCCCCGTCGGATTTTTTAAAATTCATGGGTGACCGTGGACACCCATTAACAGTTAAAATTTTCAAACATGTCACTTTAAATTTAAACAACTCCAGAAAATCATTTACTTAAAGTACGAAATTCAATATTAAAAAAATTAAATAAACCACCAAATTATCCAATAATCCAAATTATAATACATTGTACCGAAAATAACAGCAACAAAAAAATTATCTAATATTAGATTCACTTTAAAATAAACAATAACAGAATTAAAATTTAGAATTAATGAGTTGTACTTATTTATTTATTTATTATTATATATATATTATAATATATCTAAACAGAAAAGACGGATAACGGGGAATTGTCATCCCTACTAATTAAGTTAAAGAAATCGTAAATACGTTCCATACTTTTCAAAAAAGAAAATTGCAGATTCTCTCCTCACTACACTATGAGAAACAAAGACGTGGCGATCACAATTTTGAGTCCTTTAAAAGGGTAAAAACCGGAACTACGTGTCAGCTCGCGTAGCGATGGAATACAAATTATTACATAAAATTTCAATGATTTATTTTTTTCACACATATGTTTGTGGTGGCACTTTTGTTTTTGAGTTATTATCAGTAAATCCCCTTATAATTTTATTTTGCATCCCTATCCTCCATCAATTTTAGAAAATCTTTTCGCACTTATCAAATTATATCAATTAATTTTATAATTTTGGATAAAAATATCCCTGAAAGTAGATGGATTTACTGATAAATGATTCTTTTTTATGGGTAAATTGAACTTTCATCCTATATTGTTAATATAAATTACACTTTAATTCACCCCTTATTTGTTTCACTTTGACCCCTCAACTAAATTTTGAGATGTGAAATGACTAAATTATCCCTAAATGTGTGTGAGGACTTACTTGTCAACCCATAAAGATATGAAAAGACCAATCTACCCTCCTTTTTAAAAAAATATGCTTCCTCCGTTCCAAAATAAGTTTCCACTTTCATAATTTTATCTGTCCAAAAATAAGTGTCCAGTTTCTAATCCCAATACAATATAATCTTATATTTTCTCAACTTATCCGTCTTCATTAACTTCAAAAAATAATGGATCTCACTAAAAACTAAAACTATATTATATTTCAAAGAGCAAATTTGGAAAAACAAAATATATCAAAAAAATTTGAAAAGTCAAATGTGGACACTTATTTTGGGACAAATGGAGTATATATTTCAAAAAACAAAATATCGAAAAAACATATCAAAAAATATATATTTCAAGAAAAATAAAAATATTTCGAAAATTGTTTTTTCGTAAAAATATAAATATTTCAAAAAAAATATAAATATTTCAAAATATATATATTTTTTGTATTTTTTTTAAAAAAACATTTCTCGAATATATATTTTACAAAATATATATAGTTTTCAAAATATTTATATTTTTTGAAATATTTCTATTTTTCGAAATAGTTATATTTTCCCAAAAATTTGTTTTCCAATTTTTTTTATATATATATTTTTGAATTGTTTTTCGAAACATATATATTTTTTGTAAAATAAGAGTATGTTGGTCTTTTCACATCTTTATGGGTTGACAACTAGGTCCTCACGCATATTTAGGGATAATTTAGTCATTTCACATCTCAAAATTTGGTTGAGGGGTCAAAGTGAAATAAATAAGGGGTGGAAGTATAATTAGTAAAATAGAATGGGGTGAAAGTGTAATTTACTCATAAAATTATAGGAAAGAAGGCAATGTGATACAATTTGGTAAGTGCAGGGGGATTTTCTGAAACAAATGAGGTTAATTGATACAAAATAAAATCATAGAGGGGTTTACTGATAATCATGGTTCGCCGAACCGGCCGGTTCGCTAGGAACCGGCCGATATATCGGTGAACCGACCGATATATACCCGAACCGGTTTTGGTTGAACCGGTTCATTTTAAAAAAATAAATAAAAAATTACTGTTGTAAAGAGAGGCCATGTGCGTGTCCACTGTCCAGTTTTCTTCTTTTTTAAAAAAGAAAAGAGAGAAGAAAAAAAAAAGAGGAATCCTTTGTATCATTCTTTTATTTCTTTTCTTTTATAAAATTATTTATATACCCAAAATAAATAAATAATAAACTCTTGTACATATAATATATATATATATATATAATTATATATATATACTTATATAGTAAATGAGAATAGGATGTAAGAGAATATAATGCAACTGTATATCAACTTCAAGTCTTTAATACACATAGTCTTTTTAGTATTAATTTTAAAGTAAAATATATTTTTTATAATTTGAATATTTATTTATTTAAAATTAATATCATTGAATAGTCTCATAAGAAGATCAACGACGCATTTAAATTTATTAATAAATCATTTTGGGTACTAAATATCTTTAAAAAATAATTTAAATTTACTTAAAATTATCAAAAAATATCAAAATTTAGTTATGTTGTCAAAAGTACCATATCAGTCCATTTTAGCCACCATGTGCGAGTTTTTAAAAAATTCATGATTGCGATAACCGAAACCGTTACGTAACCCCGATACTGATCCGGTTACGTTACACCGATACCGAAACCGTTTTTGCGAACCATGTTGATAATAGCCCTTCGTTTTTGTTTTTTTTTGCATAAGGCAAAAATAAAGTTTTGATTCTGCATGCCCTTTTCATTTCTCATCACTCTCTTTAATCTTGTGGTTCTCAAAGTAATTCCATTTAGCTATCCATATTATTTGTAACTTAATAAATTCTTGTTAACACTTTTATTTAATCCTATTTACTAAAAAAATAGTAGTAATAATTGTAATCATAATATTTTTTGTAAATAAACTTATGCTTCGTTTGGATAAACAAGAGAAAAAAGAAATGAAATGAAATGATAACATTAGTTATGAGAGAATATAAAAGAAAAGAAATGAAAGCAATATTTTAAAGGGTTTATTTCAAGAAACCCCCCTATGTTATTCAATTTAATCAATTAATCTCTATTATGTCCACTTTGCCCCCTATACTATCCAATTTCATCACTATGCCCCCTCCTCCTCATATTTTGATCAAAATGTCTAAACTACCCTCCCTTAATAGTATAAGGGGGTTTAGTGAATTCAACTCTTAAGAAAAATATTTTTCGAAAATAAATTATATTTTTCGTAAAAACAATAAATTTAAAAATATATATATATATATATATATATATATTTCAGAAAATATGATTTTTTCCGAAAAATATTTTTTTTATGAAAAATATATATTATGTTCCAAAATATTTTTTTTTTTTCCGAAAAATATTTCTTTTGCGAAAAAGTATATATTATGTTTCAAAATATGATTTTTCTTCCGAAAAATATTTTTTTTGCGAAAAAGTATATATTATCTTCCAAAATATTATTTTTTTGCGAAAAAGTATATATTAAGTTCCAAAATATGATTTGTTTTCCCGAAAAATAATTGTTTTGCGAAAAAGTATATATTATGTTCCAAAATATGATTTTTTTTCCCGAGAAATAATTGTTTTGAGAAAAAGTATATATTATGTTCCAAAATATGATTTTTTTTGCGAAAAGGTATTTATTATGTTCCAAAATTTAATTTCTGAAAAATAATTTTTTTCGAAAAATATATATTATGTTCCAAAATATGATTTTTTTCTGAAAAATATTTTTTTTTTCGAAATAGTATTTATTATGTTCCAAAATATGAATTGTTTTCCGAAAAATACTTTTTGTACGAAAAATATATATTATGTTCCAAAATATGATCTTTTCCAAAAAATAATTTTTTTTGCGAAAAATATATACTATTATGTTCCAAAATATGATTTTTTTCCGAAAAATAATTTTTTTACAAAAAATATATATTATTTATTCTGAAATAATATATATTTTGGAAAATAATATACTCCCTCCAAAAAATATATATAAATATTTTTGAATTTATAATTTTTGCGAAAAATATAATTTATTTTTGAAAAATAATTTTTTTAAATGGTTGATTTCACTAAACCCCCTTATACTATTAAGGGTAGTTTAGACATTTTGACTCAAAATGTGAGGTGAGGGGGCATAATGATGAATTTGAATAGTATAATGGACACAGTGATGGTTAGTTGATTAAACTAGATAGTATAGGGGGAGTTCTTGAAATTAACCCTATTTTAAATTCATGTTTGGGTAGATTATGAAGGAAAAGAAAAGAAATGATATTATTTTTGTTTGGATATGCTAGATGAGAGAAAAAGAAAAGAAATGATAATAAGCAAATTAATGTTATATTCTTTTAATTATAGAGATTATTTTTGACATTATAAAACTAAGGGCCCGTTTGGGAATTGATTTCGCTTCCTGCTTCCAAATAAAAGGAAAACGAAGCATGTGTTGCAAGTTTTTTCAGAAGCGGAAACATGTTTGGTACTGATATTTCTGATCTGAGAAAAAAGAAAGCTGAAACAAGCAAATCATGTTGGTAGAACTGCTGATTCCACAAAATTTGGAAGCAAACCATATTTGGTGACTTCAAATGATTTGAGATTCTATTTTTTTCTGTTAATACATTGAATAGAAGAAATTAATAAGTTCTACAAATAAAAAAAATGGATATTATAAATTAAATTTTTTTCCCTAAACTATAATATTGGATAAAAATATTTGTTTTTCCTAAACTATAATAATTGATAAAAAAAAAAATTCCCTAAAATATAATATTTGATAAAAATATAAATTTGTATTGCACAATGTCTCTCAATTGGTTCTCATATTTTATTTTAATATCTGATGTCTTATTCCATTTATGTTGGAAGCTAACATATATACACATAAATTTATTTTTTTCAAAACTATATTAGTTGATAAAAATAAAAAAATAAATTCAAAACAATATTTTTTTTAAAACTATAATACTATTGGATAAAAATAAATTTGAAATTATAAGAAATAAATTAGGGAAAATCTGACCTAAAATGAGGTAATTCTCATTACAAAATCATGCAACCACAATATGTACATGTCCTTCCAAATTTCAAAGTATACATATATATATACTGGGAGAGAAAACAAGTTTTGGGATATTTGGGAACTAATGGGCGAAACATGTGATGAAGTTGCTTCTATTTTTTTTAGTAGGCCTACAAATGAATAGTGGTCGGAGCAAGGAAAAGCAACTCTGAAGTTGCTTCCAAATTTGTGTTTTTGCTCCGACCTACTCCAATATTTTAGAAGTAAAAACATGTAACCAAACAACCACTTCTTGCTTGTTCCCAATAGTGCTGGAAATGGGAGCAAAAACATTCCCAACCAAGCCCTAATACTTAAGTTGCTATCATTTTCTTCCAAATCCTCTCATTTTCGGAAGGACATCAACCAAGGAATTTGGAGGGATAAACTCTCCGTCCAAATTTTTTCTTTTCTTTTCAAAATGTCAACTCAAACACAAAATTTACTATACTAGCTTGTTTTTATTTTCTTTCCAAATCCTTTCAAACTACTCATACCAATGTTCAATATTATTTTAGAATATATATTAGTTATAGCACTAATAATAAAGATGTATAAATTATTTAAAATAATAATTATACTTTTGTTTAAAATATTTAATACAATTAAATATTTAAGTTGATATGATTATCTAAAATATCATATAATAATTATTTTAACTAAATTTATCTGCCACTATTGTTTTGTCACTATAGGAATTTTTTTTTTAGTGAAAATTGACTTATATGCACTAAACTGAGAGTATATGAGTGTTATTTTCAAGATAAAATATTTATATTAACTTCTACAGCCTCTCACTTAATCCTATTTAAAGTGAAAATATGTCCATATAGAGACTTTGACCTAGAAGCATAAAGCTCAATATTAAGAGAAAAATTTCCATTCATAGTAGATCAATATAGAAAGTAATAAATTTGACATTACACGATAATCATTACATGGATGGTTAGATAATTTATATTAATCTCCATGCACATTGTTTAATGATCATGCAAGACATCATATATGTATATGTATGAATTAATTATTAAAACTAGGTTGGACGTCAACATCCAGGAAAGAATAAGTAGATTAACAAATATTAAGAACAAATTCTTTGAAAGATTCTTATGAGCTAAAATAACTGAATGTCAACTCTCTATGCATGCGAGAAGACAAAATATCTACTCATTATATATAGTTTCCTTGCATGAACCTCCCACCTACGTAAGTAATTTAATATCCATATTTTAATTTAGACTTACTATTTTCTATAATCCGCATAATATATTGTCCCAACTCTCTAAGGGTGCGTTTGGTAACGGTGCTGCGGTGCGATGTTAGTTTTTAGTTTTGGTTTGGGTTGGGTTGGATTTGGTTTGGTGTCGTTTTATTTTGGTTCCAAACCATGTTTGATGCACATGTTTTTGGTGTGAGAAAAAATGATGCTGAAAAACCAAATCATGTTTGATAAAGTTGGTATGAGTTGAAATTCTGAAACCAAACCATATTTGGTAACTTGGGATGGTTTCACATTTTATTTATAAATATTAAAATTTTGTAATATTAAAATATATTAATATACTAATATATTAATATTATAATATATTAATATTAAAATATAAATTAATATATTTTAATATTATAAATATTATATTTGGTACTACAATGCTACAGTGCCCGGGGTGCTACAGTGCTACAGTGGGGGTGCTACAGTAGGTTTGCTACAGTACCCGCACCATACAAAATCATCAACTTTGATGGTTCCAAAAATGCCTCCAAATGGGTTGCTACAGTGCCGAATGGTGCGCTACAGTAGTACCAACACCAATTTTACCAAACATGGGTTGATACCATTATTTCATACCAAAACCAAAAATTTGGTACCAAAACCAGTTACAAAACAAGTCCTAAGTGTCTGTTTGACAACCGGTGCGATATGGTGTTGGTTTTTGGTTTTGGGTTGGGTTTGGTGTGGTTTTATTCTGAACTGAAATCATGTTTGGTGCAGATGGTTTGGTGTGAGAAAAAATAAAGCTGAAAAACCAAATCATGTTTGGTAGAGTTGGTATATGGGTTGAAATTTTAAAACCAATCAAATTTGGTAACTTGAAATAATTTGACATTTTATTTATTTAAAATAACATTTTTGTACATATATATGTTTTAAAAAATAAAATATATAAATATTTAATTTTTCGAAATATTTAATTTTTCATAAATATTTTATTTTTTCAAAATATTTATAGATAAAATATTTTATATAAGATATTTCAAAAAAATAAAATATTTTGAAAAAATAAAATATTTCAGTAAAAATACATATAATTTGTATATTTTTTAAAAAATAATAAATATATTTTTATTATATTTTAGTTTTTCCAGAAATATTTGTTTTCCCGAAATATTTTATTTTTTACGAAATATATTTTTTCGTTTCATTTTTTTGAAATATTTTATTTTTTCATAAATATTTTATTTTTTGAATTTATATATATATATAATATTATAAATGAATTGATTTGAGTTAAACAATGGTACACCAAATTGAATTGATTTGGGTTAAAGAATAATTTTGGTGTGAGAAAACAAAACCAAACCACAGAAAACCATCTATTGAGATGATGTGAAAAATGGGACATTTGGTACCAATAGTTTAACACTGTTGCACCAACATTTAAGATTACCAAACATGGGTTGAGCCACAAATTTCAGCCTAAAATCATATATTTGACACCAACTCTTTCTACCACTAAATAATTATAACAATGTACGATAGATATACACTACATGTATATCATATATACATGTACGTCATCCGAATCAAGCTAGTTGTTGCTTGTGTCTTTTAGCAAAACCTAATATTTGAAATGATTCCACCATTTCATCTCCTATGAAAAAGAGAACATTTTTTATTTTGTCATTTGAAGCAAACACAATCTTTCTTTCTAATTCTACCTCTATAGTAGTAATAAAGTAAAATGGATAATATTGGGTACTCTCTCGGGATGATGATCTTCCGCTTGTGTTGATTTTTTAAAAAATAATAAAAATTAAAAATTAAAAAATTTGAGCCTCCATTTGAATGTGGAGCTTTCATCTTCACATCTCATATTCTACACTTGTTAATTATTTTTCCTTTCTCTTAATATATCGTTGCCGTAATATTTGATGTTAGTCTCCTATTAACTAAAATCCTACAAGCTAGTCTCCTCAATGTAGAGGAAATGAGCTAGATACCCCTATCTAGCATACGATCAGATTTTTAATTCAATGCAATATTTTAACTAATTCTAATATATGTGTTGAGCCAAAGGCATAAGAAAATAAAAACTTTGTTGTTCCGTTGAAGAAAAAAAAAAAAAAAAGGCATAAGAAAAATGATTAACTTGCATAGGGGTATGTTATGTAACACTCAATTAATATAATTAAATACCTTAAAAGAGAGATTGTTAATATGCCTCAATTATTTCTAACAAGAAGTCAATGTTAACTAAAACGGTTGGTTTAGTAGAGAGAAAATTGGGTATGGTGCCTCAAAGCATCAGGTTCCAATTTGGATTATCACCCGATGTAAACGATTCATTGGTACCATAACCGTAAACATAATTCAAAGCTTACCTAATATATATGAGAAGTTGCTTTCCATGAAGTCCGTAGATTACTCTAAGTTGAGTCGAATTAAGTCTCAGACGCTCCGATAAATATTTTTTTTTTTAAAGTCATCATTGAAGTTACTGCAACAATCGATCATAAGCATTACTCTTATACAGTTTTAATTAATGTAAAGTCATGCTTTTTGGTTGCATATACCAAACCCACGTTAAATAGTTTAATTTGTCAATTGTACATTTATGACAGAAATATTCCCTCATGTGCAAGAAATCAAGGTGTGGAAAATGGATCCATGCTGCTTGTTTGAATGCACCATGCAAGTCCCACAAAAAAAAAAAAAAAAAAAAATGAAGACCTTTTTCAATCAATCAGAAAAATGGGCTTTTTCAGTCAATCAGAGGTTTGATTCAAAGACATATGAAACCATTGCATCATGATGACCGGAAATGAGAATTAATTATATGCACATATACTTATACATATATATATATATATATATAATTGGGATACAGAAAATTAGGGACATAGGATGGGAAGAAAGTCTTAGTTTAGGTGGAAAGAAATGGACGTGTAGATTCTTCTAAAATGAATCAAATGGTCCCTCTTCTATTACAACCATATATGTAGAATTTATATTTAAACTACCGATAAAAATAGAATTTGTTCATGGTATTAACAATGAGAGGAGTCCCTAACAGAGGTCAAACATGCAATTAAGATATGAGAGAGAGAGAGAGAGAGAGAGAGATTTTAGGTGGACAGCTGTGTGTCAAAGAGAGGATTGATAGAAGAAGAAAAAAAGTGGTTTTGGAAATCACATGATGCTCAACAGCCGAATGGACCAACTACATCTGTATCCATAATGTAAGTATTATTGCATAATAAAGAGCACAAGTGGACTGTCCGACCTTTTCTTGATATATATATATATATATTATTTTGTATAGAAGTCTTAGTTAGTGAGGCCGGACATAATAGAGATTATTCTGCCGGCTATTGCAATAGGTAATTTGTAAGGGAAAAAATAGGAGAATTCGACCCAAAATTTCAGAGAACACTCTGGAATTCAATAAAATTGTTTATAATCAAGAATGACAAAAAACAACCCACAAGCCGGGTTAAAATAGCTGAAAATCGACCCCTAATGGAATTTTTACCAAAAATAGCAAAACCCTAAAGTCTTACCAAAACGAAATACGGAAGGAAATCAAAATATTGCCAAAAATTTGGCCCAAATCGGGTTCAGAATCATCTCCTAATTGATAAATAAAATATTACCATAAATAACAAAAATTAACTAAAATTAAATATTTGAAAAGTAAAACAGCGGATTTAGGGCACGAAACAAGGTGCACCTAGCATAGCTCGGTGGCCACGACGTGCGCGCCGAAATTAGCTTTCCAAATTGGGGTCACATGCGCGAATCGAACACTTGTAGCTCCAGTTATAGCCAAAAAACCGACACGTGCAAGGAAACCGCCTCAATTACGCTAGATCATGATTTCTTGCCATCCTTGCGCTGATCCTTCCGCTCCACATAATCCTGCGCTATCAATAAGCAATCTGACAGCTCGGCATCGTCGACTCGGATCAGCTAGGAATATATGATCACTGCCATAAGATAAGTCTTTAATTTCCACACTTGAATGAAACCAAAACCTACCAACGCCCAGAGAAAAACAATACTCTCTCTCTCTCTCTACTTTGATCATTGTTCAAGGATGATTCTTTGTCCAACTGGTTCAATTTAAGAATTTTTACTTTCGCTGGATCAATCCTCCGATAGTATGCAGCATCTGGCGCTATATCTCATAAGGTGAAGGGTTCGAGTGTACCTCTATCATCAATGATTTTTACTCTTTTTTTTTTTATTTCCGTTAAATTCAATGGTTTGTATTTTTGGATGAAACTAAAAAATTATGTGACTTTCTTTGATCTTTTTCTTCTAGCTGATGCTAAAGTTAAGCTCTCAAGATATATTAGGGTTTCTTAATTTTTGTTAACTAGAAATATAATTTTTCAAGTACACTTTTTCATATGGTTTTATGACCTAAAATCAGTACTATTTGCCTATTTGCGTATATTATACCTATTGTGATCATAATATTATACCTATTTCCGCGTTTTAGAGGTGCATGAGGAACCGATGATCAATAATTTAATAAGTAACTAATTTATATAGTTTTTGTATACGTATAAAATTTTCATGTAAAGGGAGTAAATTGATAAGGAAAATAGTACAATTTTTATCATATATTCTTCTACCCTGCCATAATTTAACTGAAAATAATTATTTTGATTTTCCTTCTCATGGCTATCTAATTTGTTTTCGTCTCAAATCTCATTTGGTTTAATAACTAGCTTTCACATATAACTTCATCGGTTGGTCATATGGTGAGTACTCCAGTTTTAATTACCATAAATTTAGGACATATTAAAACTTTTTTTTTCTCAAATATTCAAGCACTTGAAAATAATATTCTTTTTAGTATAATTCTATAGTTAGGAGTAATTCTTGCTCAACAGCAGTGTTAGTACGTACTGAAATATTCAGATTAAGTCCGTGTTTGTTAAACCATGCATGGTCTGACAATCATTGACCTTAATTTTCTCTACCTGCCCAGTTTTATTCAAAATGTTTTTATTTTCCTCTATCAATAATAACACTAAAAACAAATATGTCTATAGTGACAAAAATTTAGTGTCAAACTAAATCTTGTTGCTACTATAATATAAAAAGTTGATTTAACTATATAGGAGATCTAAGATATAACAACAGTTTTTACTGCCATTATAGTCTAATTTTTTTTTAATATCGGGATTTTAGGTGACAATTTACCGTCCGCTGCTAAAGGTTATAGCGGCAATTTTTACCCCTTTTAGTGAACCGCCACTAAAGCCCTTATTTTTTGTAGTGAATTTCTCATCTGGAGCATTTGAAGCTTTTGCAGTCTCGCTGTCATGGATATGCATTTTTCTTTCTGCCTTTTTTAACTCTGTGAATTACTGCATTTCATGATCCATTTTGTCAATTTTTAATTTTTATGAATGAAAAACTATAGTCTGTAATGCAAAAGAAAATTGTTTTCCATGCCATATATCAGTAGTTCTCTTTAATCAATAATTAAATCGAAATCAACAAATTCTTAGTTAGAGAATGTATATAAATAAATTATATATGTTACAATTGTTTATTAGAGCTGATGGAGTCATAGGGCAGATATTGAAAGCAGTTATATATTTACTATTCCTATACAATATATTAAAATTTTAATAGACACTTATATTTATAAACTTAAGTGTGATCACAAATTTTTACTTTGTATTATCCCCATTTCAGCAAATTTGCTTCGAAAATTGTTTGAGACTCGAATAAAGAAAATTTTGCATCAATGTCATGTAGTGAAGGGTTCAATAACTTTGCTTAAAAAGAAATTGAATAAAAACATGAAAAACAAGGTTTTTTTTATGTAAAAATAAATAATTAAATTGCAAGAAATAGAGGCCAATCAATTAGGTAATTAAGTGCTTAACTGATTAAACTCTTCGTATTATAAGTTACATTTTGCGCTTCCTCACCATCACATTGCACACATTCGTTTCAGCTTTAGAGGAATATATTAAAAACATTGGAAAGCTATATGAAAAAGCAAGCTAGAGTGGTCATGACTGAAGAATTGAAGATGGTTGGTGATGATGAAATGAGCAAAACAATTGAGGAACAAGTTGAATACACATCATCATCAGTTTCTTTGCAAAAGTATTCATGTTTGGACTTGAATCAAGAAGCGAAAAGCGAAGAAGAGTCTGCCGAATATACGAGTGTCGAGGATGATCAGAAAACAGAAGAAGGGAGCTCAAGTGGAAATAATAGTACATTACAAGAAGGAAATGAAAGGAAGACTACAATTAGACAATATGTTCGATCGAAAATGCCTCGCCTCAGGTGGACTCCTGATCTGCATCTCTCTTTTGTGCATGCTGTTCAAAGGCTTGGTGGACAACAAAGTAAGTTTAAAAAGAAGTTAATATATATATATATATATATATATATATATGTATATGTATGTATATGTATCTAAGGTCATGTTTGGCATAGCTTCTGATTCTGACTTTTTACAGAAGAAAAAGAGAAGCAAAAACGTTTTTGAGAAGTTGGTACATCCAGCTTCTTTAAAACGCTCTTCCAATATCCAAAAGCACTTCTAAAATTTTTACTAAACACCTTTCAAAACCGATTTTCCCTTCTAGAAGCCAAAGCAAAATTGCTTTGAAAAATATTTTATTGTAAGACATTTGTCAAACAGGGTAAAAAAGAATTTCTATAAAGCACCACTTTTAAAAAATAATCCAATCAGGCTAAAAATTATTTCACTCGAGTTGAAAAATATTTTATCAAAAGTATTTTTTACGCCCAAACAAATGGAGTGGAAATGTGTCTGGTATCGAATCTTCTTGAATAGATTATAAGTTTTCATTTCGACTTTGTCGTTGGCTATTATTATAACTTGAATTGTGTCTGGCTTTGTGCAGAAGCAACTCCTAAATTAGTTCTTGAGATGATGAATGTGAGAGGACTTAGCATTGCCCATGTAAAGAGTCACTTGCAGGTACTGCATGCATCGATCAACATTAGTTCTGATTCTGTGCCCTAATTTTCTAAATTACTTTCACTGATCAAGCATGTTCAATATATATATATATATATATATATATCAGATGCATCGAAGTAAGAGGCTAGATCAGTCAGGCAAAGGTAAATTATTTCCGATTTTCTTTTTTATTATTTTTTATTTTTTATTTTTTATTGTCCTTGTTCACAAAATTGACATACTATCCCTACCTCATTTCATTTGGCACATTAAAAAAGCTCAAGTCTTATATAAGGAAGACATTTGTATAGTTTCATATATTCAATATTAATTCAAGAGTAAATTGCAGTAGCACCCCCTGAGGTTTAGGTCAATGCCACAAATATGCTGGTCAATGCGATACTTTGCAATGACACCCCCTGGACTTGTGAAATGACTAGAATGCCCATTTAATTGTTTCACTTATTACATTAGGGTAATATATAAAGTGTGAAATTATCCATATGCCCAAACACTTCACCCCTCTAAATTTACTAATTACACTTTCACCCCTTATTACAAAAAAAAATATATATATATTACAAAAAAAAAAAAAATATATATATATATATTACGAAAATATATATATATATTACGAAAATTACAAAATTCTAAATAAACACAAAAAATACGAAACAAAAATATAAAATTCGAAAAAATATATATAATTTGTAAAAAATATATAAAATTTGAAAAAACATATAAAATTCAAAAATATATATAAAATTCAAAAAAACATATAAAATTCGAAACAAATATATAAAATTCGTAAACAATATATAAAATTTGAAAAACATATAAAAATCTAAAAAATATATAAAATTCAAATATATATATATATATATATATATATATATATATATATATAAAGTGTGACTAAAGTGATTCCTACCACATTTGGAAATTCAAATTATTTTGGAAATGATTCCTACCACATTTTCTCCCTTCTATATCTAACATTTCCTAAAGAGGAAAGAATTTTATAATAGAATCATGCAATATCAACTTTATTCCTTCCTAAAATTCTTCATTTTCAATAAAAATAATGTAAGGTAAAAAAATATCATAAATTTTTCCTTTGCAAAATCACTTTCTTTCATCTGTCATTCTTTGCTTCCACTTCTAAAAACAAGGAATCAATATAACGGTATTTAAATTTTAAATAATAAAAAAGGAAAATCTAGTGCTAGAAATATCTTAACTAAGGAACTTTTTCTTTCTTTTATTTCAAAATAAATACTTTAGCAATCTGTTAAATATATTTGAATGAAAATTTTGAATATATATATATTTTTTGAAAATATTTCAAATTTCAAAATAATTTGAATTTCCAAATGTGGCAGGAATCACTTCAGTCACACTTTATATATATATATATTTGAATTATATATATGTTTTAGAATTTTATATGTTTTTTGAATTTTATATATTGTTTACGAATTTTATATATTTGTTTCAAATTGTATATGTTTTTTTTGAATTTTATATATTGTTTCAAATTTTATATATTTTTTTGAATTTTATATGTTTTTTCAAATTTTATATATTTTTTACAAATTATATATATATTTTTTGAATTTTATATGTTTGTTTCGAATTTTTTGTGTTTATTTAGAATTTTGTAATTTTCGTAATATATATATATTTTTTGTAATAAGAGGTGGAAGTGTAATTTGTAATTTTAGAGGGGTGAAGTGTTTGAGAATATGGGTAATTTCACATTTTATATATTACCCTAATGTAATAAGTGAAACAATTAAAGGGGCATTCTAGTCATTTCACAGGCCCAGGGGGTGTCATTGCAAGGAAAACCAAACCTCAGGGGGTGTCATTGCAAAGTATCGCGTTGACCGGCATATTTGTGGCATTGACCTAAACCTCAGGGGGTGCTACTGCAATTTACCCTTAATTCAACTATCTGGTGGGGTTAAATGTTCTAGTACTTCATCTAATTTCACATATATACTTCAATAATAAGGAGATAATATTTCTTAATTAACTTTTTTTTTCTTTACAATGAAAAGGCCAAAAGAAAAAAGAATGAAAAATAAATTTTATTCACAAATTGTGGTTCTTTTGACAGTAATATGCCATTCAAAGCATTCGTACTTCAGGCAAACTTCATTTGATGATGTCAAAACCTTCTCTGCAAGGTAACTATTTATATCTTACCATAAAAAGACCTAGGAAACTTGTTTCATATTTCTAACTCTCTTTCTCTCTCTCTCTCTCTATATATATATATATTAACAGAAACCAACAGTTGTTTTCCAATGAACAAGCTGTGAGCAGATCAAGTACTAGTTCTTTAACAAGCAAAGATTTTGGACAAGGCAACAATCTGATTCAACCTGACTTCTTCCTTCCTCACTACAATGAACATGAATCCGATGTAACCATGCCAAATAATCCCATACAATGCAAGCACTTGATTGAAGAAAAGAAATGGCCTCCACAGGAATTTACTGCAAATCAATGGAAAGATAGAAGCATTCCTACTCATAACATATTGGCTCATGATCAAGTTTGTACCACACCAAGGACATCCATAGGAGCAACCTATCTTATGCAGCCTCAAGGATGGGACTGCAAAAATAGTCCAAGAATCGGCCACTTCACCACCGATAGCTTTGAGCCCCCCTTTCGACTTGAGGTAATAATTTGTTGCTGATGACTAAATCATTTCACATAATTTTGCTGATTTGTAAGTAAATGAAACTTGTTTTATTGATAATTATATGTTATTAAAAGTCTCTCCGTTATATATAAGCAGGGTCGCCTAGCCTTATATATCATTGCATTAGATTTTCAAGATTTTGACTATTATTATACCCATGAGTACCTGTGTCCGGATAATACATAGGTCCTGTCCCATGAGAATCAAATTCGTCATTCCAGATAATGTGATCCAATATAATTTGGAAACATTATTTAAAATCCTTTTTAAAAAGAAGTTGCACATAAAATCCATAATTACACAAATCAAGGTGAATTCCTTTGGAAAAAGATTTTGGCACATGTCCAACTTCTATTGGACCACATTAGCGAGGAGGACAAACTTGGTCTTCATGGGACATGACTCAATTATTGTCCCCTCTGTCCGAGATAGTGTGGGAGTAATATATAGTTAAATGTTTTTGTCGACAACCGGGGTGTTTGGTGACAGACCTAGAAATTCAAGTTAGCAGGGGCATAATTAAAATATAAAAATTTTAGTGGGGTTTTAGGGTATTTTTTACAAAATTCAGTGGGGGCATAGTTGCAAAAATCTTAAATTTAAGGATAGTTTAGGTTTTAAAAAAAAAATCAACTCAATGGGGGCGGGTGGGCCTAATCTAGGTCCATGGTGTCCAGAGCTTTCGTTATGTGTGCAAAAAGACTTCCACACACAAATCAAGTAAAGCTAGTACTAGGATTCAAACTTGAAATTAATGTTTCCTGAAGCACCAAATCCAAAGCCTTGTAGTAAGTTGAATAGTGTATTTTGCGTGCAAAGAATGGAGTATGGTAGTGAAAGGAGCAAGTGCTATACATGTTTTAACATTGTGTGTGTGTATGTGTGCAGTTTAAGGAAGGAAGAAGTTTGATGCACAAGGAATGGTTGCCTGATTTGCAGCTGAGATTGAGCCAAAATGTTGGGAATGGGAAGAATACGGAGACGACTCATACTAAGAATGTGCCTGAAAATAACACCATGCTCTCTCTTTCTTTGTCCCTATCTTCATCAAGTCAACAACCAAAACACAATCTCACCATAGAGAGAGATTTTCTAAGCATGTATTAGATAGGGTCCATTAGAAGGATAGTTCTGCCTTTCAATAGTCTTTCATCACCTCCGTGAAATCAGTACAATATTGTACATATAAATATATGTATATATTGCTAGAGAGTCCTAATGAGAGGGATTGAGTCCTCTGTATATATACTTCTTGCTCGTTAATTTTCTTATTGTTTCCTCAATTAATTAATCTATTCGAGTGTTGACTCTCAGGAATTGTTTGACCAGTTCTGCTCTTCAAATTTTTGCACTTATCCATGAAATGATCAAGCAAGGAGCTATAAAAAAAGGATATTCTCACACGTTGTCATTTTTCCTTGAAGCTAATAGAATAGAATAATTTTGACACAGTAAGTATTAGAGTATGACTCATTTCCTTGCGTGGAAAGTAAACTTGAGCTGCAAGTATCTCTATTTGACTAAAGATTGTTATATTTGGTGACTCCTTTCTTAAGGGGGAATATAACTTAGCTATCAAACAATTCTTAATTAGGTAGGAGATCAATTCCTAATTGGATTGATTGACTTGTCCTCCACTCCATCATCTCCTATAAAAATAGGGTTCAACCCTATTGTATTGTGTACACATAAGAGAGAGAGAAGAGATACAGAGTACTATTTCTTGGTGTGAGTGGAACACCGGATAGAGGTGAGTGATACACGTATGAGTGAAACACTGTGTGAGTTGTTGATCTATTGATCATCATATTGTAATCCTCTCATTGATCGATAATGAAATAGTGTTCTCCGCGGACGTAGGCTGATTTGGCCGAACCACGTATATATCTTTATGTCAATTATATTGGTGTTTGTTTGTGTGTGATTTTGATTTGCAGGTGTGCACGATTTTCGAACGGAGGGTTCAGATTCCCTAATAAATGTTATTGGGCGGGTGTAAAAACCCTAACAAGTGGTATCAGAGTCCCAGGTTGGAGCAATTTCTGAAGCTGTACGTTTTGGTCTAGATTTGAAGGTTTAACTTGCATGAAATCAGAATCCAACCGTACCAAGAGCTTCGTCTCGTCAAGACAAAGCCAGGACCGTAAAGCGCGTCACGAAAGAATGTCCCATGCATCCTCACGTGCCTGCCTGAGTTGTCCCCACCATTGTCGCCATTGAATAGTCCGACGATCGGAGTTTTGGAAAAGACGAGTGAAGTCTTCACCGAGTACTCGAAGAAGTGTTTACCAAGTACTCGACCACTTCAGCAGTGACGTCAACACCATATCATCAGGGGCTGCCATAAGCGTTCTTAAGATTTTGGACCATTTTGGACGCAACCGTATGATCGGTTTTGCGTAATTAGACTCCGAACACCACAAAAAGGCTCAATAGGAGCTATGGCAAAAGAAAAGGCAAAAATTTCAGGTGCAATAGAGCTTGCAAGGCAGGATTTAGACATAACATTGATCGCAAGGCAGAAGCTAGACGCGACAATTGCAAGGCAGAGAGGCCAGGAACGATAGGAAGTTGCAGGGTAGAGGCCAAACGTGACAGTCGTAAGGCAGAGAGGCCAGGAGCGATAAGTGGTTAAAAGGTAGAAGCCAGACGGAAGACAAATATAAGCCAGACGTGATAGTCGTTGCAAGGCAGAGGCCGAAAAAGGTTACAAGGCAGAAAAGTCAGACGTGACAGTGGTCGCAAGACATAGAGGCCAGACACAACAGAGATCACATAGTCTACACAATACTAGATATTGCTCATGCAGTGGGAGCTATCAACATGGTCATGTTGACCAAAGTGGTGATAACAGATGAACTGAAGTTGTGCTAAACTTTAGTGGGTTTTCAAGCTTGAAGACAAGAATGGGGGCACCGTAATGCACTGATCATTGATGGAGTTGATTGATTTGATAAAAAATTGTCAAGTGTGAAATTGTTAAAGTATAACTCATTTCTTTGCATGGAAAGTAAACTTGGGCAGCAAGTATTTCTATTGGAGTGAAGATTGTTATATTTGGTAACTCTTTTCTTAAGGGGGAATATAACTTAGCCATGAAACAATATTTAATTAGGTAGGATATCAATTCCTAATTGGATTGATTGACTTGTTCTCCACTCCATCCTCTTCTATAAATATAGGGGTCGACCCTATTATATTGTGTATACAGAATAGAGAGAGAAAAGATACAGAGTGTTATTTCTTGGTGTGAGTGAAACATCGAGTGGAGGTGAATGATACACGTATGAGTGAAACACTGTGTGATTTGTTGATCTACTGATCATCATACTGTAATCCTTTCATTGATCGATAGTGAAATGGTGCTCTCCATGAACGTAGGCTGATTTGGCCGAACCACGTATATATCTTTGTGTCAATTGTTTTGGTGTGTGTTTGTGTGTGATTTTGATTTGCAGGTGTGCATGGTTTTCGAACGGAGGGTTTGGATTCTCTAATAAGTGTTCTTGGGCGGGTGTAAAAACCCTAACAGTAAGGGCTAAGGTGATTTATACGGTGCGAAAATTAATCACTATTAGGATTTTTACACCCGCTCAAGATCGAACCGAAAACACACACAAACAATTGCAACCAAAATCACACACACCGACACGGAGACTTATATGTGGTTCGGCCAAATTAGCCTACGTCCACGGAGAGCACCAATAATCACTATCAATGAGAGGACTACAATATGATGATCAGCAGATCAACAACTCACACAATGTTTCACTCACACGTGTATTGCTCACCCTCACCCGGTGTTTCACTCACACCAAGAAAAATATATTAATTTGTATTTCTCTCTTGTCTTTCTCTTTTTTGTGCACACTTTGGTACTGCCCTATTCTGGTTCTCACTCTAGTACCTGCCTATTCTAGCTCTCTGGTACCGGCCTATTCTACCTCTCTGGTACCGGCCTATTCTGGCTCTCTAGTATCGTCTATTCTAGCCTGCTCTGGTACACAAAATACAATACATTACACCTATATTTATAGTAGAGGTAAACTGGTGAACAAGACAATTGGTATCTATAACACCCCGTGTTATTTTCCCTTTTTTCCGAAATTATTTTTGATTTATTTTTGGTTATGACGTCACTTGTTCATGACATCATGGTTATTATGGGTATTTCACGTGTAAATGTTTTGTGTTTACGTTTGGATTCGACTTGGCGATTGTTTCTTCGACGACTTCGTGGAGTTTCGTTGGTGATTACGTGAGTTAACTTGACGGTAGTGTTTTAGAATTAGAGAAACGTTGACATGAATTCTTATTGTTGACTAAGTGGATCGTTTTGACGTTGGCGATTGATGCTTCGACAGGGTGGCGACACGCTTAGTATGTCCGACGTTTGAGGCTTCGACTCAGTGGTTTGAGTTCGGCATTTTGGGCTTTAGGGGTTCGAGGTTTTGTTTCCACTTGTAATGGGATTAATACGTGTTTTGTTTGACTAGCGTGCTTAGGGGTTCTATGTCTTGATGTGACTTTAGTTGCTTATTTCTTTTCGGATTCTTTACGTGCCTTAGTTGTTTGGCTTGTGTGTCCCTGGGGGTATTTGTATTAGCCTGCTTGTTCCTCCGTGTTTATACGTACGTGACGCGTAGTATTTGACCTATTTGTAGGACTTTTAGAGTTTCCTGGTTTTAGGAGCTTCGATGGATTCTATACGTATTTGGTGTTCCAGTGTATGGGGTTTTACCCAAAGCTAGTTATATTAGTTATATTAATTATTGGGCATCCCGTTTATATTTAATGGCTCGTATGATTTTATTTGGGGGTTCCCGGTACATTTTCGGGATTAATTATGCCTGTATATATATTATTATTTGTAATATATATATATATGGGTGTTTAATAAATAAATGAAATTATGGGTATTTATTGGGTATATATATATTTAATTTTATTTAAATATATATATATGAAATACATGAGATATATATGTATATTCGTGTATATGTTGGCTGAGAGAGAAACCCCGACCACCGTCCTTCTTCTTCATCAGGATTGGCTTCGTTCTTCCTCCATCTTTGATCGACAGCCTGGCCTTCTCCTCATCCACTTCATCGCCGATCAGGGCGAGAGGGAGAGAGATAGATCAGGGAAGAGAGAGAGAGGTCGGGCCTGAAGGAGCGTGACCTGGTTAAGGGTGGAGGTCATCGGACATGGCGACGACAGTGGGTCCTGGTGGTGCGTCGTGTGGCGACGTGGTGGTTGAGGCGGGCGATCTAAGGAGTTCGCGCATGAGGAAGATCATGTCCTGGTGGTTCGCGGTGGATAGTCGATGGTTCGCCAGAGTGTTGGATGATGGCGACAGCGCCGACGTGTACAGGAGAAGCTGATGGCCGAAGTTGCGTGGCGGTTGCAGGTCGCTCATGGCAATTGGACAATCCTCAGTTCGGCCGAATTGAGTTAGGTCGACTCGGTGGCGATTCATGCTCCATTTGGGATGATTTTAGGAGGGTAGCTCGGCCTCAGTGTCGTGTACGTCATACCCAAATTTGGTGGGAAACCGTTGAGCGGTTCGCCGGGAAATTCAGATTTTCGGTATGATTTTTAGTTTCATTTTTTTGTAGATTTGTTCAAATTTATTTATCGATCGCTAACAAGTTTCGATTATATCAAATTGGTCAGCGAGGCAGACGTTTTGGTCCGAGCGAAAAAAAATTTGGACAACTTTGGTTGGCGAGTCCTTTTTCGGGCGCCGACACTGTTCACGGCAGGCCGTTACAGGGCTGTTCTGTAAGCGTTAATTTAGGTGGGATATTTTTTTAAATATATCTAACTCTCACAGTCGTAGCGTAGGGAGCTGTAGATTTTATTATTATTTATTTATTGAGCATGATTTAAATGTTTGGGAGATTTTAATTTTTTCGACTATTGTGTATTGCTAGTATGTGATGGCATGCTTTGTGTTACTTGTTATATACGAGATTTAGGAGTTTTATAAACTCGAAATTGAAATTCCCCTAGGTGTACTAGAAACGAGGCGGGAGATAGTAATTCCCTCGAGAAATTAGAATAATTAAAAACCTACTTGATTTTATTAAAATTGGCAGCCTAGTACCCCTTGGATTTGAAGTAGGTTAGTGAAATTTGTGAAAATTGGTCTTGATCTTAGAACGTGATTTAGTTCCCCTTTGGTTTATGTTTTACTGCAATTAAAGCATGTTAGGAGAGACTTGAAAATGAGGGACGTGAAAACTTAAAAGTTCTAGTCCCCTTTTTATTTTCTCAGAAATTATAAAGAACTGTAAGTGGAGAACTTGGATGCCCCTGAAAGGGAAATATTGTTTAAAATAAATTATAAGCATGCTGATATGTAAAATTTACAAGAAATGGGTGATTGAGAACCTGAATAACCCTAAGATGAAATTATCGTGATTTACTGTTTTAGTTAAATTGTAAAGCATGCTTTGTATGAATGAAAAGTGGAAATTTATGTTGTGTCATTGAGCATTGGGTCCTAGTAGATGCATTTTGCATTCATGTAGCACCGTGGACATATATATTGATTCGGTGTGAGTTGCATACCTCATTTGGGTCATATATACGTATGGACCGTTTGGATAGTCGCAACAATTGGCTAATGGGTGTTCTGGCACCCAGGGAGCTAGCATCTCTCGAATCCTCAGAAATTGGGGGTGAGGGCTTAGGCCTCACTTATCGTTTCGGATGGACTTGTGATCTACGTACTCTATTTAGCGATACCCACCCTTCCTTTTGCGGGTTTGTTACCCCCATCAGTGAACGGTTTGGGATTCCTTGTTATCTGTTTAACCCTCATGTAGACAGGGTTGTACTTGAGTTGCATTGGCATTGTCACGAGTATTGACATTCACATTGAGTATTTAATTACCATATGATTATTTATTGAGATTACATGATGTTGATACTCGTGGATATTGGGCATATTGTATTTTGATTTATTTTAAAGGCTTATATTACTTCCTTTGGGTGCTACGGCGCAGTGATTGTAATTGTAGTTGATGCATGTGGTTAAATCCCTTATGAAAGTTAGAATTTCTCAATGTGAATGAAGACGTAGAGACTTAAAGTTAAAAAGTGAAAAGTGTAATAATTAAGAACCAGGGTTAATGGAGCCGTGACTGGCAGGTATTTTGAGTGGTTATAGGAAGTTAACTAGGACTTGGCATTGTTGCGTGATTTTTTCCCTTGAGTTGGGTTTTTAGTTGGGTTGGCCTGCGCCTTATCAGTGTTTGATGAAGTTGTGGTTTTCGGCCATGTAGGCCTTTATTTAGGTGATTGGTGCTACCGCAGGGTGGATGACGTATCTTTTCGGTGGTGTGACGAGTTTAGAAATCTAAAAGTTGGTTTAGGCTCGTTAGTCTTACCGTCTCTCTTCCAACTCCTGTATTATGAGTTTATCGCTCTTGCTTTCACTTTGAAAATGTTTTGGAGAATAAACGATCTTTATCTCGTGTATCTTGAAATCTTGGTTACGGTTTGGATCTTTGGGACCAAATGAAGACTCTCTCAATGTTTTGAAAACTTGAAGCTTTTGGGTTTTATAAAGCTGTGTTTTTCATTTAACCGGGTCCCGATAATTGTTTTGAAAACTTTAAGTTAAAAACTTGTTTTATAAACTATTTTTGAAGTCTCGTAACTGGAAGTATCAGAAGTAACCCCGTTTTGAAAAGTGTCAGGGTACTGTATGTCCTTGATTTTGAGACCTCGAGGTTGTGTCGAGATCTTGGTATCGTTGGAGTTCGAGAACTCTAGGTTTCTTCTAGTTGTTTCTAAAATTCCTTTTGAGCCAATTATGCATTGGAGATCTATTCAGAGTTTTCTCAAATTCTTAAACAAATATTGAAGGTCGAGGACCAGTTTCAAGAAAAGGGGACTATGAAATGGTTATCGGTTTTGAACTCTAATGGTTGTTTTTCTTCCTTGTTATCATAGTTCCTCGGGTTTTAGCCGGACTTGGGGTTCAAAGGTTTCAACCTTTGGGGTGAACCTTATATTCACTTGTGTGGTTACTGTCCTTGTAATATTCTCGGGTAGGAGATGTTGTGCTGATTTGCGCATACATAGTGTGATTCCTATTACTTCGGTTGGGCTCGGAGAAGTTGGAACCAAGCAGATTTGATCGGGTCCTAAAATTTTTTCTTAAAAACCAGTTGAATCCTTCGAGATTCAGCAGTTTTCTTTAAAAACCCGAGGGCCTTGGCATCTGTTTGGTACTAAATGACTCTAATACCTCTTTCTTGTGCCTCAGTAAATTGACTTATGATTGTCGAATCTGATCTAGTGATAGAGCTTTTCCACTTATGTTTCTTTCGAGGATTAGATGGTAGCAGTGTGTACATACCATACGATTTGTAGTTACTTTTATAAGCCCTCTTCATTATAGAAGGTCTTGGAGAAAAGATCCTTTAAGTGAACGGATTAGTTCACTAGTTATTATGGATAAAAGGACAGGATTGATGTTAGAAATTATGAGAGTGAGACTCTCTAGGAACTATTTGATAGCGGTACTGTGTAAGATTAGTGATTTAGTTGTGAGCGTGATTATGGTTATTCCCTTCTCCTAGTCTTAAAGAGTGACCTATTTACCTCCTAAGAAATTAAGTGGCGTGCTCGGTGCACGGTGTGATAGATAGTTAGTTCTTGTAGTATCTCTAGACGAGAGTGCATATTTAACTATTGGTATATGCCTATGCGGGTATGATTAGTTATCTATGAGGCTTTATGCGTGTACATGTTTATATATATGTTGTTTTGACCTGTGTATATAGGTTGGTGATATTTCTATTGCTCTGTATTCTCTGGTGAGTCTTGATATGATTTGGATAATTTGTGGGGATGTTTTGGGGTCTCGAATTTGACGTGGGTGCCAAGTGAGACAACTGACTGACCTAGGATAGCTACATGTACACGAGATGGTTAGAGGTTCCTGACGGCAAGGGGTGTGTTTGTTAGGGATATTTGGTGAGCCATGGTTTTTGCTCACCCCCACACAGATTGCAGGTTTGTAGGTGGATGCAGCATGATACGTACAACGGCGACGGTACGGGTGAATTGGGACGCTTTTATTTAGATTTGCTCATTTTATCCGTATTTATTCTGGTGTATTCTTATTTTTTGGGGGGGAGCCAGTCTGTTGGCATATTCCCTTTTGTTGTATCTTTTATTTCGGGTATTTATTGTTTCGGGGTGCCATTATACCTTTTCGGCATCGTCATGTGGCTTTCTTTATAATTTCATTTGAGCATTTAGAGCTCTATCAGTTTTAGAAGGGTTGTGTAGAGGTAGCGGTGTTCTTTTCCACTACCTCGGCCCTAGTAGGTTTCTGGAATATTGGGCTGGGTGCCATTGATTATATTTCTGTTGTTATGGGCAGGTTATTCTGTTGTGTTATTTTTTAGTTGTCCGGATGGTCCATTTACAAATGGAACTCTGCCGGATTTTCGTTAGAATTCATTACTGAGTTTCTATCACTCAGGTGGCATGGAATACTTTATTTTCATTCTTATTCCATGTATTTTCTCGTTATCGTTGATTCTATTGGTCACTTTCTGTGACGTCATACATAGGGATTCGCTGATTCTCCTGATTGGAGTCTCAGGAATAACGGGGCGTGACAGTATCCAAAACCAATTCCAATAAGGAGTCTTCAAGATGGTAATATCCTATTCAAATAAGGATTGCTTGGTGACCAAGTTTCCTTTTCTCCCAAGGAAATGAGTCACAATCCTAACAATCAATTCTAAAAGCCTAGAACCGGAATAAAAATTCGCGCACAAACTCAAAAACATGTTAGTAGTGTACCTACTCATCTTTATATTGCTATGTTGTTCCACGGTCTGGTTTGGTTCGGTTCTACCTGAAACCGAACAATTATTTTCGGTTCCTTAAAAATGAGAATCGATAACAAACCAAACCAAACGAAATAATTTTTTCGGTTCGGCTCAGGTTTCTACTATCACCTTTTAAAAAATAAAAAATGTTAAGTATCAAAATATAATATACTTATAAATCAATTAAATAGAGTATTTCAATTATTACAAACCCAAAATCAATTGTATAATTAATAAAATAGAAGTAATTATTTTAAAATTACATCTCTTAAAATTATAACCTTATAACTTTTTACTTATAATAACTTCAAATTATATATATGTAAAAATATAATACTAATAAAAATAAAAATAAAAATAATAAGAATAAAAAAAAATTGGTTCGGTTCCGATTTCGTCCGGTTCGCTTCTACAAGATTAAGAACCATAACTGAACCTAAAAATTCGGTTCTTGAATTTTCAAAACCGAACCAAACCATCGGTTATTTGTGCACCCCTAGCTAGTTGTTAGACTGTTTCTGTTTCAAACTCATGATCTCTAAATTACAAAAAATGAAACAAAATAAAATTTATTCAATAATATTTGGAAAGTGATTTTGATCTTCTGGTGTAGATAAAGGGCCCCCAATTGGCAGAAGGTCGTTTCATTTTATAATGGTCATTTAATTTATGTATATAAATATACAGAAGTAATCTCTTGCCCCCAAGGGAGTAAGATAAGCATACTCACTTTTTATATTTATCATTAAATATAATTCATTACTGTATAAATATATATACACACACACATATATATATATGGTGCGTAAATAAACGTAGAACAGGTCCCAATTAAACTGAACCGGCGCCTCGGTTCCAATTTTGAATTGTTTTGGTTGGGTTCCGGGTCTCAAAAAAGCGGAATTGTTCTTGATTAGTATGGTTCCGGTTTCAAACTTTCCAAAATCAAATCGAACCGAACCAAACCGAACCGATTACATATATATATATATTATATTAACTCACTTATACAAATAAATTTTATTTACTCAAATTTTAAGTTCACACAATTTTATAACACACATTAAATAACATTTATATATTAAATAAAATCATAAGCTCACCCTAATAGTGTTATAATATTTAAAAAAATATTACACGCATATACATAAAAACCTTATATTTTATTATCTCTCTCATTTATCACATGATCAAATCCACTCTCTCTACCGGTCACCATAACCCCTATCCCCAGTCATCACCAGCTTGGGTGCTTTGTACAAAAGGTTCATTTCTCTTTATATTATTGTCTTTGTAATTAAAAAATTACTCTCTTGAGATGTAATATCGAAATTAGTGATTGTGTTTGAAAGAAGGTTCAATATTTATTTATTTTTATTATTATTTTTGAATTCGATAGTGTTTAGTACTTACTGTTTGGATATTGAAGTAATATGATAAAATTATAATTCATATATGTAATATATATTTTTAAAGAACATGTTTAAAGAATCGTGGTTCCGAAGAACCGAACCGTTTTTTTATGGTTTGGTTTGGTTTGGTTCTTTCCCTAATGATTCCGGTTTTGGTTCTTGTTTTCAAAGAACCGTTGAGAATGGTTTGATTTCAAATTTATCAAAAATTGTACCAAATCGAACCATGTGCACCCCTATATATATACCCACACACATACATATATAAATATGATTAAACATTCATACACACAAAGATATAGCTATACATATATACACACCCTTGTATATATATATGTATATATATATATATATGTATGTTTGTGGTTGTAAAAAGTTAGTTTTTATAGAAAAAGTATTTAATGGGTTAAAGATTCGGAAAAGTTTAGGTATTAGAAAATCATATCTTCTCCTGTAGGATTCATTTTGTTAATTTGGAATTTGTGGAATTGAAATGCAAATCCAAATCCAAATTATTTTTGAACAACCAAATAACATAAATTTTGGAATTAGAATGCAATCCCAAATTAAAAGTCCAAAACGGTGCAACCGAACGAACCCAACCAGTATTTGGGCTTTGACCTTGCTCTTCGTGGGGTTTGGGTTAATCCCCTCAAGCCTTGCAATGATATTTTGAGTTAAATTACTTGTTATTTTGGGCCTCATCCATGGTTTTATTTGGTTGGGCCTTCAACTCTTAAGTTCTCAACCTCGTCTTTGGTGTATTGTGATATTTTTTGACAAGTTTTTCTCCTTATGGGTCGTGGGCCTAATTCACTACTCTATGTAATCCATGTACCAACATATAAGTGTGTATAGGTTCAAGGCTGTCAGAATCAGGAATCTAAGTAAAATCTTTTTAAGATCCGTAGAATCACGTATTAATTTTCTTAAAAATATATAAATAATTAAATATTTACTTTAAATTTTAAATCATACTAGAATCTTCAAAAGTTTCTAATACATTAGGCCTTTAAATATTTTCTAGAGTAATAAATTTAGGCCATATATTGGGATTTGGACTAAACTATTAACTTTTTGGGCATTTCATATAGAGGGCTTAACCGTCCAACCACTATTTCAATGTAGTAGAATCGTACAAAATCGTACAAAATCGTATAAAATCGTAACAGAATTGTAAAATCGTGATTCAGACAACTATGTATAAGTTTTGAAGTGACTTAAAGATGGAAAAATTAGATATTAGGGACCGAACCGAAACTTAATTAGTAGAAAGGGACCATAAACGTTTGAAAAAGTGACAATGGACCAAACCCAAACTTAATTCCTACTAAGGGACCATTTATAATATTCTCTTCTAAGTGGACCAAAATACCCTACATATTTATCTAGCCTAATTAAAACTCTTCAGGAAAAAAATATTTAAATCTCCGGGCCAGAAATAATGGCAGAAACCCATTTTTTTCCATAACCCTCTCTACTTCCGACGAATTCCCGGTGGACGGTGATGACTTGTGTACTGACTCTTCAACAGAAAGCGTGACCGGACTGAGCACAAAAGAAGGAAAATCAAGTATGCCTTATTTCTTTTGTCCACTCCGGATTGGTAGTATGTAATTCTTGGACGGCGGTGGTAGATCGGACTTGGAGGCTTATTTTGAAGTGGTTTCCGACGATCCAGAGAGCATTTGAACCAAATGTTTGAATAAATTGGTGTCTGTTTGACAAAGGTTGTTGGGTATGGATTTACTTCACATTTAGAGATTGTTTTGGGGGTAGTTTGGGTACATTGAAATTGGACTCCATTACTGTTGGAGCTGCTTTCATGGCTATAAGGGGAGTTAAATGAAAGATTACTAACAATCCAAATTATTATGAGATTCCTGCTTCCAATTGCAAAGATTACTGCTTCCATAAGCATAAATAGTTTTTGGTCCACTTATGAGAGAAAATTATAAAAGAAGGGCAATTTAATAAACTTTCATTAAATGGTCCCTTAATAGAAATTAATTTTAGGATTGGTCCATTGCCGCCTTTTCAAAAGTTTATGGTCCCTTTCTATTAATTAAGTTTAGGTTTGGTCCCTAATTTATAATTTTTCGGGAGGTAATTGGTCAGAATATTTTCAGATCAAGTATCATAAATAGAGGAATTTATTGCACAGTCCTATGCATTAACTATTTGTATTTTTGGTGTAGATGAAGGTAGGGACTAGGCAACAAATTAACATCTTTCCACTTCATCTACCACAGAGATCAAAGCCTTCAAAGGATGAGTCACTTTCACATATGAGATCTGAAGAGAGCTTGAGTCACTTTCACAAAATATTTTCTACACAGAAATCGAATATTTTCTACTAATTTATCACTTTCAAAATCCAAGTGTGCTTTTCGCAAGATTTTTTAAAACATGTTCTGTAAGAGTGGAAATGTCCAAGCCCACTTAAGTCCATCAAGCACCAGACCCATCAAGGTGTTGGCCCAATAAGACTTTTATAAGTCCAATAACTAGGCCCATTTCATTTATGTATTTCTTTAGGAAATAGAAGTAGTGATGTCACGATGATGTAATCAAGGTGGTATTGCCCTAATGGGCCTCAAGCCCAATAATAAAATGTATATAAGGAAAGTCAAAAGTTAATAAAAAAAGGAGAATTATGGTGTTGTGCATTTTTTGGCATTTACACTTTGGCGCCGTCTATGGGAACCTTTGTTCAAGGAGTCCCCGATTTTTCAAATCTACCCTTCGAGATCTGTAAAATCGTCTCCTTTTTCCCATCTCATTAAGCTGAGTTCGTTTGTTAAACCTAAAGATCTTGCACCACCTTCTAAAAACCTTCACCCACTACTTCTCGGGCAAAGATGTCAGTCACTTATTCGCAAACAGACGTTCCAACCACTACGGACAGTCATGCGGGAGGTCCCCAGTCCATGGAGCAAATCCTTCAACGCTTGGTAGCTACTGAGGAACGCAACCTAGCCCTGGAAAAACAGAATGCGGAGCTCATGGCCAGGTTGGCTCCATCAGTAGCTACCCCTCCAGTAGTTGCACCCGATCCTCCGGTAGAGGCGCTCGACCATTCCCTGAACCAGCAAGATAGCGACAGACTGGAAGAGCACGCCGAGTCTTCCCAGTGCTCAGGAAAAGCTCCCGCAGCCGACGAGTCCATGACCCCCCAAAAACATCAGGCAATGATGGATAAGTTCCAGAAGAAAGTCCTTGGGGACTTGATGGCCCGATCTACCGATGACATGGCCATCCAAGCGTCGACCGAGCTGATGCAGTCACCTTTCGTCCCCGAAATAACCTAAGAGCCTTTCCCAAAGAAATTTGTTATGCTTCAGTTCACCCCATACGATGGCACTAAGGACCCTGAAGAGTAGATTTATCTTATCAAATCCACCAGAAGATGACCATGTACGCCGAAAACGAGTCCTTGCTCTGCAAGGTGTTTTCCACTAGTCTTGTTGATGCTGTTATATTATGGTTTAGGAAGCAGCCATCCCGATCCATCGCCAGCTAGCAACAGTTGACCAGGCTCTTCATTGCCTAGTATTATGGGAACAAGAGCCAGATAAAGACCATATCCTGCTTCTTCACCATGATCCAGGAAAAAGGTGAGTCACTGAAAAGCTTTTTATCCCGATTCAACATCGAATCTTCTTCTATTGATAACTGTGACCAGCACTTTGCTGTTGAGGCCTTCCAGATGTCCCTCATTCCAGGGACTAAGTTCCACCAATCCCTAGTAAAGCGCCCTCCATCGGGCATTGGGGAGTTAAACTCCATAGCTCAGGGGTACTTGAGGATTGAAGAAGAGGAAACCATTAGACAGAAGAGGGCGGCCTTGGTCAGTGTTGAAACCTAATCAAGGGATCGAGCAACCGATCGAAAGCGTTTGAATTCATTTGGATCATCGATTCCACCGGGATCATCAACCCGAAACCATTCAAGCGCTCCAGATTCGAAGAGAGGGTGACACCCCTGAAGGTCATCCTTGAGAAGCTCTACCAGGAGAACAAAACTAAGGGAATTTTCCAACAACCCCCAACCATCAGACAGCTACTTGACCAAAGGGACAAGTCAAAGCACTGTGCTTTCCACGGTGATTTCGAGCATATCACAAATGAGTGTCGTAATCTTAGGCAACGGGTGGAGGCATTGCTGCTTCACGGAGAACTCCGGGATTACGTCCAACGGGACAGACTGAGGACCGATCAACATGCCTCTAGCGCCCCTCGGAACCCCTCAGACGCACAGCCACTTAGGATCATTAATATGATTCATGGTGGCCCCTCCTCCAAGGAGTCAAAAGGATCATGCCGGAGTCACAAGAGAAGAGCCCACATGATGAGAAGAATCAATGAGATCCACCAGAGGGCAGGGGAAGCGCAAATCATTTTTTCGACATCGGACTTTCGGGATGTTCAGACCCCACATGATGACCCTCTAGTTGTGACCATAATGGTAGTCAACTGCCTTGTGAGGAGAGTCATGATAGATCCTGGGAGCAGCACTAACATTATCACCAAGTGGGCTTTTGAAAAGCTCGAGATCAACCCATCTGAAATTGTGGCATCCCGGTGCCCCATTGCAGGTTTTGATGGAAGGCAAGTCGAGCCGATCGGAGAATTCCAGTTACCGGTATCTGCTGCTCAAACGACCCTGACTGAGACATTCGTTGTGGTGGATGGAAAACCTTTGTATAATCTGCTCATGGGAAGGGGGTGGATTCACTTAATGCAAGGTGTGACCTCAACTCTTCACCAAGTCATGAGATGCATGAGTCTGGACAGTCTAGGTACCATTGACATCAAAGGTGACCAGGTGGCCGCCAAGGAGTGCTACGCGGTCGCCCTGAAGGAGATCCGGAAGGGGAAAGTCCCAATGACGCCCCACTCTGAGGAACAGAGCCCAGGCTCCAAATAGTAATTAAGGGAGGGGGATCCGGGTACCCCAATTGTGGTCGAACCGTTGCAGCCAGTCTATGTTGTGCCCGACAGCCCGAAAAAAGTTACTTTTGCAAGTACAAACCTCACCGACCCTGAATTTAAGGAACTAACACAATTGTTGCAGGACAACTTTGATGTCTTCGCATAGGAGCATACTGACATGCTGGGGATCGATCCTGATATTTCCCAGCACTCATTGCATGTTGACCCAAATGTCTGGCCCATCAGGCAAAAATAGAGGCGCATGGGGGCACATCGGAACCAAATTATAGCATATGAGGTATCCAGATTGCTCCAAGCTGGTTTTATCAGAGAAGTCAGGTATCCCGAATGGCTTTCCAACGTAGTGGTCGTGCAGAAGAAGAATGGCAAATGGAGGGTTTGTGTTGGACAAGGCATGCCCGAAGGACAGCTTTCCACTGCCAAAGATCGACCAGATAGTTGATGCTACCGCTGGCTACAATCGTCTAACTTTTCTGGATGCTTATTCAGGTTACAACCAGATAAAAATGAACCCGATGGATGAGGAAAAGACCTCCTTCATTACTGAGACAGGTATTTATTGCTTTAAAGTTATGCCCTTTGGACTGAAAAATACAGGTGCCACTTTTCAAAGGTTGGTCAACAGGATCTTTAAGGGGATGATAGGTACAGTAATTGAGGCCTATATCAATGACATTGTGGTCAAGAACAGGAAAAAATGGGACCATCTTACCCACATGCGCCAAGTGTTTGACATTCTCAGGTCACATGGCATGAAGCTTAACCCAGAGAAATGCTCTTTTGGTGTATCATCCGGGCAGTTCTTGGGACACATCGTGGACCGAACCGGGATCCAGGCCAGCCCTCATCAGAAAGGATGGAAACCTTCAAATGCCAGTCTTCTACACCAGCAAATCCTTGGCTGAGGCAGAGACCAGATACAGCAGACAAGAAAAATTGATTATGTCGCTGGTGAATGCCAAGAGACGACTAAGGCATTACTTTGAAGCTCACCCAATCATTGTCCCGATAGCCACACCCCTACGGGTTATTATGTCAAAGCCTGACCTCTCAGGCAGAATCTCCAAATGGGCCATCGAATTGGGCATGTAGGACTTGACGTACATACCCCGGGTTTCCATCAAAGGACAGGCAGTGGTAGAATTTTTACTTGAAAGTGAAACCGAAGAGCCAGACCAGATAATTGAACCTGACACCTTGAAGCTTTTTGTGGACGGATCGGCCAGCTGTGTCAGATCAGGAATCGGTTTGGAAATCTTGACACCCGATGGGACACGCCTACATATGTCAGTGCAACTATAGTTCCCGGCGACAAACAACAAGGCTGAGTATGAGGCCATCGTATCTGGCTTGAGGTTAGCCCGAAGCCTCCAGATCCAGGCCCTAGCAGTACACAGTGACTCTCAACTGGTTATTCGGCAAATCAAGGGAGAGTACGAAGCAAAGGATCCGAAAATGGAGTCTTACCGAGCACTCGTGTTAAAATAAATAGAAAGTTTTCAAAAAATAACTTTCACATAGATCCCAAGGAGCGAGAATTCTGTAGTTGATCACCTAGCCGGTTAGGCGTCCTCAGCCGGAGAAGACCTGACCCGTGTTGCACTTGTGGACTTTATAATCAGGCCAAGTATTCAAGAGCCCGAATAAGTGATGCTTATCCCATGGGAGCCCAGCTAGATGGATCCCCTGATGGATTACCTACGAAGTAAAACTCTCCTAGAGAATAAAGCTGAAGCTCACAAGATAAGGAGGAATTCAACCCGATACTCAGTTATAAACGGACAACTCTATCAAAAATCCTTTTCAGGTCCTTACTTGAAATGTATTACGCCATTAGAATCAAGAACAGTGATGCAGGAGATTCATAGTGGAGCTTGTGGGAACCACTCCGGGGGTAGATCCCTTGCCCATAAGATACTCTCCCAAGGATACTTCTAGCCCTATCTGTCGCGGGATGCTGAAGAATACGTCTGAAGGTGCAAGCCATGTTAAATGCACGGAGACGCTATCCATCGGCCACCTGAGTTCTTACATCCCACCATAGCACCACACCCATTCGCCCGATGGGGAATGGATATAGTGGGACCTCTCCCGAAAGTGATCCGGTCAAATGCTTATGTCCTCCTAGCCACTGATTTCTTCACTAAATGGGTGGAGGCTGAAGCCTATCCCACCATCAAGAGTGGCCAGGTCATCAAATTCATATGGACCCACATAATATGCAGATTCGGGCTACCAAAGACAATCATGATGGATAATGGGACAAATCTAGACAACAAAGAGGTTAAAGCATTCTTTGCCGAGCATGGTATCAACCACAATACGTCTTCCGTCGGGTACCCGTAAGGGAACAGGCAGGCAGAAAGGACAAATCGAACCATATTCAACACGCTGACCAAAAAACTTGCGGAAACCAAAGGAGCTTGGCTAGAGAAACTACCTGAAGTTCTCTGGTCATACAGAACGACTCCCAGACAACCCACTGGGGAGACCCCCTTTGCCATGGCGTACGGCGCTGAGGTTGTGATCCCAACAGAGGTCAGGGTTCCAACCCTCCGAAGCCAGGCCTGGGTTGAAGGATCAAATAACAAGCACCTGGCTCAAAATCTTGATCTACTAGATGAAAGAAGGGAAGCCGTCGGGATCAGGTTAACCGCCTACCAACAGCGCATACGGAACTACTTCAATCAAAAAGTCAAAAGAATAGAATTCCAAGTCGAAGACATGGTCCTTAGGCAAAAAATCAGGCTCATAGGCAAGCTTAGGGAGCCTTGGGAGGGCCCGTACACCATTACGGAAGTCATCGATCGCGGGGCATACCGCGTTAGAAGAAATATTGATGGCGGAATGGAACCAAACTCCCAGAACGCCTCTCGCCTGAAGAGGTACTACCCTTAAAGGGCCAAATTTGGTTTTTACTTTGATCTTTTTGTAAAAAGGCTATAGCACATGATCAGTAGAAAATCATTTTTATGGCAAAATAGCTTGTAAATATCTATTGAAACAAAAAAAAAAAAAAAACAAAGTGTTGCATTGTCTATCGCATGGCCTGAAGTGCCCGAAAGACACAACACAGATCCTGAAGAGATCACAAATTTGCAAAAAATAAACAAAGTGTTGCATTGTCTATCGCATGGCCTGAAGTGCCCGAAAGACACTACACTGATCCTGAAGAGATCACAATTTTGCAAAAAATAAACAAAGTGTTGCAGTGTCTATCGCATGGCCTGAAGTACCCGAAAGACACAACACAGATCCTGAAGATATCACAAATTTGCAAAAAATAAACAAAGTGTTGCATTGTCTATCGCATGGCCTGAAGTGCCCGAAAGACACAACACAGATCCTGAAGAGATCACAAAATTTCAAAAAATAAACAAAGTGTTGCATTGTTTATCGCATGGCCTGAAGTGCCCGAAAGACACGACACTGATCCTAAAGATATCACAAATTTGCAAAAAATAAACAAAGTATTGCAATGTCTATCGCATGGCCTGAAGTGCCCGAAAGACACAACACGGATCCTGAAGAGATCACAAATTTGTAAAAAATAAACAAAGTGTTGCAATGTCTATCGCATGGCCTGAAGTGCCCGAAAGACGCAACACAGATCCTGAAGAGATCACAAATTTGCAAAAATTAAACCAAGTGGGCCTCTCCACGTAAAAACACAAATCCATGTAGAATAATATAAACATTAAAAAGTCAACTGGACAAAAACAATGAACATTCATTCAAAAATGGGTCCCGATGGCCAAGGCTTACAAAATGTTTTATAAATAAAAAATCCTAAGGGCCAACACTAGTACCCGCCACATCGGAGTTCGTAAGAACAATGGCCCTATCAGGAGCTGGAGGATCAGAATCGGTCGTAGCACTCATCCCCGAGAAAGCTTTAGTCAGGAACTCATAGAAATGAACATCATCAGGACCTCCAACCGGATCGTCGTACGGTGGAGCGATGCCCAAGCTCTCATCCAATTTTGCCACTGAGGCAAAATCCCTCTCCTCAACGGGTTTCTGCATGTCATTGAAGCACGACCTCCATCCGAACCCGATTCAGTACTGGGAGGTGTCACAGAAGCGTTTGTACATCTCATTGCCACCCTGGTGACACATCTCCACCATCGACCTCTCCACCGCAAGGAGGTTCTCGGTCTCGGCCTTCTCCTCCTGAAGTTTCGCCTTAAAAGCCTTCAGGCCCTCATTCTCAGCCCTCAGGCTTGTATTCTCTGCTTT
Source organism: Cornus suecica (assembly GCA_963922005.1). Classification (NCBI taxonomy): domain Eukaryota; kingdom Viridiplantae; phylum Streptophyta; class Magnoliopsida; order Cornales; family Cornaceae; genus Cornus; species Cornus suecica. Next base: position 63,675,523 of record OY998241.1, on the reverse strand, counting down.
CAGGGCCTCCGTTTCAGATAATAGGGCACGTCGTACCGCCTCCATCTCCTGGATCTGATCACGGGCAGCCCGAAGCTGTTGCTCTGCGGTGATTGCCCTTGTTGTCTGAACTTCCAATTTTTCATTGGATATTAACAATAAGGAGGCAGCCTTTTGCCCAGGATCTTCCTTTGCCTTCAAAAGCTCGTTAGATTTGCGAAACATCCTAGCGTCCTCCTCCATCTTCGCATTATAGGCTTGGGTCAGATAAAGCATCTACCAAAAGAACAAGTGTTAGCTTAATCAAATAACAAAGGAGAAAAATACCAAGTATGACTGATGAGACAATATATTGAAAAAGTACCTTCATGGTAATCTTAGGACCGGTTAAGGTCAGTTCTGCCCGGTCGATCTGTCTCAGTTTCTTCTTGTCAGCAGGAGTCCAAATCTGGGCACCCATTGCCCGAAGGGCTTCGTCATTGTCGACGGTTTCGCTCCCCCTGACCAAAAAGCCACCGCCAGGAAGTGTTATCTTTGGAGCCCATGGGACAGGTCGCTCCTCTTCAGTTGAAGCCCTACTGCCCTCTACTACGATTGGAGACAACGTTGTGGTCAGACGGGGCCTGACCAATCGATCGGGTACAACCTCCTCTGATCGGGGATGTCGTGTCCCCGACAAATTAGCTTTTCCCTTAATCAGTCGGGATTCAGGAATGGGATTGTCTCTTGAAGGGGGAACAACCTCCTTTAATCCTGAAGGGGGGGTCGGAATGATTTGAATATTTCCCATCGGGGGAGGTGGAGTCACCGGAATGTTTTCCACCGGTGGTGGAGGAGCATCCTTGGACGGGGGAGTTGGAGCACTTTGCGACCCCTAACTGTTTTGAACCTCACCCGGTACTGAAGGTATCGCTTAAGGGTCGGTTGCCCGCTTGGCCTTCTTCTTGAGCACAGCTTGCGGGATTCTCAGCATTTCTGTTGAGAAGGCCTGCAAATTGGAACCCGTCAAGAAATTATTACACATCCTTAGGGGTTGTCCCCAAATTTTAGATTAAAGGAGTTCAAACCGGGATCTGATGTAAGTTGAAGTTTTAAAGTTGTCAGGTGCTCCCAGAAACCCAAGCACATGAAGGCGCAACTTATCATTACACTAATCACAATAGCATGACCCCCTATGAAATGGTTTAAAGGAAGGGAATAGGGGTCGGTCGAATTCACTGGGGACTTTAAATCCCGATGATCCAGGAAGCCTCCAATTCCCGCTTACCAGGATCATTCTTTTTTTCCACCCTTTGTTGGACTTTTCAGTGTTATAACAAATCTTTCTCCCGCTCAAAGGAAAAATACCGGCCCCTACAGTCCTTCTAGTCCTGTATCTTGTAACATAACAGAAGTTCGGCCAAGCCAAAATCTAGACCGAGCTCCCGATTAATTATCAGGAGCATAGCCAAGATCCTGAAGAAGTTAGGCCCCACTTGAAACGGAGCCAGACCCAAGGCGGCTAGGGTATAAAGGAAGAAAGGTTGAATCGGGAATCTAAGAACCTGAAGGTGGAAGGCCGACAACAGAATCTGATGATCCATGACCCCCTCACCTTTCCTGAAATCGTATTTTTTAGGATAATTTTTAATGATTACCCCATCGGGTATCCTACACTTAACCCTCAGCCTTTTCAATACCGTTTCTACCCTATGTGTAGGAGGGAGGGGATCGGCATAAAATTGATCTCCTGATCTCCCCACAGCCGGGCCCCCACCCGCTGCAACATTTTGGGTAATCTCAGGAGGACTGGATTCAACCGTCCTAACTATCTCTACCGATGGGGAGCTGAGAGAAGCATCTGGGCACACAGAATAAGGGAGACGGTCGCTACCCGACTGGGTATCATCACTATCATACATACCAACAGAAAGGTAGAAAAATTGAAGGAAGATAACTTACTCTAGGATGAATCCCGATGAGAGTTCGTGAGTATTCTTGGGAGAATGAGCGTATTCTGGCAATGATAAGAAAAGAGCTCAAGTGCAGATAGTTTTTTGAAAGCTATAGGTTTTGAAATGGAATTAACATTCAACATATGCATTGGGTATTTATAGACGACTCTGAAACGCCTGAAAAACTGTGCGCTCGGGAAGCGAAGCATCACCTCGCTTCACGTGCACCTCCTTGGCCCCCTTCTCGCCAATCGAGGCCACCTGAACCGTAAGTTTCAAGTATTTGAATGATGATACAGCCGTCGCATTAATTAGATCTGCCAAGTCATCCCGATAGAGGTAATGTACCTTGCTCTCCACTCTATCTTCTCTCTAATGGGGTTGACCGCCCGACGGCCCATCACAAAGAAGCGAGCCTGTGTAAGAATGGAAATGTCCAAGCCCACTTAAGTCCATCAAGCACCAGACCCATCAAGGTGTTGGCCCAATAATACTTTTATAAGTCCAATAACAAGGCCCATTTCATTTCTATATTTCTTTAGGAAATAGAAGTAGTGATGTCATGGTGATGTAATCAAGGTGGTATTGCCCTAATGGGCCTCAAGCCCAATAAGAAAATGTATATAAGGAAAATCAAAAGTTAATAAAAAAGGAGAATTGTGGTGTTGTGCATTTTTTGGCATTAACACTTTTGCGCAGTCTGTGAGAACCTTTGTTCAAGGAGTCCCCGATTTTTCAAATCTACCCTTCAGGATCTGTAACATTGCCTCCTTCTTCCCATCTCATTAAGCTGAGTTCATTTGTTAAACCTAAAGATCTTCCACCACCTTCTAAAAACCTTCACCCACTACTTCTCGGGCAAAAATGTCAGTCACTCATTCGCAAACAGACATTCCAACCACTACGGACAGTCGTGCGGGAGGTCCCCAGTCCATGGAGCAAATCCTTCAATGCTTGATAGCTACTGAGGAACGCAGCCTAGCCCTGGAAAAACATAATGCGGATCTCATGGCGAGGTTGGTTCCATCAGTAGTTGCGGTAGTTACACCAGACCCTCCGGTAGAGGCGCTCGACCATTCCCTGAACCAGCAAGATAGCGACAGACCGGAAGAGCACGTTGAGTCTTCCCAGCGCTCAGGAAAGGCTCCCGCAGTCGACGAGTCCATGACCCCCCAAAAACATCAGGCAATGATGGATGAATTCCAGAATAAAGTCCTTGGGGACTTGATGACCCGATCTACCGATGACATGGCCATCCAAGCGTCGACCGAGCTGATACAGTCACCTTTCGTCCCCGAAATAACCCAAGAGCCTTTCCCAAAGAAATTTGTTATGCCTCAGTTCACCCCATGCGATGGCACTAAGGACCCTGAATAGTACATTTATCAAATCCACCAGAAGATGACCATGTACGCCGAAAACAAGTCATTGCTCTGGAAGGTGTTTTCCACTAGTCTTGTTGATGTTGCTCTATTATGGTTCAGGAAGCAGCCATACCGATCCATCACCAGCTAGCAACAGTTGACCAGGCTCTTCATTGCCCAGTATTATGGGAACAAGAGACAGAAAAAGACCATATACTGCCTCTTCACCATGTTCCAAGAGAAAGGAGAGTCAATGAAAATCTTTCTATCCCGATTCAAGATCGAATCTTCTTCTGTTGATAACTGTGACCAGCACTCTGTTGTTGAGGCCTTCCAGATGGCCCTTATTCCAGGGACTAAGTTCCACCAATCCCTAGTAAAGCGCCCTCCATCGGGCATTGGGGAGTTAAACTCTAGAGTTCAGGGGTACTTGAGGATTGAAGAAGAGGATACCGTCAGACAGAAGAGGGCGACCTTGGTTAGTGTTGAAACCCAATCAAGGGATCGAGCAACCGATTGAAAGTGTTCGACTTCATCTGGATCATCAATTCCACCGGGATCATCAGCCCCAAAACCATTCAAGCGCTCCAGATTCGAAGAGAGGGTGACACCCCTGAAGGTCAACCTTGAGAAGCTCTACCAGGAGAACAAAACTAAGGGAATTTTCCAACAATCCCCAACCATCAGACAACTACTTGACCAAAGGGACAAGTCAAAGCACTGTGCTTTCCACGGTGATTTTGGGCACATCACAAATGAGTGTCGTAATCTCAGGCAATAGGTGGAGGCATTGTTGCTTCACGGAGAACTCCGGGATTACGTCTAACGGGACAGACCGAGGACCGATCAACGTGCCCCTAGCGCCCCTCGGAACCCCTTAGACGCACAGCCACTCAGGATCATTAACATGATTCATGGTGGCCCCTCCTCCAAGGAGACGAAAGGATCACGCCGGAGTCACAGGAGGAGAGCCCACAAGATGAGAAGAATCAATGAAATCAATGAGATACACCACAGGGCAAGGGAAGCGCAAATCATTTTATCGACATCGGACTTTCGGGATGTTCAGACCCCACATGATGACCCTCTGGTTGTGACCATAATGGTATCCAACTACCTTGTGAGAAGAGTCATGATAGATCCTGGGAGCAGCGCTAACATTATCACCAAGTGGGCTTTTGAAAAGCTCGAGATCAACCCATCCGAAATTGTGGCATCCCGGTGCCCCATTGCAGTTTTGATGGAAGGCAAGTCAAGCCGATTGGGGAAGTCCAGTTACCGGTATCTACTGCTCAAAAGACCCTGACTAAGACATTCGTTGTGGTGGATGGCAAACCTTTGTGTTAGTCACTAATTAACCCTAGAGGGGGGTGAATAGGGTGTTCAAAAATAAGTCTAACTCTTTTCGAAAATGGAACACACTATAATCAAAAATCAATTTCTCAATAAGCAAGTGGATGATTCAATTTAAACTTTTATAATAATTAATTTCAAGACAAATTAGCATACAAGATATTCAAGCAATTATAGCATGCAAAATACTCAAGTAAAGATAAAGAGATAGAGAGATTGACACCGTGATTTTTTCGAGGTTCGGTAACTCCTACTCCTCGGCTCAAGAACCCCTTCTTGATACTTTTCCCGATCATTTCACTATGGCCCTTCCTTCACAGGTGGAATGGCAAACCTTTACAACACAAGCCTCTCGAGCTTGTCTCTCAATCAAGAGAACAACCCTCTCTTGAACAATCGGTGGACTTCACTTGTCCGAGATTACAAATTCGTATGTAATCAATAAAATCACTCAAGAACAAAAACACTCAAAACCCAAAGGTTTTTATGGAAGATAAATCAATATAAGCTCAAGTATTTTTGGTGATTTTACAATAGCTCTAGAAATGTATTCTCAAAGGATATAATCAATGAATGATATTTGGAGAATAAGAAGAGATTCTAGAGGTTTTGATTTTCAAAGAAACTTGGAGAAAATCAGATTTTCAAAGCTTGGTTTCAATGGCTTTTGAAGAGAAAATTTCTGCAGAATTTTTGATAGCTTTCTTTCTCTTTTGTATTTCAATCTCTTCATCTTCAATATACATATCTCATTCTATATATAGCATTGCATTAGGGTTTTGAAGAGTGATTATAGTATTTGAAAGACAAGAGCCGTTTGAACACCATTAAACACGATCCACAAAACATGGGAATTGTTTTCTGAAAATCTGCAGATTTTAAGCAACTTCTAGTCGACTACTTCTCTATTGTAGTCGACTACAATGGACCATCTAGTCGACTAGATTGAGTTCTAGTCGACTACTTTGGACCATCTAGTCGACTAGAATGAGTTCTAGTCGACTACAATGAGTAGTCTAGTCGACTCAAGCTTGTTTCAGTCGACTCTTTTGATGTGGATGAAAAACCAATAGCTACTGGTTGAAATAGTCGACTACTAGAAAATACACAGGGTGATTCTAGTCGACTATAACAAGAAAAACATTTAATAAAAATATTTTTCTTTCCGTTTAAGTTTGGTAAAGCGTTTTTCATTTCATTTGAGTTCGGTTCATTTTATACTTGAGCTTATACGAGAAAATCGACACATAAAATTACCTTGTTACAATTATCGCTCCCCGACCTATCTACCCCGAGTCTTGAGTCTTCAACTTTCGCTTTTGCCGTTGAATTAATTGATTTTCCTTTTTCGCTTCAATTTCTTTCACAGCTTTTCGCTTTAAATCAAGCTTTCTTTCCGAGCTTGTTTTTCGAGTAGTTTCCTTTTCGAGTTTGATTTCTGAGTCGTTCACCTGTCTTTTGCTGAAAATATAAACTCGATAATTCATTAGTATCAAACACTCTTCAATGGTTTGTTATCATCAATTTTGGAATTGTTTGCCGAAAGTAAATTTCAAAGCCAACAATCTCCCCCTTGATGATGACAAAACATTTTGTGTTTGCTTGGCATTTGGCGAAACATCAAGTGATGGTCCCCCTCAACATGTGCATAATATTTTGATCAAATGCTCCCCCTTAGTAAATGAAATTTGCAGTTTAATAGGCACTTTGATACAATATATAAAAATAGGCGCACATTTAAGATAGCAAAAATAAACAGCCTATCATAGATGTTTCAGTTTAATACAAGCTGCTTATACTAATGAAAAACATGGAAAGGAAAACAAACAAGTTCGCAAATAACCATAACAAGCCACACAAAAACAAAAATTGCTAATGTCGGATAGTGAAATGCATGACAGTACAATAGCATAATTTCTCCCCCTTTTTGTCAGCGTCGAGGGGTGCGTGAGCGAGGGTTCCTGTGTGCAAGAGTGAGGTCATCAAGTGACCCGGCCAGATTTGTAATACGGGTAGACATTTCCTCATCATGAAGAACAAGGCGCTCATTGATCAATCGAATGGCTTCCGTATTTTGGTTCACGGTCGTATCAAGGCACTGAAGCATTTGTTCCTGCTGCCTAAGGAGCTCCGTATTGCTTTGAACAACCCCAAGATGTTGGTTGAGAAGAGCAGCTTGAGAAGCCGAAGCACCGTCCAACGGAGGGACCGAGGAAGAGGCTTCCTGGCGCGATGCAGAACCGCTAGGAGCAGTACGCGAACGAGGAGCAGGTGCAATTTCAGAAATGAAATTTCCTTCCGCATTAGAAGAAATATGCATATGTTTGACATGAGTGACGTCAAGAAAAATAGGGTGATGCTCGGACACTTCATTCGGAAAATTAAAACCTTTCCGCTGCAGTAGATATGTAATATGTGCAGGAAAGAAAAGCGGGCCAGATGGCTTGCGCTGACATGTGAGGATGACGGAACGAAAAATATAAGCTAAATCAACGCGGGTTCCTGTCAAAACGCAATAAACCAAAAAAGCCTCCATACGAGAAACACTGCTACGACTACCAGTTTTAGGCATAATAGAGTAAGTAATAACATTATGAATTAATCTAGCCTCGGGTAGTAGCATAGAAGAGGTAATACCGGCGTTTTGCGAAATTTCCTTGTCGACACATATTGCCCGAACAGCCTCAATACAATCGAACCCATCAGCCTTATACCAGTCCTTGGAGAAGTGGCGGATACCGTCATTCGGAAGCAAGAAAATGCGCTTGATTTCACTGTCATCAACGGTCTCGTCTTCACCACATAAATTAAAATGAAGATGAGAGAGTAATTTATCCTTGTGATTTTTAAGAGAAGCGTAGAAAGCTTTGACAATTCGCGGAAATACTGGAATGTCAAGAGAAACGAAAAAATCCCAACCAATTGCTCGGAATAACTCGAAAGTTTGAGCCCGAATTTCAGTGCATAAATCTTGTGTGACAATACGACAAGGTGTAGGAGCACGGTGATCAAAAACAGTGATGAATTTATTTCTATTATCATCATCAAGAAGAAGTACCTCAAGAAGAAGAGATTCATTCGACTCCTCTTCGTCAACGGCCGTAGGAATCCGTGGATTGGTGGAGCTTTGGCCTCCATCAATGCGTGAACGTTTCCGAAATAGACCTCGAGTCTTCGGTGGCATTGTAGAAGATGATGCACAAATATATAGGGATATATAGATATATGATGGTGTATATATATAGATGTGTGAGAGAGTGAGAATGATGAAATTTGGATGAGGGAAATGGGTGGAAGATGATGGAAATGTGAAATTAATGAGGGATATGTGAAGATTTGAAGGTATAAGTGGTAGTAGGAGAGGGATTGAGAGGAGAGGGTTTGAAGGTGGGTGAGGGTTTGAAGGAGGCGGATGGAGAAGATGAGATGAGGTTTAGGTTTTATAGTGGGTTGAGTCGACTAGGTCTAGGTGAGTCGGTTAGATTTAGGTTTGAGTCGACTAGGCTAGGTTTGAGTCGACTAGGAAGGCAAAGTAGTCGACTACAACAATGTTTGAGTCGACTAGAATGGAAGATGAGTCGACTAGAATGGCAATGAGTCGACTAGAAGGTGAAGACCATGAAATGGTGTAGCTACTGACCAAAGTAGTCGACTAGATTGGTTTGAACTACACAGGATGAGTCGACTAGAAGAGAAAAAAAATGATAAAAATAGATAAAAATCAGGAAATAAATACATAAAAATAGCAGAAATATTAAAAATAAAGATTATGACATAAATTAAGATAAAACATCAAAATCCATGGCCATTCCGATTTCACGACGAATTTTAGAAAATGATTCGTCCGCAAGTGGTTTTGTAAAAATATCCGCCAATTGATTTTTAGTGTCGATAAAGATCAATTCAACGTCACCCTTAGCAACATGATCACGTAAAAAATGATGCATAATCTCTATATGCTTGGTGCGTGAGTGATGAATAGGATTCTTTGAAATACAAATCGCACTCGTATTATCGCATTTAATAGGCACGTGAGAGAAAGTAAGACCGAAATCAAGTAGTTGTTGCTTAATATAAAGAGTTTGAGCGCAACTACTACCGGCTGCCACATATTCAGCTTCGGCTGTAGATAATGCAACGGAATTTTGCTTTTTACTTGACCAAGATACTAGTGAGTGTCCTAGAAAATGACAAGTACCGCTTGTGCTTTTACGATCAATTCTACATCCCGCAAAATCGGCATCCGAATAACTAATAAGATCAATTGAAGTTCCACTTGGATACCAAAGCCCTAAGTATATTGTACCACTTAGGTAGCGAAAAATGCGTTTGACCGCAAGCAAGTGAGATTCCTTAGGACATGATTGAAACCGGGCACATAAGCATACACTAAACATTATATCCGGTCTACTAGCGGTTAAATAAAGCAAACTACCGATCATGCCTCTATAATTAGTAATATCAACACATTTACCATTTTCATCTTTATCAATCTTAATAGAGGAACTCATAGGAGTTATGGCATGTTTGGTAGCCTCCATACCAAATCGCTTTAGCAAATCTTTAGTGTACTTGGATTGGCTAATGAATAAGCCATCCGAGCTTTGCATGATTTGTAACCCTAAGAAGAAAGTCAACTCACCCATCATGCTCATTTCAAATTCGTTTTGCATACTTGTGGCAAATTCCCTACATAAAGAATTATTTGTTGAGCCGAAAATAATGTCGTCAACATAAATTTGGACAATCAACAAATTATTCTTAATGGTTTTTGTAAAAAGTGTGTTATCAATCTTCCCTCTTGTAAAACCATTTTGAGTTAAAAACCCGCTAAGTCTCTCATACCAAGCTCGAGGAGCTTGCTTTAAACCATATAGAGCTTTAGCCAATTTGAAAACATGATTTGGAAAAAGATTATTTTCAAAACCGGGTGGTTGCTTCACAAAAACTTCTTCTTCTATGACACCATTTAAGAAAGCACTTTTGACATCCATTTGATAAAGAGTGAAATTTCTATATGATGCAAATGCAAGAAGCATTCTAATTGCTTTTAATCTAGCTACCGGTGCAAAGGTCTCATCATAGTCGATGCCTTCCTCTTGATTATATCCTTAAGCTACCAATCTTGCTTTATTTTGAATAATTACTCCATTCTCATCCTTTTTGTTTCGAAAAACCCATTTTGTGTCAATTATAGTTTGATTTTTGGGTCTAGGAACTAAACGCCAAACTTGATTGCGTTCAAATTGATTTAGTTCCTCTTACATTGCTACGATCCAAGAATCATCACATTGAGCTTCGTGGAAGTTCTTGAGTTCGAATTATGATACAAAGGCCATGTGGTTGCAAAAATCTTTAAGTTGAGATCTAGTACTAACCCCTTTTGAAGGATTACCTATGACTTGATCAAGAGGATGATTGTGAACAATCCTCCATGCTTTAGGCATTGAGTTGGTCAAGTCATCATTGGATTGATGCTCAACTTTCCTCATTTCCTTTTGGCTACATGATGAGTTGGAGATATTGAGAGTATTTAGATTATCCTCAATCCCAACCACCTCATCTTCTTCTAGGTCAATTCTAGGTGATGGTGGTGAGGGTGATTCATCAAAGACAACATGAATAGACTCAACCATGGTTAGAGTCCTTTTGTTATAAACCCGAAATGATTTACTTCTTGTAGAATATCCTAGGAAAATTGCTTCATCCGATTTGGAGTCGAATTTTCCAAGGTTATCTTTATCATTTAACACAAAACATTTACACCCGAAAACTTTGAAATACCCAATATTGGGCTTTCGACCATTCCACAACTCATAGGGCGTTTTCCCCAACTTCATCCGAATAATAACACGATTAATTATATGGCAAGCGGTGTTTACCGCTTCCGCCCAAAGGCTTCGGGGAAGGTTGTGCTCATTTAACATGGTTCGAGCCATCTCTTGTAGAGATCGATTCTTTCTTTCAACTACACCGTTTTGTTGAGGGGTTCTAGGGGCCGAGAGATCATGAGAAACACCGAGGTCATCACATAATTTCTCTAAGTCTTGATTTTCAAACTCCCTACCTCTATCACTTCTAATTTTCTTGATTTTCAAATCTTTTTCATTTTGAATGACTCTATAAAATCTTTCAAGAATGGAGTGAGTTTCATTTTTATGAGCAAGAAAGTGAACCCAAGTATATCTAGAGTAGTCATCAACTATAACAAGTACATAGAGTTTCCCGGCTAAGCTAGCCGTTCTCTCCGGACCAAAGAGATCCATGTGAAGTAATTCTAGAGGTCTAGAAGTGGTAATATCTTTCTTTCTCTTGAAAGAGGATTAACTTGCTTGCCTACTTGACATGCGCTACATATTTTATCTTTCGAAAATTTAGTCTTTGGGAGGCCTTTGACTAAATCATTTTTGGATAAATGATGAATGAGGTCCATACTAGCATGTCCTAGACGCCTATGCCATAACCAACTATTTTCGCTAGATGTGACAAAACATTTAACATCTTGGTCTTGCAATTCACATAGCAACAAAGTATACAAGTTTCCATTTCTTTTGGCATTGAACATTTGTTTCCCATCTTTCTTGATTATGCATGCATTTGTCCTAAATATAACATCATAGCCCTTGTCACATAGTTGACTAATACTAAAAAAATTATGCTTCAACCCATCAACTAAAAGCACATCATCTATAGAGAGAGAAGAGGAAATACCGATTGAGCCAATTCCTATAATTTTGCCTTTAGAGTTGTCTCCAAAAGTTACGTTTCCTCCTTCATATGTTTTTAGTGAAATAAACTTTGATTTATCTCCCGTCATATGCCTTGAGCATCTGCTATAGAGAAACCATTTTTCTTTTGATGCGGACTTCAAGCATACCTACAAAACAAGTTCAAGTAACTTTTATTGGTACCCAATCTGTTTTGGGTCCATTTTGGTTAGATAGATACGCAATAGTTCCTTTTGGAACCCAAATTTGTTTTGTTACAACATTTTCTTTTCTATGAGAGCATGCAATAGATCCTTTCGGAACCCAAACCATTTTTGACACAATTTTCTTCTTTCTATGAAAGCATACATTTGCTTTGTGTCCTTTTCTATTGCAATAGTAGCAAGTAACATGTTTATAATCATTTGAAGAAGCATGAGATGATTTTCTAGTAAATGTAGAGCTAAGTGATTTTCTCTTTTTCAAAATGAGAGCATTTTTGTCAAAAGCATCATACCCTAGACCGCATTTATCAAATGATCATTTTTGTCTTCCTAACATGATACTAAGGTTCTCTTTTCCTTTTGTAAATTTTGCTAAAACATTTATTTGATCATCAATAGTATTTTTCAAACGAATATTTTCCTTTTCTAGCTCAATGCTTTTGTCATTGCAAGAAACTTCTAAGCTTGAACTAGTGAGACTACATGAAGATTTAGCTTTCTTAAGAAGGATATATTTTCTAGCTAATTTTTCGAATTCATCATGTAATTCTTCAAACACATCTTGCAATTCATTGTAATCAAGAAGAAGTTCATCATATGATAGTTTATCTAAATCATTTAAATTTAAATGTACCTCTTCTTCATTTGCCATGAGACAAATGTTTGCCGTTTCCTCACTACTTTTCTCCTCATCCGAGTCGCATGAGTCATAGTCCTCCCATGTGACATTCATTGCCATCTTGCTAGATCTTTTCTCGTTTTCCTTTTTGAGCTTGAAGCAATCATTTTTGTAGTGTCCTGGCTTTCCGCAATTAAAACACGTTGGGGGTTCTCTTTTGCTAGGCTCGCCTCTTGGTTCAATTCTTTTCACGAATCTTCCACCATTTGCTTTCTTTCTTTGAAGATGTCTCTTGAATTTTTGGGTGAACAAGGCAATGTCCTCATCCTCTTCTTCTTCACTCGGCTCATTATTTTCATTTTTGGTGAAGACTTGCAAAGCTATCCCCTTTTTCGGCTTGATGTCGTCTTCACGAGCTTTTAATGTTATTTCCCAAGTGAGTAGAGAGCCGAAGATTTCATCGAGACTCATGGTGTTGAGGTCATGAGCTTCTCTGATAGCCGTTACTTTTGCATCCCACTTTGCCGGGAGACTTCTAAGCACTTTTCGTGACGCATCGGATCTAGGAACAATTCTACCAAGATGTTTTAGTCCATTCAAAATATTTGTAAAGCGAGACATCATAGAATTCACATTTTCATCATCTTTCATAGCAAATAATTCATATTCATGCATGAGTATGTCAATTTTAGATTCTCGTACTTGAGATGTACCTTCATAGGTTACTTCAAGTTTATCCCACATTTCTTTTGCCATTGAACAAGTAGATACACGATTAAATTCATTTGGACTTAAAGCGCAATTTAAATTTACTTGGCTTTAGCATTGTATGACATGAGTTTACGGTCATCATTATCCCATTCATTGGGTAATTTGGGGATGGTTTTTCCATCAACAATCTTGGTCAATACAAATGGTCCTTCAAGAACTACTTGCCAAATTTGGTAATCGATAGCTTGAAGAAAATCTATCATTCTAGTTTTCCAATAGCTATAATTTGATCCATCAAACCATGGGGGCCTATTATTCGATTGTCCTTCAACATGAGTGACTAAATTTGATGACATGATCGTTCTCTAAGACGGTTAAGTCTAAAATAAAATAGAGATTAGGCTCTGATACCAATTGTTAGTCACTAATTAACCCTAGAGGGGGGTGAATAGGGTGTTCAAAAATAAGTCTAACTCTTTTCGAAAATGGAACACACTATAATCAAAAATCAATTTCTCAATAAGCAAGTGGATGATTCAATTTAAACTTTTATAATAATTAATTTCAAGACAAATTAGCATACAAGATATTCAAGCAATTATAGCATGCAAAATACTCAAGTAAAGATAAAGAGATAGAGAGATTGACACCGTGATTTTTTCGAGGTTCGGTAACTCCTACTCCTCGGCTCAAGAACCCCTTCTTGATACTTTTCCCGATCCTTTCACTATGGCCCTTCCTTCACAGGTGGAATGGCAAACCTTTACAACACAAGCCTCTCGAGCTTGTCTCTCAATCAAGAGAACAACCCTCTCTTGAACAATCGGTGGACTTCACTTGTCCGAGATTACAAATTCGTATGTAATCAATAAAATCACTCAAGAACAAAAACACTCAAAACCCAAAGGTTTTTATGGAAGATAAATCAATATAAGCTCAAGTGTTTTTGGTGATTTTACAATAGCTCTAGAAATGTATTCTCAAAGGATATAATCAATGAATGATATTTGGAGAATAAGAAGAGATTCTAGAGGTTTTGATTTTCAAAGAAACTTGGAGAAAATCAGATTTTCAAAGCTTGGTTTCAATGGCTTTTGAAGAGAAAATTTATGCAGAATTTTTGATAGCTTTCTTTCTCTTTTGTATTTCAATCTCTTCATCTTCAATATACACATCTCATTCTATATATAGCATTGCATTAGGGTTTTGAAGAGTGATTATAGTATTTGAAAGACAAGAGCCGTTTGAACACCATTAAACACGATCCACAAAACATGGGAATTGTTTTCTGAAAATCTGCAGATTTTAAGCAACTTCTAGTCGACTACTTCTCTATTGTAGTCGACTACAATGGACCATCTAGTCGACTAGATTGAGTTCTAGTCGACTACTTTGGACCATCTAGTCGACTAGAAAGAGTTCTAGTCGACTACAATGAGTAGTCTAGTCGACTCAAGCTTGTTTCAGTCGACTCTTTTGATGTGGATGAAAAACCAATAGCTACTGGTTGAAATAGTCGACTACTAGAAAATACACAGGGTGATTCTAGTCGACTATAACAAGAAAAACATTTAATAAAAATATTTTTCTTTTCGTTTAAGTTTGGTAAAGCGTTTTTCATTTCATTTGAGTTCGGTTCATTTTATACTTGAGCTTATACGAGAAAATCGACACATAAAATTACCTTGTTACAATTATCGCTCCCCGACCTATCTACCCCGAGTCTTGAGTCTTCAACTTTCGCTTTTGCCGTTGAATTAATTGATTTTCCTTTTTCGCTTCAATTTCTTTCACAGCTTTTCGCTTTAAATCAAGCTTTCTTTCCGAGCTTGTTTTTCGAGTAGTTTCCTTTTCGAGTTTGATTTCTGAGTCGTTCACCTGTCTTTTGCTAAAAATATAAACTCGATAATTCATTAGTATCAAACACTCTTCAATGGTTTGTTATCATCAATTTTGGAATTGTTTGCCGAAAGTAAATTTCAAAGCCAACACTTTGTATAATCTGCTCATGGGAAGGGGGTGGATTCACCGAATGCAAGGTGTGCCCTCAACCACGTTCCCAAGATTTTTTTCAAACACGTTCTCTTTAATTTTCTTGTCCATTATAAGTCTATGTGTCAATGAGTAGATATAGATCGATATACTACTCTCTATATAAATCTCATCTCCTGAGCATTGCTTTCAATTAAATCACAACGAAAGAGCAAAGTTTAGCCCATTTACTTATAGGTAAGTACATTTCTATTAATGATTTTTATGTCTCTATACTCAAGATGCCTAAGTTTCTTCTTATTTTTCAAAATGTTATGGTAGAAATGGACCATAAACTTTTGAAAAGGTGGCAAGAGACTAAACCTAAACTTAATTGCTACTAAGGGACCATTTATAAGATATTCTTCTAAGTGAACCAAAATACCCTACACATCTATCTAACCTAATTAAAACTCTTCAGGGAAAAAAACATTTAATGGTCCAGGCCGGAAATAATGGCAGAAGCCCATTTTTTGCCATAGCCCTCTCTTCCTCTGACAAATTCCTAGTGGACGGTGACAACTTGTGTACTGACTCTTCAACCAAAGGTGTGACCGGACTAAGCACAAAAGAGGGAAATTCAAGTATGCCCTATTTCTTTGGTCCAATCTGGATTGGTAGTATGCAATTCTTGGACAACGGTGGTAGATCGGACTTGGAGGCTTGTTTTGCAATGGTTTTCGACGATCCAGTGAGCATTTGAACCAAATGTTTGAATAAAGTAGTGTCTGTTTGGACAAAGGTTTTTGGGTATGGATTTACTTCACATATAGAGATTGTTTTGGGAACTTTGAAATTGGACTCCATTGTTGGAGCTGTTTCCATGGCTGTGAGGGGAGTTAAATGAAAAATTACTAAAAATCTAAATTATTATGAGATTCCTGCTTCCAATTGCAAAGATTATTTCTTCCATGGATGTTCCGTAAGCATAGATAGTTTTTGGTCCACTTATGAGAGAAAGTTATAAAAGAAGGGCAATTTAGTAAACTTTCATTAAATGGTCATTTAATAGCAATTAAGTTTAGGATTGGTCCCTTGCCACATTTTCAAAAGTTTATGGTCCTTTTCTATTAATTAAGTTTAGGTCTGGTCCCTAATTTATAATTTTCCCAGAAGGTAATTAGTCGGATTATTTTTAAATCAAGTCACATAAATAGAGGAATTTATTGCACGGTCCTATGCATTAACTAATTGGCCTTTTGGTGTAGATGGAGGTAGGGACTAGGGAGCAAATTAACCACTTTCCACTTCATCTACCACATAGATCAAAGCCTTCAAAGGATGGGTCACTTTCAAAGATGAGATCAGAAGACAGCATGAGTCACTTTCACAAAATATTTTCTACATAGAGATCGAATATTTTCTACTAATTTATCACTTTCACAATCCAAGTGTGCCTTTCGCAAGATTTTTTCAAACATGTTCTCTTTAATTTTCATGTCCATTATAAGTCTATGTGTCAGTGTGTAGATATAGATCGATATACAACTCTCTATATAAATTCCATCTCCTGAGCATTGCTTTCAATTAAATCACAACGAAAGAGCAAATTTTATCAAATTTACTTATAGGTAAATACATTTCTATTCATGATTTTCATGTTTCTATACTCAAGATGCCTAAATTTCTTCTTATTTTTCAAAAGTTTATGGTAGAAAGTGATCATAAACTTTTGAAAAGGTGGCAATGGATCAAACCTAAATTTAATTGCTATTAAGGGACCATTTATAAGATTCTCTTCTAAGTGGACCAAAATACCCTACACATCTATCTAACCTAATTAAAACTCTTCAGGGAAACAAAATTTAAAGCTCCTAGCCGGAAACAATGGTAGAAGCCCCTTTTTTGCCATAGCCCTTTCTTCCTCCGACGAATTCCTAGTGGACGGTGATGTCTTGTGTATTGACTCTTCAACCAAAGGCGTGACCGGATTGAGCACAAGAGAAGGAAAATCAAGTATGCCCTATTTCTTTTGTCCACTCCGTATTGGTAGTATGAAATTCTTGGACGGTGGTGGCAGATCGGACTTGGAGGCTTATTTTGCAGTGGTTTCCGACGATCCAGTGAGCATTTGAACAAAATGTTTGAATAAAGTGGTGTTTGTTTGGGCAAAGGTTGTTGGGTATGGATTTACTTCACATCTAGAGATTGTTTTGGGGGTAGTTTGGGTACTTTGGAATTGGACTTCATTGTTGTTGGAGCTGCTTCCATGGCTGTGAGGAGAGTTAAATGAAATATTACTAAAAATCCAAATTATTATGAGATTCCAATTGCAAAGATTACTGCTTCCATAAGCATACATAGTTTTTGGTCCACTTACGAGAGAAAGTTATAAAAGAAGGGTAATTTAGTAAACTTTCATTAAATTGTCCCTTAGTAACAATTAAATTTAGGATTTGTCCCTTTCCACCTTTTCAAAAGTGTATGTTGTCTTTCTATTAATTAAGTTTAGGTCTGGTCCCTAATTTATAATTTTTCCCTTAAAGATTGAGATGTGAAATCTCATATCATTTGATCGAATTCCATAAATTTTTGTGTTCTTTATGTGTACCGTATTTATTTTCTCTTGTGATACCAAATTTTTTTTTTTTGGACCATGTAAAAGAAATTGCGGTTCAGTTTTTATATTGGACCATGTATAATAAAGACAACTAACAATAAAGTATAGTCTTATAATTGGACCATCTATCGGCTACCAATAGGAATGACAATGGGGCGGTTACGAAATGGGTTCGCCTATATCCATTCCCGCCCCATTTAAATTTTTTAAAATACCATATCCTTTACGGATTTTTCACGAATTGCCTTTTCGTAAACCATACCCGCCCTATTAACAGTTTACTATACTTGTTATTGGAGCTGCTTCCATGGCTATGAGGAGAGTTAAATGAAATATTACTAAAAATCCAAATTATTATGAGATTCCTGCTTCCAATTGCAAAGATTACTGCTTCCATAAGCATACATAGTTTTTGGTCCACTTACGAGAGAAAGTTATAAAAGAAGGGTAATTTAGTAAACTTTCATTAAATTGTCCATTAGTAACAATTAAATTTAGGATTTGTCCTTTCCACCTTTTCAAAAGTGTATGTTGTCTTTCTATTAATTAAGTTTAGGCCTGGTCCCTAATTTATAATTTTCCCCTTAAAGATTGAGATGTGAAATCTCATATCATTTGATCGAATTCCATAAATTTTTGTGTTCTTTATGTGTGTCGTATTTATTTTCTCTTGTAATACCAATTTTTTTTTTTTTTGGACCATGTAAAAGAAATTGCGGTTCAGTTTTTATATTGGACCATGTATAATAAAGACAACTAACAATAAAGTATAGTCTTATAATTGGACCATCTATCGGCTACCAATAGGAATGACAATGGGGCGGTTACGAAATGGGTTCGCCTATATCCATTCCCGCCCCATTTAAATTTTTTAAAATACCATATCCTTTACGGATTTTTCACGAATTGCCTTTTCGTAAACCATACCCGCCCTATTAACAGTTTACTATACTTGTGCTCGTCCCGCCCCGCCGCCCCACTCCACCCCATTAACATAACATATGAAATTATTTTAAATCATCATACAATCGAACTCTTTTTTTTTCTTTGTATATATTTAACTACTCGTATTTTCTTTATCTTAGATGTCGAGCCCTATGAAAAAAAATGAGTAATAACTAATAAAATACCTAAGATTCATAAAACGTTTTATCATATAATAAGAAAAAAATATAATAAAATTAATGTAAACAGGGCAGGGCGGGTCATGGCGGGTATTTAACAAAACCCGTACCCGCCCCATAACCTGTGACGGGTTCAATTTATTTTACCAAATCCACCCCTATGAAACAAAAGACCTTTCCAAGCCCTTAAATAAAGGGGCGGAATAGGGCGGACTCCGGCGGAGAGGCACAAATTGTCATCCCTAACTACCAAGCCTAAATGAATATGTGTTCTAAATTCTAATTGGATAAATTTCTCCTTTAATAACACTATTATGGATTAGTGGTACTTTTACAAATTTATTAAGCAAAATTGTTTGATCCATGAGATAATAATCATAGAACAAACAATATTTATCTTTATTCATCTAACACTTGTTATTTATTTGGTATCTCTATTTTGCCTAGCTACTCGGTGCCACTAACATTTTCCTTATCATTTTAATGAATTCATTTTGTCATATGAACTCTTTCATGCGAAGTTTTGAGTCCTGAAAATCACCATTTAGAAAGAAGAAGAAGAAGAAAAAAAAGCCAATATGTTATTCAAATGAGAGAACGGCCATTGAATAGTCATAGGAAAGGCAAGTCACATAGATCTTGACAATAACCAACCATTTATTGTATATTGAATTCTAAAACTAGAAACTGAACATCATCAATTAATTTATACCAACTAACAATACAGATGCTACTTTTGAAGTATAACTCATGAAAAGGATAGCTCATTGAAAAAACTTGTAATATATAGTTTGAGTACAAAATTCATTAAACTGAACAAGAAAATTTTGGACAAATGAAGGACAATTATTAGCAAAAAATTCTGACACTACAATTAAATTGTAACCAACAAGATGATTTTGCTGAAGGATTACCAAAAAAAGATATTAAAGTAATAACTTTGTTATAGTAACCCAAATTTGATGAAATAAACAACTGTCATCAACTTATTTGTCAATAATCTAGTTCTGATTCTTTTGGTGCTTCTTGATTGAGAGGAATTATTCGTTACAACAGTGATACCATATCATCATGCTGATGTGGTATCACAATCCAATGAAATTATTTTTTTTTGACAGGTGTAATATATATTATTACCATGTAAATATCCATTGGATTGTGATACCACATAAGCCTTAACAAATAATTTCTCATTCATTAGGTAAGTACAGGTTTAATCCACTTCTAAAGTACACTGGAGAACCAAAGAATAACCATATAAGAAGTTAAGGAGATTTTGGAAAAAGGGTGAAAGAGAGGCGAGGAGGTTATTTGACCTAAAAGCAAAGTTCTGAAATGTAGAAACATAAAACAACTTTCAAATAAAACACCATCCTTATTTTAAACTAGCAAGAAACTGAAGAAAGCAGAATATATGATCATCTTAAAATGGCCAAGAAAGATGGCATTGGCATTCAACCTGCTATCTCAGTCAGTTTGGCAATTGAGAAACAAGTCCAGGAACACTTTATTTTTCCCGATAACCAGGGTGTCCGACCCGTGAAAAGCGACCACCCAACAGAATCGGACAAGGCTTGGACTATGTCCGAGATCGTGCCCCAACGAATTGTGTACACCCAGTAGGAATCTAACATGAGACTCCATGCTTACTGAAGCACAAAGTCCTAAAGTCTCTTCAAACTGGGCAACTCGTTCGGGTTATGAAAGCAACCACTCTACATGCACAGACACTCACAAGTCGCCTCCAAACTGCGCATGAGTATGCATATCTTTAAGGGGTTAGTTATGCAGGTCTAAAGAAAAATCTCACATTTTTAAGAGAAGAAAGAAGGTTAAGAAATGTGATAGTTAAAACCTGATTATATATAAAAAGCTGCAGAAATTTTAAAAAAATAGTTTACAGTGTCTATAATCCATCTCAAATTATCTACATCACAGGCCAATGATCTTTTATGTTTTAGGCATCATTCCAGGGTAAAACTCAGCATGCTGCTGGATTCCGCTTCCTCCTCCTCCCTCCCTCCTCCCACTCAAACATCGAGATTCTACCATTTTCAAGTCACGGACATATGCATATAAGTTCCTCTATGCATACTTAAGCAAATAACTTTGCAAGGTTTCGGGTGCCTAAAACTAGATAGATAGAAATATAGTTGAAGCACAACAAATTAGCTATTCCAACTAACAATAACAACTATTTCCTTCAAAACACCCTAACCTACCTTTCGTAGAAGTAACGAAAAAAAAGGTTTCTTCTATTATAATTTCAATAATTACCCCAAAACTTAACAGAAGAACCTTTTGAGTTTGTTATACGTTTCGAGGTTTATTTGCCTAAAATTGTTCACCTTCCCAGACATAGAATAGCAGCCTTGCCACTAACAACAAATAAGAACAAACTCCACATTCCACTAAGCAAATCAAGATAAATGAAATTACCATGCGCTGACTCAAGTATTATGATTACCTCACAAACTGGTTTATAACTGAAGCTGGGAAGTGGGAGGTATAGAAGCTCATATATACAGATCTAAGCATGGAAAAGAAGACATGGTCAGTTAGCTTTCAACAAAGATGAGAATAAAAACATTCGAAATAGCTGATTGAAGTATGACAGATGACAAAAATATGTAACTTGCTAAGAAAGCAGTATCATTAATTACCGAAGAGCGTTTTGATTGATTAGCATTAGCAAACATGCAGTGTAACACATGCATTAAGCCATCAGGCATCAAAATATCAATGATGTTTACAAATAATATGAGCTGCTGGTGACTACTACCTCTGCTCCGTCCCGACAAAAGATGAAGAAATGAACTTCCAATCGCCAAAGCAAAAAGCACTCTACATTCATTTACTTAATGTATATGAGAAAAAAAGTGTGCTTCAGAAATAATTCTTTAGGTGGGGCTGAAAACTAAGAAACACTTGTATTCTGACAAAACAGAGAACTTTTGAAAGCAAGTGAATGGATCAACCACCTTCGTGGAAGACATCTTCAGTTTTCAGTCTTGGGAGTGCTGAGAAGCATGTAGAATCAGTTCCTGTCAAGATGGAACATATCATTGTTCAATTAGTTTTTGACAGCAAAACTTCTAGAATGAAAAAAAATACGAAGAAAACTATTGCCGAGATTACCTGAGAGTAACGTACACGATCATGATGCAAATTAGAAGTTTTCACAATGGTTTCCCACTTGGTGCCAGTAGAGGAAGTTTCAGGACCCTGCTTTCTACGACGAAACTTTGAATGTGAAAATGAACTTTGGGAGGAAATGGATGGAAGCGCACGCCAAAGCCAAGACTGAGAAGGAGATTTTGGTAAAGGTGGAGGTAAAAGACTGTCATTAGAAGTTTCTAGGACATCTGCTTTTAGATTATGTTCATCTTCCATACACGGGTCTCCCCTGGTATGCGCTTCTGAGATTTCAGAGAACTGGTAGATCTGATTGAGACTTTGATTTCCACTCAGTCCCTCCATCTTGTTTGCTTGGGATTTCTGATCTGATGTGTCCACTTTTGATCCCTTTATTCTGTCTGCTTGCCATCTCTCATCTGATATGGGAGTGGAAGAAGATAATACATTTTCATCGGACATTGTGGCTTTAGGCTTCAGTATGCTGTTTCCGTCGAATGTATGCTGGAATCTGATCTCTTGAAAAGAAAACTCATCCTTGGAAGTTGCTTCTTCCAGCAAGATCTTGAAATCATCACCAGAAGAACCAGTGAGCCCCTTGGCTTCCAAAGAAATCGATTCTACAGCATTTCCAGAATCTATATACAACACTTTCTCAACTGCGGGACTCACTGAACCTGACCCCAATTTATATCTTGGACAGGGTGACGAATCGCGAAATTTGTTAGCACTTTCGTTGCACAAGTTGAAGCTTTTAGGCTTAACAGTATCAACTACCTTCGGTACACCAAGAAACCCCGATCCTTCATGGAAGAGAGACTGGGGTGCATAGTTTCGGTAGGGAGATATACGACCACCCCTCGAATGCCTGGATGGAGGTGACTCATCTGTCGAATGCAAGTCCCCGGAGTAAGTTAACCGATTGGATACAGCAATTATTTGCTTATTATCAACCTCAAGCAGCTCATTTGACTGGACTGAAGAATCATGTGTTTTCTTATATGCAGTATCCCAAGCAGGCTGCAAAGGAAGAAAGTGTAAGTACCAAATAGAAATCTACAGTAGTTACCAAAAAGATAAAATTATAAGGCCTATATTCACCTTATTGGCACCTTGAGGAAGCGGTCCGCTATATGAAGTCCTCCTCCGTCTGAAAGGCATAGGGGATGGGCTCCTCGTTTTCATTCCTGGCACCGGATTTAATATACATAATGAGTTATCTACGCATAAGCGAGGAAACAATCCACAAGCTTTAGTTAATCTATTCTCAGAATCACCAAACTTCTCATCTTCGTGTTCACTTTCTGCATCTTCCATATAAGGATCACGGAGGGGGGTGACGTTATATCCGTATTGTTGATGTAGAGGCCTCAATTCCCCACTGACCACCTTATTAGTCCGTCTAGATAGTTCATGCGACACAGGTTGCTTTCTTGGGACATACTGAGGCATCTCCGCAACCATAGCCTTGGCTGCAAGTAAGAAGCGGCTCATTATGAGATCTCGAGTTTGTGGATCGATAGCAAAGGTTCCAGATGGCCTCAAATCAGGACCCTCGTAACCACTTAATCCACTTACACTACAGCTCCAAGAGCACGACTCCAGTGACGAAAGTGTGCCGACTGCATCAGAATATGCATCATCCCTACTTTCCAAGTCCGAATCAGCATTTGTGCTTATACCCTTGCTCAAGCTCTCCAATAAGGTTGCAATATCATTCAAAGATGGTTCTTCATTTAGGGCCTTGAACACATTATGCTCTTTCGATATTTCTCCAGAAAGCGGCCTTTTAACATCCTTTTCCCTTCCCGGTGGAAGCCTTGGAGTATCGGCGGACTCCTTTAGAGGTTGAGGCTGGTTGACATTTCCATGTTTAGCTCTTCCGGGGATACGTTCCCACAAAAAAGGAACTGTGGCCGGTTTTACGACCTCACCTAAATCAAAGTCTGATTGGTAAGAAGGAAGAGGTTTCATCTTATTTTTTACAGAGTTCTCGATTCTATTTCCATTGCTTCCATCTGAAGAATGCAATTTCGATGGAACTCGCCTCACAGATAGAAGCGGCGCACTAAAATTCAGTTGCTTTTTCTCCATTAGCTCTCACAACTACAAAGGATAAGTAAATTAAAGTTCCGCAATTGACTATCTTATATAACAACAAAATGGAGTGAATCAACTGTTAGTCTGACCACATTGTTGCGAATATCCATAGCAAGAAAGCAAAAAATAAAAACAGAAATCAAGACAATAATAATACTAATTCACATTTCTATTTTCTGAGAAGCAGGAATGACACAGAACAATTTATTTCAGAAGGGCAAACAATACTCCAATCACACTCTCACTGTTACTTGCATCAAATATTTACACTATTTACTTGAAGAGAAAAAACAGAGGAAAGTAACTAAAATGAAAATTTCAATAATGTGTCCAACCATAGATTCCTAATAGAACAACTGCAAAAAATAACAATAAAACAATAATAATCTTTTCCACTGAAAATGGTTTTAAAAAATCCCTTCACTAATGCAGATAGTTATTATTGTATTAAACCTAATATATTGGGAGGTTAATTTTCATTTGCTCAGTTCTTGAACAACAAATGACTTCAGATTCAAAATTTTAATCTATTTTCTTCTCCTAAACTTCATACTCCAAGCTCTTTATAGAAAGCAATATGTATAGCTCCTCAAAATATCTCCAAGATCTAATTAAGCTGGAAAAAACAAATCATAGTAATGGAATTTATCATATAATTCAGATTTTTTAAGTGGGCAATTTAGACATTAATTTTGAAACTATATTATCATCATATAGTTGTAAATAAAAAAATAAAAAATAAATGACTCTGTATCATAGGCTCAATTGTTATAACACTCAAGAAAACGCAAAATCAGCATTCAAGAAAAACTAAAAATCCTCAAATTCCACCAGTGAATGAACATGAAAATCAAAACTAACACAAACCCAAAACACCCTTTTGCACAAATATTAATGGGTAATCAAAATTATCATCATCATCATCCCAAGAAATTCAATCTCATTGGGTAATCAAAAATATACTTAGGACATAGATTAAAGACAATGAGAAGAATCTCATACCTGTAAGACTCGGTCAGTACAGGAATTTTGTGGCCGGGAATGGTGGCAAGACTTGAGGGAAGAGTGAAAAAAAGGATAAGTGTAGAGAGAGAGAGAGTAGAGAGAGATGGGTCCAGAGTGAAGAAGCCTTTTGGATTAGTCTTAGTGCTTTAATGATAGTGGTGGGTTTTAGAGTTAACGCCGTTGATTTTTCTCTTTCCTTGTCTCAGAATTAGAGGGAGCATGTGACAGACCGTTGAGTGAGAGCGACTGTTTATCCCTAACCGTCTTTAATTCGCGGCAATTCACATCAATTTGGAACTCAAAATATATATTCACCCGGATCAAGATCCTCTCAATAAACGCTATTATTTAAAGTAATTATTATGAATCTAATCCCAAACGATTCATTTCCATTTTTGAAGGCTAACAACATGTTTTGATTCCTATTAGTAGTCCAATACACTAATTTAATCATTATGGATCCAATAAATAAAATAAAGGGAAAATTATTATTTAGTAACTAAACTTAAACAAAATTGGTTCGATGATAAAGTAGTCAAAAATAAGAGAAATGCTAAATATCATGAAAATAGATTCATGATATAATCATGAATAATGTGGATGCATTCGTGAAAGGACATGTGTGCATTATTAAAAGTTAAAGGTAAAAGAGCATAAAACTCTCATATGCATTCTAAGAGTTGCAAAATACTCCCTATGCTTTTTTTGCCCCGATTTACTATTCTCATCTTTCTAAAACAAGCAAATTACCCCCTTAAGCCTATATTAAAAAAAAAATTAAAAAGATATAAAATTCAAATATATATATATCAAATTTTAAAAAACATTATAAAATTCGAAAATAAATATAAATTTCAAAACATATATATAAATTTCAAAAAACACATATAAAATTCGAAAATATATATAAAATTCGAAAAAATATATAAATTTTGAAATATATATATATAAATTTTGAAAAAAATATATAAAATTCAAAACAAATATATAAAATTCGGAACAAATATAAAACAATTCGGCAAAAAAATATAAAATTTGAAAAAATATATATTAAATTTTGAAAAACATTATAAAATTCGAAAATAAATAAAAATTTGAAAAAGAGATATAAATTTCGAAAAAACACATATAACAAAACAAAACTACATATATTTTAACAAAAGGTCATGGCATTTCACCATTTATTTAGTCTAAAACCTTAAAAAATACAAGTAACTAAAGTACAATATAACAAAACTACATTTAAAGTAACCAAAGTACATTACACCAAAACAACATTTTGGCATAAATATTTTTTTTTTGAATTTTATATATATTTTTTTCAAAATATATATTTTTGAATTTTATATATTTTTTCCGAATTTTATATATATATTTAAAATTTATATATGTTTTTCAAAATTTATAATTTTTTTTCAAATTTTATATTTGTTTTCGAAATTTATAATATTTTTCAAAATTTAATATATATATTTTCAAATTTTATATTTTTTGCCGAATTTTATATATATTTTTTGAATTTTATAATGAAATTCAAAATTTGATGTATATCTTTTTGAATTTTATATCTTTTTTCTAAATTTAATATAGGCTTAAGGGGGTAGTTTGTTTGTTTTAGAAAGGTGAGGGTAGTAAAATGGGGGCAAAATATGCATTGGGGGTATTTTGCAACCTTTAGAAAGTATATGGTGGTTTTATGCTCTTTCGCCAAAGTTAAATTAAATAATAAGAAGGAAAATGAAAAAGAATAAGGGTTGTTTTGGTAGGTAAATATTGAACTGATTTTAAAATTGGAATTCAAATAATAGAATGGAAACTAATTAATATCAAACTTACCATTTTATTGTTTCATGATATTATTATGAAAATCAATTCATGATGTGTAGCATTGCTCGTCAAAATATGGATGGTAATCAAGATTATCAAAACATTCTTCATTGAGTAAATAATTTTATAACTTGACAAAATTACCCATTACCATCCAAATCAATTAACACTAAGATTTTATAATTATTCTATACTAAATAATAATAATAGTAGTAGTAGTAAAAAGGAAAGAAACAAATAAAATACTTATTGCTCAAAAAAATTGGTAAATGTGCTTGTTTGGTAGAGGGTTTGGTACCTTTTTTTGGGTTTGGGTTGAAAATTGTGCACCAAATCATGTTTGGCAAGCTTAGTGTTGGTGCAATAGTGTTGCACCATTGAAGTGAAATCCATCATTTTTCACACCATTGAGATAATTGGTTTGGTTTTCTTACACCAAAACTATTCTTTAACCCAAACCAATTCAATTTGGTGTACCATTGTTTAACCCAAACCAATTCATTTATAATATTATATATATATAAATTCAAAAAATAAAATATTTATGAAAAAATAAAATATTTCAAAAAAATAAAACGAAAAATTATATTTCATAAAAAATAAAATATTTCGGGAAAACAAATATTTCTAGAAAAAATAAAATATAATAAAAATATATTTATTATTTTAAAAAATATATACAAATTATATGTATTTTTACTGAAATCTTTTATTTTTTCAAAATATTTTATTTTTTGAAATATCTTATATAAAATATTTTATCTATAAATATTTCAAAAAAATTAAATATTTATGAAAAATTAAATATTTCGAAAAAATTAAATATTTATATATTTTATTTTTTAAAACATATATATTTACAAAATGTTATTTTAAATAAATAAAATGTCAAACTATTCCAAGTTACCAAATATGATTGATTTCAGAATTTCAGCTCATACCAACTCTACCAAATATGGTTTGGTTTTTCAGTTTCACTTTTTCTCACACCAAAATCATCTGCACCAAACATGGTTTCAGTTCAGAATAAAACCACATCAAACCCAACTCAACCCAACTCCAACCAAACCAAAACAAAAAACCAACTCCACACCGGTTGTCAAACAAGCACTAAGCTTTATTCTTAATTAAGTGACCTCCTTTACCTACTCATATTTTGGTACTTAAAATATGTGTATTGGCAAAAAATAAAACTATTTTAAAAACATAGTAAACTAGTACTAGTTTGCTAATAAATCTTAAAGAGTCAAATCCTATATATATTTGGATATGATTTAACAAAGGAAAAAAAATAACTGTAATTTTGTTCACTATGTATGTAATCTCAACAACATTACAATAAAAGAAATAAAAAAATTAAAATTATGGTTGCATAATATCTTGTATTCGTGTTATTCTAATTTCTGGACATACTAATTATAATTTAAGATACCATAAATAAAAGATTTAGATTGCCTTAATTAAGAAGTAATTAATTTTGATCAAATTATCCTTAAATAGTCTCTTGTAAGCAATTAAGTTTCAAATTAATTTTGATGTCAATTATGTTTATGTTTGATCACTAAAATATAATTTTTCTCTAAAATATAAATGTACTTTAAAAATATGAGATTTCATATTTGATTTTCTATTAAATAGTGTAAACAATTAGTTAATGCCACCATCACTGAATTTTATTTCATTTGTATGAGAATTGCGTTACAGAGTATTGTGAATTAGTTAGGATGAAAGTCTGGACACTTTTGTTATCAAAAGAATATATGAAAGAAAAATATATTTAAAAAAATTCAAATGCATTAAAAAAATTGGCTACTCATTAAAGGGTTGTTTTATTAATAAAAAAACTGGCTACTCATTAAAAATTGGCTACTCATTAAAGTAGTTGATCTTGCAATTTTATATTTATACAATTTTTTTATTTTACTTGAGCTTCAAAAAGCAAGATGTATTATATATAATAATTGAAGATTTGAAAATTGGCATGATAGTTGGATTAAAATCATAATTTTCAAGTGGGAAGAAAGTGCGCGGCTTCTCACATGACAGTATCCAGTAAAGATATTATACATTGACTTTATATGTCTGCCATTATTGACCGTGGGTCAATTTTGGAATTTTTTTTTTGGATAAGAAAATGTATTTGTGCCACATTTTATGAGAGAGTAAAAGACAAACCTGCCCTATTATTGCCCAAATTACGGGGCAGTCTCTTGCTATAGTCAAACATGTCCCTATAGGCTTCTAAGCTACATCAACTTCAAATTAATTTAATTACACGCGATTTTAAGATATTAACATCGAGAAAAAAGGACAACACTGAGGTCTCTTTCTAAAGCCAAACATGTCGCAATAGGCTTATAGCTACATAACTTGAAATTATTTACAAGTGATGCATTTTGCCTTTGTATGCAGGACTGCAAACGAAACGAACCGAGTCGAGTTTTGGAATGTTCAAGCTCGGTTCATTTACTAAATGAGTCTAGAAAATGTGTTTAAACTCGGCTCATTTGCTTAACGAACAAGCCCGAGCCGAACGCCAGATTTAACGAGCCGAGCCCGAGCTTGTTCACGAACGACTCGTTTCAATGCAACATATATTAATCTTCTTAATAGTTGTCCGGATTGAGTTGTTGCATGTCTGTTTTAACATATTTTCACTAGTATAATTTTTTATGAATAAATTTTATGTTATGACCGCCTAATTTCTATAATCTTTTCACAATAATATTCATAATTTGTTCAATTTGAACACTTTCTTTTATCAAATATGATATAATTTTACTATTTAACTTAGACGAGCCTGTTCACGAGCTTGGCGAGCCGAGCTTAGTAATGTTCAAGCTCGGCTCGTTTACTAAACGAGCCTAAAAATTGTGCTCAGGCTCGGTTCGTTTACTAAACGACCGAGCACGAGCCGAGCTTTTAACGAGCCGAACCCGAGCATGCTCACGAATGGCTCGGTTCATTTGCAACCCTATTTGTATGTCCACTAATTGAACTGGTACAATATTATTTTTCTTATATTAAAGGTTAATTTCACTAAATCATATGTTTTAAAAAAAGATTATTTTACCCCATTTCCTATAATTTTGGATCAAAATATTTCTGGGATTTAATGAAAAATAATTTAAAAATAAAAAAAAACATATAAAATTCAAAAAATATATATAAAATTCGTAAAAATATATATAAAATTCAAAACAAACATATAAAATTAGAAAATAATATATAAAATTCGTAAAAATATATAAAATTCATAAAACAATATATAAAATTCGAAAAAACATATAAAATTTGAAAAAATAATATAAAATTCAAAAATAAAACATATAAAATTCGAAACAATATATATATGATTTGTAAAAATTATTTAAAATGATTTAATAATTTAAAATACTCCTGGGATTTAATGAAAATGATTTAAAATAAAAAAAAAACATATAAATTCGAAAAATATATATAAAATTCGTAAAAAATATATATAAAATTCGTAAAATATATATATATAATTAGAAAAAATATATATATAATTCATAAAATATATATATAATTCGTAAAAATATATATATAATTCGTAAAAAATATATAAAATTCGAAACAAATATATAAAATTCAAAATTTATATATTCTTACTTGTATTCTCTTGTAAACTTAATATATTCTATTATTTTTACATCTTCTTACTTGTTTTTTCAAATTTTATATATTGTTTATGAATTTTATATATTTTTACAAATTTTATTTATTTTTATGAATTATATATATATATTTCGAACTTTATATGTTTTTTTCGAATTTTATATGTTTTTTAATTTTAAATCATTTTTTATTAATTTTCAGGGGTATTTTGATCCAAAATTATAGGAAAGGGGGCAAACTGATACAATTTGATAAGTGCATGGGGGTTTTCTGTATAGAAGGGGGGCAAAATAATCTTTTTTTAAACCATAGGGGGTTTATTGAAATTAACCCTATGGGTGTGTTTGGAAAGCCTTTTTTTGTATTTGTTTTTTGTCTTCAAATATAAAAACTGTTTTTGTATTTGTCTTTGTTTTTTTCAACAAAAAACTAAAAACAAAAAAGCGTTTGGATCAAAATTTGTATTGAAAAATAAAATGATATTGGTGGGCGGCGGTGACCGGCCACGGCGAGGGGCGGTGGTGGTGGGTGACTGGCGGGGGGCGGAGGCGGCGGCGGTGGGGCCCGGCGACGACCGGAGGTGGTGGGGGCCGGCGGCGGCGACCGGTGGCGGGGGGTGGTGGTGGTTGGTGGCGACGGCAATGGGGGCGGTGGCGGAGGTGGTACCCTAAACAGTGAAAAAACTCAAAAAAACAACTAAAAGTTGTATTTGGTTTTTTCACCACTTTTATCCACTATTCACAGAAAACAGTTTTCTTGGGAAAAAAAAAGTGAACAGTAAACGCGTTTGCCAAACGTGTTTTTATTTTTGAAATGGGTGAACAGTAAAAAAACAAAACTGTTTTTGCGTTTGCCAAACGGACCCTATATTAAATCCCCTTTCCCAAGGTATTGTTTTAAGATTTCCTTAGATTTTTAGGGTAAAGTGCATTAAACCCCCCTGGATTATTTTCTCTCTTAACTAACCCCACTGAACTACACTTTTTACACAAAACTCCCTAAACTATTCCAACTTTTACAATTCACTACATTATGTTATAATACCGTTAGTTAAATTAGGATAATTTGCACTCAGATTCCCTAAGGTTTCGGTCAATTGCACTCGCCCCCTGAGATTTCATTTTCCTTGCAATGACACCCCCTGAATGAGAGAAATGATCGGAATGCCCTTGTGTTGTCTCCCTTATTTCATGAGACAAATATCTAGGTGGTGAAATTAGCTCCATGCCCCAAGATGAAAACCATATAATGTATATATATCTATAACAACTATTCTAAAATGTGAGGGGTTGGGAATATTTTCAAACATTTTCTTCAAAATAAAAATTAATGAATTAATATGTATTAGTTGAAGTGCAACTCTAAGGAGTATGTCAAAATGATATAAAGTAAAAGAAAAGTGAATGGAAATATTTCAATACTTTAAAAAAAAAAAATTAATTAATTAATATGCATTACTTGAAATGTAACTCTAATGAATATTTCAAAAGATATAGAGTAAAGATATACGACAAGGGGTTATAAATATTTTCATATATTTTTTCAAAAATAACTAATTAATTAATATACATTAATTGAAATGTAACTCTAATGGATATTTCATAAGATATAGAGTAAAGATATAAGACAAATATATTTTAGCAAGGAAAAATAATAAAACTTAAAATACATATATCAATATATTTATCTATCTATCTATATACTACTAATAAAAACACATAGATTGTCTAATATTTCGATTCATTATCACATTTTACAATATAAAAAATTATAATAAGTAAAGTTTGACATTATTTAAAGTGTAATGGCTTAAATTAACTTTACAAAAAAATTAATAAATAATAAACCATTTGTCATATTTTTATAAAAATATAAAAAATTACAATAAGTAAATTTGTTATTATTTTACAGTGTAAAGACTTAAATTAATTTTACACAAAGAATAATAAATTATAAACCATTTATCACCTCTTACAATATAACAAAAACTATAATTAAAATGTATTACTACTTGTTTAAATTGTAGGAGTTGTATATTATTTATTTACAAAATAAAATAAATTATATGAGCTCACAAATATTTTATACATGTATCACCTTCTAAAATACAAAAAAAAAAATATAATCATAAATAAAGTGTATTATTATTATTTAATGTAAAAGGTCACAGTATTAGTTTAAAGGAAAAATTAAAAAAAGATAAATTTTGGGGCCTATATTACAAAAATGACAATTTTAAAAAAATAATTGAAAGAAATGTGATAATATTTCAAAAATCATTGTATTCAAAATACTTGAAAAGTTTTTCAAATTGAGCTTAAGACACAAGAGTTGTTTGGTCCATTAATTTAGCCAACATGTCTTTTACACTAAAGCAAAGGCACAAGAGTTATTTCATGGGGTCTTCACCCCTTCAGGGGGTGTTATTGCAAGAAAAATAAAATCTCAGGGGGCGAGTGCAATTGATCAAAATTTTAGGGGATCTGAGTGCAGTTGAGATACTTTAGGGAGTTTTGTGTAAAAAGTATAGTTCAGGGGGTTAGTTGAGAGAGAGAAAATAATCCAGGGGTGTTTAATGCACTTTACCCCATGTTTTATAAATTCTTCCACAAACTCGGGATTAAGTTATGAATGTGACTTTGATGTTGCTTTGGTGACATTGAAAAAGAAACTGGAATCCTCCTACTACGAGAAGGGATCACGCGAATCATCGAAATATAAGAGATTAGGTTACTAGACTGCGATCTAATCATCAAAATATAAATACTCCGAGCGCATAAAAAGAAACTTCATTTTGTATTTTCGCCTAATTCACTATAAGTCTCGTGTAATACAATTAAGGTTAATAGTCGATGTATCGGTTGCGATTGCAGTATCAATAGTAATGTAATATACTTGAATAATATTAGTCTTAGAATGCGAACATCGATGCTAGCAATATTGGTTACAAGCAATGGGTAAACTACCACCAACCTTCTCCTGTATTATTCAACCTTCAAAGTTCAAATATGTATGAAAATTGTAATATATATAAAATTTAATCCAGAATTTCCCTTTTAGTGGATTGACATATGTATCATCATTTAATCCATCAATCTAACATTACTTTTCTAGGTTTGGGTTATTTTTAAGGGTAATTTACATATAATCCCTGCGGTTTCAGGATTTAATCACCAAATTTTCTGTCGTTCGCCAAACTCTCTGACATTTCAGATTTTAATCAAATACCTCCTCCAGCCAATTTTCATGTCGAAATGACTTAAATGCCCCTCACATAAATTACAGTTTCACCTCCCCTTTTTGGGCATATTATACTTCCCCCCTCTTGTTTGGATAATTATACTTTATCTCCTTGTAAAGGGGGATTCGCGTTGATTTAATCCGATCCAAAAAGGTATAACAAGGGAAAGTTGGAAAAGACCAACAGGGGAGTCGCGTATTATATTCCGCGACTCCAGGGTATCTCTGAATGAAATCAGACACGCGATAAACACTCTACGAAGAGGTGATTGTTGAGGATTGACAAAGGGGGTCATAGCCAAAAGTCAATCTTCACGACCCTATAAGCTTATCGCGTAGGGGGTGTTATTTTGATTGGCCTAGGAAAATGCTTTGGGATGATGAATAGTGGGTCGCGACCTTATTCATCAAAATCACTCAAAGTAAAGTACATAGGATGCGTCAATTAATGCTCAGGGTCATGTAAAAGGAAAATATGCATAAAAGGACATGATCCAGGAAAACTATGACAATCAAATAAAGGAATCCGCAGATCAATAACGTACTTGATCGCGGATTGGTATTGTCGCGGATCGAACAAAACCGCGACTTGGATAAGATTATGGAGGCTAAAGCGCAGATCTACCTCGCAGATTGACATGATGACGTGGCAGTAATTTATGCCTAGGCCCCTTGCCTATAAATAGAGGGTCAAAGATTCAGTTTGTGGGACTTTTTGGTGGAGAGAGGGAGAGAAATTTCTAGAGAGAGAGTATTTTGCAATTACTTGTAACTACTATTTTGTCTTCCATTTCTCTTCTTGTTTCTCTATAAAACAATCAAAAGCAATAAAAGCATCAGTACTATTCTTTGACTGACGAACTTGTGTAGAAACTATCTTTACACCATTTAATTAATTCGAACCCCTACACTCCTCTATAAAAATATATATATATAAAATTCGAAAAAATTATTTACAATTTAAACAAATATATAAAATTTGAAAAAAAAATTATAATTCGAAAATATATATATAATTTGAAACAAATATATAAATTTTGAAATATATATATATATATATATATAATTCGTAAACTATATATTAAATTTCGAAAAAATATATAAAATTCAAAAATATATATAAATTTTGAAATATATATATAATTCAAAACAAATATATAAAAGTTAAAAAAATATATAAAATTAGAAAAACTATATAAAATTCGTAATATATATATAAATTCAAAAACAATTATATATAATTCGAAACAAATATATAAAATTTGAAAAAAAATATAAAATTCATAAATAATATATTAAATTTTGAAAAACATATATAAAATTTGAAATATATATAAAATTCGAAAAAAAATATAAATTTTGAATAACATATATAAATTTACCCCCAAAAAAAATAGAAAGGAAAGAAAAAGAGAATGATAATGCTAGTATCAAAGAAGAGACAAGCAATCAGCCCACCATCTTACCCTATCCCACTTCTTTTTGTCCAACTTTTGTACATTTACCTCATTTTCCTTTAATTTTTTGTCCATTTAAAACAATACAATAAAAAATAAAGATTTAAGTACACAACATAACATGCGTTCCCATTCAACCTCACGTGCCTAGTCCAAACCATACACCCTGTCACGTGCCACTCACGTGGTGATATAAAAAAATAAATTTATTTTTTGAAATATATATATATATATATTTCAAATTTAATATATTTGTTTTGAATTATATATATATATATTTTAAAATTTATATATTTTTTTAAAATTTAATATATTATTTATGAATTTTATATATGTTTTAAGAATTTTATATATTTGTTTCGAATTATATATATATATTTTTGAATTTATATATTTTTTCCGAATTTTATATAGTTTTTTCTAATTTTATAAAAAAATTTCAAATTTTATATATTTTTTTGAATTTTATATATATATTTCAAATTTTATATATATGTTTTCAAAATTTAATATATTGTTTATGAATTATATACATATATATATATATATATATATATATTTTAAAATTTATATATTTGTTTTGAATTATATATATATTTTTTCGAATTTAAATATATTTTTTGAATTTTATATATAATATTTTTTTATAAATGGGGGAAAGTGTAATTATCCAAACAAGGGGGGGAAGTGTAATATGTCAAAAGAAGAGGGGTGAAACTGTAATTTATGTGAGGAGCATTTAAGTCATTTTGACATGAAAATTGGCTGGAGGGGAGTATTTGATTAAAATATGAAATTTCTGGGGGTTTGGCGAACGACAGGGGGTTTGGTGATTAAATTCTGAAATTGCAGGGGGTTTTGTGTAAATTATCCTTTTTTTAATTATCTTTTCCTTCTAGGTTTAGATTTGGGTTTGGGTTGGGTAAATTTGTTCTCTGTTATCAGTTTTTATTGGACTCACTGCATTTAATATTTCCAACAACTTCGAATTGCAGCCCAGTGTAGTAATTGGGCCCACCTTAGTCAAGCTGAATACTTACAGATCCGGCCCAACTAAAACCTAGGCCCAACTACTCAAAGCATACTCAGGGTACTTTAGTAATTGCAACACTTATAATTCTCTGGAACACTGTCGAGAGTACAAGAGATATAACCGTCATTTCTTTTATATACCAAGGATATTTTCGTCAATACTCAATATGCCACTGCTGGAAAACAGATTCTCCCGCCAAAATCAACACGTTCCTGTCCCGATTCAGTTATATAAACCACGCAAAGTTCAGCTCCATGTGATCACACTTCTTCTTCATCTCTCTCTCTCTAGAAATTTCTCTCTCTAGAGGTTTCTCTCTCCTCACTCATGGCTACTCTTCTGCAACTCCTCGTCATCCTAACCTCCATCTTCATCTCCACCACGATCGTCACCGCCATTGAACACGCCTCATCACCAGCTTCACCACCATCTCCGTTCTCCCACACCGCCTATCCAAACACTCTCTTCGCGCCAATTCTCACCAACCTAGGGTTCCAAGAACTCGCCTCCGCCTCCGCCTCCCTCCCCACCGCCACCAACTGGCGCGGCCCGGCCACCATCTTCGCCGCCACCGACTCCTCCCTCCTCAGCTGCCCTTCCTGCTCTGTCCCCCTCCTCCTCCAAGAACACACCATCCCCGGCCTCTACCCCCTCCACTTCCTGCGCACGTTAGCCTTCGGCACCAGGATCGAAACCCTAGCCCCCGGCCGCTGCATCACCATCAACTCCGACCGCAACTCCTCCAAGATCTTCGTCGCCGGCGTCGAGGTCACCCGCCCGGACCTCTTCAATAACGGCCTCGTCGTCGTCCACGGCATCCAAGGCTTCATCTCTCACCTCTCGCCGTACTCGTGCCGGATGGAGCGGATGACTTCACTCTCCTTCCCTCAGCCGCCGTTGGTGGAGGAGTTCTTCATGATGCGCCTGATGCTCAAAGACGCCATGCTCCGATTGCAGATCAGCGGCTACAGTGTGCTCTCTCTCGCTCTCAGAATGAAGTACACCGAGCTTCTGGATCTGAAATCGGCGACGGTGTTCGCTCTCGAGGATGCCTCCATTTTCGCCGGCGGACATGACTACGTCTCCGATCTCCGGTTCCATATCGTGCCGAACAAGATGCTCAGAGCGTCGGATCTGGTGAGTTTGCCGGTGAATACGGAGTTGCCGACGATGGAGCTAGGGCAGAGGCTGGTGGTGACCACCGCAGGCGGCGGAGGTCCGCTTTCTCCGATGAGGATCAACTACGTGAAGATCAAGAGGTTCGATTTCATATACAACCTCAGGATCGTGATCCATGGACTGGCATTGCCATTCCCGCACATCCGTCGGATGGAGACGATGTCGTATGAGGATCCGATCGAACGGTCAGGATGGAATGTGAAGGAATCAGGATTCAACGTTGGGATGCGACAGATGACCCCTGCGGATTCGGCTGAGATTGATGATCATCATGGACTCTGAGGTCTGATTTACTTACACTTGTTTGTACGAAAGGTTACTGTGTTCTTAGATGTAGTGGAATATACCTCTTAAAGTCACGCTTCTTCTGTATGTACTTTTTCATCTGCTACTCTGCGCTACAATGATGATATATGTACCTTCTTCTTCTCAATAAAATACTATGTCAAAAATATCCTTTATGGACTAATGGAATAAAAATTTCTTGTTAGAATATTTGATTCAAAATCCAATCTCTAGCATATACAATTTTTGTTGGGGTGTAAATGTATATAGACTTCAGAAAAATATTCAGTTTTCAATAAATGATTTTATTGAGCAGCTATATAGCAACATTTTCTTTTACATGTACATTGAATATTAATTGAAGAATGACTAAGATTTATGGAATGAATGACACTATATATATATATATATATTTGGGTAATTGAGAATGAAACAATAACTCCTGCAACTAAATGAGTATTTTGTATAGATAGTAATCAACTAAATAACTGGTGGATTATCTATTTTTGGCTTCTGGTTTCTGCTACTGTAATGACAGCTTATTACTTTTTGAGTCAGTACCAATTAATGCAAACATCAAGAGTGTAAAATATAAGTAATTGGCATGTAACAATCTTTTATTTAAATCCTAATTGTGGAACCCCATTAGATCATTGATGTCAATTCACAATGGCAAATGAGACTTCTCTGAATTGTTCAAAAGACATATTGAGGTCTCAAGTCAACAAACTTTCTGTAAAGATATGGAAGGGTGTGCCAAAGAGAGATTTTAAGTAGATGAAAGATTAAAAAACCTATTTGTATAGTTTTGCTCAAAAATTTACATGATCATCAAAGCTATGTCGCGCATTTTCTAAAAAATTTGTCTAATTGTGTAGACAAAATTTCTTAGTTAGGACTTCTCAGTTACTCAGTACTGCTTTACCTCTAGTGGGTTAATTTTGATTCTAGGTTCTGGTATGCTTGAACATAATCCAGTAATTTCAATCTCCGCACTTATTTCGCGCATTTTCTACCATGTTTTGGTATCGGCCATATATGTTTAAAAGTGCTGTTATATTCATTTCTATAAGTAATTATATATAGTCATGAGCTGAAGGACTATATGAACCTGTTTCAGTATGAATTAGGTTCTGACTTTTTCTTCCTTTGTATTAATGTCCATGGTTGCATAAAAGGCTTATATGTATTATTTCGATTGATAACAATTTGTTTTCCGGATAGTAATCAAACTATAAGCTACCTAAAAATAGAACTGCTGATTGAACATTCAGGTTAGGGTCATATATTAATAATAGGTAATACAATCATTATAATTTTAACCATTGTTTAGCAAGCATAATTTTCAGTCTGATGGTATTCTATTGGTGCTACTGCAGTAAAGCCGGGCACACCCGTTTACGCAAATGACATAGTCTAGTTTATCTTCAAACTGTGTTTTCTTTTGAATGCCAAGTTGCTGTTATAAAATAGCTTCTAGATGTGCAATACTGATATTCAATATAGCATTTAGGTGCATGATTTTGTTGCAGATCCCACTACAACAAATTAAGCTTTTTGCCACAAAAATTTTTGTGATTAAAAGGTCATTTATTGTGGTAAAAGACTTTTTGGCACAAATTTTTTTTTATGAGTAAGTCGTGGCAATAAGTCCATGCCCTTATTTTGGCACAAAAAATAATCTTGTGACAATTTTATTGGCCACAAATTTTTTTTGTGGCAAATTATAATAAATTTTGCCACAAATTTTTTTGTGGCAAATAACCATTGATTTTGCCACAAATTTTTTTTTCTGGCAAATCACCAATTATTTTGCCAAATTTTTTTTTTTTATGGCAAATAATTATAAATTTTGCCACAAATATTTTTTGTGGCAAATATAAATTGATCAAATTGAGAGTGGCTCATTGGGCATTGACTGGACCTGCAACTCCACTCTACACCCGAGCTTTAGCCCAGACATTAAACCCTCCAAGTCCATACTTGAAATGGGCTATGATTAAAATCTCTTAGTCCATACCACAATTCTATTTGATATAATCTTACGATTTTACGATTCTACTGTATTTTTATAATGATTTGACAGTTTCGCCCTTCATACAAAATGCCCAAAAATTTTATAATTTAGTCCAATATCCGAATATATGGCCTAAATTTATGAGAAAATATTTAAAGGGCCAATGTATTAATTTTTTTTTGAAAATTTTAATATAATTTAGACTTTTAAATTAAATATTTAATTATTAATATTTTTCTAAAATAATTAGGGTAATTTGTAGTCAGACCCCCTGAGGTTTGAGTCAATTGCAGCCAGAGGCTGGTCAATGCTTTTTCGGTCCCATAGCCCCCCGAGGTTTCAATTTCGATGCAATGACACCCCCTGGGCTGGTGAAATGACTAGAATGCCCCTTTAATTGTTTCACTTATTACATTAAGGTAATATATGAAGTGTGAAATTACCCATATGCCCAAAGAGTTCAACCCTCTGAAATTACTAATTACACTTCCACCCCTTATTACAAAATATATATATATATATTACGAAAATTACAATTTGATTTTTTTCTTTATAAAATTCTAAATAAATACATAAAATTTGAAACGAACATATAAAATTCGTAAAAATATATATAATTTGTAAAAAATATATAAAATTTGAAAAAACATATAAATTTTGAAACAATATATAAAATTCAAAAAAAAACATATAAAATTCATAAAAAATATATAAAATTCGAAAAACATATAAAATTCAAAAATATATATAAAATTCAAATATATATATATAAAGTGTGACTGAAGTTTAAGTGGACAAGCCTCAGAGTCATTAGCCAAGGCAACGGATTATCTCCAGCTCTCTGCAGAGCTATTTCAATGGCCACGATGGTGACCGAAATCGGAATCGAACCGATACTTTATTAAAATATTTTAATCAAAATTAAATATATTAATATTTGGATCAAAATTAACGGTTCGGTTCCGGTTCTCATTTTTAAAGAACCGAAAGCATCGGTTCGATTCCGATTTTGGTCGGAATGAAAAGTGAACTGCATCGTGAATATATTAATATTT
This sequence comes from Cornus suecica, assembly GCA_963922005.1. Classification (NCBI taxonomy): domain Eukaryota; kingdom Viridiplantae; phylum Streptophyta; class Magnoliopsida; order Cornales; family Cornaceae; genus Cornus; species Cornus suecica. The sequence goes on along the minus strand of OY998241.1, from coordinate 63,634,945 downwards.
GAATCAAAATTAACGGTTCGGTTTGGGTTCTCATTTTTAAGGAACCGAAAGTATCTGTTCGATTCCGGTTTCGGTCAGAATCGAAAGCGAACCGGACCATGTGCACCCCTAGATTTGGGTACCAAGGGACCCTTTAATCGGTATAGTTATATAAAATAAAAATAAAAATTAAATATATTAATATTTTAATCAAAATTATATAAAATAAAATTCAAAATAAAAAAATTAATCGATTAACTATACCGATTAAAGGGTCCCTTGGTACCCAAATCTAGGGGTGCACACGGTCTGGTTCGCTTCCGATTCTAACCGAAACCGAAATCGAACAGATACTTTCGGTTCCTTAAAAATGAGAACTGAAACCGAACCATTAATTTTGATTCAAATATTAATATATTTACGGTGCGGTTCACTTTCGATTCCGACCAAAACCGGAATCGAACCAATACTTTCGGTTCTTTAAAAATGAGAACCGGAACCGAACCGTTAATTTTGATTAAAATATTTTAATAAAGTATCGGTTCGATTCCGATTTCGGTCACCATCGTGGGGCATCGTGACAATTGAAATAGCTCTGTAGAGAGCTGGAGATGATCTGTTACCTTGGTTAATAACTCTGAGGCTTGTCTACTTAAACTTCAGTCACACTTTATATATATATTTGAATTTTATATATTTTTTAGAATTTATATGTTTTTCGAATTTTATATATTGTTTATGAATTTTATATATATATTTTTGAATTTTATATATTGTTTCAAATTTTATATATTTTTTCGAATTTTATATATATTTTCAATTTTTATATATTTTTTTACAAATTATATATATTTTTTCGAATTTTATATGTTTGTTACAAATTTTATGTGTTTATTTAGAATTTTATAAAGAAAAAAAATTAAATTGTAATTTTTGTAATATATATATATTTTGTAATAACGGATGGAAGTGTGTGAACTGTTTGGGTATATGGGTAATTTCACATTTCATATATTACTCTAATGTAATAAGTGAAACAATTAAAGAGACATTTTAGTCATTTCACCAACCTCTGGCTGCAATTGACCCAAACCTAAAGGGGTCTGACTGCAAATTACCCAAAAAATTAATACGAGCGCTTCATTTATTTCCTTACTTGACTTGAAACAATCCAACCGTGGAAGATGAACACGGTTTATATAGGCAAACAGCAACTCCTTCCACGAACACTAATCCGACTTTGTCGAGGTTCACAATATAAAGGAAAAATCACATGACTCTGCGACCGATGTGGGACAGACGATACAGCGGCGCAGTCGGTAACGTGGCCGTCAACGCCGGCAACGTGAAACTGCGCGACACCATGACCGGTGCTACCCTTCCTTCAGCAACTTCTCTCTCTCCGTAGAGAAGTCTGGTTCGATCAACAATCTTGCTATTTGATATTTATGTTGCAGCAGATTTATTTGTATTCTCAATTTATTTGTTTCAACCTTTTCTCAATTTTCAATTCCATGATTTTTGATTGTGTCAATCAATCTTTAAAAAATATAAATAAAAAAGAAGAATAAACATAATGGAACATGGGGAAAATGGAGGGTAGGTCTGTGCTTGGGTTCAGAGTAAAAAAAATCCCAAGTAGCACTATTCTACTATTTTTATGAATATTGTGAAGGAAAAACTGAAAAACAGGTGAATTAGTGTTCTTACCCTGAAATGTTGTAAATTTTTATGTGTTCTACTATTTTAATTCAAGTCTGTGTTTGTTTGTTTTTTTTTTTTTTTTTGGATTATTCCCACCGACACCCCCTCAAAGAGATTCTAATCCCACACGGACCCCTCGATATTGAGTATTCCCACATGGACCCCCTCTAAATTGAATTTTTTTTCCACAAGGACCCCTTCCGTGTCCACTCCGTTAGATTGGTCCGTTAATTAGTGATGTCAGCCACTATTCACCCCATAAATAGTCTATTTTGCCCTCAAATGATATAAAATGACTTATATACCCTTAACTTAATATTGTGAAATTAATTTGATACCCTTTACCTTATAAATTTAAAAAGCTTCTTATATTCTCCCTCTTTACACTAAATTTTGATTCATTTATTTGGGCTTTCCTGTATACATTATCACATTAAAATAACATCAAATTGCAATAGATCAAAATAAAACTTAAAATCAAAATAACAGTAAACATTCAAAATCAAAATAACACTTCATATTGATCAACTATTTACAGAATGCATTATCAGTTTTCACCCCCCAAAAAAAGGCACTTCCACATAATGCATTGCCTAAACCGAACCCAAGAAGCTATGAGTTAGCATGTTACTATACCAGTATGCCTATACCACATTGTCCCCAAAAAATGCCTATACCACATTGTCCCCAAAAAATGCCCATACCAATATTCATTACAAAAAAAGGGCTGGTGTATTGCCTAAACCAATCCAAAAAATAAAGTTTGTCAATGCCAAATTTTTACATCATATCTTTGGCAATACACCATCCCTCAAAGTACCCAAATTACTCATTTGGTGCATTGGTTAGAGCTTGCCTTGCTCTTCCTCCTCCACTTGAGATAGAATTGCCGAACACCGGTACGTAGGAAACACTCCCCCTTCCCCAAGGTGGCCTTCGTGGTTGTCCTCTTCCTTCTCCAAGATTGGTTGATCTCTATTAAAATAGTCAATAAGAAGCATAAAACAGTGACAGTTAGTTGTTAGAAGGGTTTTTCATAATTTTTTACCTCAATTAAATTTGTACCTCTTGTGTAAGTGAGCTTGACTGGGTTGTTCTCTGACTTCCACCAACAGTTTCAAACACTCCTTGTTGTTCATGGTCCACATTGTTAGATTTCTGTTGATGTAAAGTGCAAATAATATTGTTAATTTCAAACAATAAATTCAAAAAAAAAGAAGTTAAAAATAGAAATGATATGTTAATGTAAAATATACCTTCTTTCTTTGTCCTTGATTGGTTTGCTCCACTCCTTTACTTGCCCTTTTCCTTTTCCCAGTTTGCCCCCTACTTGGCTAGCTTGCTCCACTCCTTGACTTGCCTCATTCATTTCTCTCTGTTTTTTTAACAATTACAAACATCAATCAGTTTGAATAGTTAGTCACATATCGTCAAATAGTTAAACAAATTCCAGAAAAAAAAAGTGAGAAGTCTACCTGTTGTTTTTTTGTTGGTGCTTCTTGACACCCCCTTCTATTATGCTTAGTATCACCACAAATGCTACATGTTACTTTGTGACTCCTTTTGAAGTTGTTGTGGCCTCTACGGGGTTCTGAGGGATCTCTCCTTCAGTTCCTTCTTGGTCTCCCCGACTGTCTAACTCGTTCAGGTGCTAGCAAGGGTAAACCAGTGTATTCATCCCACATTTGTTTGTCTGGTATGGGATGAATAATGGCCTCATGGATCTTTATATAGGTTCCAATATCAAAGCACACATCACAATAGCTCTCAATTATATCCCGTTGGTAAGCTATACATGCAACAACATGTTTACAAGGAATGCCACTCAACTGCCAACCTCTACAATCACAAGTTTTAGTGGTCAAGTTCACAATGTGCCTACATGACTCATCACTCACTTCAAATTCTCCCCTACCAGCAACTATCATCCCAAAGTTTCTAGCATCTTCTATAAGTTTGTTCAATTTTTTCCTTATGTTAGGTGTAACAACTCCACTCCACCCACACCCTTGTTGGAATCTCTTGTGAATTCTCTCCATCAACTTGGCCCTTATCCCATCAAGGCATGAAAGTATTGGCAGCAATCTTAAATCACCTACCTAATTATTAAAACTCTCACTCAAATTGTTGGTGACATGATCACTCTTCACCCTTTCATCAAATGAATACCTTGCCCATGTTGAGACTGGATGCTTCATCAACCAATCATAAGCCTTCACATTATCAGCCTTAATTTGCTTCATTGCCTTCCTAAAATCCACACTGTTATAAGCCCTAACAACCTTCCAAAACTTCTGCCTTAGTGTCAATCCAGGATAGGTCTTCTTGAATGCATTGTACAAATGCTTACAACATATTCTGTGTTGTGCTTGTGGAAAAGTTTCAGCTAAGGCTGAAACAAGTCCCTGTATAACATTAAAACAGTTTCAATTTCAATTCTATAATAAAAATTCAAATATTTAGAAACAGTTTCAGTTTCATTTAATGTATAACATTAAAACAATTTTAAATTATTTAAAAATAGTACATTACCTTCTGCATGTCTGACATGAATGTCCAAGGCTTGTCTATTGAATCTGCATCCATTACTTTCTTCAAATTTTCAAAGAAAAACTTCCAACTGTTCTTTCTCTCCTTCTCCACTATTCCATAAGCAACTGGAAATAAGCCATTATTGGCATCCAATGCAACAGCTGACAGTAACACCCCACCATATGACCCTTTCAAATGACAGCCATCCAAGCCAATGAATGGTCTGCACCCACTTTTAAAGCCAATCTTCATTGCCTCTAATGAAATAAAAATCCTCCTAAATTGGGGATCTAAAGTATAATCAGGCCTCCAATGATAAAATGCAATAACACTGCCAGGGTTAGATTTCTCAATTTCTATAGCATACTGGGGTAATAGCATGTAGCATCCATCATGGCTACCTTCCAGTTCTTGTATGGCCTTATCCTTAATCCTATAAAGAATTGTTTTTTTGGGAACAATCCCACATTCCTTCTTAATCAGCCCACTTAATCCCTTCACTGTCAAATCAGGATTATCTTTGAAATGTGATTTATATTTGTTAGCTAACCAAGTAGAATTGGCTTCACGATTATAAGACAACCTTATATAGTTATGGTGGTCATTTAGGGACTTGATTTGGTAATTAAGAGTATCTAGGAGAGGGGATGCATGGACTCTCCATGGACAACCAGGAATTTTACACTTAACAGTGACCCTAGTCCTCTCATTCTTTGTCCTTTTCAATTCAAATCCCTCTTGTATGGCATAATCTTTTAAAACAGCTCTAAAGTGACCTACATTTTCAAATATGTGACTCACTTCAAGTTTGAATTTTGGTGCACCACCCCTTTCAAATATCTTGCCATATTCACTAAGTTTGATCTTTCCATTCCCTGAATCCCTCATCTTTCTCTTTGGAGGGCCTCCTCTACCCCAATAACTCTCCCCATCATCATCATCTTCATCTCCCTCTTCATCAGATTCAAACTCACTTGAAGAATTCCCACCTGAATTGTATGAAGAATAGTCAGACAATCCATCACCCTCTCTATTACTATATTTCTTACTGTTGCATTTATCCATGCCAACCCCCACAGGTGTTTCATCAACCAGCTCCTCAGATGTTGATTCAGATGATGAATCATCACCTTCATCGGCCTTTTCAGCCCTCCAATCCTCATCCTCTGCACTAAACCCATACACATTATCTTCATCATCTCCTCCCTCTTCATTAACACCCTCATGTTCTACACTATGCTCATCCTCTTCTCCTTCTTCATCAGCACCCTCACCCCCACCAGTAATCTCCCCAAGCCCTACTCCCTCACCACTTACAGTCCCCTCTCTAATCCTTACACCCTCACCCCCACCCCCACCATGAGCATTATTAAAAACTTCATTCACTTCAAACTCATCCCCACCCATATCATTATCATCAAGTACTACAGAGGGTATGTGTTGTGGTTTAGGCCTATAATCTATAATTGCTACAGCTTCTTGTACTTTAGCATTTAGTTTTATCTCTCTCTTACCCTGATGGAATAGAAACATATCCATAACATCATTATCATTGGTTATTTCCATACTATAACCACTAGCTGGTAAAAGATATTCATATGTCAATCCCACAGCAGCCCTCCCCATATGTGGCATGACATAATGTTCATAACAATCATTATTTAGTTCTATAAGGGAATACCTGTCAGGATCAACATTACATAAAGTGTACACTTTGCCCATAAAATTGACCTTTAAATCATGTTCTTCCATGATGACAAGCTGCAAAATAGAATAAAATTTAAATAAATATATTACCCAAAGCAAAGCCCATGGAGGAATAATAAAATATAGGGCAACAATTCACAAACTCCCTAATATTCAAACTAGAATTGACTAGGGCACTAAGAGAAACAAGTGTCATTCATCAGCACATCACTGCAAATCTTCCAGAGATAAACAATGAGTTGCTTCAATCACGCACCTCTCATTTGAAGAAAGCAAGATGCCTTTTTATATATTATTAATCTCATTTTCATATTTAAAGAAATTGTGAACTATTTTTTATTTTATTTTTGATACTTTGTGAGTGTGGACAATATAATATGCAAATCAAATGGTGAATGATTATTTGTGTCAAGCTACTCATATAGCTCATGCCAAAATACCCAATTATTTTTTCAAGTCCAGAAAGCGAACCAGAGACATTGATGATCATATGGAGAGCATACTCAAGGAACGTTTCAGGAGAGAGAAGACCACCAAATTCTTCTCCATCCTTCAATCCTTCGTCCCCAATCTCCTCCCCAAGGTAACTCACTAATATTCACATACATTCATATATACATATACATATATATACACATATGTTTTTACCCAAATGTCCTAGGTTCTTCAATCTATGCCTCTAAATCTCTTCCCTACATCAATTGGGTTTATCAAAATCGATTTAGCAAGCTAAGGCCATTACTACTGTTCGCATACACATTAGGTTTATATATATATATATATATATATATATATATATATGTGTATATAATTAAGTTTAGAGTTGTAAATGAAATCCCCAAATCGGGCTTCAATTAAAAAACCCTAATTCGGAGACACGTTTTAGGGATTTCAGTTACAACCTTCCACAAATCGAACACTTGCCTACATAAAAACCCTAAAAACTAATTCAAACACAGAATTCCATAATTTAAACCCACAAATCTAGGTCCAAACCATAGTTATCATCAGAAAAAAAACATATCACATACCTGTTCGTGAAGACAGCTCGTTTCTTCGATCAATTTATATGGACGACGTGAGAAAATGGCGAAGCAACCTTCATGCGCTTCGTATCGATGGTGTTCAATGGTCGAAACCCTAGCAACCCCCACAAATCTAGCTTTCTCTCTCTGAATGGGTTGTTTGGAGATAAGAGAGAGTGAAGACGGGAAATGAATGTGTCGGTGGGTAGTTGGGGGTAAAATCGTCTTTACATATATTCATTTTTATTTGATTTTTTTAAATATACATCGAAGGGCAAATTAGTAATTTCACAATAAAACGTTAGTAAACCTAACGGCCGTCTGTCTGAGGGGGTCCGTGTGAGAATACTCAATATCGAGGGGGTCCGTGTGGGATTATGGTCTCTTTGAGGGGTTGTCAGTGGGAATAACCCTTTTTTTTTTATGAGACTTGATGAAAGTGAAGAATAAACATGGGTAGGTCTGTGTTTGGGCTCAAAATCCATTAATAGCATATTTTGCATTAAAGGAAACCTAACATCTCTGAAAGGGTAGTGGAAAATTGGATTAAAATGTTTTCAATGTGGTACAAATTGAAAACAAGTGAGTGGTTTTTCATATGAACCAAGGAAGAATTTGCTTGGACAAAGGGAGGATGTTGAAAGATCTAACTGGTGGGAAAGTCCCCAAAAAGGTAATAACCCCCCAATATTTCCTTTGGTTGCTGAGAAAACTCGAGATATTAACAAATTTTGTTGAATAATTGAGGAACTCTCTTCAAAATAAGTTCGAGGAATTGTGGTATGGGGATATTTGGTTTCAATTCATGGACATGGTGTGGGTTTCGGATAAACCCTTTGTAAAACAAAGAAAATATAATCCGAAAAAAGAAATATTGAAAATGACTTAAATAAGGTCGAAAATGGAGGTTTTGGTCTAGCTTTTGTAACTGTTTTCAGGTGTTGTTTTGGTTCCTTAAGGTGTGGTGGATTTAGGGATTCCGCAATGGGGTATACCCCTTGCTTAGTGTAAGGCTCTGCCTACTTTGTTGATTTATATGTTTCAATGTTGATTTCTCAAAAAATAATATAAATGAATAAATAAATATATAAATAAAATTGGTGTATAAGCACCGGTACAACTAGATTGACACAAAATGCCATTATTGAATGGGGAAACTAAACAAAGCCCATTTAACTTGCATAAACATCTCATGATTTAACCAATACAAAAAATAAAAATCATTAGTAATCACAAAAAAAGTTGTGAAAAAGTTCTCCCTACAAATTATTTAACTTAGCTTTTGCCACGAATTTGAGTGTTTGTGATAATTTAGCTTATCTTTTGCCACAAAATTTAGTGTTTGTGGCAATTTAGCTTAGTTTTTGCCACAAAATTTAGTGTTTGTGGCAATTTAGTTTACCTTTTGCCACAAATTTAGAGTTTGTGCCAATTTAGTTGACCTTTCGTCACAAAATTTAGCGTTTGTGGCAATTTAACTTAGCTTTTGCCACAAATTTAATTTTTGTGCTAATTTAATTGACCTTTTGCCACAAAATTTAGATTTTGTGCCCATTAGTATATTTTTTGCCACAAAATTTAGTTTTGTACCAAAAATTACTTTTAACCACAAAATAATTTTTGTAGCCAAAAACTTTGTGGCAAAATGCAAGATTTCTTGTAGTGTCCTATCGATGAGGCTTTTTATTCTTTGTCTTCTTACTTTATTTGTTGTTTTTATTTTGTTTTGTGCAAGAAATTCTTTGGCTTGGAGTATTAGAACAATAAACAGAGGTAAAAATCACTCTGCAGGTTCTTCACAAGATTTTATTTGATATTCAGTTGCTAATCTTGTGTGTGGTTCAAATTTATTTCCATTATTTTTATCCTTCGCAATAAATTGTGAGGCTTGGAGAGTAACAATAAACAGAGGTAAAATTCATACTGTAGTTTCTTCATCACTTGAGATTGTATTTAATGTACATATATACAAGCTGAAATACAATATTGTATACAAGATGAAGAATGAGTAATAGTACTCCACATAGATAATACTCGAGGTGAAACCATTGAGGTCCTAAGAGAACTCGAGATGAGGATCCACCCATATTTGGCTGTTTAAGCAGTAGGATAGGAAGACATCATGGCAATGCCACAAATGCCTTCCTTAGCAGCAATGTCTCTTTCCATCATAATATATCCGCTATCGCCCCAGCTAGTCCCCCAAGAATTCTTCACTAACCAATACTTGGTACCATCAGCACTTGTCCCATATCCAACAGCTGTCACACCATGGTCTAAATCAGTTCCACAATCTCCGGTAAAAACACCGCTTGAGTAGAATTGGAAGGCAGAACCGCTAGCATCAATGGCAACGGATACCGGTTGGCTGGCCACAGCCTTCAACAATGCTATCTCGCTATTGGCTGGCACGTCCTCATAACCGGTGATCTTTGCTGCAGAGGGTTTCTTAGTTTTACATGTCGCATCAACTCCTTCATATGGGTAATTGGCTTCAGTAGTGAGACCATTGTTTGATATTATGAATTCAAAGGCATCATCCATGAGTCCACCACCACAGCCTTGATCTTCACCACTTGTGTCGCAGTCCACAAGTTCTTGCTCAGATAATGAGATCAATTTACCTGCTGTGAGCTGGTTAATCCCTTCCATAGCTGCCACTGCTGAAAACGCCCAACAACATCCTGCATTTTTTTTAAGTTAGTCAAAACTCAAAAGGGTATAGAAGAGAATATTTGAAGTGAAAATGTAGTTGGGGAAAGTGTTGTGCCTTACCACATTGACCCTGATCCTTAATGGGAGTAACGGCTCCTTTCTTTCTCCAATCCATGCTAGTTGGAACTGCAGTCACATTTTCATACCTAAACGAGGTTATTTTAGATGACTTGAGATTGGAGGGATTGTAACCATTACGAGAAGCCTGGAACTCCTCGTTAGTCAGGTCAGCAAATTCATTGATACCTAGCTTGTAAGGCTTAGTACCAGCACTGTTGAAAGACTCGATGAACTCCATATTGTCCTTGAAAATCTTAAAGCGCATTTCCTTCTCTGCAGTGTCCTTGTAAACTTTTCCATACGTAAGCATCCATTGTTCATGTCTATCAATCATGGATGCTTCATTCAGGGTGCGGGACGTGGCTTGAGAAATCCCAATTGCCAGAATTAGCAAAGTGGCACACATCAGCTTCCAATTGAGTGTAAAGGCCATTATTTGCTAACTGATTAGCAGAGCAAATGTTGCTTCTGGATAATGATATTGTGAATGGGTAGGCACACTTTGGTCCTTGGATAGATATAGGTATATATACAAGTAGATTTTGATTGTTTCCTCACCATTTTCTCTAAGATGATTATTAGTGTTATGGCAGGGTATAAAGTTCCTGGGAAAGCCCGGCAAGTTATGTATGATACAGACAACTGAAGTTTTGTTCCGTAAACGCTGCTTCAGCTTCATTATATAGTTTGTCATTTGTGAGTAATCTTACTACAGTTTTGGGAGTACACTAGCTCTCTACATTATAGAAACTTATTTAATAGTCCTTATTTTGGTGAGAAACAGAGAATATTTACTAATATAAATGTGCATGACCTAAATTTTGTTGTATTCTGTGTACTTTCTTTATGTTTCTAGCTGATTTATTTTGTTTTCCCTGTCTTGTTCCTGAGCCTTGTAGGATAACTTTGGATTAAATAAAAAAAAAATACAAAAAAGACATTTTAAAACCAGTTTTAGTGAAGGAAGAATGAAAATAAACAAAGTCCTTCAGGCAGAATGTTAGGTTTAGTTTAGTTTAGTTTTTTTGTTTTTTTTTCCCCTGTGAATGTAATACAGGAAAACCAATTAGAACATTTCATATAGTTGACCATTTCCTTAAAACCCCAATTTTATGTTTAGTTTATTGGTTATCTTAACTATTTTATTAAATAAAATTTTGTTTTAAAATCACAAGAAGCCTAAAATTAAAATAATTACTGCGGTTCGATTCAGTTAAGGACTCTATTTTTCATGGATGGACTAGGGACTCAAAATGTATAACATGTTGATGAATGTAAGACAAATAAAGAATCTCGGACAGTGGTCTTTATTTTTGTTCGGGATTAAGACAACATTGCTGAAACATTAGTTATAGGTACCCAGTAAAGGAAGCCATTTCATGGGGTTTTCAAGCAGTTATATTTTGAGGTGATGCTAAGTCAGTGTTTTTGGGTGATATGCTTCTGCATATCCACAAGAAATTGAAACTGGACAAGGCAACAAGGCAGTCCCTTCAAAGAAAGCAACTACTCAAAGAGGGGTGCGAGCTAGTAGTTTGAGCAGTTACTATAATAAATTGATTAAAACGGATCTTACTGAAATATTATCGAAATAATTTAGAAGTATGATTGAAATTCCTCACAGAATTAACTCGATGTAGGTCTGTAATAAATTGTTTTTTTTCGGATACTCAAGAGGCCTGAGAAGTAACTTTGACATATTGGCTAAGAGTTTTTAATTTGGATTGAGAGGTATCACGAGAACCTACTGTTTGAGGATCAAAAGTGTAGCTTATACAAGAATTTATAACTCTTTACATAGAGACAGATTAGTTCTTAGATTAGGTTTTAGTACTCTCTTTTGGCAGACAACTTTCATGAAGACAAAACATTGCACTCAAATTACAAGTGTTTGGGTTGTAATACTTATAGAATTTGCAAGAATGTAGAAATGGAACAAGCTTGGGTGTAATACAGAAGAAGAGATATACCACTATAAAGTTTCATTAATAAGTATTACATTTTCATTTACATAGGAATGCATCAGACACATTCTGAAGCAAGTAACACAACATATACATATTTAAGCAAGTAGAATTTGCTGAAACCGCGATGGATTTCTATGATGAAAACCCATCCATGATCATTTTCAGGTTTCTAAGCAGTTGGGTAGGATGAATCCATGGCAATGCCACATATGCCTTCCTTGGCAGCAATGTCTCTTTCCATCATGATATATCCCTCATCACCCCACGTAGTGCCCCATGAATTCTTCACTAGCCAGTATTTGGTGCCATCAGCACTTGTGCCATACCCTACAGCAGTAACACCATGGTCTAATTCAGTACCACAAGGTCCAGTGAACACCCCGCTCGAGTAAAACTGGAAGTCTGCTCCACTGGCATCAATCGAAACTGAAATTGGTTGATTCGCCACAGCCTTCAACAGCGCCATTTCGTTGTTGGCAGGCACCTGTTCGTAGCCTGTGATCTTCGCTGCAGAGGCCTCATCCCCAGTGTTGCAAGTTCCGTCTGTTCCCGAGTATGGATATGTCTTTTCGCTGGAAATGCCTTTGTTTTTCACAATGAATTCGAAGGCATCCTCCATGTAACCACCCTCACATCCTTGATCAACGCCTTTGTCACAGTCCACTAGTTCTTGTTCCGACAATGAGATCAACTTTTTGGTTGCGAGTTGAGTAATCCCTTCGGTTGCAGCTATTGCAGAAAATGCCCAGCAACTTCCTATTGAATGATTAGCAAAAGCACTAGTCATTAGAAAACATTCATTGTATGTGAAAGGATGAATTAGAAAATTAGGTGAGTTCGAGAAAGGTGATTGACTTACCACATTGACCTTGATCTTTAACGGGCGTGACAGCCCCTTTCTTCCTCCAGTCCATGCTAGATGGAACTGCACTAACATTTTCATACTTAAATGAAGTTGCTTTGGATGACCATAAGTTTGAGGGATTGATCTTTAGACCATTACGAGAAGCCTGGAATTCTTCATTTGTTAGGTCAGCAAAATGATTGATGCCGAGCTTGTATGGCCTATTGCCAGCATTGTTGAAAGATTCAATGTACTCCACATTGTCCTTGAATACCTGGAAACACTTTTCCTTCTCCGCATTGTCCTTATACACGCGTCCATAGCGAGCCATCCATTGCTCATGTCTCTCTACCATGGAAGCCTCATAGAGTGTACGCGATACAGCTTGAGAAGCCCACAACCCCAAAATTAACAATGTTGCAAGGACAAATTTTTGGTTGAGTACTAAAGCCATAGTGAAACTTAAAATGGCTAATATTGTTGGTGTTATGAGTAGGTGCCCTTCAATGTCTGTGGGAGTTTGATTTATATAGATGATGCATCCTCTTGCAATTTCTCAGATTGCATTATTTTTATGTAATGAAACTTGCAACTGAAAGGGACACAATCCTCCAGCTTGCCAGGAAAATTGTTTTGACTTGGACAACCAAGTTCAGTTCCGTAAACGCTGCCCATTTATAACAACAGTTCATGATATCAGATTAATTAATTACCCTGAGAACTTGTTCTCCAGCATAGAAACTTATTAAACACTCCTTGTTTATGAAAGAATAAAACAGAGAATGTTTTATAAAAGAATCATCAAAGATTTCAGTTTTGTTGTATTGTTTGTATTTCTTTGTGTTTCTAGCTGAAACTAGTTTTTCCTTGCTAGTTCCTTGGCGTATTAGAATATCTTTGAATAGAAAATTGACTCAAATGAGACAATCTAAATTTCAAAAGTTCGACAAGAGGTTGCATTCCAATGAATATTCATGTTGGAAAAAATGGAAATCATGTCCTGTATGTATTGTTTAATTTTCTATAATTTTTGTAAGAAAATAGAATGACAGTAAAACAGTTTTAAATTTCATTTAGTTGACACTCCAATAAAACCTGATTTTAGAAACTCTATTGGTTACCTCTGAACTGTTGAAAAATCACTAATGGTGATTCAATTACCCAGGATCAACACAATTAATGAGAGAAACAAACTTCTATTTCAAAACTCACACTTTTAAAATACAAGTTTTCTCTCTTTTTTCTTTTCTCTAATCTCACACTCTATATTCAATACCTAGCTTCTAACCTCTGATCTTACAACTACACAACACATCTCTATTTATAGGCATACAAAAGCAATAAATAAACTTTGAATGTTCAACCTATAGGTGTGAACATTTGACTACTTTCTTAGCCACCATCTTTGAAGTTACATGGGAGCCTCTTGTTTAGTTTTTAAAGACTGCTTCTAGATGGCTCCATGGTTTCTTTGTTTCACACTTGATTCTTCATGAATCAAGTTTACTATTTTCAAATCCCCCTTTAAACTTGATTCGGATATCTTCTGCATTACTTGCAGCTTCTTCAGTCTTAAGGACTTGTTTTGGAATTTCTGCATTCCTTGCAACATTTTAGATCTTATGGATCTGTCTTGAACTTTCTGGTTTATCCTGCTCCTGGCTCTGCCTTTCTCGTCCAGTTTTGCACAGAGATGGTTGACTCTCTTCTTCATAGTCAAGTCCAAGACTAGCGACAAACACCTCGAACTGAACCGAGTCAACATGTCTTAACTCTGAAGAGATACCATTTTCTTTCCCTGCACATCCTTTCTTTGGAACCATTACCGAGGCATTACATTTCTTCTTCAGACTGTTGAACTCGTCTGGTTTCATTTTTCTTTTCTTGTAGTCTTTCACGAACATGCAAGTTTTGTATTTCTGAATTTTGCCTTTTCCACTTCTTGTCTTATGAACGCACTTCAACCCAGTTGACTTATGGCCTTCTGGTGGACTACACTGCTTATTCTCTAGGGTGAACATCTCTTCATCCATATCTGTCTTCTATTTCTTCTCTTGAATGGTTTCAGTGAAGCTAACCGGATCTACTTCTGACTTCTTTCTGGTCCAGTATCTTTCACCTGGATCCACATCTGATTTCTTCCTGTCAGGTACATGAGCAATTTGTGTCACTGTTGGTGGCACTGCTTCAACTTCTTCTTGTGGCACTCTTGGTGACACTTCTTCTGCTTCATTTTATTCTTCTTCTTCAATCACGAGCTCCTTGGGCTTCGTTTCTTCTTCAAATATCCAGTTAACAGAATTCCCATATTGAGCCATCAATACCATTCCGTTTAGCTCATTTGTGTCTTTCTTTGCAAAGTACACATGTTCGTCATTTTCATCTTCTTCTGTTAGCTCTCTTCTGCATTCACGGGCATAGTGGTCGTATCTGTTGTAGTTATAACACTTCACTTTTCTTTTCCCATCTTCACCTCTGAATTCATCTTCTCGTCCTTGATAGCCACGATTTCTACCTCGACCTCTTTGTGAATTTCCCCATATCTCTTCTCTGGCTGAGAACTTTGACTACAGGACTTGCTCGTCCTCTGGGGTGCTTGAGGTATACGTCTTGTTGATTCGCTGTTCATGGATTTCTAGCGTGGCTTGTAACTCGTCAACTGTCATGACATCCAAATTCTTCAATTCTTCAATAGCTACAACCACAAACTCAAATTTTGAATTGAGCGATCTTATTATCTTTTCGAGCACACGTACATCTTCGATCTTTTCTCCACATCCTCTGATATGATTCACAATAGTCAATATTCTGGTAAAGTACTCAGAAATTTACTCACTTTCCTTCATCTGCAGCAATTCAAATCCCCCCTTAGACCTTGAAGTCTAATTTTGATCGTCTTTTCAATTCCTCGATTTGTTTTACGAAGAACTTCCCATGCTTGCTTGGCGGTGTTGACGGTGGAGATCTTCTCAAAATTTGCTTCATCTACACTCTGATAAAGCAGATATAACGCCTTCTTGTCCTTTCTTTTTTCTTCTTTAAGTTTTGCCTGTTGGGCCTGGCTTTGATTCTCTACTTTTTCGGGTTTGTCATACCCGGTATCAATCACATCCCACAAATCTTGTGAGGCTAAAAGGACTCTCATCAGGATACACCACTTCTCGTAATTATCTTTGTTTAGTCGCGAAAGCTGGGGTTGGAAAAAATTGCTAGAGGACGCCATCAAACGCCATCGGATTTGCTTAAGCACTTGAGGTGCTTAGTTCTGAAAATCGGTGTTGAATCTGGTCAAAACGACTGTACGGTTGCATCCGGAGCGTTCCATTTAGTCAAAAATGACTATTTGTTTGCTCAAATCGGAGTTAAAATGAGTCCGAAACGGACAAAATACCAACGAGGGGCAATTTGGTAATTTATAGAAATTTTGCTGACTTGGCTGATGACGTGTCAGATGTGACGTGGCGGATGATGATGTGACATCTAACGTGGTGAGGAGATGACGTGGTAGCGCGTGGATGTGCATGGGCTTCACGCACGTCTGGAGGTTGAAGACGACTGGGCGCGTGGCTGCGCGTGGGGGTCACTTGCCGAGCTTTAGGCGGCGCGTGTGGGGGCTTTCCGGCCTGATTCTTTCGGGGTTACATTCCTGCTGGAACGGAGAAGTTAGATATATGCTCAAACTTGTGGTTTGAACACCTATGGCTTACGAATAGGCTTTGAAAGCTTCGGCTCTGTTTTTCTTCTTCACTTCTGAGCTTGCTCAAGCTTCACCACGCTCTGATACCATGTTGAAAAATCACTAATGGTGATTCAATTACCCAAGATCAACACAATTAATGAGAACTTTTAAAATACAAAGATTTCTCTCTTTTTTCTTTTCTCTATTCTCACACTCTATATTCAATACCTAGCTTCTAACTTCTGATCTTACAACTACACAATACATCTCTATTTATAGGCATACAAAAACAATAAATAAACTTTGAATGTTCAACCTATAGGTGTGAACATTTGACTACTTTCTTAGCCACCATCTTTGAAGTTACATGGCAGCCTCTTGTTTAGTCTTTAAAGACTGCTTCTAGATGGCTCCATGGTTTCTTTGTTTCACACTTGATTCTTCATGAATCAAGTTTACTATTTTCAACAAGAACTTCTTTTCTGAGAGAAATTCACTAAAATGGCCATTAATCTTTCTAGATTATCTAAGCTTGAGTGAACTTTGACGACCAAATCAGATAACTTTTTAAAATGAATGTAAGAAGTTGCAGAATTGGTATAATTTATGATGATATTGGAAATTTTTATGGATGGAGTGATTGCTCTTGGCAGTTAACCTATACGAGAACATATAGAAAGCAAGGAATGAACTGATTTCGATGAAGAAAAATAAGTTTCATGAATATAGGAAGGCAATATCAAACACATGGGAGAATATATAAAACAGAAAAGAAGCAGATTGCATTTAAGTTGTTTAATATTGAATGAAATTTGCTTTACAAAAGAAAAGTGTCTTCCTCTTTCGAAACAGATAAACATGCTCTAGCTATTTTTATTTATCATATGTTCTCTTGTTGCAATTTCGTTATTTTCGCAGTAGTGTGAGATTCATTAAGCTTGCCATGACAAAAGACAAATTTGCTTAGTTAGGACTTCCAAGGTACTCAATACTACTTTACCTCTAGTGGGTTAATTTTGATTCTGGGTTCTGGTATGCTTAAATACTTACTCTAGTAGTCTCAACTTCCGCACCTATGTTGCGCATTTTCTAGCATGTTTTGGTATTGTCCATATATGTTTAAAAGCGCTGCTATATTCATTTCTATAAGTAATTACATATAGTCATGAGCTGAAGGACTATATGATCCTATTTCAGTATGAATTAGCTACTGACTTTTTCTTCCTTTGTATTATTGTCCATTGTTGCATAAAAGACTTATATGTATTACTTCGATCGATAACAATTTGTTTCCCAGGTAGTAATCAAACTATAAGCTACCTAAAAATAAAACTGCTGATTGAACATTCAGGTTAGGGTCATATATATAGAGAATGATGACTTAAAGACCATCCACTTGGAGCTGCCACTTGAGAAGAGAAGCTTCCCACCATTGCCAGCTACATGCATGCACTCACAAAAGCAAAGACAACTAGCTCAAGACTTGCGTGAAGATTTTGTTCACTCCCTTGCATGCCACCTAGCATGAAGTAAACCATTTTGGTTTCCTCTTCCTCACATTTCTCAGCCTATAAATAGAGGCATATACATGAGTATAATCCTAAGCTCAATTCTGTAAGAGAGCAAGTGTGAGGGTGAGAGAGAATTTTGCAAATATATTAAGCTACCCCTCCGTGGACGTACCCATTTTTTGGGGAACCACATATAAATCATTATGTCTATGTGTTTTATGTGTGTTTGATTAACATTTAGGTCCAACAATTGGTATTAGAGCCATTTTTGATCAAAATAGAGTCGCATTTTTCGAGCCTATTTCGAATCTGTTAACGCATCACACATATCTCGTATAATATACAATTGGAAAGCCCGTTCAGAGACGAATGCAACGATATAAAATTCAGCCCCATCGGAGTTCGGACGCACCCTCACGTGCTCCAAGAAGAAACGCGCATGAGTTTCCACGGTGTCACGCGCCTTCTCCGGCGAGCTAGGTTTTTTCGGCAGTTTTTTTCGGCGCCGGTGACTTTTTCCGGCGATTAATTCGCGATACGATATATTGCCGAGTTTTTGACGATAAATTAGCGATACGATAAATTGACGAGTTTTGGCGATGCAATATTTTGGCAAGAAATTGGGGGATTTGACACTGCCACGTGTCCTCTTCAGCTTGTGCCACTTGTCACCAATCATTGGCCGCCACATGTCACCAATCATGGGTTGCCACATGTCCCCAATCATACGCTGCCACGTGTCACTCTCTCAGACTGCCACGTTATCACTTTTCTAAAATTTACAGTTTTGTCATTTTACACTATTTTGGCCGTTCCGAGCTCGTTTTAAGTCTGTTTTGAGTAAACGAAAGGTCGATCCTAGCTAAATCGACCGTTCCGGATTCAACGGTGGGCTCCGTTTTTCAAAATTAGTACTCTAATTTTGAAAAAAACCCGGTTTGAAGTTTTATTGCTTCTAGTTGGTGAGTTAAATTCATCAATTTTTGATATCTGTTATTTCAAATTATGACTGAAGTATAGGATACCGAGCAATCAAAGACCATAAATACTGTTGGGAATACTGTTGGGACGAGCGGTTCTATGAGGAGAACCATGCTGTCAAATGCAAAGTTTGAGGTGGAGAAATTCGACGGCACCAATAACTTTGGCATGTGGTAATGCGAAGTTCAAGATCTTCTATTTTGAGATGGTTCCTATAATAACCCTAATTTACGTATTTAATTAATTTTGGTAATTATGATGTGTGTAATTAAATTTTGATTTGTAATTTAGTAATTGTGTTGTGTAATTTAATAATTATGGTGGGTAAGTTGGTAATTGTGATGTGTATTTATATGTATAAATGTATAATTATGATGGTGTATTTATTAATGTAATGAATAATTTATATTAGAGTAAATGATATATATTTATATAATAAAAAGAAATGGAAAAGAGGAAATGAAATGATGGAGTGAGGTGGAAAGTAGGTAAAGTGGAAATGATGAGGGACAAAGGCAAATGGCTGTCTTTAGAATATATATTTAAAAAAAAAATTAAATTGAAGTCTTTCAAATGGTGTCTTCCAAATTGTAAGAAGACTTCATTTTAATTTTCTCTCAAAACTTTGAGAGAAAATTGGGAGAAGGAGAATATAGAGAGTTCTTGGAGAGAAGGAGTTGCTCTTGGAGGGATTTGAGCTTGAAGATAATAAATCAAAGCCGGATAATTGAAGGCAAGTTACAACTCTCTTCTACCCCTTTGGATTTATAAATCCAAGACTTTTGTGAAATAATATGTATAAATAGATATATATTATTTATACATAGTTAATTTTCTATAAAAATAATTATACAAGTGTTATCATGTATATAAATGCATATATATATGGATAGATGAATGTTTAATGATTATTATCATATATTTCATAGTATCTTTAAATTGTATTTTAATTATAGAATACATCTATAATCATGGAATTTTATCATCAAATACTAGTTAAAAAGCTTTATTAATGTTTAAAATTATTTAAATAAGCTTCTTGAATTATCTAGGAATTTTAAGAATTATTGTGGCAATTTTCAAAAATTATATAAATCTGAAAATCTAGTGTGGCTGATTGTATGTTGTTGTGGTACATTTGTTTTTCTAACCATAGGATTATATGGACTTTTAATCCAAGCCCTTGATTTAATTATATAAGAGTACTGGAATCTCGCGTGGAAGGATATAGATTACTATGATGTATTCATTTTTGTAACCATAGGATTAGATGGAATCTTTAATCCTTACCATTAAAGTAAACTATAGTTATTGGGTATAATCTCATGTAAGTGTGCACACACTAAGCATAACTTTGACCATTAAAATCATCCAAATATATGAGAAATGATCCGGTGTAAATGTGCACACCGTAGGCATGTGAACTTCACTGAAATTATATTCAAATCCTTGAATATTACTATAACTACGAATATACCCCTAGACATTATCATAATTACAATTTAACCCCTAATTATATTACAGTTTAACCCCTTAGGTTTATACTAATTACAGTATGACCCCTATAATTTACGGACATTACAGATTAGTCCCCATAATGTTTTTGAAGTTACAGTAGGATCCTTGTACTGCACTGTAATTACAATTTGACCCCAAATCTTTCTTAAAAAAATATTTGGGATCCCTATACTTTAAATAAGTAATATTGTGATTTCGGATCTCATTAGTAACCTATCATAAAATATGTTAATGTTATAATTGTGTTAAATATATTAATTAGAATGGTTTATCAATGATTATATTATGGAAGTTGGTATTTGTTGTTTATTGGATATAATGGTTTATTATGTTGTTATAAATCATTATGTATGATTTCGTACATATGCGTAACATGTGATATACAGTGAAGCGTAGGATATTCGCCTTTATTATGCTAATAATCATTTTTGTGTGCGGTGATGTATGAGATGAAATAAATAATGCAAGGGAATTGATAAATTCGTAAATCATAATATTTAATTAAATAAATATGGATTGAGGATGTTTAAGGAATCACTTGGAGGCTGACTATTAACGCAGTCTCATGAGTACCACGGGACATGGTTGAGTTGTCACAACATGAGTGAATTGTCGGGTACGTGGTTAAAATAAGGTTTGGATAAGTTGTCTATTGACATAAGAAAATGATTATGAATATTAATAGGTTCATTTTTATGATATTGGTGAGGCATGGTATGCATGGATTATTTATCCTAAAAGGGATAATTATATATTTTTATTTGATTATGAAAATATATTAATGCACATATTGCATTGGTTATTTATTTTAAAAGGTATAATTATATATCTTTTAATTGAGTATGAGAATATATTATAAAATATATTTATGCATGGATTGCATGGTTTATTTATTTTAAAAGGTATAATAATATATCTTTTATTTGATTATGGGAAAAATATTATAAAATATATTTATGCATATGATGCATTGGTTATTTTTAAAAAAATAAAGAAATATATATATATATATATTTATATATCTTTTATGTGATTATGAAAAGAGAAGAAATGTTCTAAAGGTTTTATGGAAAGTGAAAGATAAATCTTATTAAATAGGGTCTATATATTCATGTTGTTTCGTTCAGAGATGTTGGCTTTATCGGTCCTCTGTTGGGTTGTAGTAGTAGTGGACTTGCTCGTGGGTTTAACCCACCTTGTTGTTATCATTTCAGGTCTGGGACAACTTAGCAACCGGGTTAAGGTTTTGAGTCATTGAGTTTTGTTCGTGATTGTCTACTCCATTCTTACTTTCGGTTTACAGTGTATATTGGTTGTACAACTGTTATAAATTAGGCAAGGTTATTAAAAATGAAATTTTTATTTAGGGGTCCTTCTTTAACAGGATTCACAGGTTGTATCTTAAAGTCTTTTGTAAGATTTGACGTTAGCGTTGCTTCCGCTATGATTTTTTTTATTTTGCAAATTTTCTATTGTATTTTGTGTTTTTGTATATCAATTGCAAGGTATTTCCCAATCTTCGTGTGTGAGCCTGGCCAACTCACGTTCGGAAATTAGGAGTATCACAGTTGGTATGAGAGCACTCCAGGTTCAAGTGTCCTAGGGATATTTTCGTTAGGTTTTCGTGTTGCGTATTCTGATCTTTAGAGCCTAAATATAGGACTTGTAGAACTCATGTAAGTTCGTTGTCGGAGTATTATCACCCCGTGTTATTTTTCCTTTTTCCTGAAATTCTTTCCGATTTATTTTCAGTTGTGATGTCACTTGTTCATGACATCTTGTTTACACGTGTTATTTTGCGTGTAAATTTTTCGCGTTTACGTTTAAAGTGGACTGGACGACTTTACGATTTCAACTTGATGACTTCATAGGCTTTATTGTTATAGACTACGTAGTTTTGTTTCGACGTTTAGCATTTAGTGCTTCGACTGGGCGACAATACGTTTTATTGGATCGGACTTGTTAGGTGTTCCAATGATTGAGTTTTATACCCGGTGTAATTATATAAAATTATTTCATTTATTTGGCGTTCCATGGACTTAAAGGTTCACATGTTATTATTTGGAGGCCCCTGGTATTTTTTTGGGATTTATCGTGTATATATATATTTAATTATAATTATATACATATTGTTTTAGGGGATATTTAGTAATTTTGGAGGATTGGAGGGTCACTTATATAATTATTATATATATATATGTATACACATTTGCGCAGAGAGAGAGAGGAATCACGCGACGACTTTCAGCTGATTTCTTTCTTCTTCTCCGCATGAGTGACCTGCAGATCCACCTTCTTCTCCTTCCTTATTGGTCATCGCAGAAAATAAAGAGAGAGAGAGAGTTGACGTCTCACCGCCAGCCATCAGTCACACGTTTGTCTATCATTGAGTCACGTAATTGATTAAATTAGGGATCCAGGCAGGATGCGGGTTGGGGATTTATTGCTGATCGCAGTGGTGATGGGGGCGTGTATGTATACAACACTTGTATTTGTGATTTTCTTTTTGTGGGTTCTGGGAATGTTCTGAGTAATATTATGGGTAGTTCGTTCTTAGAGGGTTGTTTGTGGTCTTTCTATTGGCGGAGGGTTGTCTTCTATTTCATTTTTCGTCGCAAATGGTGGCGGATGAGGTTTTAAAGGAGTAGATCTGCATTTGGGTGAATCAACCAGATTTGATTAAGATCACGATGGCAGTGGGAAGTATTAGGCCCTTGGTAGTATTCGTTCATGACGAGGCCAGATGTTATGAAGTATCCATTTACGATGTGATGACTCCATCTAGGGTTCGCATAACAGAGAGTTTGGAATGGGGTTTTGGCTACCAGTTTGATAATCGTGTCACGACAGTGAGGAGGTTGTCTGAGTAGAATGATGAAATGGATCGGGTTTATGGGACTGAAGTTCCATGGGTGAAGGCGAATGAGCTCTTAGGTGGTGTACCTTCCTCTTGTTTTGAACAATTGAGGACAAATTCATGACGAAAAATCCAAAAAATTGCCTTTATCTGAAGTCAAAGCTTTTCAGATTCCAGTTCAAGAAAGGTACTCCTATGATCGAACACTCAAATTTTTTTAACAAACTAATTGCAGATTTACAGAATTTAGATGTTGAAATTCTTGATGAGGATAAAGCTTTGATTTTATTGAATTCCTTGCCTGAGAGCTATGATCATTTATCCAGAACTTTAATTTACGAAAAAGATGAGGTTAAATATATAGATGTTGCTAACGCTTTGGTAAACAATGAGTATTGAAAGAAAGATCAACATGATCACTGGGACAATCCATCAGAGGCGTTGACTGTAGATAGAGGCAGGTCGAACAACAGATCAAAGGGAAATGGGAGATGGCGGTTCAAATCCAGATCACAACCAAACAGATTTGAATCATACAGAAGACGACAAGAGAAGAATGAGTGTTTTCAGTGTCACTAGAAAGGGCACTAGAAGAGAGACTGTCCAAACAAGGACAAGTCACATGCCAATATTGCCCAAAAGAGGGACGACAATGATGAATCAACCTTTACTATTTCATCATCAGACACTGATTAGTCTGATAGATGGATTCTTGATTCAGGTTGTTCTTATCATATGTGTCCGAACATGAACTGGTTCTCTAGCTTCGAGGAGCTGGATGGAGGAGTTATGCTAATGGGCAACAACAACACCTGTCATACCAAAGGGATCGAAACAATACGTCTGAAGATGCACGACGGTATAATCAGAAAACTCACCTGTGTCAGGTATATTCCAGACTTGAAGAAAAACCTCATTTCATTAGGGGTTTTCGACTCCAACGGTTACAAGGTGACCATGGAAGGTGGAGTTCTGAAAGTTGTTCGAGGTGCATTCGTGGCAATAAAAAGTATTTTGCAAAAAAATTTGTATTACCTAGATGGGTATACGGTAACCGAAAGAGTAGCTATGGCGAGCAGTTCTGAAGACAAGTCAGCCGATCTTACCTGACTCTGGCACATGCGTTTAGGGCATGCGGGTGAGAAGGCGTTGCAAGGCTTGGTAAGGCAAGGCAGACTAAAAGGTGCCAAAACTGGCAAACTTGACTTCTGTGAGCACTGTGTACTAAGCAAACAGACGAGGGTCAAGTTCGGCACTGCGATTCATCGAACGAAGGAAACACTAGACTATGTTCATACAGACGTCTAGGGGCCATCCAGAATCGCTTCATTGGGAGGTAAACGTTGGTTTGTAACGTTTATTGATGATTTTTCTAGATATGTCTGGGTATATACTATGAAGCATAAATATGAAGTGCTAGATATCTTTCTTAAATGGAAGAAAATGATAGAGACCCAGATAGGCAGGAAGCTCAAGAGGCTCAGATCAGACAACGGTGGAGAGTACAAATCAGATCCCTTATTGGAAATCTGTCAGATTGAAAGGATAATTAGACACTTCACAGTGCCTAAAACGCTACAACAAAATGGAGTAGCTGAAAGAATGAATCGCACTTTGGTGGAGAAAGTATGATGTATGCTATCTCAATCCGAGCTGAGCAAGGCATTTTGGGCAGAGGCGTTGGCATACTCCACTCATATTGTCAACCGACTTCCTGCAATTGCACTAGATGGGAAAAATCCCAAGGAGGTATGGTCTGGACATCCAGTTTCTGATTATGATTCTTTTCATATATTTGGGTGTCCAACATACTTTCATGTTGTGAAATCTAAACTGGATCCTAGAGCCAAGAAAGCTCTCTTCATGGGACATAATGAAGGAGTTAAAGGATTTCGTTTGTGGTGCATTGAAACAAAGAAGACCGTCTATAACAAAGATGTTAATTTTGATGAGTCTGTCATGCTGAGACAGACAGCTCCAGCTAAAGAAGAAGTGAATCCAAATCTTCAGCAGCAGGTGGATTTTGAGAGTCATGAAGATACTGAGCCACCAGTTGATAGTTCTGAAGATGATTTTGATAGTCAGGACGAGGACTCATTTGAGGTGGAGGCTCTATCTCTAGTACAGGTGATTAGTCAGCAGCCAGACTCTATCGCCGCCAGCAGACCTAGAAGGGTTATTTAGAAGCCAGTCCGATTTATTGACATGGTGTCATTTGCCTTTCCAGCGACAGAAGATGATGTCCCTAACACTTAATGAGAAGCAGTGCACAGTACTGATAGTAAGAAATGGAAGGGAGAAATGGATGATGTCACGCCCCTAAAATTCCTGAAACACCAACTCGGAGAATCAGCGAATTTCTAAAGGGTGACGTAAGTCAAACTACCATTAAAGTCAACAATAACAAGGAAATACATGGAATAACAAAGAAAATAATATATTTCATGCCTAACTGAATGATAGAAACTCACTAGTATACTCTGATACCCTACTGACACGCCCCTAAATTCCTGAGACTCCCGAATCGGGACATCCGAGGAATCCAGGGTGTGAGTCTTAATATGAGCGACCAACTAAGATATCATTAACCATGAAAACGTATGGAATAATGATAAAAATGGTATATTACATACCCAAATGAATGATAGAACAAAACAGCGGAATCTAACAAAAATCCGGCAAAGTTTCGTTTGTAAATGGAACATTCGGACCCACAACCACAACAAAATAACCTTTCAATAACAGTTTGATAATAACAATGGCTCACAGGCCCAACATTCATCAATCCTATTAGGGCCGAGGTAGTGGAAAGAAACCACCAACCCTCTATAATCAACAGAGCCGCAAATGCTCGAATAAGAATACAAAAATGCACATGGCAGTGCCGAATAGATACAATGACATCCTGAAATAATAAATACAGGAAATAAAAGATACACCAATAGGGATATGCCAACAAACTGGCTCCAAACAGAGATATATGACAATCCCACAAAACATGGGTAAAGAAGCTGACAGAAGATAACTATCGTCCCCAAACCAGCCACGCTGCAACCGTAACCGCATCATCCTGAGCAATTCCAAAACCTGTAACAAGGAAAACAAAATAAAACTGCCGTTGCACCGCATGTTGCCCGTAGCCGTAACATTTCTTGCAACCTGGCGTGGGAATATTAGTGGGCGATGAAATACCCCTGTGAGCAAATAAGCTCAGTGGAAAAATGATATCCTAACTACCACATCCTCAACTGTTTAGGTAATGCTAAACTATCTAGTAAGATACATAGCCCAACAAATCCCCGCTACGCAACCACAAGGCACGTACCCATATACTACCGTAAATAAGTATATATATCGAGAATATATATATATACATATATATATATAAGTACACAACATGAGTCTATAAGGTACGACTAAGATTCGTACTCCAAGTACCAACACCGGTGATCTACATTACTCTCACAACGTACACTAGGTACACGACACTCAGGTCTAATCTAACAAATCATCAAGCGCTCATAACGCTAACTAGAAAATCTAAACAGAGGGAATCACACCCACCTCTAATATCCACATGAATCAAAATCCACAACTAGTACCATGGAAGGCTCATAACCCACTCCCCGAGAACACGGGAGGAAAAACACTCACGTCTTTACGTACTAACACAATCGTCATCTATATAATTATACATATATATGAAACATCATCCCATTCCTAGAGGAAATCTACCTCTCAAGGACTGGATCACCTCAATCATATCTCTTCATCAATACCATAAATCACATCATCATATTGATCTCATAATACTATCATCAATAGGGTCAATCAAATCACTAACGCTCTCACTATAGGCGAGGAAAACCACCCAATCAAATCGCGGAGAGTACACGAACACTACTCTCATGAACGACCACCTAAGGGTCACCAAAGCAAAGTAAAGGAAAAGAGCTCCCAATGCTAAACCAATAGATAACCGAGACAACAATGTCAAGGTTAAGAATGCCACAAGTGTTTAGGGAAAACACCCGAACAAGGAAACCAAAAGCGAATGACCGAGAGTGAAAGTTATAAAAAGATGAATCCTAATGATTCAATAGTTTTTAAGAAAAATGTTTTAAAACTCGAACCAATCCATTCGGCATCCATGCCCCTAACATATGAAAAACTCAAATCACCTAGGTGGTGACATCAAATAACCAAGAAGAAAGGAAAGACAACACTATATGTGTGCACTGAACAACAACAAGCCTCAAACCCGAGACTTAAAAATGATCGGAAGCAAAGGTGAACAAGAAAACACCTTTCAAAACTCTACAGGTCGAGATCTTGAGAAAGAAGTCTCGGAATCTCAGAATCTCGAGAAAAGTAATAAAATAGTTTTCCTTTAAGAAATCATACAGTAAAAATGACCGTCTTGCCCCCGATCTCCGTCAGTCGCCATCACCGACTTTTAGAATTAATTTTTTTTTTTAAAGAAGATCTTAAGATCATTTTATAAATGCTAAAACTTTTCGTGGCTACGGGGGTAGGCAAAAATGGGTTTTCCCTTTTAAATACAAAAAGTTTATTTCAAGACTTGAAAAATGCCGTTTCCGGAAGACAGCTAAATAAGAGTGAATACAACTCCACGGATTCCTATAATGTCCAAAAGGACAAGGAAGGAAGAGTACTACATTGGGTTCATGGAACACAACTACCCGTTTCCAATCCCACAAAATCCAATGACAACACATGGAAGAGGTTATACACCACGCCGTAACCGTCGACTCAAGGAGTGACATATAAGTCAACAATCACATACTAGCGTACAAAACACAGTACAAGGAATGCTTAGGAGAATAACTAAGCATGAGAAACAACACTGCAACACTACAATACCCCAAGTACTTAATAAAATCACCTCAACCATAACCTCTTCTAACCCAATCAAAATCTCAAATACGGTTGATAACCCATTCCTCAAAAGGTGAAAGGCACCTAAAGGCCCATACAACAACGTCCACTAAGTTCACAATCTCATCACCCGCCTTCTCTAAGGCCTTAAATCATAATTGATACTAGAACCAATCTCTGACCTCAAATCTCTAAAGAGGTCACACAACTAACCACGATCACAAAACTATTACCCGCTTTCTCTAAGGCCTCAACATAAAATCGACTCTATAGTCCATTACTAACCTCAACTATCCACAGAGGTCACTATGCCAATATATTTAACCCCCCCCAAGGGCAAAAAAGTATACAATCACAAATATAAAAATATACATTTCATTATACTTTAATAATTCCGCATG
Organism: Cornus suecica; assembly: GCA_963922005.1. Classification (NCBI taxonomy): domain Eukaryota; kingdom Viridiplantae; phylum Streptophyta; class Magnoliopsida; order Cornales; family Cornaceae; genus Cornus; species Cornus suecica. Next base: position 63,606,566 of record OY998241.1, on the reverse strand, counting down.
TAATCATATTTTTCACGTTATTCACTTTCACTTGAGCATTTTAATAAAATATGAATTTATTTCGCAATATTCATAATTAACATGCTCCAAAATCCACAGGTAATAATATCACATATACGTGTCAAATGAAATCACATAAATGCTATGCAAATGCAATGTGACTCAACACCACCCGTGGTACACACACAACCATACACCCTATCCACTAAGGGTCAGCATGATCATTCTCTACCATTCCTCTGAGGATACAGGTTCACGAAGGAAGGTAGATTCATTGTACCGTTCTTCCCAAGTGCTTTTGACACTTACACTTTTAACAAGGAAGACGTCCACCACGACGCGGTCGTGAACCTAGGATTAGAACAAGTCCTCCCCTAGCGTCTGCGTTTCTCGGAAGATTAGTTCCGTAGGAGCAAGAAGCACCCCTTGGCCAGTTGTTACGACGATCCAAAACAAGTCTACTCACGTACCATACACAACAGACGTAGACCACACCAATTGAATTCTTTCTACAAAAGGTGAACCCATGCACTACATGCACCAACACAAATATGTATATCATCATATTTATAAAAACATTTGACTATCCGACACAAGTCAAACTCATACATGGTTACACTACCCGCACAGACTAATACTAATGTACTCAACACGACACAGTATACTCAATATGCATACAGGGCCTCAATAAAAATCATGTCTCAACATAAATATGCAATGCATCATATTTATCAACAATATTCTCTAACATGCTTTTACATCACTAAAGCAATAAACCACGAGAATATTAATTTTTATTTTAATTAAACCATTTAAATCACAAGAAAGCAATTTCATTCCTTTAAACATACTTTTTAATTTACTTAAAGCATAAATCCACATATCATAAGGAAAACTAGCATAACGTCTAAGTTTTCATGTCCCTCACGTTCACATATCCCCTAACACAGTCAAAAGGGGAACTAATATCGTGTTCTAAGTTCACGTCCAACTTTTACAAAATTTTCTAACCCATTTTAATTTTCGAGGGGTTACTGGCCACCTATTATCTTTCAATTCAAATAGAAATTTATTTAATTTCACAGGAAAATAATTTAGTTAATTTTTTGAATTAATCTCTAGGTCCTGCTTCGATTTTAACCCAATTATAGATATTTTAAATTCACCGTTTAATATATCTCTAAATTAAAATAAATACGGGTTTGCACACCCAAACAACGTCAATGATACGGAAGTGAGAATAAATTTTCCACCTTAATTTATGCATAAAATAGCCCCGAAATGGCCCACTGTCAACAGTGTCAACGCCGGAATGTAGAGCACGTCAACCAAAGTCGCCCGAAAACTATTTTGAGTATAGCGAAACGTCCGCCTCGACGACCTATACGATATATATGAAGCCCATTAGCAATAGGTTAATCAATTTGGGTAAATCTAAAATAACCCAAACAAAAAAATCGCTCAACGGAAAAATATGAAATTTTAGTATGATGAACACTAAGTTGAGACGAAACTACTCACCAAAAATTGCGGTCATCGGCCCACCGGAAGTCATCGAACCGGCAATTCAAAGCTCTGGCTGAACCGGCCTACTCCGCCCCTGTCGCGCGTCGCTACAACACGACCCACCACTGTGCCGTCGCATCACCACCAGCCGTCAACGACTCTTGCGTGATGCCACCACGCCGTCATCGACCCTGCTCCAGCTGTCATCGCTGCCCTTGCTCCACTAATCGTGAGTCGCGACTTTCTTGTGCACGACCCTTACTCCCGACTCTCTCTCCCTCTCCATTTTTGGCGATGAAAAGGGTGAAGAAGATGGTGCAGTGTGTCGCGCGAAGAAGAGGAAGGAGGAAGAAGCTAGGTCGGTTTTTTCTCACTCTGTGCAAATACATGAGTATACATATATATAAATTAATTACACAAGTGACCCTCCAATCATAAAAAATTATAAAATAACCCCAATACTTTACTAAAACATCCAAACGATCTCTAAATAAACACTGAAATGTCCATGGGACGCTAAATAAATAATATAAGCCCAAATAAATACTTCGGTTATAAAAACCCAACAACCGGAATACCGAGAAAATAAAATAATACGCGTCACGCTGGATCCATAAAAGTACTAATACCGTAACTGAAATAATCAAATCGGAACCTTAACGTCGTACGGCAGAACGTATCGCCATCCAGTCGAAGCACTAATGTTAAACGTCGAAATAAAACCATGTAGTCGACAACAAGAAAGTTGATTAAGTCGTCAAGGAAAAATCGTAAAGTCGTCTAGTCGACTTTAAACATAAACGCGAAAAATTTACACACGAAATACCAAGGATAACCAGGATATCATGAACAAGTGACGTCATAAGCGAAATTAAATCGAAAATAATTTCAGGAGAAAGGTAAATAACACGGGGTGTTATAGATGAAGAGATGAAGTCTCTACATCAAAATCAGACTTGGAAACTAGTTCAACTTCCAAAGGGCAAGAAAGCTATTGGTTGTAAATGGGTTTATGCTCAGAAAGAAGGTGCTCCCGGCATAAATCAGATCAAATACAATGCCAGACTAGTTGCGAAAGGCTACGCTTAAAGGGAAGAAATCAACTACAACGAGGTATTTTTGCCTGTTGTTAAACATTCCTCTATTCAGATACTTTTGGCTTTAGTAGCACAGTTTGATCTCGAGTTAGCTAAACTTGATGTCAAAACTGCATTTCTCCATGGCACTTTGAACGAAGAGATCTACATGTCTCAGCCAGATGGGTTCAAAGTTCCAGGACGTGAGAACTAGGTATGTAAATTGAGCAAGTCACTGTATGGCTTGAAATAGTCCCCGAGACAATGGTACAAGAGGTTTGACTACTTCATGAAGAAACATACGTATACAAGAAGCCACTTTGATCATTGTGTATACCTTCGAAAACTCCCAGCTGGTACATTTGTATATTTTCTCTTATATGTAGATGATATGTTGGTAGCATCTAAGAGCAAGGTGGAGATCGATAGACTGAAGGCTCAATTGAGCTCAAAGTTTGAGATGAAGGATCTTGGCAAAGCTAAAAAGATACTCGGGATGGAGATCAAGCGGGATAGACAGAAAGGCACAATGTGTTTAACTCAGACGAAGTATTTGAAGAAAGTGCTTCAGACGTTTGCCATTGATGGCAACACAAAATCAATAAGCACATCGTTGGCCTCACACTTCAAGCTGAGTGCAAAAATGTCACCAACCATAGATGATCAGAAAAGGCAAATGGAGCATGTTCCATATGCAAATGCAGTTGGTGCTCTTATGTATGCAATGGTATGTACCAGACCCAACATTTCATATGCTGTAAGTATGGTGAGTCGATACATGCACAATCCTGGTAAAGGCCATTGGCAAGTAGTGAAGTGGATTCTACGGTACATTCATGGTACTGTAAATATTGGTTTAAAGTTTAAGAGAGAGAAAATAGTGGGTAAGTATCTAGTTGAATATGTTGATTCCAACTATGCTAGAGATCTTGATAAAAGAAGATCTACTACCGGATATGTCTTCACTATGGCAGGCGGACCAGTATGCTGGAGGTCAACATTACAGTCAACGGTTGTTTTGTCTAATACAGAGGCAGAGTATATGGCTGTAACCGAAGCTTTTAAAGAAGCGATTTGGCTTCAAGGGTTGATTGCAGACTTGGGCAATTTTCAAGAAACTGTGAAGGTTTTTTGTGACTGCTAGAGTGCCATTTGTTTGGCAAAGAACCAGGTCCATCATAGTCGTACCAAACATATTGATGTTCGGTTTCACTTTGTTTGAGACATAGTAGATAAAGAGAATATTCTACTGCAAAAGATCAGAACTGCAGATAATCCTACAGACATGCTCACCAAAGTGGTTACAGGGATCAAGTTTCAACACTGTTTGGACTTGATCAATATCTCTCAGACTTAGAGCGCTTAACGGCGCATTGGGGGGTAGCTCAATCAGAAGACTCAGTTAGTGGACTCAATCAGATGAACTCTTTTCGTCACGGTGAAGATTTATAGAGAATGGTGACTCAAAGACCATCCACTTGGAACTGCCACTTGAGAAGAAAAACTTCTCACCATTGCCAGCTACATGCATGCACTCACAAAAACAAATACAGCTGCTCAAAACTTGTGTGAATATTTTGTTCACCACCTTACATGCCACCTAGCATGAAGTAAACCATTTTGGTTTCCTCGTCCTCACATTTCTCAGCCTATAAATAAAGGCATATACATGAGTATAATCCTAAGCTCAATTCTGTAAGAGAGCAAGTGTGAGGGTGAGAGAGAATTTTGCAAATATATTGAGCTACCCCTCAGTGGCTGTACCCGTTTTTTGGGGAACCACGTATAAATCATTGCGTATATGTGTTTGTGTGTGTTTGATTAACATTTAGGTCCAACAATATATTTATAATAGGTAATACAATCATTAGAATTTTAACCACTATTTAGCAAGCATAATTTTCAGTCTGATGGTGTTCTATTGGTGCTACTGCAGTAAAGCCGGCCAAACTAGTTTAGGCAAATGACATAGTCTAGTTGATATTCAAATTGTGCTTTCTTCTAAATGCCAAGTTGCCGATAGAAAATAGCTTCTAGATGTGCGATACTGATATTCAATATAGCATTTAGGTGCATGATTTTGTTGCAGATACTATCGGTGAGGCTTTTTCTTTTTCTTCTTCTTCATTTGTTATTTTTGTTTTGTTTTGTGCAAGAAATTTTTCGGCTTGGAGTATTAGAACTATCAACAGAGGTAAAAATCACTCTGCAGGTTCTTCACAAGATTGTATTTGATATTCAGTTGCTAATCTTGTGTGCGGTTCATTTATTTTCATTATTTTTATCCTTTGGAAGAAATTGTGAGGCTTGGAGAGTAACAGTAAACAGAGGTAAAATTCACAGTGTAGTTTCTTCATCACTTGAGATTGCATTTAATGTACATAGAAGTTGAAATGCAATATTGTATACAAGATGAAGAATGAATAAGAGTACTCCATATAGATAATACTCGAGGTGAAACCATTGAGGTCCTAAGAGAACTTGAGATATGATCCTCCCATATTTTGCTGTTTAAGCAGTAGGATAGGAAGACATCATGGCAATGCCACAAATGCCTTCCTTAGCAACAATGTCTCTTTCCATCATAATATATCCGTTATTGCCCCAGCTCGTCCCCCAAGAATTCTTCACTAGCCAATACTTTTAATGATGGTGTTCTATTGGTGCTATTGCAGTAAAGCCGGGCACACCAGTTTAGGCAAATGATATAGTCTAGTTGATATTCAAACTGTGCTTTCTTTTAAATGCCAAGTTGCCGATAGAAAATAGCTTCTAGATGTGCGATACTGATATTCAATATAGCATTTAGGTGCATGATTTTGTTGCAGATACTATTGGTGAGGCTTTTTCTTCTTCTCCTTCTTACTTTATTTGTTATTTTTGTTTTGTTTTGTGCAATAAATTTTTTGGCTTGGAGTGTTAAAACTATAAACAGAGGTAAAAATTATTAGATAATAGAATGTTATTGTATTATGCTTTAGTTGTTGGGGTAAAATAGTCTTTTCATTGCTTGTGTATATAAGTTCCTATGTGTACCATCGATTGAGTGTATTGTTGTTCCATAATGAAAACCCTAGCCGCCTTTATTTGTTTTCTCTCTTCAATTCTCACATGGTATCAGAGCTTGGCATTGAATTAACCCATAATCAAGCCGCTGAAAAATTCCAGAGAAGACTGAACAATTCCCCTTTGCTGAACTAACCCATTGAACTTACTCGTATTCTTGGAGGCTGTACTTGTTTTCCAATCACTATGCACTGTTTTTCCAGTTGGAAAATTTCTGGTAACTATAGACTCAATATGACATGCAAGAATCTATTTTAAACAATCTACTCATATTCTTGGAGGTTGTACTTGTTTTTCTAGTTCCAGACTGTGTTTGTTGAATCACATCAAGTCCTTTGCAAAAAGGAACAATTCCCCTTTGCTGAATTGCAGAGGGCTTCTCAAAACTATAAGCATAGATGCCTCTCAAGATATTTTCTAGCAATCCCATAGCATCAAAGCTTTCATGAACTTCAGCAACATTCATCTCTGAAATCGTTTGCACCATAACAACAACATTAATTTCTAGCAGTCCCATAGCAGTAGCATTAATTTCTTCAATGGTTGCACCATCCTTCCCATAAGATATATTATCTTTAAGATTGATACCATATATCGAAACAGGACTCCTCCTCTGTCCTCGGTGTTTCTTTCTTGAATTTGTGAGTGCAGTAGTACTTGGTTGTCTCAAACTTCATCTCTGAAATCGTTTGCTGCTAGGCGAATCATTTTGTTGCTGAAAATTGTTTTGGAATCGTTTGTTGCTGATTTCCCTTTGCTGGTTGTAGAATCTATTTCATGTCAATACAGGTCAGATCTTGTAATATTCTGTTTTGTGAAGTTCTCTGCTCGTGGTAGGCATATTGCTCTTAAATTATTTGTTTTGGTTGTCCATATATTTGCAATGGCTAGTGAAAGAGATGATTCTCTACAATCAATTAGTGTAAGATTGAATGGCAACAATTACTCGTATTGGATTTATGTAATGAGGAATTGTTTGAAAGGAAAAAAATTGTGGGGTTATGTCAGTGGTGCGGTGAGTAAACCCGAAGAACCTAAAGATGATCAGCTTGATAATTGGGATGCAAACAACTCAAAAATTATTACTTGGATCAATAATTCTGTTAAACACTCCATTAGTATGCAGTTAGCAAAATATGACACAACAAAACAGGTCTGGGATCACTTGGCAAGATTGTACACACAATCCAACTTTGCAAAATAGTACCAACTTGAAGCTGATATCCGAGCAGTGCAACAAAAGGATATGACTATTCAGGAATTTTATTCCATCATGTCTGATCTTTGGGATCAACTGGCTCTCACTGAGCCAACATCCCTTCAGAGCCATGATGACTACCTTGCTCGTAGAGAGGAACAACGTCTTGTTCAGTTTTTGATGGCTCTTCGTGATGATTTTGAGGGACTTAGGGGAAATATTTTTCATCGTAATCCTCATCCGCCTGTTGATGCGGTTGTAAGTGAACTTTTGGCTGAAGAGACACGACTCAAAAATCAAGTAGGAAATGGCCTTCTACTAGTGCCCGGTCAATCTGTTTTGGCTGTTCCTACTAAGTCATCTTTTAGCAATCAGATGTGACTCTCTTCTAAGGTTGGTGTTGATGAATGTAATTTTTGTAAGCAGAAAGATCATTGGAAATCCCAATGTCTTAAATTGTTGAATAAATCACAACCACCTCAACAGCAGTACTGGCGGCAACCCCCACCTCAACAACAGTGGAGGCAGCCCCTACCACAACAGCAATGGCGTTTGGGAGGGCAGCCCAAACAACGAGTTTATAGGCCTCCACAGCCCACCACTGCAGCATTGGTACCTGAAGTTGCATATTCTTTAGATCCCAACATGGTTGCTTTTGCTAAACAATTTCAGAAGTTCCTTGCCACATAGTCACAACCATATGCCTTGACCACTTCATCTTCAGTAGGTTTGTCATCCCCTAAGGGCCTATTTGGTAGTGCTGTGTTTGTGTTTGTGTTGAAATAAACAAAAAACACGTTTTTTATTTTTTTGTTTATTCATCCAAAAACATAAGTATGTTTGGTAGGAATGTTTTTTGGGTCGAAATTAAAAAATTAAAAATCAATAAACACGTTTGGTAGAGCCCTATTTTTCATAACAGAAACAGAAAAACATTTTTGGCAAAGTCTGTTTATTCTGAATTTCAGAGAAAGAACAGAAAAACACGTTTGGTGACTTCAAATGTATTTTTTTTGTTTTTTCAAAATACAAAAATTAATGATGGAAAATCTTTGGCAATTGAAAGACACTTCTTTACCAAATACCTTCTATGACAAGTTGGTATTGTTCATCATGAACACTTTTGAAAATGAAAAAATTTCGACAGCACCTCCCCATAAAAATGACAAGTCCAATTTTTTTTTCACCTAATAGCAAGAATTATCACAAGACATACTAAAAAATAATTATCACAAGACATCCAATATCACAAGACATATCCAAGACATTGTCCTCCAACATATTCCATTATGGAGATGAAAATTCAATAATATTTTACAATCATTCAGTATATACCCATATCTGAATATATTTATTACATGGCCGAATAAAAAACGAGTAAATGAAATATCATTAGTCAATTACAATAACAATAACCACAAGAAGTACGATAAAACACATAAGAAAGAACAAACAACTTAGACAAATACAACCACCATATATAATGTACTTCTGTCGATACTGTTCATGTTGAATAACAACAACTACGTTGTCCAAATCATTGTCCTCCTGCTATTCAACCTGCTGTCTAATTCCTTGAAATCCCGCGGGGACATCATCCAACCATATAAAACTATTACGGTGTTTCTACAATTTCAAAACATATAAAATAATTATAATTACTTCGAATCAACTATTTTGTTAATCCCTCCGTATTAGAAATCATACCTTCCATTTTGGACATCTATAAAAGTAGCGTCCCTCGTTTTGTATTGTCCCAGCCCGATAAAGAATCATAGGACCCATGCCACAACAACATGGAGGGCCGTGCTCCAAATCCTGATACATTTCTATTTTGAAATCACAAAAGTAGCAATAGTAAGTTAGAAAACAATAGAACTTGACATAAATATTAGTTATTATAGTTATCAAGAACTTAGATAATATAAGTTATTACAATAATTTATAATTTAGATAATATAAGTTATTACAGTCATCCAAATTAAAGATAGAAAAGTCATAACACATACACCTAAATAGTTATTCAAAATGAGATAAATAAAACATCTATCGTTCGGCCTAAATTAAGTCAGCTATTGTATCGCGAACTGCATTCATTATACCCCTCATAGGCGTAACATTTTCAGGTGCATGATTTCCATCTCCATCATCATCCTCATTCCCTTCACTCGAGATCTCAGCCGATGTACCGTCAAAGATAACATTTGCCTATCCGTGCATCCTAATGAAGTTGTGCAGTGCACAACAAGCTACTACAATGTTGACCTGTGTAGGAAACTTGTAGCAATGCATCTGCTTAAGAATTGGAAATCACATCTTCAACATGCCAAAACATCTTTCAATCACATTACGTAATGAAGAATGCTTGAAATTATACAATTCCTCATGGCCGCGAACACGATTACCTCCAGTACGAAATTCGGCCAAATGATATGTTTGACCTCGATACGGAGCTAGAAATCCCGGTTGATTGACATACCCAGAATCAACCAAATAATACTTCCCTGGTAAACATAAAATATGTTATAGAATGAACTTAGGAAAATATGTTAAAAAAAAATCATGGAACAATTATATTTTTGTAAATATATACCTTCAAGAGCCATGGGAAAGTCTAAATCCCCCCGTGCAAAGCACTCATTCAAAATTCTTGAATCATTGGTTGTCCCTTCCCATCCACCTATGACATACGTGAATTTCATGTCAAATGAACAGACGACCATCACATTCTGAGAACAAAACCCTTTCCTGCCCCTGTATCGAACTTGTTTACTTGCTTCGATATGAGCATCGACATGGGTGCCGTCTATTGCACCCACACAACTTTCAAAGAAAGGAAAATAATTTGTATTCGCCAAGATTTCAGGTGGCACGACATTGAAGTTAGGAGGAATAATTATTTCAGTTGCAAGAACTCCAATAACATCTTAAACACGATGAAAGTGAGTGAATATAGTCCATGTTGAGTGTTGAAATCGTTCAGCTACCAACCAATTCCTAGCATTATGGCTCAAAGTTAGGAGGAATATAGCTAACTGTTCCTGTGTCGTTAACCATTTGGAGTCGCTTTACCCTAATCCCTTCAATCGCTCACATAAAATTTCAAAGGCATCAGGGTTCATCCTCAAATTTTCATAACACCTAGTCTCATTCCCACGGATTAACTTAGTAACATATTGTTGACCACGTAAAGCCGAAGTCCTACACGACATATTGTTTCTCTGTGTCCTATATTGTTGCAATGCCTGACATACTACAACGAGGCAAGAATTTTCATTCGAATCATCAACAAGTGATTCAAGAACAATGTTGATGATGTCCTGTAACATATGGTCATCATTGCTCATGGCGCAGAATAGGACTAACGATGTCCTGATACAGTATTAAAGCAAACATTCAACTGGTTTCCAGGCCTTGCAGAAAAATGATAAAATAGAAAAACTATAGTTCATCATGAGGCACAACTTACTTTTGGTACAATACAAAATAGTTGACTATTTGACCAAAACATAAACATCCAATTTAAAGATAGACATAACATAACAATCATCCACATTTAGTCTTACAATCATCCAATATTTAAAAATACACACACAATCCTCCAAATTTAAAAGTACACACACAACTACAGATTCATCACCCAGGCCACTTTCCTCTCATCTGAAAGCTTAAGAAAGAAACGTCGGAAAATTTCAGAATGCTCGAACTTATCAATGGCCTTAGCAAAATGTGCATCATCCACTCCTACCAGCTTCCCTAATATATCAGCACATTGTTCAAAGTGTTGGTAAGTATTGTCAATTTTAGGTGATGAGATAGCCTCATCGCTGTTTGCACTGCTGGGAGTCTTAGGAGTTGAGTTTTGTCCTTTTTCATAGGTGGATACAACACTACCCACGCTTTGACTCATGGTATGAACCTTAGCAGCACTAGTATCTTTAATAACATCTATCAAATCATAAATTGCCTTTGACATTGGATCATGCTTCTTTTTCTTTCGAGCATGGACTGGTTCAAGAGTATCGACCACATCATCCTCATCATCAATATCTATGTCAACATGAGCACGGGACGAGGACCCTGGAAAGGATGAGGGTAACCTAGTAGAAGGTTGGATTTGTTCACCAGTGGCTTTAGTACCTCCCACTAAGAGAGTCATTTGCTTATAGTAAACATAAGGCTTACCCTGGAATTTTGCCTTGAAACCCTTGTGCACCTACAACATAATATAAACCATCTATTTTAGTAAATGATATTACTAAACTGTAATCTCAACTTCTAAAAGTATATTCAAGAATACTAACCTGATCCAACCTATCCATTGTTCAGACTCCATAGTCACCATATTCGTCGCCTCATCAAAGCCAACTCCTGTTGCCTTTTTGACATTTAGAAACAAACGGTGGTCTTTTTTCAGACTTTGCCATTTGTTCCTAATCATAATAAGAGTATACCCAGATCCGAGTTTGGCTTTGACACCTTCATGAATATGGGACCACCCAATTTTTGTGAAAGAATCTTTTGTCTTATAACCCAGCTTGACTTGTTCCTCTATCAAACTGAATAATATATCAAGTGGCCCTTTCCCCCAAACGCGAAGATGATCTATCTCCTCATTCATGTTAGTGGTATCTCTCTAAATTGTCAATAAGACATATTGCAAGTCCATCACTAATAAATATTAGAAGGTAATCAGATACCAATTGATAATACCATTGAGTACAAACAGACAATATTTTAAATTCTCAGGCATACCAATTGTGTGGTTAATTAGTTTGCAAGTTTTTACTTAAGCACATGATCAGTATTGATAGATAGCCATCAGATTGCACGTATGAACAATGAGAAAAAGGAAATTGACTAACAAATGCTTAACAATGACAAAAACTCTCAATATATATATTTGCAATTTCATTACTTTCTCATCAATCTAGGGGTTTATATCTACGCTGCCATGTATATGTCAATATCAAATTAACGTATCATTTTCACAGAGCCGCTAATATGTGAAAGAGCAAAGTTAAGCTTATCATGCACAATGTGATATACCAAACTAAGTTCCCCTAACAGCAGCCCTGCACACCCCCTAAAACTATATCAAGGCATGCTTCCCGACATTATAAATATTTGAGAAACTATTAGATGGTCCGAGTTGGTGATCTAATCCAATCAAAATTCATGTTCGGGTTTCTTCGTAAGCTTATTAAACTCCCACTTCTCTAAGTTGATAGTTCTTAATTAAATACCACTCTTAAACTAGACAATGCCCTTTTCATTTGCCACACAAAAAATATTAAGAAAATAGCATTGAGTTAATGACGATAGAAGTTTTAAGTTCCCATTCAAAACAAAAACGAAATATACACTAGGAAAGTGAAAGATTGAAATGCATGTTGGTGTGTCAATGATGGCCATGACACTGTAATGGAAATTTTCCGGACTCACATGGCTTAATTTAGCGATACTGTGGGAACAGGTACACACAAAATTAAATTAAATTTTTTAAAAATATATAAATAGATCACATGAATTACTATTTTACTCAGTGTCTAAATTCAACATGAATCCCTAATGAATCTTTCAAGAAAATAAATACCCAATTTGTGTTTAAAAAGCACAATTATGTCTCCAACTATCCAGCTAAACACAACCCAGTTCATGGCCGATCAACAAGTAGTCTATAAATGGAAAGACAAACAAAAGTTGGACAAAGAAGAAAACAAAAGCCTTCAATGACAAAAACTCTCAGCATTTTGCTTTCTTCTTCTTTCTTCTATTCTCTCTTTACCAAAATCAATAGGAAGATCAGAGTGCCCAAATTTCAATTCACATTCAAAATCATGTTCGTTGTGATATGAAAGGAGCATCAAAATGCCCCTTTCGCATTGGCAGCGGTCATTCAAAACGAGGTTGTTAACTTTTATTGAACAACATTTTGCCAGGCCTTAAATTCAATATTTCTTTTATGTCTACATAATGGAAAAAGAGAGATAAATAAGAAGGGAAAAAAACTATTTAATGGATAAATACAATGTTTCTGAAGGCTAATGTACCATCTTCAGATAACTCAATAATTATGATGTTTCACTTTAATTAAATTTGTTCCAACAAAAATTCAATTAATGATTCAAGGTTCAATATATTGGTGTTTTAGAAAATGAATATATATATATATATATATATATATATATATATATATACCTATATATTTAGAGAAATTTAAAAAAAATGAAGTCCCTGAATATTCTAAACATTAAAGATCAGATCCAAATATTCATAAAAAAGGACATCAGACATTCAAAAGCAATGAAGATCCAGAAGCTAACAATCTATTAAACTCCCAAAAATATATATATATATATATATAGATTCATAGTACAAAACGATAAAAAAAATGATCAAAAAACCTAAATAAACAACACTTCCACAATATAAATCAAACAATATATATATATATATATATATATATATATATATATATGATGTTAGTATGTTACTGATATAATTAAGAAAATATATGTTACATGGTGTGCTAGTAAGTTGGTGCTATAGTTCATAACTATAATGCTGAAAATACGAATTTACTAAATATAATGAAATTACTCGTAATTAAGCCACAATTATTAAACTACTAATATACATGTTGGTACAATGAGCCTGTGGCCTTGTCTAAAGTTTAAGGATCACAATTCTCCGTAAAGTTCTCCATATACCAATAGAAGATCCAATAGGTATTGCAGCCCCTGCATTGCAATGCCCCACAAGAGATGCCAAAATGGAAATACAAGAAATGAAAAACTAAGTAGTGGGCACAGGTAAAAAATAAGATGTAGCACCTATTGGAGATAAAATGAGGCTATATATATATATATATTATAGTTCGGCTATGTGCAGGACACCAATACAAACTGGTGCTGGAATTGAAACGCTCAAATCATTATATATGCGATTCGACAATGGCAAGTCTTTAGGGATCTGATTAAAACTCCTAACCTACATTGGTACATCACACACTCTAAAGAGCTTTCTACATTACGGATCTAATACTTAATAGTTTCATCAACAGAAAAGAGTGGGAGATTAAAATGATGTTAGTATGTTACTGATATAACTCAGGTTTCCCACAAAACTATATAAAGTAGAAAAGATTGGAAAGAAAACTCTAATTTGAGCCCTAAGTCTCACTCTCACACAACCACCAGTTACATCTTAATAACATGAATGCAAGAGTCAAAATCAAAATCAACTAACTAAGAACTACCCAAATCAATCAAAAGAACCCAAATTTGAGCTGAAAACTCCCTCCACTACAGCCAACACTCAGATTTGAAACTACAATTCAATCAAAATATCCCCAAGAAACAATGTTCTTTCATCTATTAGGACCTCTAAAACTTAATGTTTCTCAACTGAAACTAGAATAACTATGGCTTGGTTGGGGTGAAATTTTCTCAATTTCAGAACTTGAAAAGATATATAAGATGAAAAAAAAGCAAAACAAACATGAAAAAGAAGCAATACACATATAAAGAAGCAATACCTTCATATATACATATAGCCTTAGCTCTGTCGGTACACATACAACAACACATACATACATGTAAGCACACATAACACAGACACATACATATACACAAACATACGCAGCTATAGATACAAGATACGCAAAGAAACGAACCTGATTTGAGCTTGAGGAGGAAGTGTGCGATTCCCAAATCGAAGCTAGTGTTGTCCCGAATTGGCCCAAATAGAAGCCCTAGAGCTGTCGCGAGCTTGAGGAGGAAGATAATCACAGCTTCAGACCAAGAACTTGAGGAGGAAGTGCGATTGTATCGCCTCTAACCCTAGAAATGGCGAGACGGCGAGAAGCGAGCAGCCAGGATCTGTGTTTGGGTCTATTTTTAATTTTTTTCTCTATTATTTTTTTGTTTATTCGTGTGTTGGTCGAGTGTTTGTCCGTATGTTGCTCCAACAGTTAAAAAAACACCAATTTCCTATTTTTTCATTTGTACTAAAAGGGGGCATGTGTTTATTTACTGTAGATTCAATACTTGGGCCCAAAAAACCCAACCAAACATGTGTTTTAACCTAAAACCCACAAACAGAAAAAAAAAAATAGGCCAACTAAACAGGCCCTAACTCTTCAGGTATGTCTACACCTTTGTGGGTTTTAGATTCTGGAGCCTCTCATCACATGTCACCCAATTCATCATCATTTATCTCTATATGTCCATTTACTTCACCTGTATCTGTCATGACTGCTGATGGCACCCCCATGCTTTTAGCAGGAGTTGGTTCTATTTGTACACCTCATGTATCACTTTCTAATGTCTATTACATTCCAAAACTTGCAATGAATCTCATTACAGTGAGTTAATTATGTGATTCTGGTTATTGTGTTCATTTTTCTTTCACTTCTTGTCATGTGCAGGATCCTCAATCCCAGAAGCTGATTGGGATAGGCCGTAGGTAAGGGGGTTATATGTTTTGGATGAGTTGCGAGTTCCAGATGTAGCTGCTTCGGGTGTTGATTTGTCTTCTTTTCATTAACTTCGTCTTCTTCTAGTTTTTACTTGTGGCATTCTAGACTTGGGCATGTTTCGGGCCCTCGGTTAAAATACTTGATTTCTAGAAGATCTTTGGGCAATTTGAAATCTCATGATATATCTGATTGTAGTGGTTTTAAAGTAGCTAAATTCTCTGCCCTACCCTTTAATCGAAGTGTTTCTTATTCTGTTACACCATTTGATTTGATTCATTTTAATGTGTGGGGTCCTTCCCCTGTCGTAACAAAAGGGGGGTTGAGATATTATGTTTCTTTCATTGATGATTACACTCGATATTGTTAGGTTTATCTAATGAAACGTCGTTCTGAATTCATAAACATTTTTACTGCTTTTCGATCACTTGTCAAAACTCAACATTTTGCAGTTATCAAGTGTTTTCGTTGTGATTTGGGTGGGGAGTATACTTCTACACCCTTTTCTGAGTTGTTTTGCTTTGATGGTACTGTGCATCAATCTTCTTGTACTGACACTCCTCAACAGAATGGGGTCGCCGAAAGGAAACATAGACACATTGTTGAGACAGCTCGTTCTCTTCACCTATCAGCTAGTGTTCCTAGTGAATTTTGGGGAGAAGCTGTTCTCACAGTTGTCCACTTGATCAATAAAATTCTGACATCTTACACTTCAGGTTTATCCCCTTATGAAAAATTGTATGGTCATGCTCCTGATTACTTAATGTTATGAGTTTTTGGTTGCACATGTTTTGTTCTTTGTCCCAGTGTTGAGCGTAATAAGTTATCATCATGTTCTACAATTTGTGCCTTTCTTGGTTATGGTGCAGGTCAAAAGGGTTATCGTTGTTTTGATCTTGTTGCTCGTAAGCTATATGTCTCCCGTCATGTCTTATTCTTTGACCATATTCCTTTCTTTTCGATTCCTGCCAACCCTCATAATGTGACCAAGTCAGACCTTATTCGCATTGACCCCTTCTTTCTTGATGCAAGTGAAATTCTACCATCCACTATTTCATCATCTGCAGTAGATACATCACCTACTCATCTCCCTGTTCAGCCTTTTCCTTATCACTTTTCTCGTAGGACTCAAGAAGCTACTGATGGTGTGGCCCATGACATTTCTGATGCTCTGTTCTCTCCAGCTAATGATGCTTCATCCCCTCCTACGACCACCGATGTTTCTCCTGTGATTGTGGATCTTCCACTTTCTTGCTTTCCCAAGTGTACTCGTAAGTCCACTTAGTTACCAGATTTTGCTTATTCTTGTTATTATAGTTCATTTACTTCCTTCTTAGCATCTATTCACACTCTCTATGAGCTTACCTCCTATACAGAGGCGGTTCTTGATCCCCTTTGGCAATAGGCTATGGCTGAGGAACTTTCTGCTCTGCATCGAACCGACACTTGGGACTTAATGTCGCTCCCACCTGGTAAGAGCACAATTGGTTCTCATTGGGTTTTTAAAATTAAAACTAAATCTGATGGCTCTGTTGAGAGATATAAAGTCAGGTTGGTTGCCAAGGGTTTTGCCCAGCAGTATGGTTTGGATTATGAGGAAACTTTTGCTCCAGTTACAAAGATGATCACCGTCT
The DNA here is from genome assembly GCA_963922005.1 of Cornus suecica. NCBI lineage: Eukaryota > Viridiplantae > Streptophyta > Magnoliopsida > Cornales > Cornaceae > Cornus > Cornus suecica. The sequence goes on along the minus strand of OY998241.1, from coordinate 63,589,607 downwards.
GTGCTCTTATTGCAGTGGCCTCTGTCCGTCAGTGGCGTATTTCTTAAATAGATGTTAAAAATGCCTTTTTGAATGGAGATCTTCAAGAGGATGTTTACATAGTACCCCTTCCTGGTGTCTCTCATAATTCTGGAGAGGTTTGCAGGCTCAAAAAGGCTTTATATGGTTTGAAACAGGCTCTTTGAGCTTGGTTTGAGAAGTTTTCTATGGTGGTTACTTCCATTTGTTTTTGGTCTAGTGCTCATGATTCGGCTTTATTTGTTAAGTTTACTTCTGCTGGTCGCATTCTACTTTCACTCTATGTTGATGACATGATTATTACGGGTGATGATGTTGATGGGATTGTAGCATTAAAGATAAAACTAGCTCGTCAGTTTGACATGAAGGATTTGGGCCCTCTAAGGTACTTCTTGGGTATTGAGGTAGCCTCTTCACCTAAGGGTTATCTCCTTTCTCAATCCAAGTACGCAACGGACATCCTTCAGCGAGCTCGTTTTATAGATACTCGGACTGTTAATACTCCTATCAAGCTTAATGCACGTTATGCTCCTACATATGGTATTATTTTGCTTGATCCCACATTGAATCGGACTATTGTTGGTAGCTTAGTCTATCTCACTATTACTCGCCCCGACATTGCATATGTTGTCCACATTGTTAGTCAGTTCATTGCCTCCCCCTCTACAGTTCATTGGGCTGCTGTTCTTTGCATTCTGCATTATCTTCGGGGTACTCTCTTCCAGAGTCTTGTATTTCCTTCCACATCCTCTTTGGAGCTTTGTGCTTACTCTGATGCTGATTGGGCTGGCGATCCGACTGATCGTAAGTTTACTACAGGTTTTTGCATCTTCTTGGGAGACTCTCTCATTTTTTGGAAGAGTAAGAAGTAGAAAGTTGTCTCTCGATCTTCCACAGAGGCTGAGTACCGTGCGATGGCATAAACTACAAATGAGATTATGTGGTTGCGTTGGTTATTAGCAAATATGGGTGTTATTGTTTCTACTTCTTCCCCTCTTTATTGCGATAATAAGAGTGTTATTCAGATTGCTCACAATTCAGTCTTCCACGAGCGGACCAAGCACATTGAGATTGATTGTCATACCACTCAGCATCACCTTCAGTGTGGAATGATTACTTTGCCTTTTGTCTCCTCTTCCATGCAAGTTGCCGATTTCTTTACGAAGTCTCAAACCGTTCAACGATTTTGTTTTTTTGTTGACAAACTCTCGATGCTCCTTGCTACTGCATCGTGAGTTTGCGGGGGGATATTAGATAATATAATGTTATTGTATTATACTTTAGTTGTAGGGGTAAAATAGTTCTTTCATTGCTTATGCATATAAGTTCCTATGTGTACCATTGATTGAGTGTGATGTTGTTCCATAATGAAAACCCTACCCGCCTCTATTTGTTTTCTCACTTCAATTCTCACAAAAATCACTCTGTAGGTTCTTCACAAGATTGTATTTAATATTCAGTTGCTAATCTTGTGTGCGGTTCAAATTTATTTCCATTATTTTTATCCTTTGCAAGAAATTGTGAGGCTTGGAGAGTGACGATAAACACTGGTAAAATTCAGTGTAGTTTCTTCATCACTTGAGATTGCATTTAATGTACATACAAGTTGAAATATAATATTAATTGTATACAAGATGGAAAATAAGTAATAGTACTCCACATAGATAATACTCGAGTTGAAACCATTGAGGTATTAAGAGAACTCTAAATGAGGATCCACCCATATTTTGCTGTTTAAGAAGTAGGATAGGAAGACGTCACGGCAATGCCACAAATGCCTTCCTTAGCAGCAATGTCTCTTTCCATCATAATATATCCGTTATCGCCCCAGCTAGTCCCCCAAGAATTCTTCACTAGCCAATACTTGGTACCATCACCACTTGTCCCATATCGAACCGCTGTCACACCATGGTCTAAATCAGTTCCACAATCTCCGGTAAAACACTGCTCGAGTAAAATTGGAAGGCAGATCCACTAGCATCAATGGCAACGGATACTAGTTGGTTGGCCACATCCTTCAACAATGCTGCCTCGCTATTGGTTGGCACGTCCTCATAACTGGTGATCTTTGCTGCAGAGGGTTTCTTAGTTTTACATGTCGCATCAACTCCTTCATATGGGTAATTGGCTTCAGTAGTGAGACCTTTGTTTGATATTATGAACTCAAAGGCATCATCTGTGAGACCACCACCACAGCCTTGATCTTCACCACTTGTGTCGCATTCCACAAGTTCTTGCTCAGATAATGAGATCAATTTACCTGTTGTGAGCTGGTTAATCCCTTCCATAGCTGCCACTGCTGAAAAAGCCCAACAACATCCTGCAATTTTTTTAAGTTAGTCAAAACTCAAAAGCGAACATTCTACTAGTAGTACCAAGCATATCGATGTTCGGTTCCACTTTGTTCGAGACATAGTAGATGATGGGAACATTCTATTATAGAAGATCGGGACTGCAGATAATCCTGCAGACATGCTTACCAAAGTGGTTACAGGGACCAAGTTTCAACACTGTTTGGACTTGATCAATATCTCTCGGACTCATAGCGCATAACGACGCATTGGGGGGTAGCGTCAATCAGAAAACTCAATCAGTTGACTCTTTCGTCATGGTGGAGATTTGTGAGAATTATGACTCAAGAGTGATGCATGCAATGATGCATGCAAGAAGCTTCTGCCCATTACCAGCACCATTGCCACCTCTCACATGCATGAATCACAAAGGTCAATGAAGGAGGCTTGAAGTGAGAAAAATGATAACCATTTCTGCCACCTCTCTTGTAGCTCTCATCTTGAGTTTCTTTTCCTCATTCTCAGACCTTATATATATGGGTGCATACATGAATATAAGTTTAAGCTCAATTTTGTAAGAGAGCAAGTGTGAGGATGAGAGAGAATTCCGCAAATATATTGAGCTACCCCTCCATGGATGTACCCGAATTTGGGGAATCACATATAAATCATTGTATTATGCATTTGTGTGTGTTTGATTAGAGTTTAGGTCCAACAGAGGTATCACGAGAACCTACTGTTTGAGGATCAAAAGTGTAGCTTATACAAGAATCTATAACTCTTTACATAGAGACAGATTAGTTCTTAGATTAGGTTTTAGTACTCTCTTTTGGCAGACGACTTTCATGAAGACAAAACATTGCACTCAAATTACAAGTGTTTGGGTTGTAATACTTATAGAATTTGCAAGAATGTAGAAATGGAACAAGCTTGGGTGTAATACAGAAGAAGAGATATACCACTATAAAGTTTCATTAATAAGTATTACATTTTCATTTACATAGGAATGCATCAGACACATTCTGAAGCCAGTAACACAACATATACATATTTAAGCAAGTAGAATTTGCTGAAACCGCGATGGATTTCTATGATGAAAACCCATCCATGATCATTTTCAGGTTTCTAAGCAGTTGGGTAGGATGAATCCATGGCAATGCCACATATGCCTTCCTTGGCAGCAATGTCTCTTTCCATCATGATATATCCCTCATCACCCCACGTAGTGCCCCATGAATTCTTCACTAGCCAGTATTTGGTGCCATCAGCACTTGTGCCATACCCTACAGCAGTAACACCATGGTCTAATTCAGTACCACAAGTTCCAGTGAACACCCCGCTCGAGTAAAACTGGAAGTCTGCTCCACTGGCATCAATCGAAACTGAAATTGGTTGATTCGCCACAGCCTTCAACAGCGCCATTTCGTTGTTGGCAGGCACCTGTTCGTAGCCTGTGATCTTCGCTGCAGAGGCCTCATCCCCAGTGTTGCAAGTTCCGTCTGTTCCCGAGTATGGATATGTCTTTTCGCTGGAAATGCCTTTGTTTTTCACAATGAATTCGAAGGCATCCTCCATGTAACCACCCTCACATCCTTGATCAACGCCTTTGTCACAGTCCACTAGTTCTTGTTCCGACAATGAGATCAACTTTTTGGTTGCGAGTTGAGTAATCCCTTCGGTTGCAGCTATTGCAGAAAATGCCCAGCAACTTCCTATTGAATGATTAGCAAAAGCACTAGTCATTAGAAAACATTCATTGTATGTGAAAGGATGAATTAGAAAATTAGGTGAGTTCGAGAAAGGTGATTGACTTACCACATTGACCTTGATCTTTAACGGGCGTGACAGCCCCTTTTTTCCTCCAGTCCATGCTAGATGGAACTGCACTAACATTTTCATACTTAAATGAAGTTGCTTTGGATGACCATAAGTTTGAGGGATTGATCTTTAGACCATTACGAGAAGCCTGGAATTCTTCATTTGTTAGGTCAGCAAAATGATTGATGCCGAGCTTGTATGGCCTATTGCCAGCATTGTTGAAAGATTCAATGTACTCCACATTGTCCTTGAATACCTGGAAACACTTTTCCTTCTCCGCATTGTCCTTATACACGCGTCCATAGCGAGCCATCCATTGCTCATGTCTCTCTACCATGGAAGCCTCATAGAGTGTACGCGATACAGCTTGAGAAGCCCACAACCCCAAAATTAACAATGTTGCAAGGACAAATTTTTGGTTGAGTACTAAAGCCATAGTGAAACTTAAAATGGCTAATATTGTTGGTGTTATGAGTAGATGCCCTTCAATGTCTGTGGGAGTTTGATTTATATAGAATATGCATCCTCTTGCAATTTCTCAGATTGCATTATTTTTATGTAATGAAACTTGCAACTGAAAGGGACACAATCCTCCAGCTTGCCAGGAAAATTGTTTTGACTTGGACAACCAAGTTCAGTTCCGTAAACGCTGCCCATTTATAACAACAGTTCATGATATCAGATTAATTAATTACCCTGAGAACTTGTTCTCCAGCATAGAAACTTATTAAACACTCCTTGTTTATGAAAGAATAAAACAGAGAATGTTTTATAAAAGAATCATCAAAGATTTCAGTTTTGTTGTATTGTTTGTATTTCTTTGTGTTTCTAGCTGAAACTAGTTTTTCCTTGCTAGTTCCTTGGCGTATTAGAATATCTTTGAATAGAAAATTGACTCAAATGAGACAATCTAAATTTCAAAAGTTCGACAAGAGGTTGCATTCCAATGAATATTCATGTTGGAAAAAATGGAAATCATGTCCTGTATGTATTGTTTAATTTTCTATAATTTTTGTAAGAAAATAGAATGACAGTAAAACAGTTTTAAATTTCATTTAGTTGACACTCCAATAAAACCTGATTTTCGAAACTCTATTGGTTACCTCAGAACTTCTTTTCTGAGAGAAATTCACTAAAATGGCCATTAATCTTTCTAGATTATCTTAGCTTGAGTGAACTTTGACGACCAAATCAGATAACTTTTTAAAATGAATGTAAGAAGTTGGAGAATTGGTATAATTTATGATAATATCGGAAATTTGTATGGATGGAGTGATTGCTCTTGGTAGTTAACCTATACGGGAACATATAGAAAGCAAGGAATGAACTGATTTCGATGAAGAAAAAATAAGTTTCATGAATATAGGAAGGCAATATCAAGCATATGGGAGAATATATATAACAGAAAAGAAGCAGATTGCATTTAAGTTGTTTAATATTGAATGAAATTTGCTTTGCAAAAGAAAAGTGTCTTCCTCTTTCGAAACAGATCAGCAGGCTCTGGCTATTTTTATTTATCATATGTTCTCTTGTTGCAATTTCGTTATTTTCGCAGTAGTACGATATTCATTAAGCTTGCCAAGACAAAGGCAACAATAGTACTTGACAAAGAGGAGAAAAAAAAAAGGCTGGGCAATGGTTTATTCTAATTCCTAACTGTGGATCTTCATTATATGCTACATTTTCTAATCATAAAGTACAAGTACATGAGCTATATATGCTTTATCTGGTGGTCTCCAAAAATTCTTGAGGGCCTCTTATAATATTTCTGTTGAGGGCTTTTTCAAAATTTGCTCATTTTCTTCATCTTAGATCATTGATGTCAATTCACATTGGCAAATGAGACATCTTTGAATTGTTCCAAAGACTGATTAGTGATGGTCTCAAGTCAACAAACTTTCTGTAAAGATATGGAAGGGTGTGCTAAAGAGAGATTCTAAGTAGATGAAAGATTAAAAAACCTATTTGTATAGTTTAGCTCAAAAATTTACATGATCATCAAAGCTAGACAAATTTTCTTAGTTAGGACTTCTCAGGTACTCAGTACTGCTTTACCTCTAGTGGGTTAATTTTGATTCTAGGTTCTGGTATGCAAAGGAACATCTTCTAGCATCTTTTGGTATCGTCCATATATGTTTAAAAGCGCTACTATATTCATTTCTATAATAATTACATATAGCCATTAGCTGAAGGACTATATGATCCTGTTTCAGTATGAATTAGGTACTGACTTTTTCTTCCTTTGTATTACTGTCCACGTTTTTCAGTCTGATGGTATTCTAGATTGGTGATACTGCAGTAAAGCCGGCCACACCAGTATAGGCAAATGACATAGTTTAGTTTATATTCAAACTGTGCTTTCTCTTAAATGACAAGTTGCCGATAGAAAATAGCTTCTAGATGTGCGATATTGATATTCAATATAGCATTTAGGTGCATGATTTTGTTGCAGATACTATTGGTGAGGCTTTTTCTTCTTCTTCTTCATACTTCATTTGTTATTCTTGTTTTGTTTTGTGCGAGAAAATTTTCCGCTTGGAGTATTAGAACTATCAACAGAGGTAAAAATCACTCTGCAGGTTCTTCACAAAATTGTATTTGATATTCAGTTGCTAATCTTGTGTGCGGTTCAAATTTATTTTCATTATTTTTATCCTTTGCAAAAAAGTCGTGAGGCTTGGAGAGTAACAGTAACTGAGGTAAAATTCACTGTAGTTTCTTCATTACTTGAGATTTCATTTAATGTACATACAAGCTGAAATAAAAAATTGAATACAAGATGAAGAATGAGTAATAGTACTCCACATAGATAATACTCGAGGTGAAACCATTGAGGTCCTAAGAGAACTCCATATGAGGATCCACCCACTATTTTGCTTGTTTAAGCAGTAGGATAGGAAGACATCATGGCAATGCCACAAATTCCTTCCTTAGCTGCAATGTCTCTTTCCATCATAATATATCCGTTATCGCCCCAACTAGTCCCCCAAGAATTCTTCACTAACCAATACTTGGTACCATCAGCACTTGTCCCATATCCAACTGCTGTCACACCATGGTCTAAATCAGTTCCACAATCTCCCGTAAAAACACCGCTTGAGTAGAATTGGAAGGCAGATCCACTAGCATCAATAGCAACGGATACTGGTTGACTGGCCACAGCCTTCAACAATGCCGCTTCACTATTGGCAGTCACGTCTTCATAACTGGTGATCTTTGCTGCAGAGGGCTTCTTAGTTTTACATGTTGCATCAACTCCTTCGTATGGGTAATTGGCTTCAGTAGTGAGACCTTTGTTTGATATTATGAATTCAAAGGCATCATCCATGAGTCCACCACCACAACCTTGATCTTCACCACTTGTGTCACAGTCCACAAGTTCTTGCTCAGATAATGAGATCAATTTACCTGTTGTGAGCTGGTTAATCCCTTCCATAGCTGCCACTGCTGAAAACGCCCAACAACATCCTGCATTTTTTTTAAGTTAGTCAAAACTCAAAAGGGTATAGAAGAGAATATTCGAAGTGAAAATGTAGTTGTGGAAAGTGTTGTGCCTTACCGCATTGACCCTGATCCTTAATGGGAGTAACGGCTCCTTTCTTTCTCCAATCCATGCTAGTTGGAACTGCAGTCACATTTTCATACCTAAACGAGGTTATTTTAGATGACTTGAGATTGGAGGGATTGTAACCATTACGAGAAGCCTGGAACTCCTCATTAGTCAGGTCAGCAAATTCATTGATACCTAGCTTGTAAGGCTTAGTACCAGCACTGTTGAAAGACTCAATGAACTCCATATTGTCCTTGAAAATCTTAAAGTGCATTTCCTTCTCTGCAGTGTCCTTGTAAACTTTTCCATACGTAAGCATCCATTGTTCATGTCTATCAATCATGGATGCTTCATTCAGGGTGCGGGACGTGGCTTGAGAAATCCCAATTGCCAGAATTAGCAAAGTGGCACACATCAGCTTCCAATTGAGTGTGAAGGCCATTGTTTGCTAACTGATTAGCAGAGCAAATGTTGCTAATGGATAATGATATTGTGAATGAGTAGGCACACTTTGGTCCTTGGATAGATATAGGTATATATACAAGTAGATTTTGATTGTTTCCTCACCATTTTCTCTCAGATGATTATTAGTGTTATGGCAGGGTATAAAGTTCCTGGGAAAGCCCGGCAAGTTATGTATGATACAGACAACTGAAGTTTTGTTCCGTAAATGCTGCTTCAGCTTCATTATATAGTTTGTCATTTGTGAGTAATCTTGCTACAGTTTTGGACTTACACTTTCTCTCTCACTATAGAAACTTATTTAATAGTCCTTGTTCACTGATAGAAACAGAGAATGTTTAGTAATATAAATGTGTATGATATAGATTTTGTTGCATTGTGTGTATTTTCTTTATGTTTCCAGCTGATTTAATTTAATTTTTTTGTTTTGTTTTGTATTTTCTGTCTTGTTCCTGAGCCTTTTAAAATAACTTTGAATAGACAATATATTCAAATCACACATATTTTAGTTTTGAAATATGCATAAGGCCTTAGTTGGAAGAAATTCTCCCTCTTTCAAAACTACATTTTATCACATAAAGGTTATGTTAGGGTCTGCCCAAACTAGCAGCATCATTTTCCGATTGAAGTGTTGGAAAATCAATATTTACGTACAATTTAAAATGTGTGCGTGTGTATATATATATATATTTTTTTTTTTTTTCATTAAAACATAACTTCTATTCAAACAACAATGAGAGTAACCGAAGTCGCTTCAGGCAGCATTTTTGGTTTAGTTATTTTGTGAATGTAATACAGAAAGACCAATTCCAACATTTCATATAGTTGACCCTTTCCTCAAAGCCCCAATTTTATGTTTAGTTTATTGGTTATCTTACCTATTTATTAAAATAAAATAAAAATTTCAAAAAATAAATAAACCACAAGAAGCATTAAATCTCTTTCTAGATTAGTTTCTACTAGCTTGGACAAACAGAGCTTAGTGCCCAGCAATCAGCAGAGAATGTAATGTCCTAGACTTGTAAAAGTGTTGTTAGGATTTCAATCACCAACTCCATAGCTAACTTTGCCAACTTAAAACCAACAACACGGTTCGATTCAGTTAAGGACTCTTTTTGTCAGGGATGGACTAGAGACTCAAAATGTGTAACATATTGATGAATGTAAGAAAAATGAAGAATGTCAGATAGTTAAATAAATGGTGTTCTATATTTTGTTCGGGATTAAGATTCAACATTGCTGAAACATTAGTTTTAGTTATGTTTTGAGTGATGCTAAGTCAGTGTTTTGGGGTGGTAAGCTTCTGCATATCCACAAGGCAACAAGGCAGTCTCTGGCATGTCGAGAAAGGAACTAAGTGGTAGTATGGTGTCAGATTGAATTTTGTTTATTTTTTAATAGTTTGAGCAGTTACTATATAAATTGATTAAAACGGATCTTACTGATATATTATCGAAATAATTTAGAAGTATCATTGAAATTTCTCACAGAACTAACTCGATATAGGTCTGTAAGAAATTGATTTCTTTTTGGACATTCAAGAGGCCTGAGAAGTTTGACATACTGGCTTAGAGTTTTTTTTGGATTTAGAGGTATCACCAGAACTACTGTTTGAGGATAAAAAGTATAACTCATGCAAGAACTTAGAACTCTTTATATAGATTTGAGACAGACTAGTCCTTAGATTAGCTTTTAGTACTCTCTTTTGGCAGACAACTTTCAGGAAGTCAAAACATTGCATTCAAGTTACAAGTGCTTGGGTTTTAATACTTATAACATAATGGAACAAACTTGGGCTATAACACAGAAGGACAGATATACTACAATAAAGCTTCATTAATAAGTTTTACATTTTCATTTACATAGAAATTCATCAGACAGATTCTGAAACACGTAACACAACATATACATATTTAAGCAAGTAGAATTTGCTGAAACCGCAATGGGTTTCTATGATGAAAACCCATCCATGATCTTTTTCTGGTTTCTAAGCAGTCGGGTAGGAAGAATCCATGGCAATGCCACATATGCCTTCCTTAGCAGCAATGTCTCTTTCCATCATGATATATCCCTCATCACCCCACGTAGTGCCCCATGAATTCTTCACTAGCCAGTACTTGGTGCCATCAGCACTTGTCCCATACCCAACTGCAGTAACACCATGGTCTAATTCAGTACCACAAGGTCCAGTGAAAACCCCGCTCGAGTAAAACTGGAAGTCTGCTCCACTGGCATCAATCGAAACTGAAATCGGTTGATTCGCCACAGCCTTCAACAGTGCCATTTCATTGTTGGCAGGCACCTGTTCGTAGCCTGTGATCTTCGCTGCAGAGGTCTCATCCCTAGTGTTGCAAGTTCCGTCTGTTCCCGAGTATGGATATGTCTTTTCGCTGGAAATGCCTTTGTTTTTCACAATGAATTCGAAGGCATCCTCCATGTAACCACCCTCACATCCTTGATCAACGCCTTTGTCACAGTCCACTAGTTCTTGTTCTGACAATGAGATCAACTTTTTGGTTGTGAGTTGAGTAATCCCTTCTGTAGCAGCTATTGCTGAAAATGCCCAGCAACTTCCTATTGAATGATTAGCAAAAGCACTAGTCATTAGAAAACATTCATTGTATGTGAAAGGATGAATTAGAAAATTAGGCGAGTTCGAGAATGGTGGATTGACTTACCACATTGACCTTGATCTTTAACGGGCGTGACAGCCCCTTTCTTCCTCCAGTCCATGCTAGATGGCACTGCCCTCACATTTTCATACTTAAATGAAGTTGCTTTAGATGACCTTAGAGTTGAGGGACTTATCTTGAGACCGTTACGAGAAGCCTTGAATTCTTCATTAGTTTGGTCAGCGAAATGATTGATGGCAAGCTTGTATGGCCTATTGCCAGCATTGTTGAAGGATTCAATGTATTCCACATTGTCCTTGAATATCTGGAAACACTTTTCCTTCTCTGCATTGTCCTTGTACACGCGTCCATAGCGAGCCATCCATTGCTCGTGTCTCTCTACCATGGATGCTTCAGAGAGTGTACGCGACACAGCTTGAGAAGCCCACAACCCCAAAATTAACAAAGTAGCAAGGACAAATTTTTGGTTGAGTGTTAGAGCCATAGTGAAACTTGTTGTGGCTAATATTATTGCTGTTATGAGTAGATATACTTCAATGTCTGTGGGAGTTTGATTTATATAGATGAGGCATCCTCTTGAACGTTCTCAAATCGCATTTCTATTATGTATTGAAACATGCAATTGAATGGGACGCAATCCTGGAGCTTGCCGGGAAAATTGTTATGACTTGGACAACCAAGTTCAGTACCGTAAACGCTGCCCCTTTGTAAAAACAGTTCATGATATCAGATTAATTAACTTCCCTGAAAACTAGTTCTCTAGCATAGAAACCTATTAAATAGTTCTTGTTTTCAAAAGACAAAACAGAGAAGGTTATATAAAATAAACATCAAAGATTTCAGTTTTGTTGTATTGTTTGTATTTCTTTTGTGTTTCTAACTGAAATTGCTTTTTCCTGGCTTGTTTCTTAGTGTATTAGAATATATTTGAATAGAAAATTGACTCAAATGATTTTAGCAGATGAAGTAAATGTTAGGGCATGCAGCATAAAAGGCAATATCAATTTCCAAAGTTCTTGTGTTAATTTATCACTCAACAAGAAGTTGCATTCCAAGGAAGATTAATGTTGGAAAAAAAGGAAGTCATGTTTTGTATGTATTGTTTAATTTTCTATAAATTTCATAGAATAGAAAGAAAGTAAAACAGTTTAAAATTTCATTTACTTGACACTCTCCAATAAAACCTAATTATAGAAACTCTATTGGTTACCTCAGATCTTCTTTTCTGAAAGAAATGCACTAAAACGGCCATAAAGTTTTCTAGATTATTTTTTATCTTAGCTTTGGGCGAACTTTGACGTACCAGAATCTTTCTTGTTTAGCAATTCGGTGAAATTTACATGTCAGTCAAGTAGCATATATTGCTTCAATTATATTGCCTAGAACTTAGAAGGTGAGTAAATATTGAGTACACTGGTATGCTTAAACTTGATCTAGTATTCTCAACCCCCACAACAATTTTGCACATTTTCTTATAACCATGTTTTGGCCTAGTTCAAATTTCACCAGCATTCATACTTTGTATATTAATTTTTATAATCAGTTACTTGTTTCGCGAGATCAACAACGACGTGATCCTATTTCAGTATGAAGTAGGTACTGACTTGTGCATAAAGTTTTCCTCCTTTTTTCGCGTTTGATCATCAACACGAGCCAACTTGTTCCCTACGGAAACAATCAAGCTATAAGCTACCTAAGGATCAAACTGCTAATAAAGTGATTTAGCTTACCATCAGTGCTTGAAATTAACACGGGGAAGGACTTTTAGCATGCATATTAGGGTCACATACAAATAATTATGTAATAGAATCATCAGTAATTTTACTGCAATCAAGGGAATAAAAGTAGTGAACTAATGTAAAGACAACTTTGTTCCACATGTTGAAACAAAGTTGAAATTGTTGTTCCACGTGTTTGACTTGAAGGCCACACGTGAGGGGGCATGTTGAAGTATATAAATACTTAAGTTACACCATCTCTAACAGCTTAAGCTTTTAGAGCAGCTGGTAGTTAACATGGTATCAGAACAGAAAGTCTTGTGTTCAAACCTTACCGCCACCCTTTGTTGAAAAATTATTGTTTCACGTGTTGGACTTGAATGTCAAGTGTTGGTAGTTAACAGTGTGACCCCCTGAAAAGTCTCTGGTACAGGTGAGCTAAAAGCGGACAATATTATGTCAGGATAGGGAGGGGCTCTTACAGATATGCAGTATAGTTTTCAGGTGTGCAACTGATTTCGTATTTTATATACATACCAGGTGCAATACAGTACTGTATACAAGATCAAGAAAAAGTATTATTCATATAGATGATAATTAAGGTGAACCCACTGAGGTCCTAAGAGATCTCTAGATGAGCATCAAAATTTAAGCAATTTGTATTATGGAAAATGTTCAGAAGCTTTTGCTTCCTTTGTATTATGGACCCATAAGTAACTATTTGCTTAGAGGACAGGTCACCAAAGGAAGTGAGTGAGAGTCTGCTTTCGGATTGTATCTTCTCATAGGCCAAGATTGCACAATCCTACCATTACTGCAACAAAATAAAAACAGTAGTTGGCGAAAAGAAATTTTGAAAAACTAGTACAAGAAGTAGTGGTGACTCTAGTATTACTAGTTTGAGCAAAATTTCATTTAAAAACATGTGGCAAGTCCCATTTTTATCTTTATTTTTATTTTTCTGAAAGGAGTCGGTCCTAAATTTCCCATCAAATGAACATGTCGATTTGTTTGATTAGGAAAATGATCAATCGATTTGCACGAGATATCTGAGCACAACTGTGTATGCTCCTGTAGAATTCATTGACTGTCAAAACAAGCAAAATTTGTTTAAATTTTCTCGAGCCTAGGACTGCCAATACAAGTATACTGCTCGACCTCAGTGCTTAAAATTTATTGTTGCTTCTAATTTGCTTATTTTGATAATTAGGTGATAGAATCATCATAGGGGCTTATAACATGCTGGTTAGTGTCACATATAAGGATGAAGTATAAAAAGACATACGTTCGACCATAACTCACAGAAGTGCCGCTGAACTAGCCCTTTTATGAACAAAGATCTTCTCAGATGGTATGCCATCAGTTTTGCTGCAGAGAAGCTTGAAAAGTTTTGAAATGCCAATTTGCCTATTGAATATAGCTTGTAGATGAATGATATTCAGTATATGTAGCTTCTAGTTCTGGATTTTGTTGTGTATGAGGATTCGAATAATTCCTTTCATCATTTGCAAAAGATTGTAAGACTCGAAGTATAATAATAAACAGAGGTGAAAAACATTACAGTTTTTTCACCACTGAAAATTGTATTTACTATACATTACCAAGATCAATACAATAGTACTGTGTACAGGATCAAGTATTGATACATCATATAGATAATAAGCAAGGTGAATCCGCTGAGGTCCTAAGAGAACTCGAGATGAGGATCCACCCACTATTTTGCTTGTTTAAGCAGTAGGATAGGAAGACATCATGGCAATGCCACAAATGCCTTCCTTAGCAGCAATGTCTCTTTCCATCATTATGTATCCGTTATCGCCCCAGCTAGTTCCCCAAGAATTCTTCACTAACCAATACTTGGTACCATCAGCACTTGTTCCATAACCAACTGCTGTCACACCATGGTCTAAATCAGTACCACAATCTCCGGTGAAAACACCACTCGAGTAGAATTGGAAGGCAAATCCACTAGCATCAATGGCAACAGATATAGGCTGGTTTGCCACGGCCTTCAACAATGCTGCCTCACTATTGGCTGGCACGTCCTCGTAACCGGTAATTTTTGCTGCTGATGGCTTCTTAGTTTTACATGTTGCATCGACTCCTTCATATGGGTAGTTAGCTTCAGTAGTGAGTCCATTGTTTTGTATTATAAATTCAAAGGCATCATCCATAAGGCCACCCCCGCAGCCTTGATCTTGTCCACTTGTGTCGCAGTCCACAAGTTCTTGCTCAGATAATGAGATCAATTTACCAGTTGTGAGCTGGTTAATTCCTTCCATAGCTGCCACTGCTGAAAATGCCCAACAACATCCTGCATTTTTTATTTATTATTATTTAAAGATTGTGTTATAACATATCTATGAAGTTAGTCAAAAGGATATGGAAAAGTAATTGCATATGCGAAAATGTTAGTTGTGCCTTACCACATTGACCTTGATCCTTAATGGGAGTAACAACTCCTTTCTTCCTCCAATCCATGCTAGATGGAACTGCAGTCACATTTTCATACCTAAACGAAGTTGGTTTAGATGACTTGAGAATAGAGGACTTCTTGTAACCATTACGAGAAGCCTGAAACTCCTCATTAGTTAGGTCAGCAAATTCATTGATGCCTAGCTTAATGGACGTAGTACCAACATCGTTGAAAGACTCAATGAACTCCACATTGTCCTTGAATATCTTAAACCGCAATTCTTTCTCTACATCGTCCTTGTAAACTCTTCCATAACGAGCCATCCATTCCTCATGTCTATCAATCATGGACACCTCATTCAGGGTGCGGGACGTCACTTGAGAAATCACCATCCCTAAAATGAGCAAAGTTGCACAAATTATCTTCCAATTGAGTGTAGAACCCATTGTCGAGTCGCTAACTTAATATGGTAGAGAAAAATTTCTTATGGGTAGTGATGATGAGAATGATTAGGCACACTTTGGTCCTTTGATAGATATAGGTATATATACAAGTACATTCCTACTGCTTCATCACCATCTTCTCTGAAATTAAGTTCCCACTTTGATTTTGATCTTTTTTGGCATGGAATGAAGTTCCTGTGAGAGCCCGGTAAATTATGTTTGACAAAGACAACTAAAGTTTGGTTCCGTAAACGCTGCTTCAACTTCATGTTATACTTTGTCTGCTTTATAGTCTTGGTGAGCAATCTTGTTTTAATATTTTGGACTTTATTGAACTAAATGTTAGTTCTATTACGGGCCGTTCAAGCATAAGCTTATGTATCATTTGGAATTTTCTTTCACCTGCAGGTGCTTGTCCTCTCTAGAATAAATATAATTTATTTCCTTTTTGATATTATTCTAGCTTTGAATCAGAAGAATTTTTAACTGGAATTAGAACAAATTTTAGCTTATGTTACTCGTATCCTAATTCCATCTATACAATGTTCTCAAGAACTCATTTTTAGCTAGATTCGGTTGACTCTACTAAGCCAACAATTTTTATTTTTTATTTTTTATTTTTTTTGCCAATGAACCAATAATTTTGAAAAAGGCAGTTGCATAAAGCTGATCTTTGGAAAGAAGATTTACCTCTCTGTTTTAAATCCCATAAAATATTGCTTCATTAAAAATAAACATGAAAAACGAATTTAGAGACGAGTAATCAAGCTGCACTTTTTTTTTTTGGGATCATTGTTAGATATGGTGACTTCTTTCCTTGCAGGAAAAGTTAAACTTAGCCACCAAACTATCTCTATTTGACTAGAATCTTGTTATATTTGGTGACTCCTTTGTTAAGGGGGAATATAACTTAGCCATCAAGCAATCACAATTATGGTAGGAGATCAATTCCTAATTGGATTGATTGACTTGTCCTTCACTCTAGCCTCTCCTATAAATATAGGTGTAGCCTATTGTATTCGGTGTACCAGGTAGAGAGCTAGATTAGGCCGGCGCCAGAGGGCTGGTACCGGTGTGAGTGAAACACCTAGTGCGAGTAAAGCACATGCGGTGAGCAGAGAGTACACATAAATAGAGATAGAAAGTTAGGAATAATATACGTTTATATTATTCCGGTGATACAGGCGTGAGTATACACAGTGTATGTGCGTGTGTGATTTGCGAATCACCCCCTTGTAATCCTCTCAGTGATTTTAGTGAAACGGTACTCTCCGTGGACGTAGGCTTATTTGGCCGAACCACGTATATATTCTTGTGTCGATCGTTTGGTGTGTTTGTGTGCGTTTTCTGATTTGCAGGTGTGCACGGCTTCTTACATAGGGTGTGCGAACCCTAACAATCATTGACAAGTCTACCACAACTGATATCCTGCTCATCAATGTGTTAATCCATATGATAGTTCACAAGTTGAATAGCAAATCACAGACTTTGGTAGAACCACACAATGCACACGAAGAACATTTAAGGAATTCAGATAAAATACCAAAGATAAATTTCTAGAGCTATTTCTACTAAATTTCTATATTTTATTACCTTTGCGAATAGCTACACATAAAATAGATAACATAATGAAAATGAAATGTTATCAGCCTCCGTGTGTATTTTTACTGATTTGAAGAGTCTAATAATTAAAAATGCTGCCAACCTGAATCCATAAGCTTGCTGCCCAATTCTTTGAGTTTTGCCGTAGTTGCGGAAAATGTTCAGAAGTAGTTGTGGTTTTAATGTTTTATTTTTTCTTTCAATCTCATTGTCACTAAAATAGGATAAGATTGCACAAAAAAGAAAGAAAAAAAAATTAGCGAAACGAAAAATTTGAAAAACTAGTACAAGAAGTAGTTGTGGTTCTAGTAGCAGTAGTTTGAGCAACATTTCACTGATCAACAGATGGTCATTCGTACATTCCCTGGTCAAATGAACACGTCAATTTTTTTGATAAAGAAAATGATAAAAAAATCGATTTGCAGGAGATATCTGAGCAAAACCGTGTATGCTCCTCTAGAAATGTACATTACTGTCAAAACTCGCAAAATTTGCTTTGATTGCATAAGCCTAGCTAGAACTTCCAATATGAGTATAGTAATCCACCTCAAGTGGTTAAAATTGATTGTTGTTTCTAATTTGTTTAAGAGCTTACTCAATTATTCGTGGGACATAATGAGGTCTAAATCTGGCATTGATTTTCAAGCAGTACTTGAATAGCCATGCTGTTAAGTATCATATTTAGATAATTAAGTTATAAAATCATCATAGGGGCTTATAACATGCAGGTTTGTATCACATATTGGCATATAATTAAGGATGAATTAAAAAGACACTCTTTAGTCCATAACTCACAGAAATGTCGCTAAAATAGCCATTTTTTTGGACAAAGATCTTCTCAGATTGTTAGTATTCCATCAGTTTTGAATGCCCATTTGGCCAATTGAATATAGCTTTTAGATGAGTGATGTTCAATAATTATAGCTTTTAGGTGTGCGATTTTTGTTGTGTATGAGGATTCTAATATGATCAGTGGCGCTTCGAGTTTTGTTCTTCATTTGCAAAGGATTATGAGGCTCGAAGTATAATTATAAACAGAGCTGGAGAACTTTTTCAACACTGGAAATTGTATTTAATATACATTACCAAGATCAATACAATAGTACTGTATACAAGATCAAGTATTTATACATTATATAGATAATAAGCAAGGTGAACCCACTGAAGTCCTAAGAGAACTCTAGATGAGCATCCACTTGCTATTTTGGTGTTTAAGTAGTAGGATAGGAAGACATCATGGCAATGCCACAAATGCCTTCTTTAGCAGCAATGTCTCTTTCCATCATTATGTATCCGTTATCGCCCCAGCTAGTGCCCCATGAATTCTTTACTAACCAATACTTGGTACCATCAACACTCGTCCCATATCCAACTGCTGTCACACCATGGTCTAAATCAGTTCCACAATCTCCCGTAAAGACACCGCTAGAATAGAATTGGAAGGCAGATCCACTAGCATAAATGGCAACGGATACTGGTTGGCTGGCCACAGCCTTCAACAATGCAACCTCACTATTGGCAGGCACATCTTCATAACTGGTGATCTTTGCAGCAGAGGGCTTCTTAGTTTTACATGTTGCATCAACTCCCTCATATGGGTAATTGGCTTCAGTAGTAAGACCATTGTTTGATATTATGAATTCAAAGGCATCATCCATGAGACCACCCCCGCAACCTTGATCTTCACCACTTGTGTCACAATCCACTAGTTCTTGCTCAGATAATGAGATTAATTTACCGGTTGTGAGCTGGTTGATCCCTTCCATAGCTGCCACTGCTGAAAACGCCCAGCAACATCCTGCATTTTTTTTTTGTTATAGATTGTATTGTAACATATGTATGAAGTTAGTCAAAAGGATATAAAAAATTTATTGCATATGTGAAAAATGGGAGTTTGTGAATTTTAAAAAAAAATGTGTTGTGCCTTACCACATTGACCTTGATCCTTAATGGGAGTAACGGCTCCTTTCTTTCTCCAATCCATGCTAGCTGGAATAGGAGACACATTTTCATACCTAAACGAAGTTGTTTTAGACGACTTGAGATTGGGCGACATCTTGTAACCATTACGAGAAGCCTGAAACTCCTCATTAGTTAGATCAGCAAATTCATTGATGCCTAGCTTATAAGGCCTAGTACCAGCATTGTTGAAAGACTCGATGAACTCCACATTGTCCTGGAAAATGTTAAATCGCAATTCTTTCTCTACGTCATCCTTGTAAACTTTTCCATAACGAGCCATCCATTCCTCATGTCTGTCAGTCATGGACACTTCATTAAGGTCGCGAGACGTGACTTCAGAAATCCCCATCCCCAAAATTAGGAAAGTGGCACAAATTAGCTTCCAATTGATTGTAAAAGCCATTGTTACCAACTGAATATTGCAGAGCAAATATTGCTTGTGGGTGGTGATAATTGGTATGAATAAGCATCACTTTGGTCTGGTACATATATATATACAACTACATTCACATTGCTTGTTCACCATCTACTCTCAAATTGATTTCCCACTATAATTTGAAAGGGACACATTTATCCAGTTTGCCGTGAAAATTATATTGACTTGGACAATCAAGTTCAGTTCCGTAAAAGTTGCCCCATTGAAACTACAGGACACTATATTTACATTAATTTATTGGCTCCCAAACTAGTTCTCTATCAGACTCTCACATATAAACTTATTCAATAGTCCTTGTTTTGAGAGGAAAAACAAAAACAAAATTTTATGAAATAACAAATATATAAAAATTCAAGTTTTGTTGTACAATGGGTATATTTCTTTGTTTTTAGCTGGAACTTCTTGTCCCTGGCTTGTTCCTATGTCGAAACTGAAAAACTTAGAAGAGTTTGTGAATGGAAGGGCTGAGTTTTTTTATTGATCTGTAGTATGTTATATACATATATAAGATTGTTGTCAATAAGGAAAATACATGATCTAAGGAATATTGATATTGTGCAAGTTATTATTCAGCTATCAATCAATCCTTGAATTATTTCCTCTGATTGCTCATTGACTCCATAATCAGAGGGATATTGTTGACTACATAATCAGAGGAATATGGATTATATTCCTTAAAATCCCCCCAAATGTTGGCGTAGGAGCTGGAACGGACACCCAACTTGCCGCGAAACAATTGTAAGCTATCTTTGGATAAAGGCTTTGTGAATATATCTGCTGGTTGGGAAGATGAAGGAATGTGTCACCTAATAATATTTCCCATAGGTTTTTCCAAGATTTTCCACGTAAAAATCTCTGTGTCTTCTCATGAATTATTTTCTGCACTTATATTCATAACTGCTTGATTAACATGAATTGAGAATTAAGGTTTGTGACTAATTAAAGTTGAATTTCCGCTAGATAATTTTAATTGATCATAAAATCAATAAAAAGCCTATTCACCCCCCCTGCCCCCCCTCTAGGCTATTTTCATTGATCGTCTAGGTAATTTCAGTTTTGTTTTAAAATTTTGAACCACCTTGATGCCTTAAAGAAGGAAAGCACTGACACCCTAATACCCGCAAGCCACTATAATCTGGATGTCGTTTATACAGTTTGAAATAAGGGCTCTCATTCTTCAACACAGAAGATGGCAATCGATTGATGAGATAAACAGCTCTAGAGAAAGCTTCAACCCAAAAAGACAATGGTAAACTGACGTGAAATAACATAGTCAGGCCCGTCTCGACTATATGTCGATGTTTTCGCTCCGCTACTCCATTTTGTTCTGGAGTGCCAGGACAAGAAACATGTAATTCAATTCCACAACTTTGAACATGATCAATAAAAGCAATGGACCCAAACTCACCACCGCCATCACATTGAAAGACTTTAATTTTTTGATCAAATTGATTCTCAACTAGTCTTTGAAACTTTACAAAAGTATCAAAGAATTCAAAATTTCTTTTTAGAGCATACAACCATGTAAATCGAGAGAAGTCGTCAACAAATACTACATAATATCAGAAATTTTGATTTAAGGCCAAAGGTGCAGGCCCCCAAAGATCACAATGTATCTTATCAAGCGGAAACTTTGAGATTTTATTGTAGCTATTAAAAGGTTGTTTACAACTCTTGCCCATTTGACAACTAACACAAATTACAGGTTTAGTTATCCAATGGTTGACATTAATGACCTCGTTCTCCTTTAGCAACGCTAACCACCTTGAATTGGGATGTCCAAGCCGTTGATGCCAAATTGACGATGATGAACCACCTTTCTTTATTGCGCTCAAAGCTTCATGGAAAATGTCATCCAAAGCATATAATTTGCCTTTCTTATGCCCCCTCGCGATTATCCTCTGGTTTTGGTCCTTGACAACAAAGCCGGAAGATGTAAACTCAAAAATACAAGAGTTATCTGAAATGAATTTTCCAATAGAAAACAAGTTCTTTTTCAATTCAGGAACTACAAGAACATCATTTAGTATAAAATCCCCTTCTTTAGTAGATACATTTGCATTACCAACATGAGAAATTGACAAACCGTTTCTATCACCGACATAGATCATATCATTTCCAATATATGGTTTTATTGAAGACAAACTACCTGTATTATTTATCATATGTGAGGTAGCTCCAGAATCAAACATAAAATGATGAATCATTTCCATCATTCAAAATGAGGTCAGCGAGGGCTTGTGGCAACTCTTTGGACTGATATGAGTAATCAAACCTATACCAACAATCAATAGCAAAATCATTCATTTTCCCACAAATCTGGCAAACAATTTTACCGTCATTATTTTTTTGATGTTGTTGTGGTGGTTGTCCTTGTTTTTCTTGGTTTGTCACATTGTTGTTTGGGAGATTCGAAGTTGAATTGCGTTGGCTGGAAACTGTTCCAGCATTTTGATTATTGTAGCGACCAGCCGACGTAAAGCCCTTTTCGCGAGATTTGAATTGAGCTCTACCACCACTACGTCCACCTCGACCACGACCACGCTAGCTAAAATAGACTTGTGCATGCTCAATGTAAGTTTTCTCTTCCTCCCTCTGTGAAACAAAAGTTTGTTCATGGACTTGCAATGCCAAAATAAACTGATTGAACCACGGATATGGCGCCTTGGTGAGCATGGCTTTGTGAAAGTCCATTTATTGGTTTCCTAAGCCGCGGGCAAATTGGGAGACTTTATCAAGATCTGAAATCGGTTTCTTGATGGCTGCTAGATTATCGCAAATGTTCTTGAATTCCTTCAAGTATTCACCAACGGATCGAGAGCCTTTTCTGATTCCCATGAGCATGTTTTTCAGGTTTGCTTCTTTCTCAACGGTAATTGGAAGAAGTTGTTGTAGACACGTAAAATTGGTGATCATTTAATCACCGTTGGATAGGTCGACTTAAGTCAATAAGTTTCGGTCAATTTCATTGACAATTACGGGTCCCACAAATGGACACGTGTCAAATTCTCATAGGGTTAAATTATATGCTTATAATTCAAATTAAATTTGAATTTATTCTTAAAAAATAATAAAGAAATAAATATTTTTATTTATTGAGATTTTAAGCATAATTGGTGGGTACTTTCCAAATTTAAGACCCCACCTTTGGCCTATAAATAAAAGGCCACCCAACACACCAGGGAGGATAAAAAGAGGAGAAGGAGAAGAAGACTGCAACAAAGCTCTGCCAACTCCAACTCAACAAAATCTCTGAAATTCTTGAAGACGAAGAACAACAAACACGCCACACCTGTGCCGTTCTTCTTCAAAGACCTTCAACAAATCAAGACCTCTTCAATCCTGAAGAACAAAAGCAACAATCAAGTAACGGTTCAAGATCAAGCTTTCAAAGTCCTTGTACCGGAGTTTTAGGAGATTTAATTAGAGGAAGACTCTTATTTATTTAAGAATTGACCACAGAGAATTGTACCACATATTTTATCATTTATTATCAATAAAATTATTTGTTTGCTCCTATTTTGTTTCCTAGAATTTCGGAGACGAAATTTGTGTTTACAAATTTATGGCACACCCGGTGGGACCTCTCTGCCTCTCATCTTTATCTCCTTAATCATTCATCAAGTCTCTACCTTGCTAGCGTCAATGGCTCCCAAGAACGCTCAGCTTGAACAAGGATCAAATAATGGTGGCAAGAATGTTGTCACTTCCACAACTCGCAAAACCCCAACCACAATTACTGTCAAGAATGTTGCTGCTTCATCAACTGATAGTAGCACCTCCGCAGGCGCAGTAACCCGTTAGAAGGCAAAGGCACTCGCTTCATTGGCATAAAGTGAAAAAAGAAGGGCGGTCGACCCAACGCCACCTGAAAGCAAAAAAGACAACCATTTATCACTCTTGAGTCTTTGAGAATAGGGAAGATCAATACGATGAAGTCTAAGGAAGCTTTCCCTATTTTTGAAGAATGTTCTCCCAAAATTAGAGCGTTGCACTCTATTTTTGATTGCAACTCAAGCACCGGATCACAATCAGGATCTACTCCAGGGACTCCAAAAGGTTCGTGTCCAGAGTACTCAGACTACCAAAGTCATTCACACACAACCAACATGCAAGTCATGATGACTGATACAACATCAATAGAAGAACAAATGGCTACTATGAGTCGAGCCATCGAAAAGCTCACCAAAACCGTTGAAGAGAAAGATCTACAAATTGCAACACTCATGAACAAGCTTGAAGCCCAAAAGTCAGGCGAGTCAAGTCAAGGACCTACTCACCCTCCTAGTTTTACACCGCAAGTGGCCATGAAAGACAAGGATCAACATATAGCCACATCTGAGCAGGGGGCAAACCAAACCTATTTCGCTCATTTGGTGGGCTCTTTATCTGTCCAACAACTGCAAGACATGATCTCCAATACAATCAGATCACAATATGGTGGAGTAAACCAGAGCACTCTCATGTATTCAAAACCATACACTAAGAGAATTGATGATATGAGGATGCCAATGGGATACCAACCGCCTAAGTTACAACAATTTGACGGGAAGGGCAATCCCAAGCAACACATCGCCCATTTTGTGGAGACTTGTAATAATGCAGGGACAGGGGGTGATCTTTTGGTGAAGCAATTTGTTCGTTCTTTAAAGGGAAACGCCTTTGATTAGTATACCAACTTGGAAGTTGAATAAATAGATAGTTGGGACCAAATGGAGCGAGAGTTCCTGAATCGCTTCTATAGCACCCGACATACGGTAAACATGATAGAACTTACCAACACTAGGCAATGGAAAGAGGAACCGAGTCGTGGACTATATTAATAGGTGGATGGCGCTAAGCTTGGATTGCAAAGATCGACTCTTAGAAACCTCTGTCGTTGAGATGTGCATGCAAGGTATGCATTGGGGACTTTTCTATATCCTTCAAGGCATTAAACCCCGGACTTTTAAGGAATTGGCCACACGGGCACATGATATGGAGATTAGCATCAATTCTCAAGGTGGCAAGGATGTCTCTGTCTTAGAACAAAGAAATGATAAAAAAGATGGAAAAAAAGATGAAAGACAAACAAAGAAAAATCACAAACAAACCATGGCCATCACCACAGTGCGATTGAAAATTACTATGAAAGATAAGAATAAGGAAGTTAGCAAACAAACTAAAACTTAAGATACTGAAAAGCCTCGTCCAACACTCAAAGAGTTAGAGAATAAGACATACCCATTCCCAGACTTTGATGTGGCCGGCATACTAGAATTCTTACTTGAGAAAAAAGTAATCGACCTGCCAGAATGTAAATGCTCCGCAGAGATGGGACGAGTGAAGGACCCTAAATATTGCATTTATCATCGCATCGTTAACCATCCAATTGAAAAATGTTTTATATTCAAAGAGTTGGTCATGAGTTTGGCAAAGCAAGGCAAGATCCTTTTGGATGGGGAGGAAATACCTGAAGCGAATCATACTACGATTGCCTCTGTTTTAGCTAGCCCAACCAAAACAAAATCTGATATGCAAAATTTTCATGGCAAACAACCGGAGAGCTTGATGACCATCCAATTTGGTTCATTAGATCCAGTTATCATTCCTCTGTAGAATGCAATTTTGTCTAAACAAGTAGAGGAAGGATGGACTCTTGTAATAAGAAGAAGATCTTACAAACAAAGAACCATTATTGTACAACATATCAGCCCAAACTGGGGCCAGGAAAGGAAGAAAATTCAGCAAGGCCCACAGAAGAAGCAAAAAGCCATGACGGAATGTCAAGCAGTTGAGCTCTCAAATAGAGATACTCACCGAGGTGTTACTTTAGGAGAATTATTTCCTATTGGATATCTTACTGATGATCAAAGTCTAACCGTTTACACGGTATCGGCCACCGAAGTTGATGAGAAAGATGAACAAGAAACATTTGAAGTAGATAGTCAAGATTTTGACAAAACAGAAAATCGCACTGTTCAAGGTACAGAAGAGAAAATCCCTAAGATGATGTGTGCCTCGTGTTGTGCATCGATTCTTTTCACCGATGAAGATCTCCAACTTGGGTCAAAACCTCACAATCGACCGTTATTTGTCTTTGGGTATATTCGGGAGCAAAATGTCACTCATATTCTTATTAATAGGGGCTCCGCAGTGAACATCATGCCAAAATCCACAAAAACCCTTGGCATTATAATCAACGAGTTGGCTCGAAGCCGGCTGGTCATTCAAGGATTTAATCAAGGAGGACAACGAGCAATTGACATGATAAGAGTTCACCTCACCATTGGTGAATTGAATGCTGAGACTTTGTTCCATGTCATCGATGTAAGGACCTCTTACAATTAACTGCTAGGTCGACCTTGGGTCCATGGAAATGGTGTAGTCCCTTCTACATTGTACCAATGCTTTAAGTTCTTCAATAATGGTACAAAAACTGTGTTTGGAGACGAAAAACCATTTTATGAGGTAAAGTCTCACTTTGCGGATGCCAAGTTTTACTTAAACACTGACGCACCAGCTGAGATTCTTCCATTTAACAGTTTATTCACAAGAAAAGTAGATGTGGAAAAAGGTAAAAAAGTTGAGTTGCCCCCTGCGGAAAACATTGCACACGATGATAAGAAAGTCATACCTACAACACATAAGTCTGAACTGTCCTATGAAATTCTTAAAGGTAAGGTTGTCTTCAAGTATGTTCCAAAATCCAAGATAAGTGAAGGACAATCACCCTTTATTGAGCTGTCAGAAGCAACAAAAATGAAGACAATGCTCATTCCTGCCTCGACAAGCAAGGATACACAAGTTCTCAAAGATAACCTAATGATTCCTCTTGTAAAGGCTGATAAGTCTTCAATTGTCAAGCCACCACTAGTAGGTTTTGTTTTTGGCACACATGACTCGATAAAGCAGAAGGCACTTCCACATCAAATAACAAGGGAGGGTTTTGACCCTAAGGCATACAAGCTTCTGGCTAACGCAGGGTATGACTTATCAAATTCATCAGAACTTGGGCAACTTCATCCCGATGTCACCGACGAAAAGATTCATGGCCTCAATAAGACTCAAATGAAGTTGCGATAAGAAGGGCATGCGATCAACACACCCAAGACTGATTTGGGGTTCAAGCCTAGCGAACCAATTCGAATCCCTACAAAAATAAGACAAAGAAGAGAAAACACACAATACATTAGTGTGTTAGAGGCTGAAGAAATCGAAGAGCAATACCCTGTTCAACGAACATCGGTGTTTGATCGGATTGAAGCTCCTCCGCATCGTGTTTCTATGTTCCAAAGGCTAAGCACAATAAATAGAACTGATGAACTACCTCATGAGAATGACACTTCCCGGGCTTCTGCATTTAATAAACATGTCCATGTTGATAGTAGAGAAGCCATAAATCCTCATACCCGAAAAAAGGGTATTCTCTAGACTTGGAAGCAGCAATATCACACTTAGAGAATAGTGCGAGAAAATAGGATGGATGACTCACAAGCTCAAGCTTGAAAAGGATAATGATGTGAAAAGCTTAATTCCATCCCGTATGAAATGCAAAGTAGAACTGGAAGTCAGTGTTGACAAAATTTTGAAGGCCAAGAGACGAACCATTGTCTTCACAGAGTCTCCTACACAAGAAAATTCAGAAGATGATGAAGAGAAAAATAGTCATGTCACATCTTATCATATTACAATCAAGGAAGATAACATGGATGAAGAGTCTCAAGATGATGAACCCAAGGAAGCGCCTCCTACACTTGAAGACGGGGGGCAAGCAACTATTGATCAACTTAAATAAATTAACTTGGGATCGGTTGAAGAACCTAGATCGATGTTCGTTAGCGCACTCATGAGACCTGTGGAAGAAAAAGAGTATACAGACCTACTAGCTAAATACAAGGACATTTTTGCTTGGACTTATAAAGAAATGCCGGGACTTAAACCAAAAGTTGTAGTCCATAACCTGGCAATAAGACATGGGACACATCCAATTAAGCAATCTCAACGCTTTTTCAGGCCTGACCTTATCCCAAAGATTGAAGATGAAGTCAATAAACTCATTGAGGCGGGCTTCATTCAGGAAGTAAAATATCCAACATGGATTTCTAGTATAGTCCCTGTAAAGAAGAAAAATGGAAAAATTCGAGTTTGTGTCGACTTTCGTGATTTGAATGTTGTATGTCCGAAAGACGATTTTCCTCTACCTGTGGCAGAACTTACAGTGGATGCAACAACAAGGCACGAGGCTCTGTCATTCATGGATTGCTTTTCTGGCTACAATCAAATAAGAATGTCTCTAAAAGACGAGGAGTTGACCGCTTTCCGCACGCTAAAGGGGATCTACTGTTACAAAGTGATGCCTTTTGGACTTAAGAATGTCGACGCAACTTATCAGTGTGCCATGCAAAATATTTTCGATGATATGTTGCACAAAGTCGTAGAATGCTATGTTGATGACTTGGTTGTAAAAACCAAGAAAAGAAATGA
This sequence comes from Cornus suecica, assembly GCA_963922005.1. Taxonomy (NCBI): domain Eukaryota; kingdom Viridiplantae; phylum Streptophyta; class Magnoliopsida; order Cornales; family Cornaceae; genus Cornus; species Cornus suecica. The sequence continues at coordinate 63,561,792 of OY998241.1, read as the reverse complement.
CCATCTCCAAGATCTTCGCAAAGTTTTTGATCGATTAAGGAAGTTTCAACTCAAGATTTACCCTCTAAAATGTGCATTTGGTGTCTCCTCTGAAAAATTTCTTGGGTATATTGTCCGACATCACAACATTGAAGTCGATCCTTCTAAAATCGAGGCCATCAAAAAAATGCCACCACCCAAAAATTTACGCAAATTGCGAAGTCTTCAAGGGTGACTAGCTTTCATTCGTCGGTTCATCTCAAACTTGGCTAAAAGGTGTCAACCATTTAGTCGACTCACGAAGAAAAATGTTCCATTTGTATGGGACCAAACTTGCCAGAATGCTTTGGATGACATCAAGCAATATTTGCTCAATCCACCGGTGTTGGGTGCTCCCGTGCCTGGAAAGCCACTCATTATATACATTTCTGCTGAAGAAGAATCGCTAGGCGCTCTTCTAGCACAAAATAATGAGGAGAATAAGGAAAATGCTCTTTATTACTTGATTCGTAGGCTGAACAATATAGAAATTAAATATCCTTCAATCGAGAAAACGTGTCTTGCGCTAGTTTTCGCGTCTCAAAAATTAAGACGCTATTTCTTGGCTCACACAGTGCATGTGGTTGCAAAGGTAGACCCCTTCAAGTATGTCATGTCAAGGCCTATTTTGTCCAGACGACTTGCAACATAGGCGATCTTATTCAATGAGTTTGAAATTGTATACATTCCACGAAAGGCAGTCAAAGGACAAACACTTGCTGACTTTCTAGCCGATCATCCGATACCGGCTGACTGGGAGATTTCTGATGATTTTCCTGATGAAAAAGTGTTTATGGTTGACATCCTTTCCCCATGGATGATGTTCTTTGATGGTGCAACACGTTCTGAAGGAGCCGAAGTGGGTGTCATTTTCGTCTCCCCACAAAGGAAAATTTTACCATATGAATTTGTTTTTCCTGAGAAATGTTCAAACAATGTCGCTGAGTATCAGGCTCTGATAATTGGCCTTGAAATGGCACATGAGATGAAAATTTCAAACATTGAAGTTTACAGTGATTCCAAGTTGGTGATCAACCAACTTCTCAAGGAATATGAGGTCAAGAAAGAAGACTAGATTTCGTATTCTCAATATGCTTCCAATCTACTAGCTAGGTTTGAAAGCGTTATATTGGAACATGTCCCAAGAGAAGAAAATCGTTTAGCAGATGCCTTAGCCAACTTGGCCACAACCATGGCATTAAGAGAAGACGAAGCATTCACTGTGTCAGTGTGCTAACGCTGGGTACTGCCACAATTACTTGAAGCTCAAGTGGACGAAGCAAATGCGATCTCTGTCACGATTGCTGAGACCGATGATTGGAGATGACCCAAAATTGATTATTTGGAACATGGGAAGCTACCCGAGGATCCTCGACACAAAAATGAGATACGTCGTAGGGCATCTCGATTTATCTTTTACAAAGATACATTATTTCGAAGATCTTATGAGGGGTTGTACCTTAGTTGTCTTGGAGAAGATGAAGCAACCCATGCAATGGAAGAAACACATTCTGGAGTTTGTGGGGCTCATCAGTCAGGTCCTAAGTTGCACTTTCGAGTGAAAAGAATGGGATACTATTGGCCAACCATGGTTAAGGATTGCATGGATTATGCCATAAGGTGTCAGGCTTGTCAATTTCATGCACCAACCGCATGAATCATTACACCCTACAATTTCATCATGGCCATTCGATGCATGGGGCCTAGATGTAGTAGGACCTTTCATAAAGTCTTCTAAAGGCCACTTTTACATTCTCGCAGTAACTGACTACTTTTCAAAGTGGGCAGAGGCAATACCTGCCAAAGCTGTAAAAAAGAAAAATGTCGTTGATTTTATCAAGACCAACATCATCTTTCGATACGGGGTGCCTCATCACATCATTACTGACAATGGGTTGTGGTTTGATAAACATTTGATGACTGATATATGTGAAAAATTTGGCTTCAAACAGTATAAGTCTTCAATGTACAACCCACCCGCAAATGGACAGGCAGAAGCCTTCAACAAGACTCTTTGCAATTTACTAAAGAAAGTGGCCTCAAAATCAAAAAAGGATTGGCATAAATGAGTTGAGGATGCTCTGTGGGCATATCAAATGACATTTCATACCTCTACTCAGTCGACACCGTACTCTCTTGTTTATGGTGTGGAAGCGGTCCTTCCACTAGAGCAATAAATCCCTTCATTGAGGATCGCCGTGCAAGAAGGTTTGACAAATGAGGAGAATGTTCGATTGTGTCTTCAAGAGTCGGAGGCCTTAGATGAAAGAAGACTTGAAGCTCAACAATGGCTAGAGTGTTATCAAGCTCGGCTCTCAAGTGCTTTTAACAAAAAGGTTTGTCCTCAATATTTTCAAGTTAGTGATTTGGTACTTACCGTACGAATACCCATTATCATGAGTCGTCGAATGGGAAACAATTTCACCTCAAAATGGGATGGGCCCTATGTGGTGCAAGAAGTAAACACCAATGGCGCCTACAAGATTGTTGATGAAGATGGAGTTAGAGTTGGACCCATCAATGCTAAGTTTTTGAAGAGATATTATCCCTGAACAAAGATTGTATACTCTTAATTGCACGAGTCTAAACTGCACGAAGCTCCTAGCTCACATGAAACTGTGAATGCCACATGCATGAAAAAAAAGATCATCATTGAACTACGCAATTGACTTGATCCCTGTTAAGGGTACGTAGGCAACTTGAAGGTTTATTCCGAGTTCAGTCATCCAAAAAATTAAAAAAATTAAAATAAGTCATCATTGAACTACGTGATTGGCTTGATCCCTATTAAGGGTACGTAGGCAACTTGGAGGTTTGTTCCGAGTTCAATCATCAAAAAAAAAAAATCATTCATACTGAAATAAAAGAAATCAAATGGCTTTTTTATTACCAAAGTAAACAATCCGCTCCAAGAAATAATAATGAATGATAAATGAAAACAATGGTCAAGACTAGAGTGAGAAATCTAAAATAATAGATGACAATGATAAACTAAACTAAAACGGTAAATTTGAAAGCTCTTCGCGTTCCCTTTGCAACCTGTCTTCGAGAGTCTTCATTATTTGAACTTCTTGAGCAATAAGAATCTGAGCTTCCTCAATCACCTTGCTGTCTTCCTTGAGCTTGGTAATCTTTTCTCTCTCATGAGACAACTTAGCATCAGCCTCTAACAAAGAAGTCTCGATCTGCTTGATCTCTTTTTGTGCAATTTGTAGCTCCTTCGCTAACTTGGCCTCTGTATCTTTGACTTCATGCAAGTTGGCCCGAAGTGAGTCCGCATACTTAATAATGTCACCTTCCAGAATAGTGGCACCAGCAAGTTGTGAGTCAACAGAAGCCAATTGTTGTGACTGTGTGGTTGATGGCACCTTGCAAGCAAAATAAGATTTGGTGTCAACATATGTAGCAGCACTATGCATATATGTATCAATCATTTTCTTCAAACCACAAAAATCCCCTGGAAACTGTGAAAGTGCCTCGAAAAGTGGTGGGAGCTTGTGGATTATCGAAGATAGTTCATGGACTTCTGTGTTGAATACCATTGTTCTTATGGCATCAGCTAGCGCTAAAGCAGCCTTGTGCTGCGCATCAAGAACCATGTTCCCCACATTGAAAATAGACACCTCGAGGGCAATTGCTGGCGGAGGAGGTGGAATGGCATTACAAGGTCCATCCCTTGTAAGTACATTTAAAGTGGACATAGGAGGTACTTCATTTTGTGATATTGATTCCAAATTCTGCTTATTGACATCTTGCAAGAGCTGAGTAGCTTCATCCCCTATCTCGTCAGCTAAGTCCATCATATCAGGGCCAAAAATGGAACTTTCACTGCCCGCTGGAAGATCATCAAATTCCAACAAACCTCCAAGAAAACCCTCATTTTCATTTATCTATAAATAAATAAATAAAATGAGAATGCATTGTGTATACAAAATAATAATGATAATAATAAATATGAATAAATAAATAAATAAAAGCAATAACCTACATGGGTTGCGAATTGCTTGGTACTCCTCAAAAAAATTCATTTAAACCTTGAGGAATGTTTTCCTGCCTTGGAGTAACAACATGGTTCTGCTTATCACCAATATGTTTCCAATTGCGATTATGATCATTGGTACCGATTTCCCCATCTGAGTCATCCGCTACTGGAGAATGTTGGCACTTGCGAATGAGTGGCAGAACATAGTCAGCTAGTACAATATGACTCCCAGAACTCTCGGCAACACCATGACCACTAGATGGAATTGCTAGCAATGGATTAGAGGGGATGCTCAACTTATTTCTCCTGAGAATGATTTTCCTACCTTTAGGTGCAGAAGGACAATCATTTTGTGGCACAATAGGTTCTATGACTGTAGAAGGGTCGACATAGACATTTAACCACCATTCGGCATAAGCTTGTGTCACGGAGAACTTATTAAAATTGGAACTCGAAGGAAGTTGTACCTTGCTCCCGGTCTTGAAACTTGTCACAAGCCTCCACATTTTTTAGATCTCTTCTAGACTACCAGTGCGAATATCATCTTTCAATTTACCAGGAACATCCTAATGATAAAAGAATTGTCTACAAAACCTGTGCGGACTATATGGCTCGACAATGATAAAATTATTTTGGAGCAATGTCAAGTAACCTGATCGGAGGCCAAAAAAGTACTCATGAGTGGAAATGGATAGTCGACCATCATCTTTTAGCACCTCCTGCATCGAAGATGTCTGGGAATGATAAGGAAGTGGAACACTTTTACATGATCGAAACATGTTTTGAGCTACGACTTCATCAACGTGTTGGGCAGGCCCAGTACTTGCATATAAAATCATTAGAGAAAGAGATTGGATTTTCAAAGCATGAGAGTGGGTTCTGAAATAGTCAGCTATCCATTCATATACATAATGTGCAGGAAATATAGCACTAGAACTCCCTGGGTTAGGTGAGGAAACAATGTCATTCAAACCTCTATAGATACTTGCCAAAACAGGGACAGAGAGACAAAATTTGATGCCATCTGTGATCATGCTTGCAACCTTGAATATGCCAGGTCGAATGACACCATCAGGATTGACGGTAGGACATATTTGCATAACCAGCATGCTAAAAAAGAGGCCAAATAATTTTTCTTCTTCATTTATTGCGCCACTCCAAGACTAGTAAACATTTCGTCTGCTTGGTGAGACCAATCTCGCACAGGAGGGATCGCGCCGGAAGGTTGAATGAGACTTTGGTTGTGATTTCGTTTTGGGTTTATTTGCACCTTTTTCGAAGCATCCCGATATCGCCTGACATCTCTAAACCAAAAGGTCACCCAATCAACGATTCCCACCATTTGCTCTTTCCTCTACTTCTTACAAAGGCGATGGAAGGCCAAAAAGAGATATCCACAAGTAAGAGGAAGAAAAAAATTCCCTTCTCGATCGAGCTCTGATAATTCTCTAGCAGAGGGAATGACTTCCTCGTATTGTTTGCCGCCAAAAGGAAGACCTCCTATCTCGCGTAAATCATGAAAGGAAATAGAAACCTCGCCCGCAACACAATGGAGGGAGTTAGTAAAAGGGCACCATAACTCAATGAAAGCTTGGAGAATGTTCTCATGCTGAGAGTATGAAAATAGTGAAGCATATATTGCATCATATAAATTCTTCTCTTTCAGAAACTGTTCTTGGCAGCCTAAGATGTCTTCCGCCCACTCCTAGTATCCTTCAGTGTATGGAAAAACGGAAAAAATCTACAGAGGAGTCTTCCATATAAATTCTCTAGCAGCCACTTTATGCCCCAAAAGTGAAAACGGAGCGGTCTTTGCCTCAATCTCATGCAAAGAAGATCGTAGCGTTAAAGCACGGGAAACTAAGCCTTTGTCCTTCTTCTGGTTGTACCCGAGGTTTGTGAGCCCACAAGTAATCTCGCATGACCAGTCTGACAAGTAAGGATATGGCGAAGAATCGGAGCGAGACACCTATAAAGCAAAGTGACCCATAAGGGGTGTCCCAACCTCCAAAGTAGTGCCTCTCTCGACAGAGTCATTATGTCGCTCCAAAATGGTGACTGTCTGCGACTCCAAACACCTGAAGACCACCATGATCGTATGGCTAAAAAATAAAAATAAAAAAGTTAGTAATGGATGTGGGAAATAATTCTTCTTGGATTGATTTCAATAATTTAGTCCAGAATATTGTGACCCTAAAAGGGACTGATAAATCATTAGGACCCCAAAGGGATTGATGTAACATTGTGACCCCGAAGGGACTGATGTAACATTGTGACCCTGAAGGGACTAACAAAACATTAGGACACCGAAGGGACTGATAAAATATTGTGACCCCGAAGGGATTGATAAATATTGTGACCCCGAAAGGACTGATAAAGCATTGTGACCCCGAAGGGACTGATAAAGCATTGGGACCCCGAAGGGACTGATAAATATTGTGACCCCGAAGGGACTGATAAAACATTGTGACCCCGAAGGGACTGATAAATATTGTGACCCCGAAGGGACTGATAAATATAGTGACCCCGAAGGGATTGATGTAACATTGTGACCCCGAAGGGCCAAATAATTTGTTCTAAGGAGCATATTATTCCGAAGGCATGGTGACTTAAAGATAGAAAATAGGTAGTTTACAAAAGTCCTCCTTAAATCTTCACAAAAGATGAAGGGATAACCTATAAAAAAAAAAAAAAATCAGTGGACTGATTTCAAAAAAATTGGACTGTTGTCAACTTAAAAAAAAAAATTTTAAAAAAACATTTGATCTGATTTCAAAAAAAATTGAACTGTTGTCAAACTTAAAAATATATATATATATATTTTTATCAGTGATCTGATTTAAAAAAAAATTGAACTATTGTCAAACTTAAAAATATATATATATATATATATTTTATCAGTGATCTGATTTCAAAAAAAATTGAACTGTTGTCAACTTAAAAAAAAAAAAAAAAAGTGGGCATCATTCACCCACTTTCTCCATAAACACCACTCCCTTAATTCAATCAGACCCACACCATGTACAAAAAACTCTCACATATACATATATTACATATATAACCCACCTATATATATATATATATTAAAAAAAAAAAAAAAACTAACAGTGGCAGCTTGCGGCTTGGTTTGGCTTGTTTGTGAATGCAATTTTGAATATGTTAGGGTTGGACAAGCACAACATATATATAGACTTGTTTTTCATACTGAAAAGGAAATAAAATTTTGGTTTCCAAATGAACAAGTCTTGGAAAAAATAGAAAATAAAAGAAAGGGAAACAAGGTTTTTTGTTTCCAATTTAACCCATTTTTTTGGTGTCATGGGCCGTATTTTCTATTTAATTGATGGGCTATCCTAATACATTCATTCAGTTCAAAAAAAAAAATAAAAAATAAAAAATAAAAAAAAATAAATTCTTCAAAACTTGTCTACTCCTGCAAGACAAGCATGCACGAAGTCAAGCTCTGAAGCGGGGGCAATTTGTAGACACGTAAAATTGGTGATCATTTAATCACCGTTGGATCGGTCGACTTAAGTTAATAAGTTTTGGTCAATTTCATTGACAATTACAGGTCCCAGAAATGGACACATGTCAAATTCTCAGAGGGTTAAATTATATGCTTATAATTCAAATTAAATCTGAATTTATTCTCAAAAAATAGTAAAGAAATAAATATTTTTATTTATTGAGATTTTAAGCATAATTGGTGGGTACTTTCCAAATTTAAGACCCTACCTTTGGCCTATAAATACAAGGTCACCCAACACACCAGGGAAGATAAAAAGAGGAGAAGGAGAAGAAGACTGCAACAAAGCTCTGCCGACTCTAACTCAACAAAATCTCTGAAATTCTCGAAGATGAAGAACAACAAGCACGCCACACCTGTGCCGTTCTTTTTCAAAGACCTTCAACAAATCAAGACCTCTTCAATCCTGAAGAACACAAGAAACAATCAAGTAACGGTTCAAGATCAAGCTTTCAAAACCCTTGCACCGGAGTTTTAGGATATTTAATTAGAGGAAGACTCTTATTTATTTAAGAATTGACCACAGAGAATTGTACCATATATTTTATCATTTATTATCAATAAAATTATTTGTTTGCTCCTATTTTGTTTCCTAGAATTTCGAAGACGAAATTTCTATTTATAGTTGTTGCTCGAGCGATGTCCAGACTTCAAACGCGGTGTTGGCCTCTTCAAATATCATACTAAGGACGTCTTCTTTCATGCTTCCGAGAAGCCAAGAGGTCAGCAATCCGTCATTAGTCATCCACAATCGATAACGTGGATTCAGACTCTTATTTCCCTTTTCACCCTCAATCTCCTCTACTGGTTTATCACCCGTTGTAAGATGGTGATAAATACCAAGGCTACGGACTAATGCTGGTTTATTAATTATTTATTTATAATATTTTTATTTATTATTTACTTGATTTTATTTTATTTATTATTTTTAAATATTTATTATTAATTGATTAATTCTAATATTTTTGTTTATTATTTATTTGGTATTAATTATTTATTATAATATTTTTGTTTATCATTTATTTGGTTTTACTTTATTTATTATTTTTAAATATTTATTTATAATATTTTTGTTTATAATTTATTTGGTTATAATTAATTTATTATTTTAAAATATTTATTATATTTTTATTAATTATTTATTATAATATTTTTGTTTATTATTTATTTGGTTTTACTTTATTTATTATTTTTAAATATTTATTACTCAATATTTATTTATTTATTTATAATTCCTAATTATAATATTTTTGTTTGTTATTTATTTGGTTTTACTTTATTTATTATTTTTAAATATTTATTACTCAATATTTATTTATTTATTATTAATTAATAATTAATTTTTATTGTTTGGTAACTTTTATTTAGTTATTTAATTTAATTAAATGATATTTTTAATTAAATAAATATATATGTAATATGGTTATGTGTGTGTGTATATATATATATATATATAACACAACACACTCACACATATCATGGTTTAACATTTTGGCTCCAAACCATGCAAACAACGTCAAAATGGTTTTACATTTTGGCTCCAAAACCAAACCACCAAACAAGGGTTGGGCTAAACTTTCCACACCAAAACTATAAATTTGGCACTAAAATCATGTGCCAAACAACACCTTAGTTTTATAGTAGTTGTGGCATATGTTCAGAAGCTTTTAGATTTCCCCAATTGCTGTTATCTTCTGATATCTTGTTTTAATGTCGCTGACACTGAAATAGGCCAAGATAGCCCAATCCTACCGACTGCAACAAAATGAAAATTATAAAAATATGAAAATCTAGTACAAGAAGTAATGGGGTTATAGTAGCAGTAGTTTGAGCCAGGTTCAAATCGTCTCAAGTGGTCAGTCACAAAATCCCCCCTCAAATGAACACGTCGATTTGTTTGATTAGGAAAATGAGAAATTGATTTGCACGAGATATCTGAACAAAACCATGTATGCTCCTCTAAAAATCTACATTAATGTCAAAACCACTAAAATTTGCTTTCCAATATGAGTACACTGCTCAACCTCAAGTGCTTAAAATTGATTGTTGCTTCTAATAAATAGTCATGCTGGTTAGTATCATATTTCGATAAGTAGGTGATAGAATCATCATAGGGCCTTAAATATAACATGCTGGTTAGTATCACATATTGGTGTTTATTTAAGGATGAAGTGTTAAAAGACATACTTTTGACCATAACTTACAGAATTAGCAATTTTTCAGACAGAGATCTTCTCAGATTGTTGGTATTCCATCAGTTCTACTTACTACATAGAAGCTCGACCAGTTTTGAATGATAATTTGCCAATTGAATATAGCATTTAGTATATGCAGCTAGCCTTTAGGTATGTGATTTTGTTGTGTATGACGATTTTAATTTAATTAGTGGGCGATTCGAAATTTGCTTCATCATTTGCAGAAGATTATGAGACTCAAAGTATAATTATAAACAGCAGTGGAAAACTCCACTGGAAATTGTGTTTAATATACATTGCCAAGATCAGTACAATAGTACTGTATACAATATCAAGTATTTATACATCATATAGATAATAAGCAACGCGAACCAGCTGAGCTCCCAAGACAACTCGAGATGAGGATCCACCCACTATTTTGCTTGTTTAAGCAGTAGGATAGGAAGACATCATGGCAATACCACATATGCCTTCTTTAGCAGCAATGTCTCTTTCCATCATTATGTATCCGCTATCACCCCAGCTAGTACCCCAAGAATTCTTCACTAACCAATACTTGGTACCATCAGCACTTATCCCATAACCAACTGCTGTCACACCATGGTCTAAGTCGGTCCCACAATCTCCGGTAAAAACACCGCTCGAGTAGAATTGGAAGGCTGATCCACTAGCATCAATGGCAACAGATACGGGATGGCTGGCCACAGCCTTCAACAATGCTGCCTCGCTATTGGCTGGCACGTCCTCATAACCGGTGATCTTTGCTGCAGAGGGCTTCTTAGTTTTACATGTTGCATCGACTCCTTCATATGGGTAATTGGCTTCAGTAGTGAGGCCATTGTTTTGTATAATGAATTCAAAGGCATCATCCATGAGGCCACCCCCGCAACCTTGATCTTCACCACTAGTGTCGCAATCCACTAGTTCTTGCTCAGATAATGAGATCAATTTACCAGTTGTGAGCTGATTAATCCCTTCCATGGCTGCGACTGCTGAAAATGCCCAACAACAACCTGCAAGTTTTTTTAATTTATAGATTGTATTAGAACATATATGTATGAAGTTAGTCAAAAGGATATGAAAAAGTAAATGAATTTGCGAAAATGTTAGTGGTTAATTATTAAAAGTGTATTGTGCCTTACCACATTGACCTTGATCCTTAATGGGAGTAACAGCTCCTTTCTTCCTCCAATCCATGCTAGATGGCACAGCAGTCACATTTTCATATCTAAACGACGTTTTAGACGACTTGAGATTGGATGAGATCTTGTAACCATTACGAGAAGCCTGAAACTCCTCATTGGTTAGGTCCGCAAATTCATTGATGCCAAGCTTATAAGACCTGCTAGTACCAGCATCATTGAAAGATTCGATGAACTCCGCATTGTCCTTGAATATCTTAAATCGCAATTCTTTTTCTACATCGTCCTTGTAAACTTTTCCATAACGTGCCATCCATTGCTCATGTTTGTCAGTCATGGATACTTTAGTCAAAGTGCGGGATGTGACATCACGAATCCCCATTGCAAAAATGAGCAAAGTAGCACAAATTAGCTTCCAGTTGAGTTGGAAAGCCATAGATTCCTAACTGAATATTGATAGCTGAGTTTGCTTATGGATATTGGTAATGTGAACGAGTAGACACACTTTGGTCCTTGTATAGATAGAGGTATATATATACATGTAACCTCATTCCATTTGCTTCTTCTACCATCTTCTCTCAAATTGAGTTCCCACTATGATTCCAATCTTGTGGCATCGGATGAAGTTCCTGAGAGAGCCCGGTAAGTTATGTATGATACAGACAAGTGAAGTTTGGTTCCGTAGACGCTGCTTCAACTTCATTGTCATTGTTCTGGTTTTGGACAAAGCTGATCTAAGTGTTACTTATTAATATTATAACCTCATTTGTAGTTTGGATCGTTCTTTTGTCTGCAGCCTGCAGGTGACACACATAAATAGCAATTAGCAAATGTATAACTGGGACCCTTTGTGTAGATATAACAATATTGTAAAGTTCACTGTGGAAGTTGAAACCAATTTGAGTTTATATATTTTTGTGCAAAATGGTCTTTGAATTGCATTTCCAGCATGGTTCGCCGTAACGGTATCGATCAGTATAACGATAACGGTATCGGTGTAACAGGTTCGGGTCAGTATCGGGGTTAAGTAACGGGACTCGGTTATCGCAATCGTGAATTTTTTAAAATCTTGCACATCTTACCCAAAATGTTCTAATCGGATACTTTTGGCAACATGAATGAATAAAGATGATTTTTTGGTATATTTAAGTGAATTTTATTTAATTTTTTAAAGAATTTTAATATAAAAAATGAGTTATTAATAAATCTAATGGTGTCGTTGTTATTTGAATGTTTATGATATACTTGTTATTATATTATTAAATCAAAAAAAAAATTCTTTACCTTTCAATAATTTAATAATAGAGTAACATTTATCATATCATATACATAACAGAAAGTTTTTTAATCCAAATTTTTGAAAAACTTCAATTGTGTTAACCGTTACGGTATTTTCGGAACCGGCGAAAATCGGGGTAACACCGTAACGGCCGTTACGGCCACCGTAACGGGCTTTACGGGTGTGAGAATCGGGAAATGGGGCCGTAACGGTAACGGTAACATGAAAAACCGTTACGTAATGGCCCGTAACGACCGTTACTACGAACCATGATTTCCAGTGTGTTTGGAACTCTGTTCTTCGAACTAGAATTGGAATTAGTTGGAATACTAAACTTGTGTTACTGATTATATCTCAATGGCAAAAAAAAAAATAAATAAATAAATTTGCTAATTTTCTTCTGACAAATAATTTATAGATATATGGGTTATTACAGTAAACCCTCCTATGGTTTCAAAATGAATCAACTAACCCCCTTCATTTCAAAAAACCCCCATATCGTTATCAAATTGTATTAACTTGCCCCCTTCCCAACAATTTTGAACAAAACTGCCCCCGAAACTAGAGGGGGGTTTAATGATAAACCAATATTTGTTTTTGATTTATGACGAAAAAAAATATTAATGCCAAAATAAATAAATAAAAATTGGAACTACCAATTAGGGTAAAATATAAAAAAAATTAAGTCCGAAATATAAAAAATATTTCAAACTACAAATGATTTTTTTTTTTTCGTTTTTAACTTTATTTTTTATATTTTACTATAAACGAAAAAAAATTGATTTATGCCGAAATAGAAAACTAATGCATCAATATTTTTTTTGAACTACCAATTAAGATAAAATATAAAAATATTAAGTCCGAAATATAAAAAAATATTTCGTACTACCAATTAGATTTTTTTTTTCATTTTTAAATTTTGGTTTTTATATTTTACTATAAACGAATAAAATATTGATTTACGCCTAAATAAAAAAATTAATGCCAAAATATTTGATTTTTGAACTACCAATTAGGGTAAAATATAAAAAAAAATAAGTATGAAATATATATATAAAAAATTAACTTTCCAATTAGATATTTTTTGGCATATATTAAAAAAAAAATTCGTTTATAGTAAAATATATTTATAAAAAATTAAAAAAAAAAAAAAAAAAAAAAAAAAAAAAAAAAAACTCATTTGAAGTTCGAAATATTTTTTATATTTTGAACCTAATTTTTTTATATTTTACCCTAATTGGTAGTTCAGTTAAAAATATTGATACATTAATTTTTTATTTCGGCATAAATCAAAAAAAAAATTCGTTTATAGTAAAATATAAAAAACAAAGTTTCGTTTGTAGTTCAAAATATTTCGGCATATATCATTTGTAGTTCAAAATATTTTTTATATTTCGGACTTAATTTGTAGTTCGAAATTTTTTTATATTGTACCCTAATTACCTAAAAAATTAGATTTTGGAATAAATAAATAAAAAATTTCGTTTATCAGTAAACCCTTCTTCTAGTTTCAGGGGCAATTTTGTCCGAAATTGTAGGAAATGTGACAGGTTTGATACAATTTAATAATAATAGGAGAAATTTTTGAAATGGAGGGGGATTAATTGATCTATTTTGAAATCATGAGGAATTTACTCATAATACCCTAGATATATAGAGTTCGTTCATTAATTGCCCTTAAGCAACCAAGTCTTCCCATTTGAGGAGTCATAAGATTGAAGTTCGTTAACCTCACAAGAGACTGGTGAGACCAACTGAATGACCAAGTTGTTTTATGGATTATGTTTTAGATAGATAATTTCACCACCGAAAGAAATAAGTACCTTAAGGTAAAAAAAATGACTTACTTGTGTTGGTATACCATAAAATAACTTATTTCATCCTTCTCATGTTAGTTATTCATTTTTTAAATTTTATTTGTCGTAAAATATTTGTCCAGATTTCAATACAATATAATCTTATACTTTCCTAAATTATTCATCTTCATTAACTTCAAAAAATAATGGGTCTCACTAAAAATACAATTATACTATATTATCAAAAGAAAAAATTGGAAACGCAAAATAATTAAAAAAATATTAAAAATTCAGACTTTGACAATTAATTTGGGAATGAGGGAGATTATGTTAGGCACTACAACACTTGTCAAACAAGTTACAAATTTATAATTTTTATTTTTATTTTTATTCAGGTTTTATTTTCCACAATGCGGGTAAAAAAGAGAAAAGAAAATTGATTTTTTCTACAGAGAAAGGACAACAAATTCTTCAGATTTTCAGATTTTTTCTTAGGCCCCGTTTGAGAATCATTATTTTTGTTTTTATTTTGGGAACCATAAAACAAGAATAATTATTGTTCTTATTCTTATTTTCTCACCCAAAAGACAAGAACAAAAAATATATATTTGTTTTTTCTCTCTCACACACACACAAACACGATGCTCTCTCTCCCGGTGGTTGTGGTGATTAGTGGTGTAATGGTGATTTTCGAAGGGTGTTAGGAGTTGATAGCTTGTCCTCCAAGTCCATTTACAAATTTACACTACAATTGAACTTTAAAATTTTTTATTTTTTATTTCTCAATTGAACTTTAAAATTCAATCTGTTGCAAATGAGCCAAAACTGCGATAGAAAGGTAGGCCCACATATGGAACATAAACAATCATCCCCTAGATTCTCAGTAAATACACTTGGAAGTCCCAAAATCACCCTAAATACCAATTATAGCCTTCAATTTGCCCAGTTATAATTATTTTAACCTTCATTTCTCGAGTATGAGGTAAATTCATTGATTGCCTTTGGTACAACAATATAATTGAATGCAAGTGACAATGAAAATGAGAATGATTTTGTTCTACAATTATAGCAAAGTGTAAGAATTAGATGTATTCAGAATTAAAAGTTTCAAAATACACATCTCATTCATAAATACATTCAAAATATTTGAGTCATACCAAAGATTTAATGGACAAGCGGTACCGGATTTTAACTATCAAATGGATTGTATTGAGCTCATGTGGCCCAACACAACATTGAGATGCAGTTAAAAAGAATTGATTATTATCCCAAAAAAAATAACAATAGTTTGTAAAAAAGAAAATAGAAAATGAGGATAATGGTGGAAGATACAATGCCACACAATGGTTGGGTGGTTGCCGCAGAGGTGAAGGCAATGACAATTGACCATGATAGAAGGTGGTGGTAGAAGGCAATGAAGATGGTAGTGGTATAAGTACGGTTTGCAATTTGTGTTATCGGGTTGTGTTAGTGTTGATACGAACACGACACGAACATGAAATGCGTATAACTCATTTAAAAAATTGGGTAGTATTGGGTTCAACCCGACACGAAATTTTTGATCTGTTTATAAAATCTAATTAATTTTAACATGTCACATAGATAATTTTTTGTAAGATTTCACCCATAACTATTTAGATAATCCAAAAATATAAGTACAAATAATATAACATTACAAATTACTTCAATATAATATAAGTCAAGTTTACAATGATTCATTCTTTTGATTATACACAAAAGAGAAAAAAAGTGATCTTGGGTTTTCTTCTCCAAGCTTATCACCGGACAAAACTAATTGGCACATTGGCTCCTAGATTTTCATCAAATGACATTATTATCCTTCCATAATATTATATTTTACCATTTTAATTTTTAAACGGGTTGGGTTCAAGTAAACGTATCAACCCGACCTGTTTGACACGATTAATTAATTTCGAGCTGTGTTCGGATCACACGGATTTGATCCGAACTCGACCCGAAAAATTTCGTATTGTGTTCGGATCGACCATTTTTATCCTTTGACCCTTTTATGTTCAACCCTAACCTTTTTAAATGGGGTCATGTTCGTGTTGAATTACCGTATCGTGCCCAATTTTATCAACTCTATGTATAAGGTTGGGACAATGCCGCTAATGGATGTGGAAGGTAATAAATATTTCGACGGTGGTAGAAGGTAATGGACCATTACTATTTTTCATTTCCTATCTAAAACAAAAATTGATGTTAACGAGCATTCCCTTATATTCATAAGTACCAAATCAACCATAATAAAAAGTGACAGGTAAAAATCATGATACACCTAGAATAAAATAGTAAATTTGAACGTATAAAATTTAATATTGTAAAATCATAAAATCATGATAAGATCACTAGGAGACAATGCCCCCACCGAAATATTTTTGTTTACATTATAGGCTTAAACTTTTTAAATTTACACAAAACTTCCTATTAAAATTATGAAATTCAGGTTGTTTGGGAGTATGGAATTGGAGCCTTGGAATTGGAGCCTTGGAATTAGGGGCTTCAATTCCAAATCTATTGTTTAGATATGACAAAATACTTTGGAATTAGAATTGAAATGCAATTCTAAGGACACAAATTCTACAACTTGAATTCCATAAGAAGAATTTATGATTTCTAATTCCACATCTATTCCAAACCTTGACCCACTAAATACTTTCTCTCTAACAACAAACTTTTTACAACAAAAATCCAATATATATTGGTATACAAATACCAATATAAAAATGTTATATACGCATTTATATAACATTTACATATAAAAATATGCATATATATATATATATTTATATATATATATATATATATATACTTATGGATGCATATATATACAGATATAAATACACATACACACAAATATATAACCACACACACAAATATATATTTTTAATTTGTATACTTATACCTATATATATATAGAGAGAGAGAGAGAGGATACCTTTCTTGATTATCTTTGCTTTGAAAATAATTTCCCTTATGAGAAATTCGGAATTGGCCCAGTCTACATTTTCTAGAATTGACCCACCTTATATACACATTCCAAGCTAAAATGTTTTTATTTATATCTATATATATAATATATAAGATATGTCTCAATCAAAGCATTTTTATTAAGGTGTTGTTTGGCATATGGTTTTAGTGCCAAATTTCTGGTTTTGGTGTGGAAAGTTTAGCCCAACCCTTGTTTGGTGGTTTGGTTTTGGAGCCAAAAATGTGAAACCATGGTGTACCAAATGGTTGATTTTCCACACCATCTCTTGACATAGTTTGCATGGTTTGGAGCCAAAATGTTAAACCATGATGTGTGTGAGTGTGTTGTGTTATATATATATATATATATATACACACACACATAACCATATTACATATATATTTATTTAATTAAAAATATCATTTTAATTAAATTAAATAACTAAATAAAAGTTACCAAACAATAAAAATTAATTATTAATTAATAATAAATAAATAAATATTGAGTAATAAATATTTAAAATTAATAAATAAAGTAAAACCAAATAAATAATAAATAAAAATATTATAATAAATAATTAATAAAAATATAATAAATATTTTAAAATAATAAATTAATTAAAACCAAATAAATAATAAACAAAAATATAATAAATAAATATTAATAATAAATATTTAAAAATAATAAATAAAGTAAAACCAAATAAATAAATAAATAAAAAATATTATAATAAACAATTAATAATAAAATAATAAATATTGAGTAATAAATATTTAAAAACAATAAATTAATTAATACCAAATAAATAATAAACAAAAATATTAGAATTAATTAATTAATAATAAATATTTAAAAATAATAAATATAATAAAATCAAGTAAATAATAAACAAAAATATTATAAATAAATAATTAATAAAAATAATACCAACTCTACAAAATTTCATTCCATACCAATTCTACCAAACATGGTTTGGTTTTTCAGCTTTATTTTTTCTCACACCAAAACCATCTGCACCAAACATGATTTCAGTTCAAAATAAAATCACAACAAACCCAACTCAACTCAACTTAACCCAATCCAAACCAAAACAAAAAACCAATATCGTATTGCATCGGTTGCCTAACAGGCACTAAAAAAAGATACCACCAGTTGGTTTTGTGCTCAATTCTCAAGCTCAGATCACTGGGCTTAGCTTGCTATATGGTTCACTTAGTTTTTTTTTGGTAGCACTATTGTCATTGTTATCCTTATACAGGTAATTTGTCTTCAATAAAACCATATATTGGAAATGATATGATCTATGTCGGTGATGGAAACGGTTTGTCAATTTCTCATGTTGGTAATGCAAACGTATCTACTAAAGAAGGGATTTTATACTAAATGATGTTCTTGTAGTTCCTGAATTGAAAAAGAACTTGCTTTATATTGGAAAATTCATTTCAAATAACTCTTGTATTTTTGAGTTTACATCTTCCGGCTTTGTTGTTAAGGACCAAAATCAGAGGATAATCGCGAGGGGGCATAAGAAAGGCAAATTATATGCTTTGGATGACATTTTCCATGAACCTTTGAGCGCAATAAAGAAAGGTGGTTCATCATCGTCAATTTGGCATCAACGGCTTGGACATCCCAACTCAAGGTGGTTAGCCTTGCTAAAGGAGAACAAGGTCATTAATGTCAACCATTGGATAACTAAACCTGTAATTTGTGTTAGTTGTCAAATGGGCAAGAGTTGTAAACAACCTTTTAATAGCTGCAATAAAATCTCAAAGTTTCCGCTTGATAAGATACATTGTGATCTTTGGGGGCCTGCACCTTTGGCCTCAAATCAAAATTTTCGATATTATATAGTATTTGTTGACGACTTCTCTCAATTTACATGGTTGTATCCTCTGAAAATAAAATCTGAATTCTTTGATACTTTTGTAAAGTTTGAAAGACTAGTTGAGAATCAATTTGATCAAAAAATTAAAGTCTTTCAATGTGATGGCGGTGGTGAGTTTGGGTCCATTGCTTTTATTGATCATGTTCAAAGTTGCGGAATTGAATTACATGTTTCTTGTCCTGGCACTCCAGAACAAAATGGAGTAGCGGAGCGAAAACATCGACATATAGTCGAGACAGGCCTGACTATGTTATTTCATGTCAGTTTACCATTGTCTTTTTGGGTTGAAGCTTTCTCTACAACTGTTTGTCTCATCAATCGATTGCCATCTTCTGTGTTGAAGAATGAGAGCCCTTATTTCAAACTGTATAAACGACATCCAGATTATAGTGGCTTACGGGCGTTAGGGTGTCTGTGCTTTCTTTATTTAAGGCATCAAGGTGGTTCAAAATTTTAAAACAAAACTGAAATTACCTAGACGATCAATGAAAATAGCCTAAGGGGGGGGGGGGGGGGGGGGGGTGAATAGGTTTTTTATCGATTTTATGATCTATTAAAATTATCTAGCAAAAATTCAAATTTAATTAGTCAAAAACCTTAATTCTCAAATCCTGTTAATCAAACAGTTATGAATATAAGTGCATAAAATAAATCATGAGAAGATACAGAGATTTTTACGTAAAAAACCTTGGAAAAACTCCAAGTAAAAACCACGAATACGCTCGGGTATCGATGCACTATGAATCAGAGAATTTGTACAGACTCTATGAAAACAGAACTTACAACCGCAGTAATTTGTTATTCAGCACTTGATGTCTGAAAACCTAGTTCCTCTCGCGCTTCACGAAGCTCTCGCTATGATCTCCGTACTTTGACGACTCTGCTTCTCAACAGATCAAATAACCACAAAGCCTCCTGCTCCGATCCCCGCACTCAGACGACTCAGTATCTCAATGGATCAGCAACCACGTTGCAATCAATAGTGTGTTGATTTTTCAGAATCTTGGTTATTCAATTGTGCATAAGATCGTCGATGTAGAAACACAATTGAATAAACCCTAAACAAGAGAAAACTAGAAGATGATCACTCGATAATTTTTTCTGACTATCTCTCACTTTGTAAAAAAATATATGATGTACAATACTTGCATAAATCTCACCCCAAAAGCTCTCCTAAATCTATAGAGACTCCTCCTATTTATAGAGAAAGATGATGAAAACCCTAATGTTGCCCTTTCTCGTAATTTCACATCAAACTAAGCCAAACCCTATATTCTAATGAATATAATGTGCATTGCATGTACTTTGAGGTGTGGGAGTCGTAGACGCATCATCGAATTAAAACATGGGCAAAATAGACATTGCAGCAGGAAATAATTTTTTTGCCACACCTACGCCTTAGGCGTAGAGGAGCTACGCCTTAGGCTTAGGTCCTGAGCGTAGCCTCTAAGCGTAGGCTTGAGCATAGATTCTTCATGAAAACCACATTTCTCCACAACTGTGCCAAAATGACCGTCTTGATTCCTCGAGACTTTTTGCTTTAGGTGACGGCTTCGAAAAATGCCGTTTTTTCCCTTCTGGAGACACTTTTTACTTAAACTTGATTCCTCTTGAAGTCTCTTGTATTATTCAATTCTTTAGACTTGGTTTGAATTTGACGAAGCCTGACAATGCCTAGAAAACCTACCCGACTCCTCAATTCACTCAACAGGGTTATTGTCTAGAACATGCCAAATACAAAAAATACTATAAGTGTTCTTACAAAAACGTATCCTTGTGTTTTTATTGGATATAGTCCAATTCACAAGGGATATCCCTGTTTGGAGCCCAAGACAAAGAGTGTGTATATTTCTCGGCATATTGTTTTCGACGAAGAAAACTTTCCTTTTAAACCAAAGCAAGTGGCAACGGCAACTCCGGAATACTTTCTTTCAGAATTTCCTACCATTGATGAATGGGTTGACTCAAAGAAATCATAAAATTTTCCTTACATGGCATCATCACCACATATGGAAAATTCTAAAATTTCAAATTCTATTTCCGTAACTACTTGTGATCGTGATTGTGCTGAAAATATCCCTTCAAATCATGATTAGATGGCTACCGAAAATAAAGGAGATCATCAAAACAATATTGTTGATTTGGCTGAAAATCCTACTGTTGATTCTGTCATTTCTCCGCTAGCAGATTCTGCGTTTTCAATATCCCCAGCACCCACTCAAGACTTGTCGATTATGTCTCCCTCCAACATGGATGCATTTCGGCAAGAAAATTCTGAAACGAGTTCTCGACCTAAACACAATAACCACCAGCTTATTTACGTGACTATGCAACGATTGCAACCAATGGTTCATCAAACTCTTTGCCACCTGAACCGATCGAAAACCCTTAAAACAACATTGAAAGATTCTCGGTGGGTTGCAGCTATGCAAGATGAACTCCTTGCTCTTTAAGAAAATCACACTTGGCAACTGGTTCCTCGACCATCCGGTGTTAATATCATAAACTCAAAATGGGTTTATTGTATTAAAACAAAAAAATATGGGTCGATCGATCGATTTAAGGCATGCTTAGTCGCCAAGGGATTTACTCAACTTCCTGGAATTGACTATGATGAGACTTTTAGTCCCGTAGTAAAGCCAACCACCATTCAGCTTGTCATTGCACTTTCTCTTTCTCAAAATTGGACGATGCGACAACTAGATGTCAAAAATGTCTTCTTACATGGTCACCTCAAAGAAACAGTTTACATGAAGCAGCTGTCGGGATTTATTGATTCGGCACAACCTGATCATGTGTGTTTATTAAAGAATTCCCTATATGGTTTGAAACAAGCACCTAGGGCATGGTTCGATTGTCTTTGTCAATTTTTACTTCATCTTGGCTTCTATTGCAGTAAGGCGGATTCTTCACTTTTTATCTATCGAACCAATACCATCACTACAATTCTACTTGTCTACGTGGATGATATCCTTCTTGCGGGAAATAGTGATGCATTCATTCGAATTTTAATTGAGCAACTAGGTTGTGAGTTTGTCATTAAAGTCCTTGGTGCATTACATTATTTCTTGGGGGTTGAAATAAAGTCTCTTCCAGATGGTATTTTTCTCACACAACAAAAATACACACATGATCTTCTTGTCCGTACTCAAATGTTTGAGAGTTCAATATTTTCCATGCCAATGGCCATTAAGGATAAATCGCTCTCTTGGGATGCTGATCTCGTTGATGCTTCCATGTTTCGAAGTATCGTTGTTGCCTTACAATATCTTAATTTCACACGGCTTATATACGTAGTAAATCGGGTATGTCAACACTTTAGTAACCCTACATTGCTCCACTTGAAAGTTGTAAAATGAATTTTAAGATATCTTAAAGGTACACAATACTTTGGCATACACTATTTGTTGCGAAACCCTATGTCTTTCTATGCCTTCAGTGATGTTGATTGGGCAGGTTTTCCCACTACAAGGAGAAACACTATTGGTTTTTGCGTTTATCTTAGTGCTAATTGCATCTCTTGGTGCTCCAATAAACAACCAACAGTCGCCCGATCAAATTCTGAAGCAGAGTATCGTTCTATGGCCTCTACAACTGCATAAATTACTTAACTGACATTTCTCTTACGAGACATTGGAATATCACTCTCTCAGCCTCCTCAATTATTTTGTGATAATATTAATGCTCTTTACATGTCTGTTAATCCAATGTTCCATGCCCGTTCCAAACATATCGAATTGGATTACCATTTTGTTGTTGGAGAAGGTTGCTATGGGAAATCTCATTACATGTCTGTTAATCCAATCTCTCGTTTTGGAAGATGGTGGCGCGTAGGAAGAGTGGTGGGTTCGGGGAGTGTTGTAAAGTGAAGTCGCCGCCGTTGCCGGCGCAGTTTAGAATGGACGGCACGGTGAGGTTCGGCTGCGTTGGGGTTGGGGACAAGGTGGTAATGGTTCAAGTGAAGGGTTGTATTGATGACTTGTTGAGGTGTTGTAGGAGGAGCATTAGAGGATTGAAAGAGCGGTTAGTTTTCGTTTACGACTGCACCGCCGGGGAATGGAGTAGGGAGGCGAATCTGCCGGAGGTGATAAGACGCGCCACCTGTGTTTGTGTTGAGTGGTAGGATGAGTGAGCTTTGAGTAGTCCAATGCCCACTTTGTCTTTAGTGTCTCAGCTTTTCATGATATTGCTGAGAGACTTGATGGGTGTTTTGACGCTTTAGGCTGGTAATTGTTTTTTTGTTTTTTGTTTTTTTGGTGGTTGGTTACCAGCTAAGTTTTGTTTGGTAACTAAGATTTAGTTGCTACGTTATTCAATTTGATTGGTAGAATAATTTGCATATTTCCGTTATAGATTTATTTGTTACTTATACAGTCACGAATCTAGAAAAATAAAATATGTGATTGTGTGAGCATAATGGTATTTTTTGTAATTTGAGGAGACATTATATGGATATTTTTTTTCAGTTTGAGCGAGGGTCGTTTGGATGCGTGAAATTGCATTGGAATTGGAATGTTCTGGTATTTCAATTCCACAAATGCAATTCCAAATATATTATTTGGATATGTATTGGAATTCAATTTCAAATCAAACCCAATTTAAATGCAAATGATCATAAATTTTAAGATTAAATTAGATAATATAAATATATATATATATATATATATATAGGCATAAGTATACATATATAAATATATACGCGAAAGATTAAAGTCTATACACAAGTATAGACTCCAAATGAATCTGGTGGACCACGTCTGGAATTGGTAATCCAATTCTTTAGTGTTTACACTTATTAGTGCTTCCCATAAAAAAAAAAAAAAAAAAAAAATTTTGAAATTTGATGATGTCTATAACATAATAAAGTTATAAAAAAAATATGGCTTAATTTCATTTACAACTCCTGAACTTTGTTCAAAAGGTATTTTGACCTCCCAACTCTGCATAAATACAGTCAAACCCCCTAATTAGACAAACTTTTATCATTTGGACCCCTTTACCACTTTTAGCACATTTTCAATGCCTAAAC
Source organism: Cornus suecica (assembly GCA_963922005.1). Lineage (NCBI taxonomy): Eukaryota > Viridiplantae > Streptophyta > Magnoliopsida > Cornales > Cornaceae > Cornus > Cornus suecica. Next base: position 63,537,945 of record OY998241.1, on the reverse strand, counting down.
TACCCTTAGCCCTATCCCTACTTTAATATATCAATTTGACCCCTTAGTTTAGGGGATGTAAATGAAATTAATTCAAAAAAATTGTTTACAAATTAAACTAACACAAGTATTTACTAAATTATTTGCATTTAAAAAAAAAATTCTAAATTGCACACATAAATAACAATTTTTGGTCCAAAAATAAATTTAATTTTACAAATTATGTAAATGAAAATATTTAATTTGTCCATTTTAATATGCAAACATACAAATTTCTATTTTTATAAGGAAATAAAATATAAAAACACTTTATTCATATAGAATTAATAATAAATTTATATTTTTTAATATATTATTCAATTCAATTAATATAATTTTCTCTCTCCACCACCACCACAACCTCTAAAAAAGAAAAATATATATTATATTTTAAATCAAAATAAAAATATAAAATATTTGCATTTTTCAAAAAAATATTAAATTACACACATAAATAGCAATTTTTTATCAAAAATAAATTTAATTTTACTATTTATGTAAATGAAATATTTAATTTATCCATTATAATATTCAAACATACAAATTTATATCTTAATATGAAAATAAAATATAAAAACACTTTATTCATATAAAATTAATAATAAATTTTTATTTTTTAATATATTATTCAATTTAATTAATATATATTTTTCTCACCACCACCACATGAAAATACCATAAACCCACAATGAAATTGATTGGATCTACGTCTCTGCACTATAGTCTCTGTACAATTGGAACAAAAAACAAACCCACCACCACCACCACATTTCCAGGTCGACTGCATTGGTATGGAATTTCCATTTGAACCTTAACTGTAGCAAAACATAAAAACCCCAATTGAATCATTCATGAAGAGTTGGCCAGGACTGAGAGCTAAGATTTGCTAATATAAATATCGATTTCGCTTAAAAGCTTTTCTTGCATAAATATGAGAAGTTAAATTATGAGCCCAGTAATTGTAAAAAAAACAAACCTTAATTCGATTGAAATTGATTGGACTCCATACAACATTGGAAAATGTCGATGATGGAGTCAGAAACTCCAACAGACGAGACATCTTCAGTTGTCGGTCTCCTCCCTCTCGCCTCCGTCTCTCAATTTCATGTCTATACATATATGTATATGTATATGTGCATGTATGTGCGTGTGTGTATATATATAGAGAGAGAAAGGGGGGGCATTTATGGTTGCCCCTATGTGTATGTGTGTGTGTGCGTGTGTGTGTGTGTGGGTAGGAGGTGGGAGGTGGTGGTGGTAGCGGTGCGGGTGCTTGAAAATTAGGGTTTGGTTTGGAAGAGGGGTTGAAGAAGATGAGTGTTTGGATATGGGTTTCAACTAAATCCTAAATTGGAATAAGGATAATGGATAGATTTAAACTTTAACTAGAGCTGTTTGGCAAAGGGTAAAATGGTCATTTCCTTCTAAGTCAACGCCCAAAATTGATCAGGGGGTCTAAATGCATTTATGCAAAGTTAGGGGGATCAAAATGCCTTTTGAACAAAGTTCAAGGGGTGTAAATAAAATTAACCCAAAAAATATAGGCAAAAGTGCAAAAAGAATCTTGAACTTTTCCCAAATGAGCACAATACCATCTAAACTTTAAAAGTGAGCAAATTTCCCCTACACTTTTCCAAAGTTGCAAAATACCCCCTAAACTTTAAAAATGAGTACTTTGCTTCATTCACTTAATTGTGCATTTACTCATTTATCCTTTTAGTATTTTCCTCATTTCACTCATTTATGTGTATTCATTTATTCTTAGTAATAATTAAACAAAAACTTAAAAAAACTAAACTATTTTTTTAAGAAGTAAAATTAAATTAATTTGTTAATTACTTAATCATAATTTAATTATTTTATATATTTTTTAATATGAGGAAAATACTAAAAAAGTAAATGAGTAAATGTAGAATTGAGTGAAGGGGCGAAGTGCTACAAGGGGGTATTTTACTACTTTGAGAAAGTTCATAGGAAAGTTTATTCGCTTTTAAAGTTCAGGGGGATATTGTGCTCACTTGGGGAAAGTTTAGGGTTTTTTTTTCACTTTTGCCAAAAATATATATTTTTTCAGAAAGATAATAAAACATTATATTTTGTTCTTATGATAAACACATATGCTAATGAATTTAACTAATATATTGATCAAAACCAAGGCCGACCCTAGGGCAAGGAGACCCAAGTGGTCGCCCCAGAGGCCCCAATTTTTTTTCTTTTTTATATATATATATTTTAAAATTAATATTTTATAAGTTCTAAAAATAATAATTAGTTTCTCAACTCAATTCAGAACAAATCTTAATGTAATTACCCAATTTAGGGCTTCAATTGTTTTTTTCTATAGGTCCAAAGAAAACACAAATTTGCCCAAAATCCCAATTCATACTAAATTTTAATCCAATTTCCTAATTTAGAGCCCAAAAATTTTATATTTCACTTATTATTAATTTAGACTAAAAAAAAATAATTAAATTTTCAATTCCATGAAACTAAAGTTTAATCCAAATCAACCACTATTCAAATTAGGGATAGAATATTCATGTCACACTCGCACAACGTTTAGAAACTACACTTAGGGCTCTTGCGATTGCCACACTTGCACGACTGCAACAAATTTTCACGCTATAATCTTCTTGTCTCACTCACACGACATTTAGACTATATTTAGGGATCTCGTTATTGCCGCACTAGCACGACGACAACAAATTTTTTACTCGACTACATTTAGGAGTTTCATGACTGCTAGCTGCACTCACACTACAATAATTTTTCACGACAACACCAAGATGAAGTTTATTTTCAATTTTCAATATTAATATCTTTAATGTATTTTTTTAATAATTTTTTATATTTATAATTTTTAAACGCGTATAAAGGGCCCCACATTTGATCTTGCCTAGGGCCTCTAAATATTTTCGAGATTTTAGGGTTGGCCCTGATCAAAATGGTAACAATACTAGGGATGGCAATGGGGCGGGACGGGGCGGGGCGGGGATCTCACTCCCTATCTCAATCCCCGTTTAACTTTGTCACCCCCATGCCCGTCCCATAACCGGTTATTAACCGGGCGAAGTAAAACTAGGCGATAGCAGGACGGGGCGAGTCGATTTTCGACTTTAAAAAAATATATCTTATGCAAATGAAATAATGTTCAACTGCTTAATTAAAACTTTTAACTTAATATTATTGTACAAGTATCAAAGTAATACATGTATTTTTTTACATAATTGAGATGAAATTAAGACGAGAAGGGTGGAGAGGTAAAAGAAATTAGGATTTGGTATGATATTAAAACTAAAAAATAAATAAATTAGCATACTAAGATTTATTTGTGGATATGTATTTATATGGATATATAAGTGTAATATATATAAATTAATAAGGGTAAATATGTAATTTACTATGTAAGCGAAGCGGGGCAACATAATCGGGACGGGGCGAGCCTCCCCCATACCCACCCCCATTTATTTAATCGGGTTCCCAAACCCGCTTAAATCGGGGCGGGGCGGGAATTTTTTGGCATCCCTACCCCCAAAGGTTCAAAAAAACCCCTTAAGATGTCAAATCTTCTCGGATACCCTCTGTTCCCAAAAAGAGGGTATCCGAGATACCCTCTTTTTCTTATGAATACGAAGTTGGTTGTCCCCACTTAGTCATGCACAAGGTCCGGTTTCGGAACTATTACAAAAGAAACAAAACCAAGCGAAATTACGGTTCATAAACATGTTCTTTCAAAATATATGTTATATTTATATATATATAAATAGATTGGCTTAGGCTGGTCTAGGGGATCAAATGAAGAACTTGGACACTAAAGTCCTTCTGTTTATCCTATATATATATAGTGTATTACAAGCAAAAGCTTTCCCTAAGTGGCAAATAAAGATATGGTAAACTTCCCTAAAATGGCACGAGTATTTGGTCAAGGTGAATGCATACAACCCATTTTTGCTTGTATCATGGTTTGGAAAAGCGTGGTCTTTGACTTAATCTAATCTTTCTCAACATTGACAAGAATACCATTAAAAGGTACTCCAAGATATAAGACATTCAAAGTTTTCACGAAAATGAAGGACAATCTAGGGATTTTGAAGAATTTCAAATAATGGCAAAGCAAGAGGGCTGATGAATATGTAGGAATTACAAGGTTGCTGCCAGGAATTCACACGTTGAATGCCTCCCAGGTTTTTTTTTTTTTTGGTAATTTTGGTGTCTAAGCCCCAATCTTTTTCCAATTGAACCACTCGTTTAGCATTGGTTCTATCCCGGACATCATCAGTTGAGCGTTTATTAGACCGGGCTCTCCGGAAGGGCTATCAGCAGGAGAGGATATACCTATTGAGGATATTCGAGGATTTTGGTAATTTTGGTGTCTAAGCCCCAATCTTTTTCCAATTGTAGAAAAATAAAATAAAATAAAAACAAAACATGGATAGAACCAATGCTAAACGGATTTGGTGGGAAAATAATAAATCAAAATTAATTAAAAATAAAATACTAAGAAAGTGAATTCTACATCCATTCCCTTACTCCTACGAATTTTTCTTCTATTCCATCCTTAGCCACTTTTGTTGATCATGAGATCCTTCTCCAACTCATCAACCCATTATTTTGGCACTTCTATATCATCCCATGTGGTTACTTGTTCTTATTCTTCTTCTCAATTGTCATCATTCAACATTTTAGCATAAAAGTAAGAAGCTATGGATATATATTCTGCTTCGGTATGAAAAATGCCATAACCTACTGCATTCTTAATTAATTTGGTTATATGGAATGGGTAAGGAAATTTCTATGTAGCTGCTGTGAGATTCCCATAGAGTTTGATATGCCCAAGTATACACCCAAGAATAATCTTCTGAAACGAAACCCAATACCCATATGAAAATAGTAAATAATCTTAATTATTGCTTCATCTCGCCAATATCGATATTCATTCAGATAAATCTGCGATGCGATAACCGTATATAGAAACCAATAGTTGGGATTTAATCTTTGCTTGATGAGTGATACTTCATCAACATGCGCATAATAGTTCGGACATATGGCATTGATCATCTCAGGGATGGTAAGTGTGAATGGTTTTGCTAAAGGCAAAAATCTCTCACCTAACTCCTCAGGACACTCATGCGGAATACCCCATGCTTTCGCTATTGTATTGGCAATGGCATTGAAAGGCTGTAGCTTGGGATCTAAACAAATTCGGAGGATGAGTTCTCCTTTGGTAGTATGCCCCATAGCGGAATAGAACTTTTGCACAATTTCGGGGTATGCTAGTTTAGCTGCTTGTTTCAACAACCCGGCCAGTCCTCTTGCCTCTAATAGATTAAAACAACTTTGCATTCTTGGGGTATTTATGACTTCTTCATCATAGATAACTTCATATGCTAGTGAACTATACACATGAATTGGTGAAACTTGTGTTGGTTTTGGAGAAATAGTAGTACATCCCATAAGTTCTTCTTCTTTGGGATCGGTTGAGGAACCTATTAACTCTAGTGACCTATCTTCATCATCTCAAATTACTATGCCTATAGTGTTGGTAGAAGCTCTGCGAATGGTAGATCTATGTGTTGATCTCATTGTAAATAGAGAATAAAGAGCTCTAGGGGGAATTATTATTATCAATACTAAGGCTCTATATTTATAGATTTTAAAGCAAGTCCTTGCTAAGAGAGGAATGACTTAATTTACAGCAGAAATCTGGAATAAGAATTGTAAGAATTGAAAGTATTGTCAAGGTAATAAGATTTAATGTAAGATTTTCCATAGTTGAAAAGGACTTCATATTTATGGAAATTTCGTAAAATTCTATTTTTTTTTATTAGAAGCTACTAAAACTATATACTATACTAATATATTATAGCCAAAGTCATAATTTGAAAGAAAAATCAAAATACATAATTATATATATTAATTTTTGGAATTTAGAAAAATATATTTTTTCCCAGAATTCAACGAGTACTCGGTGAGAAAACTACCAAGTACTCGGTAGTCCTTGTACCAGAAAAACTACTTTTTTCTTTAATATATATATATATAAAGTTAATACATAGAATATATATAAGAAGTTAGTAAATAAACTTAAATAAAATATTTAAAATAAAATAAAATAACTATATATATATGATACATAAATATTTATATAAAATTAATTAAAAATAGAAGTATTTATTTATATAAGTTAGAATTTTAGAAAAAATATTTTTTAAAAATCGTACACTCCCCCAAACTTATATCGTTATATCATATAAATGAAAAATAGATAAAATCTAAATAATTTGCTCGATAAATACCAAAATATTCATTTTCATTAATTTTCTTATATTTTTTATTGGGGATCGAGTACTAAAACACAATTAACAAAATAAAGCAAAAAGTACAAAATAACTATTCAAGACTCTGCCTACAGAAATATCTAGAACATAATTCTATGTCGGCTCATGATCAACTGCTCTTTCTAAATCCTAAGACGGTGGTGGTGGATGAGAAGTGGATGCAGAGTCTTTTTCGATCAACGAATCGACTTTCATAGTTAGGTCCTCCAATTTTTTCGCCATCCCCTCTATGGTTGCCACGAGTTTTTCATATTTCATTTTTGTTATTGGCACGGTCTCACCTTCATTCTCATCATCCTCTTTACGCAGTCGAGATACCATACTATGCCAACTAGAAAGCTCAAAATATTTTAGCTTATACTCATTCTTTCATATCTTCGTTATCGGCACACCACTATCTTTCATCAACTTCATAGCCAACGTCAGGAATGGAACCAAATAGGATGAGGCATTCACCTTGTTACGACTACTCATGTCGTCCCATGTTTCATAGATATTCGTCCAAATTACCTCCGGGATCGAGATCCAATGATTCTGTAACACCCCGCTCCAACACTTGGTATAATATTGTCTGCTCTGGGCCCAGCCCGCACGGTTTTGCTCTTGGGCTCCTCCCAAAAGGCCTCATACCAATTGGAGACAACACTGCACATATAAGTACATCCCCAGACCTCTACCCGGGAGATGTGGGACATCACAATCACCCCCCTTGGGACCCAGCGTCCTCGCTGGCGACCCACGGGTGATGTGCATGCTCCCACACTTAATTCCCGCCGGGCTCTGGCTCTCATACCAATTGTAACACCCCGCTCCAACATTTGGTATGATATTGTCCGCTCTGGGCCCAGCCCGCACGGTTTTGCTCTTGGGATTCTCCCAAAAGGCCTCATACCAATTGGAGACAACACTGCACATATAAGCACATATCCAGACCTCTACCCAGGCGATGTGGGACATCAGAATCACCCCCCTTGGGACCCAGCGTCCTCGCTGGCGACCCACGAGTGATGTGCATGCTCCCACACTTAATTCTGGCCGGGCTCTGGCTCTGATACCAATTGTAACACCCCGCTCCAACATTTGGTATGATATTGTCCGCTCTGGGCCTGGCCTTTTGGGAGGAGCCCAAGAGCTAAACCGTGCGGGCTGGGCCCAGAGCGGACAATATTATACCAAGTGTTGGAGCGGGGTGTTACAATTGGTATCAGAGCCAGAGTCCGGCCGGAATTAAGTGTGGGTGCATGCACAAGCCCGTGGGTAACACCAGCGAGGACGCTGGGCCCCAAGAGGGGGTGATTGTGATGTCCCACATCGCCCGGGTAGAGGTCTGGGGATGTGCTTATATGTGCAGTGTTGTCTCCAATTGGTATGAGGCCTTTTGGGAGGAGCCCAAGAGCAAAACCGTGCGGGCTGGGCCCAGAGCGGACAATATCATACCAAATGTTGGAGCGGGGTGTTACAGATTCATTGCAAAAGCGTACAAAGCCTCTTGAAAAATCCCACGATGTTCATTAGTATGTCCTCGTGGATGTGCTTGGCATCAAATAATGGTATCTATTATCCACATCTCCGGTGCATATTGTTTATTGTTGGTGCAAGTGTGGTACTTACTTCCAAACTTCCCATTAGTTACATCTTTGACAATAACAGGAGTGTTTGGGAATGGTTTAGGTAACGCCGAAAATATAGTCTCAAGATCAGCGGGATACTCATGTGGAATACCCCATGCTCAACCAGTACATAATGGCGTGATGATTATACCCTTCCCTTTGACTTTTGTGTCCATTCTCTTGTCCTCCCCATCGCTTAGCTTCATATTAAGCCAAAACTCATGTAGTAATGATTTGACTATGTATGTTGATGCATGTTGCAATAACGGCTCTAATTCCCTATCGTTGATACATCTTATTCCCCACGGTGCAAGTTCCTCATGTTCAAAATCCGAACTTTTGAAAATCCTTTCTTTATTGAACCCTTTTGCTATTGCTCTCTTAACTCTTTCTTTAATTAAAGGTTCATTCTTGATTTGATCTGATGAAGAAGAAGATGATGTAAGGGAAAATCATCCACTTGATGATGCGATAGTGCGTGGTTTCTTCTTTGGAGCCATGACTCTTATACACGTTTTATCAAACACGTATCGTGCGATTGTTAAAGAGACTATGGTTACTATGCTTGGAATGAATTTGAATACCCACACATCAAACCTTACAATGCTTTCTTGAATGTAAACAATTGATCGAATATAATGATCCTTGATTTAAGAGATTTCCCTTCCTCTTTTATAGATTTTCTTCAAAGAAATAAAGAGAAAGTAGAGATGAAGTTTCAAGGAATTGATGATTTACCAAAGTATGGATTTGCAGTTTTATCGTGTCGATTCAAGGGAATTATAATGAGTAAAGGGAAGATTAAAACATTGTTCAAGTAATACCTCTTGTTTGGAGTTTAAGTGTAAGGTTTTGACAGTGTTTAGGTTAAGAAAGGAAAGTGTAAATGGGCAAACATTAGGTCTGTCTCATTTTTATCATTACTGCTTCACCGAGTATTTGGTGGAAATTATACCGAGTACTCGGCAGTTCTTTTCTGGCAATTTTTGAATTCTTTCCAAATCTTCTTGTGGTATCGTCTCTGATTCTAAACTTAAAGTAAATAACTATAAATACAATCACAATATTAAAAAAATACTAATCCTAATTATACATACCCATTCAATAGAACATGAACTCTCCCTAATGGTGCCTCTTTTTAACGTTGTTGGCCCGACGTTCGTAGTTTTTATTAATCTTTATCATAAGTGGGTTCTATCAAGTCGATAGAATCCACACCTCCTAATTCATGGTTAATCTCTACAAAGCATTCTAATTATTGACCACATTTTTTATATTGCATTCTTTTCCCCAGACCTTTGAGTTTTAATGTACTACCACTAAATAATTGCTCGTCCGGGAAATAATCCATTATTGAAGTATTATCCATTGTAGATTCTACCACTATTATTGATAAATGATCTGCCACTGCATTTTTCGTACCATTTTTATCGCGTATTTCAATATCAAATTCTTGTAACAATAATATTCATCTAATAAGTCTGGGTTTGGAATCTGTTTTTGTTAATAAGTATTTTAAAGCTGCGTGGTTAGAGAAAATGACTACTTTGGTTCCAGAGAAAATGATCTAAATTTGTCCAAGGCAAATACTACAACTAGTAATTCTTTTTCAGTAGTAGTGTAATTGATTTGAGCATCAACAAGTGTTTTACTAGAATAATAGATAGCATGTGGTAGTTTATTTTTTCGTTGTTCTAATACTGCTCCTATGGCATAGTCAGATACGTCTAACATTAATTCAAATGGTAAAGACTAATCAGGCGGTTGCATTATTGGGGCAGTTGAGAGTAAATTTCTTAACTTCTCAAAAGATTCAATACATTCTTTATTGAAATTAAAAGTTGCATCTTTAGCTAATAGGTTGCATAATGGCCGAGATAGTTTGCTAAAATCTTTAATAAATCATTTATAAAACCCTACGTGACCTACTAATGATCTAATTTGTTTAACAAATGTAGGAGGTGGGTAGATTAGAAATTAATTTCACTTTATCTTTATCTACTTCTATCCCTCTTTTTGAAATAACGTGTCCTAGGACTATACTCTCTTGAACCATAAAATGGATTTTCTCCCAACTTCATATTAGATTTGTCTCTTTGCATCTTTGTAATACAAGCGCTAGATGTTTTAAACAATCTTCAGAAGTAGTTCTAAACACCGAAAAATCGTCCATAAATACTTCTAGGAACTTTTCTACCATGTCTGAAAAGATTGACATCATACATCTTTGGAATGTTGCAGGTGCATTGCACAGGCCAAAGGGCATTCTTCTATATGCAAATGTACCGTAAGGACAAGTAAATGTGGTTTTTTCTTGGTCTTCTAGATCAATTGTTACTTGGTTATAACCGAAATATCTGTCTAGAAAACAATAATAACTTTGCCCAGCTAGACGTTTTAAGATTTGATCAATGAATGGTAATGGAAAGTGATCTTTCCTTGTGTGTGAGTTTAGTTTTCTATAATCGATACACACAAGCCACCCGGTCATGGTTTGTTGTGGGATTAACTCACCTTTTAGGTTTGACACGATTGTGATACCAAATTTCTTTGGTACCACCTGTGTTGGACTAACCCATGAGCTATCGAATATGAGTTATATAAAACCCGCATCGAGTAATTTTACTACCTCAGTTTTTACCACCTCTTTCATATTAGGGTTTAACCTATGTTGCATTTCTCGTGTTGATTTTGCATTATTTTCTAAGTTTATTTGATGCATGCAAATTGAAGGATCAATTCGTTTTAGGTCAGCTACACTCCATCCAATTGCTTCTCTATTGTTAGAAAGTACTTTTATTAAATTGATCTTCTTGTTGCTTAGTAAGGTCTGAAGAGATTATTACGGGAAAAGTATTGTCTAGACCAAAGAAAACATATTTGAGTTGTTTAAGTAATTCTTTATGTTCCAATTTTGGTGGAGATGTAAGTGACGGAATAGGTGGAGTACTTGAAATAAGAGGTAATGGATCATGAGGTTGTTTCCAAGATTCTCCATATAGTGCGGTTTCTATAATTGCAATGTCCTCGTTTTCGTATTGTAGTAGTTCATCTTTATCAATGTTCTCTGCCTCAGTCATTATTGTTTCCAAGTCATCTTTTATTAATATTCCCTGCACCACTTCTTCCACTAATTCATCTATCTCATCAATATTAAAACAATTAGGTTTTTCTGGAAGTTGGCTATGTAAAGTCTGGTATTTTTACGTATTAATTTAAAATTTTTATTTAAACAATTAAGTGCTTATGTGATTATGTGCTTAATGTGTTTTTGTGTTTTAGCATGCCTTACATGTTTTACGTGTTATAAAAATTGTATGTAGCATATTGTATTTTCATTTTGAAATTAATAAAAATTATTGAAAACTATTTCGGGAAAGAAATGACCGAGGGGTAAATGAGTAATTTCACATTTTGAGCACTTAGTGGAAAGTGTAGAGATTTTGGATAAGAATTAGGGCTTGAGTGGCATTTTGGTAATTAGAGAGGATGACAAGTGGCAAAAAGGTAATAAAGAGTCTTGAATGCACTCTTGTAATTAACCCTAACTTTAGAATAAGTTGGTCATTTCCACTTTTCATGTGTTGTCTCATTCCTAGCCCTTGATCTCATTCTCCCATCCTTGTTTTAAGCCCTTGGATCATAAGGTCTTGTTTGGTTGGCACTTAAATGGAATAATCCATTATTGTTAGTCTTCTACTTGACAAGACTTTTTTTCAACCATTGGATGGTTTGTTGATTCCCATATTTATTCTAAGCCCTTGGATGATAAGGCCTTGTTTGGCAAATTAATGGGTTTTATGAGTTGTGTAATAAGTCTTCCACTTAGCAAGACTTATTCCTAGCCCTTGGATTCATTTCCTTTTTCCCCATCTTCATTTTGGACCCTTGGATGGTGAGAAGGGTTTGTGGGAAATCTCTACACTTGTGTATTTCTCTCATTTGGAAGACAATTCCGTCACTCACCAAGAAACTCTCTATCTTCTCTCATACGGTTCTCTTTGTTCTCCCTCACTTCACTCCTTCTTCTTCAAGTTGTGGAATTCTCTTTTCCTTATTATGAGAATTTGAAGGAGGTTTGTGCATGAAAGTTGATGTGGGTACTCCAAGCTTCCTTTTGAGCCAAAGCTTGGTAAGTGATTTATCTTCCTTTAGAAGTTCTAGTTTCAAACCCTAACTTCTATTCTTGAGTTATTGTATTCAAATTTTGATTATGGGGTTGTCTTGTCTATAGCTCTTGCTTAAGACTCCATTGAAGCTTAGCTACCGGTTGAATTGAGCTTGTTGTTGGCTTTGGAGGGTGTTGGGTTGATTCGAATCACTCTTGGGAGCCTTTACTTGTTCTTGGTGTTCTGGCTTGGAATTGAGGTAGGGGAAAAACAATTTGTGTTCGTCTTTGTATGAGGGTGTGTGCGTCTATGTGTATATATGCCGTATATATATATGAGAGTTGGTCTTGATAGTTTAGACTATGAATTAGGCCTTTGAGAACATGATTTGTGATATAAATTATGTTGTGATTTATTGCTTAACAAATGTTAAATTGTAAGCCTTGTGAGAAATTGAATACAATATAATGTTATTTGATGGAAGCATATATTGTGATGGTATATGGTTATGATAAGAACCTTTATGCATTTTGGGGTACACCATGTAGTGTAAAAAACATGGGTGTAGGGTTTATACGGATTATGTATTCGTATGTGTACGTAGTCTTGTGTAGAATCGTCGCAACAATTGGCCAAGAGGTGTCTCCCACCTATGGAACTAAAAAGCTAAAAGGTGAATAGGGTTTGTTGTTGCCCCACCGTGGTGGTAGGCACCACTCTTGGGTCTTTGGAATAGGGTTAGTTGCTTCCCCATCGTGGTGGTATGCGCCACTCTCAGCACGGGAGTCGTAAGTAGGGCTTTTGTACGATCGCCTTCCTTGTTGAAAGTGAAATGTCAAAAACACTTGGGAAGAATCGGTGCGGTACTCTTTCTCGTTATAAATGAGTAGGGTATGTATTCGTTAAACTATATTGGGCAAGTGCATATTATGGGGTGTGTTGAGTCATATTGCACTTGAACTATCCCATATGTATGATTATGTTATTGATGTTGAAGTATGTTATAATTGTGGTAAATTGTGTTGTGAGCATGTTGGGGAAACTTATTTGTTGGGTTCGATAGGCTTCCGGATTGGCGTGAGAGCCATGTGGAACAAGAGATCGACCTAGGGTTAGTGGCATGAACCTTGGTTAGGTTGAACCACTCGGACTACCGAGATGGAGGCAATGACGCTTCCTCTACTGGGCTAGTGAGCTCACCCCACGCCTTATATATTTTTCAGGTGATGATCCCATTGGGAGGGTTCCGTAGTCTCTCTGTGGACGTGTGGCCGTATGTCCACCCTTTTATGCATAAGACAGACCATACTTATATTTTGTTGGGCATTAGGTTGATAAATATGTATCAATATGTTCTTTTTGCCCATGTAAAACAAACTTGTAAAACTACTTTATTTTGATCCGGCTAGCATGTTAGTCGGGGTGTTATTGCCTATGTACATCCCTTGGAATGCTATGCGCGGGGATGATATTCTTTTGGTGCAATTCGGTGCCGGATTGTATACATATGTAGTTTGAACAAATTATAACATGTTTCGCCTTAGAGCTCTTTAATGTCATTATTGAATCCTTTCATTTGGAGTTGTGAATGTGAAATGGACTATTTGCCATGAAACATGAGTATTAGGTGTTTGGCCGAAAATGACGTTTTTCTAGGTTTTGAAACTAACCCTTTTCGATTTGAATGGAAAAACCCGTTTTCGCCTACCCCCATGGCCTCGGTTAAATTTATTGTTTTAGAAATGATTTTAAACTCATTTTAAGAAGATTTTGATCTTTACAAACCGGTGGTCGTTAAAACGGAGACCGGGGGCAAGATGGTTATTTTTTTTCGGATTTTTAAGAAGTGTCTTTGATGAAAATAACCATTTTTCTTCTCATTTCCGAGTTAGGAGATTTTCCTCATTTCTAAAGTCTCAAGGGCCAGTTGAGATCTTTCGTCATAGTTTCTAAGGGTTTGGGGCTGTAGAGGAGTCAATTTTGAAGTTTTCTAGTCTAGGCAGTCGACTGGCCCTTTCGGGCAGTCGACTGGGTGAAACGGAGGAAACTTTTCTTCAAAAATTTGAGCTCTCGGGTTCATCCAGTTGATTGGGTCATTAGCCAGTCGACTGGGTGGTTCAGCCCGGTTCTGACCTTGCTCTACTATTTCACTCATATCTAGAGCTACGGGTGTCAAATGGAGGTGTTCCTTAGGTTTTTAGAAAGCTGACTTAAAGCTCTTGATGTTAGTAATTTGAATGACCCCATTTGAGTCATTTGTGAGGATACAATGGTCGTTTGAAGATGACGGTACGTTTTAAGCCTCGACACTTCACAACAGCCGTTTTCTCAAAATGTTGTAGTTTCCGTCTCGTACCTTCAAATTCAGTTCCGTTTGTTCCTATAACTTCTTTTAGGTCCAAACCTTGTATTTATACCTTGGAATCACTACATTATCCCTGTGATTACCATTTTAGCCTTTTGTGGGTGTTTAGTGATTGAAGGTCATTTGTTCTCGTTTCCTTTTACTTCCGCATTCACTCCCTTATCTCTTAGGCTCGGGTATCGGAGTCCTAGGAAATTTGGGGCGTGACAGGCTATTTGTATTAAACACGTTTAATCTTAGTTTCATATTCCCGAATGATATATCCATTACTCATGTTCTACAATTAATTCACGCATTAGCTGTTACTAAGAATGGTTGTCCTAAGATTACATGTATGTGTTTCTTTGGACTATGAACAAGTTCGGTATCTAATATTATGAAATCAATAGGGAAATAGAATTTATCTACTTGAACTATCACATCTTCAACTATCCCTCTTGGTTGTTTTATTAATATATCTGGTAATTGAAGTACAACCATAGTAGGGTTTAATTATCCTAATCCCAATTATTGGTAAACTGAGTAAGGTAATAAATTGACACTGGCACCTAATTCGAGGAGAGCCCGTCTTATTTCTTGATCACCAATTATGCATGATATTGTAGGAGCTCCTGGATCTTTATATTTGGGTGGTGTATCATTTAACAGTAAAGAACTTACTTGTTCAGTCAACACAATCTTTTTATCACTTTAGCTCAGCTTCTACGATTTTGCGTGCATAAATCCTTTAAGAATTTAGCATAAGGTGGGATTTGAGATATGACATCTAATAAAGGCAAGTTGATTTTTACTTGTTCAAGTACTTCTAAGGTTGTGATTGATTAAACAGTTTCGTGTATAGGTTCTTGTAAAGTTCCTAACTCAATCATGTGTTGCCCTTTAGGATTCATCAGTGGTTAACTTGGTAATTTACCATATTCTCTTTTATTAAGCGTGTTAGCTATTTGCGCCATCTACACTTCTAGTTTTGAAATAGGTTGTGAATGTGTATGTAGCAGTTGGGTATTAGCTTCTAAGTTAGCAAGGGCCGCTAAGACTTTATGCTCAAAACTTTATGATCTTTGTGGTGGGTTATGATTTTGATTCCTAAATTGAGGTTGGTTTGATTGAAAATATCAAAATCCTTGAGTATTATTTTGAAAATTATGAGTGCTATTGAATGGTCTTGGATTTTGATTAAAAATTTGTGTATTATTGAATGGTCTTGGACTTTGATTGAAATTTTTAGTTTGGACAGGATTTTCTACGTTTTGAGAATGGTAAGCCAAATATGGATGGTTCTGCTAGCTTGGATTGAAAGAATTTGAATAAGGATTTTTATTTGTAGTAGTAAAGGCTGCGTTAACATCATATGGTAGTATATTTTCGTGATATGTCATTGGATATCCGTTAGCTAAATGGGAAGGATCAAAACATATCGAACAGACTTCTCTAGGGATATTTTGAGTGAAATTTAGAAAGTTGTCTAATTTTCTACTTATCTCAACTACTTGAACCGTAACGTCGTCAGTTCTATCTAGGGATATTTTTTTAAAATTTTTTTTTTTATGGTTTGATGTCCGTCAGAGTGTAGCAAAAATATGTGTTAAAAACCACTATTTATGACGACTTAGGTTTTACCTATTCGCAAGCGCATGAGTCAATTATAGTATAGAAACGGCTTGAGAACGGGAATGTCGAACCCACAGAGACTTGGTTATTCACTTTTGCAGTTCAAAAGTATTGAAATATGTTTTAAAAAAGTATTTGGATTTGATTTTGATATTTGAATAAAAATTAAACTAAGAAAACAATAAAAATGATAGTTGTGGTCAATAGATAGAAAACACTAGGGTTTTTATCACTCCACCACTAACCGCATAATATAATCCTTAATTTGCACAATTATAAGAGGGAGATCTATTACAGTGAATCAGGTCATACCACAAATAGTCGACTATTACCCCCAAAAGGATACCGTCAACCGGATTCGCTACAATCCATCTCCGGACAGAGTATGGGCCTGTTTACTAACGGGAAACATTTTCTGTTTCCTGTTTTTACTTCCTAAAATGAAGAAGTAAAAGTAAAATCTTGTTTACCAATTTATTCTTACTTTTTCCCTTAAGGAAACGTTTCCTCTAATTGTAAAGAAAAGAGGAAACAAGAAAAATGGTACTTCCTCTTTTTGTTTCCTCTCGCCTTCAAAATGACCAAATTTAAAAGTTGTAAAAATTGGACTTTCATGTCTTTTGCACTAATAAATTTAAATATTATATATAAATAATAAATAATAATAAATAAATTAAATATTTTTAAAAATTAAATAAAAATATAATAAATAAAAAATAAATAAATGAATAAATAATAATAAAAAAATAAACAATAATAAAATAGATTAAATAATACATAATAATAATAATAATAATAAATAAAAAATAATTATGATAAATAAAAAATAAAAATAATAAGAAATACAAATAATAAATAAATTAAATATTTTTATAAATTAAATAAAAATATAATAAATAATAAATTAAACAAAATATATTTATAAATTAAATAAAAATAATGAATGAATAATAATAAAAATAATAAATTAAATATTGTTTTAAAATAAATTAAAATATAATAAATAAAAAATATTTATAAATAAAATAAAAATAAATGAATAAATAATAAACAACAAAATAAACAATAATAAAATAGATTAAATAATACATAATAATAATTATTATGGTAAATAAAAAATAAAAATAAAAAATAAATTAAATATTTTTATAAATTAAATAAAAATATAATAAATAATAAATTAAACAAAATATATTTATAAATTAAATAAAAATAATGAATGAATAATAATAAATATAATAAATTAAATATATTTATAAATTAAATAATAATTAATAAATTAAATAATATACAAAATTAATAATAAATAAATAAAACTTATGATAAATAATAAATATAAATAAAAAATAATAAGAAATACATATAATAAATAAATAAAAAGTAAGAATAAATTTTTTTTAGTATACATAATTTTTGTTTTTTATTTTTGTTTCTGAAGAAAATCAAAATTTAGTAAACAAGATTTTACTTTTTGTTTTTCTTAAGGAATCAAAATTATGATTCTATTTCTTCAGGAAACGGAAACAGAAAATGTTTCCTGTTAGTAAACAGACCCTATAACTAGTTTACACATCTACTCTAAACTACTCCTACTAACAGAAATTAAAAAGCATGCTATATCATCTCGCCAAAGCATGGCTTGTGTAAACCTAGGGTTTCAAGTGTTAAGAACCATTGTGTAGAAAATTATGAATTAAGCATCCGAGTTCCTGCCCATAGTGAATAATCATGATTGAGTAGAAAAATATATTTATTCCATCTAAGACAAGAATTTAAAACAAATATAAAATTCTATATAGAAATCAAAACGAACACTCATCTACTATAATCACATAGAATAGTCAAAGTTTCCCCTCTATTACAATTGAAAACAAATATAAGGACTAAATTACACGGCTAGGGTTTTGCTAGAAAATCCTATATATCGGTTTAGTTGGCCATGGAAGATGGTGACTGCATCATGGATGTAAAGACATACTTCATGGTCTTCTTCTCCATTTCTCTAGGTCTGAGTATGGCTCTTCTTCTCCACAACCACAAGTCTGAATGAACGTATGAAAACTTAATGAAGCAACAACCACCCCCAATTCTGATATATAGACGTGTATATATAAGCAATGGTGTAGAGGCGCCCTTTTTAGTCTTTTCACTCTCCAACTTGTGTAAACCCTAACTTCTCATATATATAAGTGTATATACATGTATACAGAGGTCTAGAGTCATAGGACACGTCTTCCAATTAAACCGGGGTCAAATAGGAAAAATCCACTTAAAATCATCAACATTTGCTGCACCTACGCTTGGAGGCTACACTTTAAGCGTACCAGGCCTACGCTTCAAGCGTAGGTCCAAGCATACCCTCTAAGCATAGGTCCAAGCGTAGTTTTGTGTTTTCTAGCCACTTTTTGGAACTGGAAGCGTAGGCACAAGCGTAGAGAATTTATGAAAACCCACTTTTCTTCTTAAATGCACCAAAACGTCCGTCTCGAACCCACGATACTTTTTGATGAAGATGATGGCTTCTGGAAATGCCATTTTTGCCCTCCGGGAGTCATTTTTGTCTCAGATTGCCTCTTTGACTCTTCTCTTGGATATAAAGAACACACTCTTCAGTTAATTCACCAAAGTTAACTCTATTTCTTTATTAAGCTCCTCAAACATGATTTAACACGGAAATAACATAAAACTACCAAATAATGGAATGAAAGAACATAACAATAGTGAGTTAAGGGGTCAAAATGTCTAATATTTGACACCTATCAAGGTTCTCCCAATTAGTTCTCACTCGTTCTTCTAAACTATTATACCATCTTTTAGCTTTTTCTTTAAGTGAAAAAGGAAATAATCGCACACGTAAGGCGTCTGTAGGCATCCCATTCATCTTAGTTGTCGAATTAATTTCTATAAACTCAATAATATGTTTGTAAGGATCTTCATGTTTATGTCCATAGAATTTAGGTAATATATTCAAAATAGTATCTTTAATTTCATAATGAGACGCTGTCTCGCCTGATATTACAATGTTCACTGGTGATTCGAAATTAGAAGGTGTGTAATAATCTTTCAAGGAACTTAGTGGTTGTACTTGAGGTTCACCCATATCGTGAAATTTTAATGTATCTTTTTCAATCATTTCTTTATTAATTCTTAAGTTTTTACGATAAGTTCTATCAACTTTGGTATCAAAAGGAGCAAATTCTTTAGATATAGAACGCAAACTACTCATACAATGATAAAACAAATTTTTATAAAAATAAACTAATCTAAATAATAAACTGAAAATAAATAAAGAAAATAAAATAGAAATTAAATAATAAAATTCAAGATAAGATTGAACAATAATTTAAGATACGACTAAAACTCACAAACATTCCAGTCAAGCAATTATCACCGCTTTTCTGGTTCCATCTGTTAATCTTAATGCACTTGTCAAAAATCACACAATTTTGTCTCTTAAAAGGAAGAAAATAAAAACAAAGTAAATAACTAATCTATCTATAATAATGTGTGCAAATAAACCCTTAAGTTGACATAGTTTTCCCTATCGCAAGTGCACGAATCTATTATAGTATAGTATAAATGAGATAGGTATATCGAATCCACAAAGACTATTGAATTCACAACTTCTTTATAATTATTGTAACTAAATTATAAAAGATAATTTGTTTGTTTGGTTTTCTAGAATTAATTTTACAATAAATAACATAAAAGTAATGATAGATTTTGGTTTTGGTTGAAACAATGGAGATAAAGATCTAGGGTATTCCTAACTCCACCACTAACCACATAATATATCCTGATAATCATTTAATTGTAAAGGGTGGTCCATCATATGTGAATCAGATATAGGGTCCCAAACATTGGCAAAACCCTAATCCCAAAAAAGGAACAATTAATCCATCATTGACACGAGACATCATTGAACAACCATAACTAGTACATGCATCTACTCTAAACTACTCCTACTAACATAAATTAAAAACATGTCACTCGTTATCTTTCCTTATGCATGGTTTCTCTAAATCAAGATTGCATGTTAAGTACCACTATTGTTTACAAAATCATGAGTTAAGCATCCGAATTCTAGTCCATATTGAATAACCATGATTGTGCAAGGTAAAACATTCATTCAAGCTAAGACAAGATATAGAATAAATGAAGAATCTTATATAAAATCAAACGTAATCACTCATCTACACAATCATCACATACGTGTCCTTCAGTTTCCCTTTATACAATAAAAATAAGAAAAAATCTACATTACTTGGCTAGAGTTTTGTTAAAAACCCTAGATATCGATTTAGTTGTTCATGGTAGTGGTTGTCTGCATTGTTGATGTAGACACACCCTCCATAGTTGATATTCTACCCAACTCTCCCAAACAATATGTATATTTTCAGCCTCTCGATTGTATTATATCTATATTAAAATCGATATATAAAATCTATAAGGGAGACCTCTCTTTATAATAGAAAAAAAGGCATATTTGTTTGGTAATGTTATTACTTAACGGTTAAGTCAGGAATGTGTATCTTGATATTCCTTGAAGAATGGTATAAAATCTCATCACATATGGTCAATATTGCATCCAAAATAGCTTAGAGATTATTCCATGTTTAGTCTAGCTGAAATGGGTCCCACATGTTCATATACAAGTTGCTGATTTATATTGGCCGTATTTGGTCTTACCGAGTACTCGGTGAGGATTCCACCGAGTACTCGGTGGTCATGCAATGGCGCGAGAACATGCGTATGTCTCTTGAATTTATGTCACTTTTGTACTAACGAGTACTCGATGAAGGCTCTGTCGAGTACTCAGTAGTTCTTCACCTTGTATTCTTGTATTTTATTCTCTTTGCTCCGTTTATCTTTTCTGCTTCATTCTTCTGTACTCCTTTTTCATCCTTGACTTATTTTTGGTCCTTCATAGGTATTTTAACAATGGTTTCGGCTCTCGAGTGATCTTGAATCACAAATCCAGTTATTTCACCGAATTTAACGCGTTTTACATGAAATGGCCTAAAACGTCTTAAAACATGAAAACCGTATAAAAGTACCAATATAATGATATATGTAGACATAACAATGTATAATTAGGAGCCTTAAATGTATGATATTTGGCTCATATCAATCGGCTTGAAGAACGGGTTGGATTTCGAAATTTCCAAGTGTTTTTTATTTGGGGATTTGTTTAAACATCATATTGGGTTCATTTAGAAATGGTTTTGAGTTTGATTCGGTGTCTGGAATGATTTGCTTATAATCTTTGAAAATCTTGACTGTAGGGATGAAGACAAGAGGCCGCGGGGCTGAGCGTACGTCGCGAGCGAGACATTGGTGTCTTGACTTGGCACCAGTAGCTTAGCCACCTATGGAACGCAGACGAGTGGTTATTCCTTCATCCTCATCATCGTCATCTTCGGAGGCGACCCATAAGGAATCTATAGATACAGCTATAGGGCCGCAGACGGCTGGTGGTCAGGGGCAGGGGATGTTGGAGTCTTTTAGGCGGCAGACCCCGAGGACACAGTAGAGGATTTATTGTACCGGGCTATGCTCAAGGGGTTCCACATTGAGAGGACATACTCTGCAGAGGGATGAGGTGTTAGCATGGACTATTCGATGTTTCCAAACACTACGATTATTGCCGATTCTATCCCCATCTTTTACTTTAGTTTACCCGGATCCGATCCGAGAGTTCTAGCTTTATATGCAGCACTAGTGAGGAGAGCTCCAGATGGTTATAGAGGTCAGAGGAGTGCGAATCGAGATTAAGTCACAGAGTATCGCGGAGGAATGGGGTATACCGAATGAGTGTCCACCAGAGTTAGTGGCCAATTTTTCGCCTCTTCTAGAGCAATTCCCGTCATTGACAGAGAGAGTCAGACTACAGTGCGATAGGAGTTTTATGGATGACAGGAATAACTGAACAAATAAGTTGGATTATCATCCGAAGTTGTGGTTCCTAGACACTATTCTAAGATCTCAGAAACACCCACAGGGGCATGCGACTCAGAGATGACAATTATTTTTTATATTACATTATGCTTTGAGTTCAACCATTGGATTTCTCTTCCTTCAATCCTATTAAGAGGCCTATACCAGCATTATGCCAATACAGAGAGTGCGACCAAGGTCAAGCAGAGCATATTTCATATAAGATTCCCGACCTTGGTTATGTGATAGATGAATGATGCTGGTATAAAGATCAATGATGAGGTGGATGTGTACATATATAAACCTGGTGTCTATACAACGGGGTTGTGGAAGAACCAGTGGGCAAGATTGGGTGGAGAGTTAGTGTTACAGAGGAGGTCGATGGTAGCTCCTATTAGAGTTGTGCCACTTGATATGCCTGTTAGACCAGAGGTTGTACATGATGATGTCGAACCACCTCAGGGAGAGAGGGTACAAGTTGCTGATAGAGAGATGCCTCAGGCGCTTGTTGTTGCTCTAGTTATTCTTACTCGTGCATAGTTTGACGAGTTACTTACCGGGCAGGCGACTCTCAAAGAGAAGCTACGGTAGAGTAGAGAGGAGACGAGGTAGGCTCGAGAGGAGACTCGTCTGTTTAGACAGGAATATAGGGCTAGATAGAGGATAGCCCTGACAGATATTAAGATGCGAGGAGAGAAGATTACACAACTCCGACGTGGTCAGAGAGAGGTGCATGGCATATGATAGGCGCAGATATTTCATATGGGACTTGATCCACCATCACCATTACCACCACCACCATCTAATGTGGATGATTAATTTAGCTGTAGTATAGTGTTTACTATTTATGTCATTTAGTATCGCTAGAGTGGAATTTTTAGGCGAATCTTATGTTATAGTGCGATATATGTCTCCGCCTAAATGATCGATCTCTAACTGTAGCTTTGCCTTTTGATTTGATAAAATTACAGATTTTCGTATTCATGTGATAGTATTGCTCATGTTGTACATTCCCATGACTATGATGATACATGCGTTGAATGTGATATGAGTTTTGGGGTATGGTTGAGCTTCGTAGTCACACAATAAGGATATGTATGTGTTTAAGTTTGGGGGAGTGTGAGTTCGTATTGTACGGTGTTATTGAAGCATGGATATGACAAGTGTGTAAAAAAACTAAAAACAAACAAAAAAAACAAAACCAATCTATGCCTATGATTGGGCTACGCTTAAGCATAAGGACCATTGTAGTTTGTCCAGAGAAAAAAGGAAAAAAACTTTCCCAAACAAGGGGTTTTTAAGATGGTTTTGTGTTTGTACTGTATTAGGGTTTAATTAGGAGTAGTTTTTAGGAATTTTTAGGATTAAGATAGGAATGTAAAGAGAAATCCTAGTTCGAGTAGGAGATGGAATCCAAGTACATGTTAAAGTTGGATTGATTTTTCAATTCCATTATCCAACTCCAGCAATGATTCTAATTCCTTTTCCCTATAGAGTACGAATCATTCATCTATAAATATAACCTTAAGGGTTCACAATTTCCATAATTCAATACAAAAGCTTGTAAGGCATAAAAAGATGGTTTCCTCTTCTTCTTCTTCTCCTTTTTTGGGTGAGAATGCACATGATAGAGAAAGTGATTATGAAATTGAATCTAATCCAGAGGAGATCTTTGAATATAGTGTTACCTTGGAGATAGTAGCTATGATGAAGATGAAAGGGTATTTCGACAAGGAAAGTACAAATATGCAAGCTTCGAGTGCACCACGGATACGTATAATGCCTCAGTCGTTTATGAAGTGTTGACTTCAATACGAATTGATGTTTCTTTCAGAGACGATGAAAAGTCCATTAATAGCACAGGGAGTGAAAATCCTAAAAGAAAGAGGATAGGAAAATTTGGAGAGTCCGGTGGGATTGAGAGTGTATCCAAACTTGATTCAGAGATTCTATGAGAGGATGACTATGGAAGGACCGGAGGGACGAAAAGTAATACAGGTGAAGATTGATGAATGGAGTGACCCTATAGTGGTTGATGAAGGGGTAATGTAAAAAATTTGGAAGATACCACTTGGGTGTCTGGATCACCTATGTAAGAAATTCAAAATAGTCCTGAAGGAATTGCCACTAATGGAGGCGGATATGATCATGGAGATATGTGATAGGTATATTCCAAAACACACAGATATGAGTGTGGATAGATACCATATGAATCCGGACCTATTCTACCTAGATTGTGTGCTTACATCACAAGAGTGCCAAAATCATAGAATAAGTTAGAGAGGGTACACGATGATCAAAGTGCTATATTGCATGTCGTGCCGGAACTGATTATGGGAAACATGATTATGGTGCAACGAATTATGAGTGGAAAGGTTAAAGGCCGAGATTTGATATCGAGGATTCTTGAAGAGCAATTGGGCTATCTGTTGGGAGAGATGAATGAGAAGTGTTTGTTATTCACAAAGCATTACCAAGAAGTCGATTTTGAAAGGCTTGAAGTGGAATCGACTCTCAATGCTTCTTGGGGATTTTTTTCAAGCGGAAGTGAATGATCAGCCATAGGAGGAAGGAATGAATAAGAATCATATTTCGATTAGGAGTTTTAGGATTATCTTGTTTTTAATTTAGTAGATAGGTTACAATTTTCAATTGATAGGGATTGTAGGCCCTTAAGGCCAAATCATTGTTTATTTTATTCAATAAAAGAATCATTCCTTGTGCTATGATATTGGGTATTTGTGCTTTGTTGAATATTTCTATAGGTAGCTCGATTCAAGTTTAAGGAGAAGGATAAGCATGAAGAGAGGAAATTCCGGAACTGCGCTTCAAGGGTAACTATATTCTTTATCGTGAGTATGATTGTGAACCATGAGGACATGGTTTAGTTTAAGTTTGGGGGGAAGGTATAGTTAGTATAAGGAATGATTGAAAAATAGTGATAAATTGAAAAATATTTGTGAAAAAATTCTTTATTTTTAGGCATGAGTGTTTTGCATTACAAGTTGCTTGAGTGTGTTTATAATGTATGAGTAGTATGTGATACAG
Source organism: Cornus suecica (assembly GCA_963922005.1). Taxonomy (NCBI): domain Eukaryota; kingdom Viridiplantae; phylum Streptophyta; class Magnoliopsida; order Cornales; family Cornaceae; genus Cornus; species Cornus suecica. Next base: position 63,512,909 of record OY998241.1, on the reverse strand, counting down.
TATTCCCGCTCATGAGAGTAATGATTAGATTGAGTTATTGAAGTGATGTGGTTTTACATAGGTGAATGAATTAGTGAAATTGAAACCAAGAAGGACGATCTTGACCTATAAGCACATGCACATATTCACTATGGGATGATTATTTGATCGTTGCCTATGAAAAAGGGAGAAGGGGAGTAGTATGGAGGAAATCTGAAAAAAAATTGAAAATTTTGGAAAAAAAATATAAATAAAATGCAAAAAGTAGTTCTTCGATCTGAGTAATCGGGCTTCTTACCACAAAGTAAGAGTGTTCGCGTCAAAAGGGGAGAAAACTAATGAGCATAAATCCCAAGAAAGAAGCTCGGGCCTAGTTGGTTAGGACTAAAAATCCTTACTGGAAAGTCCGGAGTTTAGAAAAATAAAAAGGGATTAAAGTGGAAAATATGGAAAGAAAGAGTTTCACATATAAAATGGCAATGTCTAATTGATCTATCATAGGAGAATGTTCACATAAACACGGAAGGTTGTCCGGATCAGAAGTAGAGATTAATGAAGTTATTTACTCTAGTGGGGACCATTCTCAACATTAGGTCGAGATAGTCGTTAGGTGGAAGTGAGTGGGAATGTTTGCATCCATGCTATCTTATACATGGTAGCATGACTTGATTAATGAGTGTGTAAATGCATGAATGCGTAGAATGAAGAATTGAGAAGTTGTGGGTAGTATAGCTAACCCTTATGAGACTTAACTAGTCCACTCGGCATTGTCGATGGGTTTAAAAGGCTTGTTACACATGCTAAGTGTAATCGTCGACCCTTACGAAAGCAAGGGATTAGGGTAGAGTAGTTATAATAGATTAGTCATCATGGAATGTTTTTAAAGTTCTCATGTGTTCATTTCTAAGAGACTAGCAATGTGTAAGTTTGGGGGTGTGATAGGTGCCAAATGTTGTCCATTTTAGGCCCCTAACTCACTATTGTTATGTCTTATCATTACATTATTTGGTATTTTTATGCGGTTTGTGTGTTAAAGTGTGTTTCAGGAGCGTAACGAAGAAACGAGCTAACTTTGGTGAATTAACCAAAGACATGCTTGTATCTATCCAAAAAGAGAGCAAAATAGGAGTTTTCAAGCAAAAAGTGTCTCCCGGAGGGCAAAAATATTATTTTTCAAAGTTGTAACTTTGGGAAAATTATCAAAGGAGTCAAGGGGGTTCTAACGGTGCAATAATCAAGAAAAGTGGTTTCTAAGTATTTTGCTACACTTGAGCTACACTTACAGTAGCTAAAAGTGCCTAGAAACATCAAAAACTACACTCAAGCAATGCTTATGGATTTTGGCCTACGACAAATAGGGGCCAAGCGTAGGAAAAAGTTGGGAATTTGAGTCCTGATGTGAATTGAACTCTTTTGACATATCTTCGACTCCAACACCTCTAAGCACGTGTAAATGACATATTATACATCAGATTGAAGGGTTTGGTTCAAATTTGAGGAAAAACACATCAAAGAGGAATCCTACACAAGTGGGACAAGTTTAATACAAGCAGAACTCTTCTCAACTTCTTCTATAAATACCAAGGTCTTCTACAGATCTGGGGAACTTCTAATTTACATAATTTTCAGAGCACTATCTCTGGATATTCATATCATTCAAAGAGAAGGAGTCATTCAACACCTAGACATCAGGAGAAGAAGATCATGGAGGTCGTTTCTACATCAATAATGTAGTCACCCACCACCATGAGCAACTAATTCGGTATTTAGGGTTTTCTAGCAAAACCCTAGCCAAGTAATGTAATTATTTATTTGTTTCAATTATAACGAGGGGAAATCGTGACCATACTGTGATAATTGTGTAGATCTGTGACCGTAGTTATTCAAGACACGTGATTTTATATTTATTCTAATTCTTGTCTTAGATTGAATGAATGCATTATCTCAACCAATCATGTTAGATTAAAAATAGCGTGATTTTCTACACAATGGTGCTTAACACTTGAAACCCTAGGTTTACACAGGTCATGCCTCGCCGAGGTGATATAGACATGCTTTAGTTTAATTTTATACTATAGGAGTAGTTAAAGTAAAATAGATAGCATGTACTAGTCACACTCTGTCCAGAGATAGGTTTAGAGAATCCGGTGGATAATATCCTTTTTGGGTTGTATTCGACTATTTGCGAAACGATCTGATTCATATTATGCGGTTAGTGGTGGAGGATGAAAACCCTTATTTTTCTCTACACTGCTCACAATCACAATTTAAATTCTATTTTTAGTTAAATTAGTTATAAATCTCAAAATAAATCAAAACCTTTTTCAAACTATAATTCAATACTTTTAGATTGCTAGAGTGATTAATCCAAGTCTCTGTGGGATCGATATTCCCTTTCTCAAGCCGATTTGTGGTACAATATGATTCGTGCACTTGCGATAGGTTAAACCTTGTCATCGTAAGTGGTCGTTCTTAATCATTATTTTTAACCCTGTTCGACGTGCATCATATATATAGGAAGAAAAAACTTAAGAACACTTGTGAGTATTGTTTATAAGGTACTGTATGAACACTTGTGAGTATGATTTATTTTTGGCATGTTATAGACAATAACCATGTTGAGTGAATTTTAAGGTCGGGTAGGTTTAATAGGCATTGACAGGCTTTTCCAAATTCAAATCAAGCTTGATCCATGAAATGCGTCATAAAGGGAAAAATGAACATTATAAAAGTCTTATATATTGGTAGGCGTGCCACATGAATGAACGACATTCGAAAATACCAAGAATCGCAAAAAAATTGATTTTGGTATTTTGGGTAAAAAAAACTACGCTTACAGCAAGAAAAATAGGCTTGGAAAATGGATTTTGGCGATTAAAGGTGCTTGGCATGACGCTTGACATGGCGCTTAAGCGCCCTCATTAGTGCCATTTGGGCACTTGGTTTGGTGCTTAAGCGCTAGGCCCTGCAGAATTTCTACAGAATTTTGGTTTGAGTTGGACTTTAACTCTTTCGAGTTGGGTTATACTCCAACATATCCTACCATGTGTATAAAGGATATTTACACCAAAATTGGCTAGATTCAATCCTAATTAAAAGAGGATTATATAGGGTAAGAATCCTAATCCAAGAAGAAAACAAGTCTACTCAAAATAGGATTATTCTCTCTATAAATAGGAGGATTCTCTACAGATTTTGGGTGTGTGTGTTGTGAGATCTCTTTGGTAATTTCATAGATCAGATCCGTTTGCAGAGAGAGAAAAAAAGATTACTTGATCATTCTATATCAAGGCTTTCTCTAGTTTGTAAGGGGTTTTCAATTCTGATTCAATACGAGTGATCCTTATCCACAATTGAATGCCCAATTGCTAAAAAGTCATCACACCACCTTGTGCAACGTGGTTTCCTTGATCCATTGAGAAGCGGAGCCGTCAGAGTACGAAGATCGGAGCAAAACGTTTCATGGAAAATTGATTCGTTAAGAAGCGGAGCCGTCAGAGTATGGAGATCAGAGCGAGAGCTTCATGGACCGCGAGTGGATCAAGACTTTCAGATGTCGAGTGGAGAAGAAAATTAGAGCGGTTGTAAGTCCTATTTTCATAGAGTCTATACAAACTCTTTGATTCATAGTGCATCGATACCTAAGTGTATCCGTGGTTTTTTCCTTGAAATGTTTCCAAGGTTTTTCCACATAAAAATCTCTGTGTCGTTTCATGATTTATTTTCTACACTTACATTCATAAATACTTGATTAATCTGATTAGAGAATTAGGGTTTTGTTACTGATTAAAATAGAAATTTTGCAAATAATTTTAGTTGATCGTAAAATCGATAAAAAGCCTATTCACCCCCTTCTCGGCTATTTTCCTTTATCTCTTAAGTAATTTCAATTGGTATCAGAACAAGGTTGTCTAGATTTTGGTTAACTACCTAAGGCTAGATCCTGAACTTAGGAGATGGATGTACCTCATGAAGGAGGGTTCGTATCTAGGTCGCCTTTATTTGATGCATCGAATTACACCTAGTGGAAAGCGAGGATGAGAGCGTTTTTTTCGAAGGATTTCTAGGTGCGAAATAGCCAAAGAAGTTTGGGATAAGTCCAAGTTAATCTTTCAAGGACATCAATTGTTAAACAGTCTAAACTCCAACTATTACATTCACGATTTGAACAGCTCGGGATAGAAGAGGATAAAGTTTATGTTGATTTTGAGGCTAAACTAATTGACATAGTAAGTAGTAGTTACAATTTAGGTGAACCCATCATTGAGACTACCATAGGGAAGAATATTCTTAGGTCTCTACCTGAACGATTTCGTTATAAGGTTACTGTCATCTCTGAAATCATTAGTTTTAAAGAAATCAAACTTGAAGAGGTTGCAGGGAACCTAAAATCCTATGAGATGGAGATGTTCAAAATTCCCCTAAGAAGTCTAACGGCACAAAAGAGAAGAGTATAGCATTTAAAATCACTAAAGAGGATTCTATTGAGTCTAATGGAGAAGGTGAGATAGCTCCAAGAATTGTTGACCTTCTCTCAAAACAACTTAATAAAATTTTAAAATCCACTTTTAGTAAAGAAGTGATTAAAGGACAAAAATTTGGAGATAAATCATACGATTTTAAAAATAAAAATAAAGTCCATAATCAGAATGACAAGTTTGATCCTAAAAAGAAGAAACCTCAATGTTTTGAGTGTCAAGGGTTTGGTCACATGGTTACGGAGTGCGCGAATAGTTAAAACTGACAAAAGGTCTAACTGTCACTTTGAATGATGAATCAGATGATGGAACAACTAGTGATTCTGCTGAGTTTGAGTCAACAGATGGGTCTAAGAATTACACTATGTTCACAACATAAAGTAAGGAGGTTAAAGAAGTTGCTACAAGATGGACAATGTCCGGAGATGAAGATCGTGGGGACTCATATCAAGATGCATAGAATAAATTATTTGAAAAGTCGACACAATTTAATAAAGTTCACCAGAAATTATTGGCTATGTATCATAATGCTGATAAAGAACCTAAGAGACAAATTAACGAATAGTTCTCGGACCTTAAATCTTATTCGAACCAAAAAAGCTCAATTGTCTGAAAAATTGGTTACGTCTGAACAAGAAAGGAATTAGGCTTTAAAGAGTGTAGATGATCTTAATAAGAAAGTAAGCACTCTAAGATTAGAATTTAGTGAGAAATCTACAAGGATTGTTGATTTGGACCAATGTCAAAACATATCAATATTTCGAACTTATACACATTTTTAAGCACGCTTCTCATTCTTAAATCAATGTAATAATAACATGGATTTATTAAGCAATATTGCATTAACAAATACACAAAAGGGACCTATACATGTGTCTAAGTTTTGACACAATTCAAGTGCATAAAAATCAATTCCCACACTTTGACGAACACACCCACGAAACCGAATGAGAAAATGGTCCGTCAATCTAACACTCTGTGTTATTTTCCCTTTTTCCTGAAATTCTTTCTGATTTATTTTTGGTTGTGACGTCACTTGTTCATGACGTCGTGGTTATTCTTGGTATATCGTACGTAAAAAAAATTTACGTTTTACATTTCGGACTTGGCGGGACGACGTTTACGCGAGTTCTTGTTGCCGACTACGCGGTTTTATTTGGACGTTTATCGTTTAGTGCTTCGAATCGGAGGCGATACGTTTTGTTGTCTGACGTTTAAGATTTTGATTCGGTGTTTTGGTAGTTAGGTTTTATACCCCGGATTTTTTATATCGGTTTATATTATTTATTTAGCATTCTGTGGAGTTTCGGTGTTTTATAAAGAGACTGTTTGGATGTTTTGATTAAGAGGGGGGTTAATTTTTAATTTTGGATAATAGGAGGGTCACTTTTACAATATATCATATATATGTATACGCATATACACAAATCTTCACTTAGAGGTCAACTCATGCACCATCTTTTTCTTCCCTCTTTCTAGATGCGATGGGTTCCTCATCCTCCTTCGATTAGTGTCGGTTTTCTCCTCCATCATCGGCGAGGAGCAGAGAGATAGAGAGATAGAAAGAGTGAGAGAGGGGGGAGAGGGAGGTCGCGCACTGTGCGTGACCTGGTAAAGGGAGTAGTCGATTATGGAAGAACGGCGACGCAACTTATAGGTCGCCGGAGTGCGGAGGCGATGCAGGTGATGCGCAACGACGACGTGAAAGGGACTCCAATTTCTGTACCCGCACTGAAAGTCGCGACTTGAAGAGGGGTTTAGCCAGTGATAGTGTTCGTCGGATAAAGGTACAACAGTGGTGGTTGGCGACGACTGGGCTAGGTGGCAATGGGTCGCTCGTGGTAGTAGCTGCCAGTGATGAGTTTGTTCAGGCTTCATGCCACCATTTCGGCGGCTATTCGAGCTCCGTTTGGGCTGATTTTTGGAGGGTAGCTCGATGTCGTTGTCGTGTACTTCATACCCGAATTTGGTGCGAAACCGTTATGCACTTCACCAGAAATTTCAGATTATAGGTTCGAAAATTATTTTAGTATTTTTTAGATTTGTTCCGTTTCATTAATTGATTGCTAATGGGCTTTGATTATATTGTATAGGATGTCAAGGCGGTCGTTTCGGTTCAAGCGGAAATTAATTCGGAGAACTTAGGTTGGCTGGCCCCATTTTTTGGCGCCGACACTTTTCACGGTGGACTTCACTTCAGGCGTTAACATTTTGGGACAATTTTGAGCATGCGTCTTGGCTAACGTGTTGGTATATTCGGCTCAGTCGTGGGAGTGATGGTTAGTCCGTAGACACGCGTTGAGAAGTAGGGGAAATCATTATCAGTACAGATGACTCTAGACTTATATGTGATATTATGATTTGAGCATTCTAATTGTATAAAATGAATTAGAAATCCTGTTTAGGATTAATTACCATGCTTGTTTATTTATATATATATATATAGGAGTTGTGTTGTGACTTTGGATAGTGGATTAGGCTAATTCCATCTAGGTGATTGGAATTAGTAGCACTAGACGTAGTTTAGTGTATACGTCTAGACGCGATTGTATACGTTCACATTTTCCTTGATTAGTGAAAATAAATGTCTAATTGATATGAATTGCGAAACGTGAAACTTATGAACTTATAACGTTATTCTAGTTCCCGTTATACTTGTGGATTATTGTTTCATAAATTTGAAAGCATGTAAAAAGAGTTGTGATTATATGCGTGTGGATTATTGCTTATATGTGAGTAATTATGAGCATGTTAATGAATTGGGCATAATATATTACATATTGAGATAAATGCATGTATTATGATGAGACATGATTTTTATTGAGGCCCTTTAAGTGTATTGAGTACACTGTGTCGTGTTAAGTGCATAGTTATTGGTCTATGCGGGTCGTGTAACCATATGTGAGTTTGACATGTGTTAGATAGTCAAATGTTTTCATAAATATGATGAGATACATATTTATGTTTGATTTGTGTCGGATCATCGCAATAACTGGCTGGGGGTGTTCTCAACCTACGGAACTAGTGTGTCCGAGAATCGGGTATAGGGTAGGTCATCTTATCCTCAAAGTCTTGGGTCGTCTTGTGCATTCGATCTTCGGATCTTTAGTCACAGGTCATCTCGTGCAACCGCTTTTCCTTGTTGAAAGTGAAAGAGAAAAACCACTTGGGGAGAATCGGTGCGGTACTCTTTCTAAGCGTGAATGGTTAGAGTATGTATCCGTTAACCTGTATTGGGCAAAATGTGTACTATAAGGTGTGTGAGTCATATTGCATTTGAGTTGCTATTATGTGATTGTCTCTACATGTAGACCATGATATTATTGCAGGTAATATGGGAGCATGTTTAATATGAATATTGGTAAATGAATTCAGTTTTTGATATAATGGTCAACTGAAAGTGGTTACGTGAAAATATGATTTAAATGCAATAATTGTTAAAGTATAATGAAATTTAAATTCTTATACTTGTGATTATGTACTATTATGCCCTTGTAGGGTTAAGTATATTAGTGTAGTGACCTCTTTGGATAGTTGAGGTTAGTAATAACTATAGAGTCGATTTTGAGTTGAGGCCTTAGAAAAGATAGGTGATAATTTTATGATTATGGTTGGTTGTGTAGTAATGACCCTTTGATGTTTCATTCACACCTTGAGGAACGTATAATCTATTGTACTGTTGAGGCTTTTGAGGCTTTTGAGTTGGTTAAATGAGGTTATGATTGAACCTATCTGGTGGTGTGGTAATGGTCTCTCGATTCCTTTAGTAATCTACAGAGTTAGTATCAAATGTGAATTTGAGGTTTGAATGCATCTGAAGAGGTATTGATTGAAACTAGTTAGTTTCGTGGTATCAGCCATTAGTTTTCCTTTGTTATGATCTTAAGGGCTCTAAGTGATTTTATTAAGTACTCAAGGTACTGTAGTTTTACAGCCTTGTTTCTCGTGCTTAGTTCATTCTCCTAATCATTTCTTTTACAGTCCTTTGTGTACTAGTATATGTTTGTGACTTATATGTTACTCCTTGAGCCATTGGTTACGGTGTGGTACCGAACCTCTTCCTCATGCTGTCATTTGATTTTGTGGAGTTGGAAACGGAAGGTTGTGTTCTGTGAGTCCAATGCATTGCTCTTCCTTCATTATCCTCTTGTACATTATAGGAATCCTTGGAGTTGTAGTCACTCTTATCAGACTGTCTTTCAAAAATAGAGTTTTTCAAGAATTATAATCAAACTCTTTCTTATTTAATGGAAAAACCCATTTTTGCCTACCCCCGTAGCCACACAAGTTTTTATACTTTAAAAAGTGATCTTATGATATTCTTTAAAAAGATTTTTAACTTCTAAAAGTCGTTAATGGAGACCAGGGGCAAGACGGTCATTTTCATTGTGTAGATTCTTAAAAGAAAACCTATTTTTTAACATTTCTCGATACCCAAGGCTTCTTTTTGAAGATTTTGATTTACAGTGTTTTGAAAGGTGTCTTCTTGGTTCACCTTTACTTCCGATCATTTCTAAGTCTCGGGTATGAGGCTTGTTGTTTTGTGCACACACGTAGTGTTGCCTTTCCTCTTCTTTTGGTTTCTTTATTCGGGTGTTTTCCCTAAACAGTTATGGTGTTCTTAACCTTGACATTGTTGTCTCAGTTATCCGTTTGTTAGCTTTGGGATCTATTTTCCCTTGCTTTGTTTCTTGACCCTTATGTGGTTGTTCAGGAGAGTAGTGTTCATCTACTCTCCGTGATTTGATTGGTTAGCTTTCCTTATTCATAATGAGAGTGTTGGTGATTTATTAATCATATTGGAGATAGTATTATGAGATTCATATGGTGATATGATTGAGGCAATTCAATCCTTGAGAGGTAGATCTCCTATAGGAATGGGATGATGATTCTTATATATATATATTGTACATATGTATATACATTGATGACGATTATGTTAGTACGCAAAGACGTGAGTGATTTTCCTCTTGTGTTCTCGGGGAGTGGGATATGAGCCTTCCTTGGTATTATTTATGGATTCTTTCTCTTATGGATAATAGAGGTGAGTGTAATTCTCCCTATTCCGACCCTCTGGTTAACGTTGTGAGCGTTTGGTGATTTTTTAGTTTGGACTTAGGTGTCGTGTACGTAATGTACGTTTGTGAGAGTAGTGTAGACTACCGATGTTGGTACTTAGAGTACAAGTTTTGGTGGTACCTTGTGAGACTGATTGTATAATTATAGATATATATATAAATATATCTATATGTACTCATATATCGGGATATGATTAGTTACCTTTAGGGTATATATATACGTTTATATATATACTAGATTGTGTTTTGTATATGTGTATGTGATAGTGATTGATCGTTAGCATTGTATTCAATGCTTCATGCCTTATCGTGCTTCCCTGATACATGATTGGGTTATTTGGGCTCTTGTAGTGGCACGAGTGCTATGTGAGATAACGGAATGACCTAGGGTAGATGCATGTACACGAGTTGGTTAGTATTACTTGAATGGTCAGATGATGTGACAGTTATGATATTATATCTCTATGGGGCTTTGATGAGCTTACCCGGGTGTTGTATGCCCTGGTGTCCCACACAAGTTTGCAAGAAATGTTTCAAATACGGGCAGCATGCAGTGCAACAACACATTTCTTTTGTTTTCCTCGTTGCAGGTTCTGGATTTGCGCAGGGTGACGCAGTTACTGTTGCAGCGCGGATGGATTTGGGGACAATAGTTATCTACAGTGTTTTTCATCATTTACTTTATTTACCTATGTTGTATGGGATTGCGATCTATTTTTCTTGGGAGCCAGTCTGTTGGTATATTCCCTATTGGTGTATCTTCTATTCCATGTATTTATTATCTTGGGATGCTATTGTATCTCTTTGGCACTGCCATGTGAGTTTCTGTATTCTTATTTGAACATTGTGGCTCTGTAGATTATCGAGGGTTATGTAGAGGTAGCAGTGGTTTTCTTTCCACTACCTCGGCCCTAGTAGATTTATCGAATGTTGGGTTGTGAGCTGATAGGAGCCAAATATCATACATTTAAGAATCCTAATTATACATTGTTATGTCTATATATATCATTATATTGGTGGTTTTATACGGTTTTTGTATTTTAAAACGTTTCAGGCCATGTCATGTAAAACGAGTTAAATTCGGTGAAATAACTGGATTAATGACTCAAGATTGTTCGAGAGCCGAAATCATGGATAAAAGACCTATGAAGGACCAAACATATGTCAAGAAACGAAATCATGGATAAAAAGGAATGAAGAGGAATGATGTCGAGAAAAGAAATGGGTAATGAAAATGAAGTTCAAGGTGAAAAGCTATCGAGTACTCGATCATGCCTTCACCGAGTACTTGGTCAAGTGCGAAAGAGAGTGCACTTGCGCAAAAGAGGAAAAATGGCCAGAGATTATTGCACAGTTATACCCATTTGCGTAGCACTCAGGAGTTATCGAGTACTTGGTAGAATTCTCACCGAGTATTCAGTGAGACCAAAAATGGTCAGGCCACATCAACAACTTGTGTACACATCAGTGGGACCTGTTTCGCCCAAAATCAATATGGGATGATCTCTAGACTATCTTGGACACAATATTCACCATATTTGATGAGATTTCAAATCATTCTTCTAGAAATATCAAGATATATATTCCTGACTTAACGATGAAGTAATCAAATTACCAAACAAGGACGCCTCTTTTTCTATAAAAGAGACGGGTCTCCTCTACTGTTAGAGGAGGTCAGAGATATATATAGATATACATATTGTCTTGGAGATTTGGGCATAATATCAACCATGGAGGGGGTGTCTGCATCAACAATGCAGATAACCACTACCATGAACAACTAAATCTGTATCTAGGGATTTTAATAAAGCTCTATCCAATTAATGTAGACTCTTTCTTATTTTTATTGTATAAGGGGAAACTGAAGGACACGTATGTGATGATTGTGTAGATGAGTGATTAAGTTTATTTTATATAAGATTCTACATTTATTCTATATCTTGTCTTAGCTTGAATGAATGTTTTATCTTGCACAATCATGGTTATTCAATATGGGCTATAACTCGGATGCTTAACTCATGATTTTCTACACAATGGTGGTAATTAACATGGAATCTTGATTTAGACAAACCATGCATAAGGAAAGATAATGAGTGACATGCTTTTAATTTATGTTAGTATGAGTAGTTTAGAGTAGATGCATGTACTAGTTATGTTTGTTCAATGATGGCTTGTGCCAATGATGGATTAATTGTTCCTTTTTTGGGATTAGGAGTTTGCCAATGTTTGTGACCTTATATCCGATTCACATATGATGGACCGCACTTTACAATTAAATGATTAAGAGGATATATTATGTTGTTAGTGATGTAGTTAGAAATACCTTAGGTCTTTATCTCCATTGATCTCAATCCAATCCAAAATCTATCTTTACTTTTATGTTATTTTATTTATTGTCAAAGTAATTCTAGAAACCCAGACAAACAAATTATCTTTCATAATTTAGTTACAATAATTATAAGGAAGTTGTGAATTCAATAGTTTTTGTGGATTCGATATACCTATCTCATTTATACTATACTATAATAGATTTGTGCACTTGCGATAGAGAAAACTATGTCAACTTTAAGGGTTTATTTGCACATATTATTATTATTATTTATTACCCAAGCCTTGTAGGGCTAAAACCAGTAAGGTCTGGTCCAACCCAATCAAGTTTTTGGAGTCGTTGCTGGGGACTAACGATTTTCTATACTTCTAAATAATTATTATACCTAGATTATTTATTTGCTTTATTTTTATTTTCTTCTTTTAAAGGCAAGATTGTGTGATTTTTAATACGTGCATTAAGATTAGTAGAAGGAACCAGAAAAGCGGTGACGATTGCTTTGCTGGACTATTTGTGAGTTTTAGTCTATCTTAAATTATTGTTCAATCTTATCTTGAATTTTCTTATTTAATTTCTCTTTTATTTTGTTTATTTATTTTCAGTTTATTATTTAGATTAGATTATTTTTATAAAAATTTGTTTCATAATTGTATAAGTAGTTTGCGTTCCATATCTCAAGAACTTGCTCATTTTGATCCTGAAGTTGATACAAGTTATCCTAAAAATTTAAGGACCAATAAACAAAGGATTGAAAAAGATACATTAAATTTTAACGTTATGGGCGAACCTCAAGTACAACCACTAGGTTTCTTGAAAGATTATTACACACCTTCAAATTTCGAATCACTAGCAAACATTGTAATACCAGGCGAAATACCGTCCCTCTTTGAAATTAAAGCTAGTATATTCAATATGTTACCTAAATTCTATGGACATAAACATGAAGATCCTTATGAACATGAACCTCAAGTAAAACCACTAGGTTCCTTGAAATATTATTACATGAATTAGATGCCTACTGATTCCTTACGTGTGCGATTATCTCCCTTTTCACTCAAAGAAAAAGCTAAAAGATGGTATAATAGTTTAGAAGAACGAGTAACAACTAATTGGGAGAACCTTAAACAAGAATTTTTACATAAATATTACCCTATGGGAAAGACACATGAAGCCCAAATAGTTATAATGAACTTTGCCCAAATTCCGGGTGAACAATTCCATGAAATTTGGGAACGTTTGAAAGAAATCTTGGTCAAATATCCCCATCATAAATTTACAAAATATGATTTGGTGCGTAATTTCTATCATGACCTAGGTGAGATATAACATCATATAGATGTGGCATGCGGAGGAACATTTGCATTAGAACCAATTGAAGACATATGAAAAATATTTGAAAGATTGACTAAAACTTCACAACAAAACGCGTCAGAGGCTAGGGCCAGATCAATACTTAATAACCCTAGACAAATGGAAACTGTTAAATAGATAGAAAGAACTAACGACGTTACGACTCAAGTAACTGAGATAAGTAGAAAATTAGACAACTTTCTAAATTTCACTCAAAATACTCCTAGAGAAGTCTGTTCGATCTGTTTTGGTCCTTCCCATTTACCTAATGGATGTCCAATGACATATCAAGAATATATATTACCATATGATGTTAACGCATCCTTTACTACTACCAATAATAATCCTTATTCAAATTCTTTCAATCAAGGTTGTCGGAACCGTCCATATTTATCTTATCGTTCTCAGAACGTAGAAAATCTTGTCCAAACTCAAAATTTCAATCAAAATCCAAGACCATTCAATAACACTAATAAATTTTAAAATAATACACAAGGATTTTGATCTTTTCAATCAAACCAACCTCAGTTTAAGAATCAAAATCAAAACCTTAATCCACCATAAAAATCATTTGGCTTTGAGGATAAAGTCTTAGCAACCCTTGGAAACATAGAAGCTAATACCCAACTGCTACATACGCATTCACAAACTATTCCAAAACTAGAAGTGCAGATGGGATAAATTGCTAACACACTTAACAAAAGAGAAGAGGGTAAATTATCGAGCCAACCAATGATGAATCCTAAAGGGAAACACATGATTGACTTAGGATCTTTAGAAGAACCTACACATGAAATTGTTCAATCAATCACAACCTTAAGGAGTGGTAGGATAGTGGACAATAGAGTTGAGGAAAAACTAGCACAAAAAGAAGTCTTGGAAAATATTCCTAAAGAAACATCACATCCAACAGAAAATGAACCAGTTAAGGAAATACCTGAAAAACCAATGGAGAAGGAATATGAGCCAAAAACACCATTTTCTCAACGTCTCCGTGGATTAAACTATTATGGAAAACAAGGCGACAAAAATAATGAGATCTTAAAAGTACTTAAACAAGTAAAAAACAACTTGCCTTTTTTAGATACCATACCTCAAATCCCACCTTATGCTAAATTCTTAAAAGGTTTATGTATGCAAAAGCGTATAAGGAGAGCTAAAGTGCCTAAACAGATAGCGTTGACTGAACAAGTGTGTTCTTTATTGTTAAATGATACACCACCCAAATATAAAGATCCAGGAGTGCCTACAATATCATGCATAATTGGTGATCAAGAAGTAAGATGGGCTCTCCACGATTTAGGTGTTAGTGTCAATTTATTACCTTATTTAGTTTACCAATAATTGGGATTTGGAGAATTAAACCCTACTACAGTTGTACTTCAAGTGGCAGATAGATCAATCAAACAACTAAGAGGGATAGTTGAAGATGTGATAGTTCAAGTAGACAAATTCTATTTCCCTGTCGAGTTTATAATATTAGATACCGAACCTGTTCATAGTCCAAAGAAACACATACCTGTGATCTTAGGATGACTGTTCTTAGCAACAGCTAACGCATGCATTAATTGTAGAACAGGAGCAATGAATATATCATTTGGGAATATCAAACTAAGATTAAACGTGTTTAATACAAATAGCCAACTTCCAGATACAACTGATTGCTTTAACATTGATGAGATAGATGAATTAGTGGAAGAAGTGGTGCAGGGAATAGTAATAAAAGATGACTTGGAAACAATAATGACTAAGGCAGAGGATAGTGATAAAGATGAACTAGTACAATTCGAAAATGAGGAAATTGCAATTATAAAAACCGAACTATACGGAGAATCTTGGAAACAACCTCATGAGCCATTACCTCTTATTACAAGTACTCTACCTATTCCGTCATTTACATCTCTACTAAAATTGGAACTTAAATAATTACCTAAAAACCGCAAATATGTTTTCTTAGGTCCAGACAATACTCTTCCCGTAATAATCTCTTCATACCTTACTAAGAAACAGGAAGAACAATTAGTAAAAGTACTTTTTGACCATAGGGAAGCAATTGGATGGAGTGTAGCTGACCTAAAAAGAATTGATCCTTCAATTTACATGCATCGAATAAACTTAGAAGTGAATGCAAAATCAGCACGAGAGATGCAACGTAGGATAAACCCTAATATCAAAGAGGTGGTAAAAACTTAAGTAGTAAAATTACTCGATGCGGGTATTATATAATCCATATCCGATAACTTATGGATTAGTCCAACACATGTGGTATCAAAGAAATTCGATATCACAGTCGTGCCAAACTTAAAAGGTGAGTTAATCCCACAAGAACCACGACCGGGTGACGTGTGTTTATCGATTATAGAAAACTAAACTCACATAAGGAAAGATCACTTTCCATTATCATTCATTGATCAAATATTAGAACATCTAGCTGGGCAAAGTTATTACTGTTTTCTAGATGGATATTCCGGTTATAACCAAGTAGCAATTGCTCCAACAGACCAAGAAAAGACCACAATTACTTTTCCTTATGGTACATTTGTTTATAGAAGAATGCCCTTTGGCTTATGCAACGCACCTGCAACATATCAAAGATGTATGATGTCAATCTTTTCAAACATGGTAGAAAGTTCCTAGAAGTATTTATGGATGATTTTTTGGTGTTTGGAACTACTTTTGAAGATCATTTAAAACATCTAGAACTAGTATTACAAAGATGCAAAGAGACGAATCTAAGATTAAGTTGGGAGAAAAGCCATTTTATGGTTCAAAAGGGTATAGTCCTAGGACACATTATTTCGAAAAGAAGGATAGAAGTAGATTAATTTCTAGTCTACCCCCTCCTACATCGGTTAAACAAATTAGATCATTCCTAGGTCACGCCGTATTTTATAGACGATTATGAAACCTTTTACTTAAAGATGCAACTTTTGATTTCACTAAAAAATATCTTGAATCTTTTGAGAAGTTGCATAATTTACTCTCGATTGCCCCAATAATGCAACCGCCAGGTTGGTCTTTACCATTTGAATTAATGTGCGACGCATCTGACTATGCCATAGGAGTAGTACTAGGACAACGAAAAGATAAACTACCATAAGCAATCTACTATGCTAGTAAAACGCTTGTTGATATGCAATAAATTGCAAGTTGTAGTATTTGTCTTGGACAAATTTAGATCATACTTATTAGGGACCAAGGTAGTTGTTTTGTCTGACCACGATGCTTTAAAATACTTAGTAACAAAAGTAGATTCCAAACCCAGACTTACTAGATGAATATTATTATTACAAGAATTCGATATTGAAATACGCGATAAAAAGGGTATAGAAAATGTAGTGGCAGATAATCTATCAAGAATAATTGTAGAATCTACAGTGGATAATACTCCACTGATGGATTATTTCCCGAATGAGCAATTATTTAGCGTTAGTGCATTAAAACTCAAAATTCCGAGGAAAAGAATGCGATATAAAAAATGTGGTTAACAATTAAAAAGCTTCATAGAGATTAATCATGAATGAGGAGGTGTGGATTCTATTGATTTGATAGAACCCACTTATGATAAAGATTAATAAAAACTACGAACGTCGGGCCAACAACGTGCAACAAGGGCACCATTTAGGAGAGTTTGTGTTCTCCTGAATGGGTATGTATAATTAGGACTAGTATTTTAATAGTATTGTGATTATTTTTATAGTTATTTACTTTAAGTTTAGATTCAGAAACGGTACCACGAAATAATTTTGAGAAAAAGTCAAAAAGAGGTAGAAAAAAGGCTTTGCATCTACTTCTCATCCACCGCCACCACCTTCCTCTTAAATTAGGATTTTTAGAGCAAGTCGATTATAAGCCAGCATAGAATTAAGTTCTAGATATTGCCATAGGCCGAGCCATGAACCGTTATTTTATACTTTTTGCTTTATTTTGTTCATGATGTTTTTGTACTCGAACCCCAATGAACAAATATTAGAAAATAAATGAAAATGGATATTTTGGTATTTATCGAGAAAATTCTTGAGATTTTATCTATTTTTCATTTATACAAATTTATGATATAATTTTGCGGGAGGGTACAATTTTTCAAAAATATTTTTTGTAAAACTCTAACTTATATAAATAAATACTTATATTTTTATTTAATTTTATATAAATATTTATGTATTATATATATATTTATTTTATTTTAAATATTTTATTTAAGTTTATGTACTAATGTTTTTATATATATACTATGTATATTTCTATATATATATAAATATATTTATTAAAGAAAAAGTAGTTATTGAAGAAAATTTCTGGTACAGGGACTACCGAGTACTTAGTAGTTTCTTCACTGAGTACTCGGTAAATCCTGAAAAAATATATATATATTTTTCAAAATTCCAAAAATTTATATATATATAATTAGGTATTTTAATTTTTCCTTTCAAATTGGGACTTTGACTATAATATATTAGTATAGTATATAGTTTTAGTAGCTTATAATAAAGAGAAGAGAAGCTTATGAAATTCCTATACATATGAAATCCTTTTCAATTATGGATAATTTTCCAATAAATCTTACTTCCTTTTCAAAACTTTCCATGCTAAATGATTTCTATTCCAGATTCCTGCTGTAAATTAAGTCATTCCTCTCTCAGTAAGGACTTGCTTTAAACTCTATAAATATAGAGCCTTAGTATTGATAATAATACTCCTCCCTAAAGTTCTTTAATTCTCTATTCACAATGAGATCAACACGTAGATCTACCTTTTGCAGAGCTTCTACCAACAATACGTCTATAGTAATTTTAGATGATGAAGATAGGACAATAGAGTCAATAGGTTCTTCAACCGATCCCAAAGAAGAACAACTTATGGGGTGTACTGCTATTTCTCCAAACCCAACACAAGTTTCACCAATTCATGGGTATAGTTTGCTAGCATATGAAGTTATCTACGATGAAGAAGTCATAAATACCCCAAAAATGCAAAGTGGTTTCAATCTATTAGAGGCACGAGGACTGACAGGGTTACTGAAACCAGCAGCTAAAGTAGCATACCACGAAATTGTACAAAAGTTCTATTCCGCTATGGGGCATACTACTAAAGGAGAACTCATCCACTGAATTTGTTTAGATCCCAAAGTACAACCTTTTGATGTAATTTCCAATATAATAGCGAAAGCGTGGGGTATTCTCCATGAGTGTCTTGAGGAGTTACGTGAAAGATTTTTACCTTTACGAAAGCCATTCACACCTACCATCTTTGAGATGATCAACACTATATGTCCGAACCATTATACGCATGCTGACGAAGTATCACTCCTCAAGCAAAGACTAAATCCCAGCTATTGGTTTTTAGATATAGTTATCGCATCACAGATTTATCCGAATGAATATTGGCATTGGTGGGATGAAGCAATAATTAAGATTCTTTACTATTTTCATATGGGGTATTGGGTTTCCTTTCCAAAGATTATTATTGGGTGTATGTTTAGGCATATAAAACTCTATAGGAATCTCACAGCAGCTACATGGAAATTCCCTTACCCATTCCTTATAATCAAATTAATTAAGAATGCAGTAGGTGATGGCATTCCCTTACCCATTCCTTATAACCAAATTAATGCCCTGCATTTCCTTTCTCCTCTCTGGAATTATTTTCCAAGTGTTAACATTTTGTGACGTCACTTATTCACGACGTGTTGTGTAATCTTGGTATGTGTTAATTTTTCACGTTTATGTTTTGGACTTAGCAAGATGACTTCATGGTATTTTGTTTTCGGCTTCATGAATTTGTGTTTCATTGGCGACTACGTGGGTTCATCGTAACGTTTTCTCATTGATGCTTCGGCGATCGTGTTCCATGCTCGAATGTGTTGTTTAGTTTATTGTAGACGTTTCGATGTATCACTTATGTGATTATGTGTTTATTTTTATTTTTAGAACATTTGATAGGGAGGGTTATTCTCGGTATTTCACTTGTGTGTGAGTTGGTGAGAAAGTATGAGAGTCTTCCTATGTGTTTTGGAGTGTTTGGATGTGTTCCGGAGTGTTTGGATGTGTTCCGGATTATTTCGGAGTTTTCTGGTGTCATCTTTGGCCTTGGAGCATTTTCTTGCAATTCCTGTTTCAGAGGTCACCAAGTACTCGATGTAAAACTCGGTAGATTGGTTACTGAGTACTCAACCTTGATTCTATCGAGTACTCGATGTATAACTCGGCAGAGTCCACATATTGCCTATATAAGTGAGTGTTGACCTAAAACAGTTCATTTTTTCCCTCTCTTCTTCTCCAAACTCAATCCACTATCTCCCACTTAGTTTTTGCCTATATCATCTATTTGGGCTTCAATTTTGGTTATGGTTTAAACACGGAAGTTGGTCATGGTATTTATGCCTTCGATTTCAGCCATGGATTGGTAAGCTTTTCATCCTCTTTGTGAGTTTTTTTTCTCAAACCCTAGTTTTGGGATTTCCTGTCAAACCATCTATTGAATTTTGTTTTTCTTGTGGTTGGAGTCTTGATTCATTGTTAGGAGGCTATGGAAAAGCTTTTCACCGATTGGTTTCGTCGATTTCGGTTTCAGGTGAAAGCTAGGGTTTTCATAGGCCTTGTTTGGTGGTTGGCTTATTCTTCCTTTGAGGTAGAGGAAAACATCTTTAATCTCTCATTCTTTGATTCGTGAGTATACGATTTTGTTTTAAGGATTTATAACCCTAGATATATTTTTGCTAAGTGTATACTTGAGGTATATGATGTATGATAAATGGGTTATGAGTTTTGGAGTTTTGAAGTTGAAATATGCTTGTATGCCTATATATATGTGTGTATGAGTATGGAGGTATATATGTATAACTGTAAGTATACGTATATGTGTTTCGGGTTTTAGTATCTTAGCCTTGATAGTATAAGTAGGCTAGCTACCTTGGTTAGTGATTTGGGATACAGATGTAGATGATTGGTGGCTTATGAGATTATAAACTTAGAGCGTTATTCTAGTCCCCCCATTCATGTTAATCTTGAAGTTACTATCTTGAACATTAAACTTGTGTATGAAAATGAGTTAATGTGTATAATTGCTTTAATTGAAATAAAAGCATGTTAAATGAATGGAAATGTTATCTTTGTGAATTAAAGGATAACTTCATAACTTGGAACATTATTTGTGCATGAGAATATATCCTTGTGAGTTAAATGCTTTAATTGAGAGAAAAGCATGTTAAGTGAAAGAAAATGTTATCCTTGTGTATTAAAGGACAACTTGATGATTTGGGATCATGAATGGTGCATGAGGAAGCATCCTTGTTGATTATTGATTTAATAAGATTTAAAAACATGTTGAATAATTAATTGCATTTGTGTTGACATTTTGGGAATATTTTTCATAAATATGATGTGATACATATTTGTGTTGGTTCATGGGTCATTGAGACTTAATGCATATGGAGTTCACCTTTTGTATTGAGAATTCAATTATTGTTGGTCTACACCCGTTTGTGTAATTATGCATGAGTAGACTTATTTTGGATCGTCGTAACAACTGGCCAGGGGGTGCTTATCGCTCCTACGGAACTAGTCTTCCAAGAAACTGAGACGGTAGGAGGAGGACTTGTTCCAACTCCTATGTCATAACCACGTCGTGTTTGACGGTCTTCCTTGTTAAAAGTGTGAAGTGTCAAAAGCACTTGGGAAAAATTGATACAATAAATCTATCTTTCCTTATGATTATAAAAGGAAGGTTAGAGAATGATCTCGTTGACCCTTGGAGTTAAGGTGTGTGTGGTCGCATGTGTACCATGAGGTGTGTGAGTCACATTGCATTGAGTTGTCGTTATGTGATTTATGTTAACATGTGGATCATGATATTATCCTATGTGGTTGAAGAGCATGTTTAATGTGAATTTTGATATATATAATTCATATGTTGTTAAAATACTCAAGTGAAATTGGATAATGTGATAATATGATTTGCATGCCTTATTTAAAGTATAATGTGAGATAAATGCTTATACTTGTTGATATGTGCTTATATACCCCAGGGTGGTGATATGAGTTAGTTTAAATGGATTTCTTGTGATAAGTAAAGTCGGTAGTGGACTATGGTGTTGAATATGAATTGTGACCTTTGAGAAGGTTGGTAATAGTTTTGTGATTTTAGTTGGTAGTGGGGTATTAACCACTTGATGTTTTTTCACCTTTGAGGGGTGTATGAGCCTTGATAGTTTGGGATCTTTGTTGGTTATGTAGTGATGGCCATTTGATATTTCTTTTGCATTTGAGGAATGTATCGTCTATTTTACTTCGAGGCTTGAAGTTTGATTAAGTGAGTTGAGGATTGATCCTAGTCACTTGTGTGGTAACGTTTTCTTGATTCAGTTAGTAATCTAAGAGAGGTGATATTACATGTGAGTTGAGGTTTGAATGGATTGGAAGTGATCTTGATTGAACCTAGTTAGTTTCAGAATAGTGGCTACTAGGTTTTCCTTTTCATATCCTATGAATAGGAGTGTTCTTTGATTTTTCAACTTAGCCGCCATAGGTGGTTGAGATGAGTCAGTCATTGAGAGTTGAATTGAGTTCCTGATTGGGAATAGGGTTATGGGAGCATTCTTTCCCGTTTTAGTTGAAGTGTTGTCATTTTTGGACTTCCGTCTTGATTCTTCGTTCTCCATGGTTCATGTCGGATGTTGAGTCATTCCGCATGGTGTTGTAGGTGTTTCGGTGTGTTCGGGTTTGGCTCGAAGTCGTCCGGTTTTGTTTCGGAGCTTTTCGGGTTCATTCTTTGACTTGTTGTTTTGGGGGACCACCGAGTACTCGATGAAGATTCTACCGAGTCCTCAGTGAGTGGTACACTTACGCAAAAGTTCATTTTATTCCAGAGAGTTTGGATAGTCAAAACTCGGTGGAGGGTTACCGAGTACTCGGTGTACAACTCAGTGGTACCTATTTGTGCAATTTCTTCTAGTTCCTTTCCGTCTCTCACTTATGTTTTACCACTTCTTCTCCTATGCTTGGGGCATTGATTAGTGGTCTTTAGGGATGATTTTTGTTAGGTTGAAGAATCAGCTTAGATCCACCTTTCTTGAGTATTGGTCGCGGCGTGATGCCGAACAACTTCTTTGTGTCATCATTTGATCCGTTAGGATGAAAACAGATGTTGTTTTCTCTGGTTCCAACATGTCATTTTTCCTTCTTCATCCTCATGGGTGTTATAGGAATCCTTGAGTTGTGGTTGTTTGGTTGACTTGAGAGTGTATTCACTCGGTATGTGTGTTTCATACCTTCTTTCATTCGGAGTCTTGGTTATGATGTGTGTGGCTTAATGCACGTACTTAGTGGTGTTTTTCCTCGTCAAGGGTGGATGTCCTTCCCTATTGACTTGATGTTTTGGTTTTTCATTTGTTCAGCATTAGAGTTCCATCCCTTGCTTGGTTTTATGGTCTTATGTGGTCATTCTTGAGGGCAGTGTTCACGTACCCTTTGTGGTTGAGTAGTTAGCCTTCCTTATCTATAATGAGGACGTTAGTGATGTGATTGATCTCCTTGTGGATAGTATCATGAGATTGATGTTGTGGCATGAGTTCTGATATTGATGTGAGTGTGTGAAGAGATTGATGTGTCGTATGTGTATTATGTATATATGCATTGATGATGGTTATGTAGGTACGTAAGGACTTGAAAGATTTCCTCGGTACTGGTTATGGATGATCTTTCTTATGGGCATCGTGGTGATTTTAGTTCCTTTGGATCCTTTGGTTATTGTTGTGGCCACTAGAGTGATTGACTATGGTATGCTAGGGTACAATCTACTTGGAGTATGTTTCTGTGAGTAGTATAGACTACTATTGTTGGATTGGTGGGTACGAGTAATAGTGTTCTTTCGTGAGGTTAGAACTACGTGCCTTGTACATATTTTTTTGTCTCTATGTATATATATATGTATAAATATATATATAAGTGTGAGTTTGCCATATGATGTTATATTATGGATTCGTAATGTGCTACATGCCCTTGATATGGTAGGGGACTAGAGGGATATTTTCAAGGGTCTTGTATTGGCGTGAGTGCTAGGTGAGACGATTGTTGGCCCTTAAGGCCAAATCATGAGTAATTTTATTAATAAAATTCCATTGCTTTGAAAAATATGCTTCATGTTTTATATTTTGGTTTATTTAATCATTATCTCTCTATTGGATATGATCTTGGATATTGCATAGTGTGTTATTTTTAATAGATCATCTAAAGCATGTTTGGGGGAGATATGCGCCATATATCAAAGCAACCGAAATTACATTTCAAGGCCAGTAACAATTTCTTCTCTGTTTTATTTAAAAGACCATGAGGACATGGTCCGCTTTAAGTTTCGAGAGGAGGAATTAGTTATTGTATGCTTTAAGGGAATGAGAAAAATAGAATAAAAAATTTGAAAATTTTGAAATATTTATTAAGTTCTTCATTTGAAATATGTGATTGAGATTTAATATGAGTTCATTTGTGTACATGCTATGACTAGAAAGGTATTGTGTATACAACTACCCC
This sequence comes from Cornus suecica, assembly GCA_963922005.1. NCBI lineage: Eukaryota > Viridiplantae > Streptophyta > Magnoliopsida > Cornales > Cornaceae > Cornus > Cornus suecica. The sequence continues at coordinate 63,489,169 of OY998241.1, read as the reverse complement.
GCTCATGAGTATGTCATAGATTGATTAAATTGAATTTTTAAGATGTGGTCCACATTAGTGAATAAATGAGTGAAATTGAAACCAAAAAAGATAGACTTAACCTATAAAGCACACACACACATTCTTTATGCAACAACTAGTTGACCTTTGACTATGTAGTTGAAAAAATAGTTTTGTTTCAATGACAAGAGGAGAAGGGGAGTAGAAAAAAATATATATGGAGAAAGGAAAAATATATGGAGAAATAAAAATATATGGAGAAAATAAAAATATGAAAAAATAATGAAAATGAAAAAAGTAGTTCTTTGATCTGAGTAACAAGGACTTGGTATCACCAATATCATTGTTTGCGTAAAAAGGGGAGAAAACTAATGAGCATAAATGCTATAGAAGAAGCTTGGGCCCAGTTGGTTGGGACTAAAAATCCTCGCTAGAAAGTCCAGAGACTTACAATGATAAAAAGGGATACAAAATGAAAATATATATATATTGAAGTTGTGTCATTAAAAATATTGATCAATGAAGTAGAAGAAGGGAGATTAGTCTACTATAAAGAATGTTCACAAAAACACAGAGAGCTATGTGAATCGGTTGTAGAAATTAGCAAATTTATTTCACTACTGTGGGGACCATTCTTTTAGATTTACTTCATGAAAATTATTATGTACAAGTGAGTGGGGATAATTTGTATGCATTTTACTCTGACTAAATTATAGCATTTGCATAATGATTATTTGATTTCATGAGCATACAAGAATGAAGAATGAAAGAATTTGTGGGTAGTATATTTAACCCTCACGAGACTTCACTCATCCACTCGGTATTGTTGAGGAGCTTAAAAGGCTTGTTACATATGCTAAGTGTAATCGTACACCTTCACGAAAGAAAATGTTAGATTAGTTAGTTAGATAGTTTAGTTAGTGATAGGTGTCAAATATTAGTTATTTTGACCCCTTAACTCACTATTGTTACGTTCTTTCATTCCATTATTTGGTAGTTTTATTGCGTTTGCGTGTTAAGACATGTTTTAAGAGCTTAATGAAGAAATGAAGCTAACTTCGGTGAATTAACTGAAGAGTATGTTCTTTCTATCCAAGAGGAGAGTCAAAGAGGCAGTCCTAGAAAAGAATGGCTCCCAGAGGGCAAAAATGGCATTTCCAGAAGCCGTCATCTTCAACAAAAAGTATCGTGGGTTAAAGACGGACGTTTTGGTGCATTCACGAAGAAAAATGATTTTCCACAAAATACCTACGCTTTCAGTTTCAAAAAGTGGCTGAAAATCACATTTCTATGCTTGGAGGCACGCTTTGGACCTATGCTTGAAGCGTAGGATCCCTACGCTTGAAGCGTAAGTGTGGCAACTTTTTGGTGGTTTTTTGGTGGATTTTTCCTTTTTCACCCCCAACTTAATTGGAAGATGTGCCTGTGACTCCAGACCTCTGTATACATGTATATACACTTATATATATGAGAAGTTAGGGTTTGCATGAGTTTTAGTGTGAAAAGACTGAAAAGGGCCTCTCTATGCCATTGCCTATATATACAAGACCATACATTAGAGTTAGGTCTGTTGAGTTGGAGAGTTCAGATGTGAGTTTGGAGGCTGTTCATTCATTCAGACTTGTTTTTGTTGAGAGCCATATTCAAACCTAGAGATCTAGAGAAAGAAAACTATGGAAAGCGTTTCTACATCAACGATGCAGTCATCATCTTCCATGGCCAACTAACTCGGTATCTAGGGTTTTCTAGCAAAACCCTAGCCAAGTAATGTAGTTCTTTCATTACTTTTAATTGTATAGAGGGGAAACTATTGACCATACTGTGATGATTGTAGTAGTTGAGAAATTGTACTGATTTGCAATATAAAATTAAATGTTTATTCTAAATTCTTGTCTTAGATTAAATGAATATATAGTTTTGCACAATTATGATTATTCAGTATGGGCTGGAACTCGGATGCTTAATCATGGTTTTGTACACAATGGTGGTAATGAAACTTGAAACACTAGGTTGACACAGGCTGTGCCTTAGGCCCCGTTTGGAAACCGCGTTTTTGTTCTATTTTTTGTTTTTTGGCACTGTTCAGGAGAACATACATTGTTTGGCAATCCTTTTTACTGTGTGTTCTGTTCTCAATTTGGAAACTGTTTTCGTGAATAGAAGAAAAAACAAGGGAACAACAAAAACTTATTTTTTTGTTCTTTTTGGGATTTTCCAAAAAAAATGAATTGTGGTAGAGAAGAAAAATTGTGTGAGAATATGTGTGTTTTTTTGCCCCAAACATGTTTTTTGTTCTTATTCTTTTGGGTGAGAAAATAAGAACAAGAACAAGAATTGTTCTTATTTTTTGGTTCTCAAAATAAAAATAAAAACAATGGTTCCCAAACGGGCCCTTGGCGATTTAATATAGACATGCTTTAGTTTATTTTCTTCCACTATGAATAGATTAGAGTAGCATACTTGGCATGTACTAGTTAGGTCAGTCAGGAGACGGATTGTTGCGATCCGGTTGATGGTACTCCTTTTTGGGGTTGTATTTAGCTATTTGCCGTACGACCTGATACACAGTGATGGATCACCCGCTTACAATTGATACATTGATGAACTATATTATGCGGTTAGTGGTGGAGTGATAAAAACCCTAGTTTTCTCTCTCATCTGAATAACAACAAATTTACTTTATTATTTAGATAATATTAGTTAAAATAGATAATTTGGTCTTTGACCACCCAATCAAATAATTTTCAGAAATATAATTCAGTGTTTTTGAATTGCTAAAGTGAACAATCACAGTCTCTGTGGGATCGATATCCCTTACTCAAGCCATTTGTTATTCTACAATTGATACATGCGCTTGCGTTGGGTAAAACCTAGAGTTGTTAAGGTGTTATTTTTAACCATATATTTTTATACACCTGGCGATGGTCACTAAGTTTTTGGCGCCATTGCCGGGGGCTAAGCATTGTTCAATAGCTTTAGTAATTTATTTGTATTATGTTATTGTAGCTGTAGCTAAAGTGAGATTTTTGTGTGATTGACAAGTACTCTGAAGAGTGTAAAAGGGAAGAGCGGAACTTCTAATGTTGCGTCTGGAACTTTTGTGAGTTTTAGTTACCTAAATTTTTGCATATTAATTATTGCTTTATTTTCTGTAATTTAGAAGTAGTTAATTTATATTAGATTTTATTTCAAAATTTTTTTTAAAAAAAATATAGTTGTTTGAGTAGCGTATGATTGATAGACCAACCCGTTCTAATTTAAGCATTACGTTAGTCGAGTACGATCCTGACATCGAAAATACTCTCCGTCGTTTATGTCGATTTATTGAAGAATGTCATCGCCAGCAAGAAGAAGCAATTGCTGACCAAAGAGCCTATCAATAAAGGGCACCAGAGACATCATTGAAAGGATATTACGCGCCCGATGCGTACGACTCCTATGTTGATTTTCCAAAAGAAGAAAGAGCGAAGCACTTTGAGATCAAGACAAGTATGATCAATATGCTTCCAAAATTTTCAGGCCTTAGGATAGAGGACTCATACAAGCACATCAATAATTTCCTAGAGGTAGCCTCTACTGTTAGGTTTGATAATTTACCCAAAAATGACTTGCGAGTGAGATTATTCCCTTGGTCATTAAAAGAGAGAGGTAAAAGATGGTACATCAAATTAGCAAAGGAAATTAAAATTGATTGGGAAACCCTTAAGAGAGAATTCATAGAAAAACATTATCCCATAGGAAAGACCTCAGAAGCACAAGATGCAATCAAAAGCTTTAGGCAGTTACATGGTGAGCATTTTCATGATGCATGAGAAAGATATAATGAAATTCTATATAAGTGTCCCCACCATAGGTTTTCTGACCCAGATATTGGTAAAAACTTCTACATGGGACTTGGTGAGACTCATAAGACTTTGATAGATGCGGCTACACAAGGTCAGTTTATTTTAAAGCCATCTAAAGAACTTTTGGAGATATTTCATAATATCAGTGAAAATACAATCCAATATCAATCTAAGTTGAGGTCTAGAGGTGGACAACTGGACAGGAGATATGAAAAATCATATGTTGTAGAGCATGATGATGTGAGAGATACCATGGCATTGTTTGGATAGAAATTAGAAAGAATTGAAAATTTTATACAGCGAAGTCATTCCTAAAGAGACGTTTGAAGTGTTAGCTGAGTATTCCCCACATGAGTGTCAGGAGATAATGGTCGCTGATGTCAACGCGTCGTGGAACTATTCTAATAATGCTCCTTTCACCAATTCATACACCTCCAATGCCAGAAATCACCCACTCATGTCTTACAAATCTACCAAAGTAGAGAATTCACCACCAAAATTCCTACAAGGGCAATTTTACAATCAACAACCAAGGTTCACAGATAGACAGCAGTCATACAACCAACAACTGAGGTTTATTGAAAGACAACAATCATACAGCCAATAACCGAGGTTTCAACAGAGTCAACAATCATTTGACAACCAACCAAAAATCATGGTTAGAAATTCTCAGTCCAACTACCAACTAAAAACATCTAATAATTCCAAAGCCCTCCAGCCATTCAATAACAACCAATCTTTACAGCCTTCCAATAATTCCCAAGCTCTATAACCATTCAATAATTCCCAAGAGTTTCAGCCATTCAATAATAATCAAGTTGTGCAAACCTATAACTACCAAGCCCAGCCACCAAGAAGCCAAACTCCTCCACCCGGTTTCTAGACTAGTATGCTAGAGCAGGTTATAATGGACATTCATAACGAGCTAGGCATTCATACTCAATATTTAGCACAACTGCACATGTAGGTTGGCCAAATGGCTAATGAAAAAGAGCCAGGAAAACTACCAAGTCAGCCAATAGTCAACCCTAAGCTACAAGAAACATTTGAGCTTGTATATTTTGTAAATAATCCTCATGAGTCGGTTCAAGACATCATAACTATGAGAAGTGGGAAGGAAGTAAAGAGTCGAGTTGAGGCAGATCATGAAGAAAGGTTGCAAAGAAGAAAAGAGGCAGAACAAGAACAAAGGAAGGAAGCTGGAGAAGAGCAGAGGAAAGAAGCTGAAAGGAAAGAGGTCGAAAGAGTGCAAAAAGACCAACCATCATTAGGAGACGATATCGATCAGACATTACATGAGGAGTCAAACAGGGCAAGTTATGAGGAGGCAGCGCCATTTCCTCAACGTCTTAGAGAGCCGGCAAAGTACGAAAAGTTGAAAGAATCTGATATGTTGGAAACATTCTGACAAATCAAGATCAATTAACCTCTCTTAGATGTAATCGCCCAAATACCGCCTTATGCTAAGTTTTTCAAGGATCTTTACACCTAGAAGCGAAAAAGCAAAGGAAAGGATCCAACGAAAATACTCCTGACTGAGCAAGTGAGTTCATTGCTTTTAAGCGATACTCCACCTAAGAGGAAAGATCCCGGTGCTCCCACTATTCCATGTGTCATCGGTGACCAGGAAATTGGTAGAGCTCTTCTTGATCTAAGTGCGAGTATTAACTTGCTTCCTTATTCAGTCTACCAACAGCTAGGCTGGGTGAGCTCAGCCCCACTGAGATCATACTTCAATTTGTTGATCGATCAATCAAATATGCAAGATGAGTGCTTGAAGATGTCATTGTTCAAGTGGACAATTTTTATTTTTCGGTTCACTTTGTAGTCCTGGATACAGAACTTGTCCCTGACTCAAAGAAGCATATTCCAGTAATACTTGGGAGACCATTCTTAGCTATGGCAAATGCATACATCAATTGCATAACCAGAACCATGGATCTGAACTTTGGAAATATGAAGGTCAGGATGAATGTGTTCGAAGGAAGCCACCAATTGCCTGAATCTAGGGAATGTTTTCAGATTAATGAGTGTGATGAGCTGGATGATATCATAGCATATTTTACAACTCAAATCTTATAGGAGGACGAACAGGAGTCCTTTATGACTAGAGAATAGCCGAATGAGGAAGTTACTGATTGGGAGACATATTGGAAGTTTCAAAATGAAGAGTTGGATGCAATGGAGACTGCATTATACACTCAACCCTGGCGGGAGCCGGTTGAACCGCTTCTAATAGTTTCAAAGATTCCACAAATTCCATCTCTAACTATTCCTCCTACATTTGAACTCAAGGAATTGCCTGAAAAGCTGAAATATGTTTTCTTAGGACCCGATAAGACTCTTCCTGTGATTATATATTCAAAATTGACAGAAAAATAGGAATTAATTCTATTCACGGTTCCTAGTGAGAACAAATAGGCAATAGGATGGAGCATTGTTGATTTAAAAGGCATAGACACTCGATTTGCATGCATCACTTACATCTTAAGAATGATGCAAAACCATCAAGGGAAATGCAAAGAAGGCTGAATCCAATTATGAAAGAAGTGGTGATGAAGGAAGTAGTAAAATTGCTAGATGCGGGTATTATTTACCCCATTTTTTATAGTACATGGGTAAGTCCAACTCAGGTGGTGCCGAAGAAGTCAAGCATCACAGTGGTACCAAACTCAAAAAGTGAGCTAATTCCACAGCGCATGACCACTGGGTGGCGTGTGTGTATTGATTACAGAAAGCTCAATCTGAACACCAGGAATGATCATTTTTCATTACCATTTATTGATAAAGTCCTGGAGAGGTTAGCCGGACAAAGATATTATTACTTTATGGATGCGTATTCCGTCTACAATCAGGTGGCGATTGATCTTGCTGATCAGGAGAAAACCATATTTACTTGTTTGTATGGCACGTTTGGTTATAGACGGATGTCGTTTGGGTTATGTAATGCACCAACAACATTCCAACGATGTATGATGTATATCTTCTTTGACATGGTAGAGAAATTTCTTGAGGTATACATGGATGATTTTTTAGTGTTTGGGGAAACCTTTGAAGACTGTTTGAAACATCTAGAACTGGTACTTATGAGATGCAAAGAGACGAATCTGATCCTAAGTTGGGTAAAGAGCCATTTCATGGTTCAAGAGGGGATAGTATTGGGCCATATTATATCAAAGCGAGGGATAGAGGTCGATAAAACAAAATATGAATTAATTTCAAAACTGCCTCCTCCCACATCTGTTAAGAAGATACGCTTTTTTCTGGGCCACGCGGGTTCTACCGAAGGTTTATCAAATATTTCAGCAAAATTGCTCGGCCGCTATGCAACTTATTGTCTAAGTACGCGACTTTCATCTTTGATGAAGAGTGCCTTCATGCTTTTAAGGAATTGCATGCTCAACTATCATCATCCCCGATTATTCGTCTGCCAGACTGGTCTCTACTATTTGAGCTCATGTGTGATGCTTCTGACTATGCCATAGGAGTTGTGTTGGGTCAGAGAAAAGATAAGCTGCCATATGCCATTTACTATGCCAGTGGGACTCTAAATGAAGCTCAGATGAACTACACAACTATTGAGAAGGAGTTGTTGGCAGTTGTCTGCACCTTGGTTAAATTCTGATTGTATTTATTAGGCACCAAGGTTGCCATTTACTTGGATCATGCCGCTCTGAGGCATTTGCTGACAAACAATGACTCTAAGCCCTAACTCATTTGGTGGATATTGTTGTTGCAAGAATTCGACCTGGAAATCAAGGACAAGAAGGGTTCAGAGAATGTTATTGCGGATCATTTGTCAAGGATTATTATCGAATCCACAAAGGATATTACTCCTCTTAAGGATTCTTTCCTAGATGAACATCTGTTCAGTGTGGCTGTGGTGGAATAAATATTGTGGTATGTTGACATTGTCAATTATAAAGCCACAGGTCGAATCCCAAAATGGTGATCTAAGAATAAGAAACACAAATTCTTCAGCCAAGTCAAATTCTATATCTGGGATAATCCGCGTTTGTACAAGTATTGCTTTGATCATATTATAAGAAAATGTGTCCCTGAGAGTGAGGTGCAAAGCATACTTACATTTTGTCACACGCTGGAGTGTGGTGGGCATTTTGGAGCTTAGAAGACAACCCATAAGGTGTTGCAGAGTGGATTTTACTAGCCTTCCATATTTAAAAAGACTTTCGAGTTTTGCAAGACATGTTTGCGATGTCAAAAGTTTGGATCCATATCTCGAAGAGACATGATGCCTTTAACCTCGATTCTGATTGTAGAATTATTTTATGTGAGGGGTATTGATTTCCTGGGACCATTTCCGAAAACAAATAAGGAGTATATACTTGTGGTGGTTGATTATGTTTCGAAATGGTTAGAAGCGATAGCCACCAAATATGTTGACCATGACGTGGTGGAAGAATTTATAAAATCAAACATTTTCTCACGATTTGGTATACCAAGAGTTCTAATTAGTGATGATGGAAGCCATTTTGACAACCAGTTTCTTTCCGCGCTTTGTGAAAAGTACGGTGTCACTCATAGAATTAGTACGCCATATCACCCCAATCAAAAGGTCAAGTGGAGGTTTCTAATAGGGAGATTAAAAATATTTTGGCAAAAACTGTGCGTCCGGATTTGAAGGATTGGCCTCGAAGGCTAAATGATGAACTTTGGGCGTACAGAACTGCGTTTAGAGCTGGAACACCGAACATATTGGGATGTTCAAAGATTGAATTTTGATATAGAGAAAGCCGGTGCACAGCGGAAACTTCAACTGCAAAAGTTTGAAGAATTACGAAATGATGCATATGAAAATTCTTGGATTTATAAGGCTCGAGCAAAAGAATTCCATGAGAAGCACATTAAAAAGAAAGTTTTTGAGCCCGGCCAAAAAGTCGTGCTGTTCAATTCGAGACTCAAGCTGTTTCCTGGCAAGCTCCAATCGAGATGGGATGAACCAAACAAGATTACGAAGGTATTCCCCCATGGAGCAGTGGAGCACGATGATCGTGACATTAGAAAAAAAATTTCGTGAATGGACAGAGATTGGAGCATTATATAGAGGTTCGACCAGTTGAGTGTGTGGTAGAAATGATCAATCTAACTAAACCACCACCCGAGTTGGATAAGCTTGATCCGGAGTATTGAGAAGTGGAAATGTTGTACCAATGACATTAAACATTGGTACTAGATAAAGAAAAGTACCTTTGAAGCCTACTTTGTATCTGTAGACTATAATTTAGTTATTTCGGTATTTAAGATCGAGTCCTTAAAATTGAGTCGCGAGGCCATCATCACATGAGTATAGAGTGTCAATGTAGCCTAGGTAGCATTTAGGAAGTTTGGAGTTTAATATGGGACAAGACAAAGAAGAAAAAAAAACAATTAGTTTTTGGGGCCAGGGACCTACGCTTGAAGCGTAGGTTAAGCTATGCTTGAAGCGTAGCTGCGAGCCTGTTATAAACAGGTTCGTCGTCAGTTGATTCTACCGTTTCTCTCTATTCAGTGAGATTTGTTCTATTATTTTGATTTCTCATGACTTATTTAACTATTCTAAACTAGTATTAATAAACGAGCCTGGTCAAAATTGTGTTTTGATCCGTTTTCAAAAGGTTGAGTTTTTCGACTTTGAAATCGGATTAAATATCGAATTTTTGGGATGAAGGCTTGTTTAATCATCGTATTGGATATATTTAGATATAGTTTGAGTTTGATATTATGTGTTTGGTTCATTATTGCTTACTTTTCAAAAATTCCCTATTATAGGCCTGGCACGGACAAAGTTGTCGGCGAGACGAGTGGCTCAGGCCGCCGTTATGACTAATCCACCGATGTGACAGAGGTTAAGGTCATCATCACTAGCATCGTCACCTATTCGCCGCCGGAGAATGCACGCCAGGAGACCATAGTATGTCGACACGGCATCCTCGTCTTCCACGTCTGTTCAGGTAGAGGTGCTAGAGAGTTGCACACAGGGATGCGACATCCTATTGCCACATGGTCGCCTAGTAATGGTGCCAGTTGCTCCACAGGCACCATCATCGCCACTTATGTTGGAGCAGTAGGCTAAGGAGATGGAGGAGGATATAGAGGGTGATGACATTGACCAGGAGGAAGACGCTACTCAGGACGATGATCGAGTAGATGAGAGGGTACCGGAGCCACCTGTGGAGGGTGACCCAGAGTTTTAACTACATATTTACCGGTGCCTCGAACAACATCGGTAAAGGATTTACTAGACCGGGCGATCTGAAAAGGGTATTAGCAGGAGCGGACATACTTATTATAGATATTCGAGGATTTACAGCTACTACCTGCCTGGATGATCGACCGATTGAGGGCTTGACGTTTATTCCCTATTCTTGCCCCAGCTACTCCGCATATTTATGAGGATATAATCCGGGAGTTCTGGCTACACAATCCATTTCAGTAGGTGGTTGAAACTACAGACAATGGTCCGAGGTACTGAGATTGAGATTACTCCCTAGACTATTGCTGAGGCATGGGGTATTTCAGATGAGTGTCCACCTGAGCTAGCTATTGTGTTCCCACCTATGCCCGAGATACTCCCATCTATTTATGAGATTGTTGCACTTCAGATTACGGGGCAGTGGGCTGATACACATCGAAACTGCACGAAGAAGATGAATTGTCATCCTATGCTATGGTTCTGGGATGTGGTAGTTCGATCTTAGATTCTTCCGCAAGGCCATGTGACCATGTGCTATGCGCCATTTCCGGCCCTCCACTACACATTCGAGTTCAGGCGGTGGATTTATATCCCACGTATTTTTTGGGAGGGCCTGTATACATATTAAATTCCTCTGCGCAAGAAGACTAAGTTTGGTTAGCGTCTGTTTCTCATTCGATTCCCGTGCTTAGTGATGAAGATTATGCTGGATGCCGGGATTGAGATGGATACGGGTGAGCGAAACAGATTTTGAGAAGGTACCCCGTATGCTAGAGGGATGTGAACTGGTGTCTGGACCCGAATACATGGAGATGTTATTATGAGGCAGAGACCGGGGTTTGGCATATTACTAGGTGCACAGGCCCAGGAGCAGGCTGATGATGCTGGTCAGGCTGATGCAGCTATGACTCAGGAGGCTGAGGCTGCTGATGATGCGGATATGCCACAAATATCGTCTTCTAAAGAAGAGGTTGTTTTGCTAGAGGTACCTGCGGGTGCAAGGGATAGAATGGACTTTGTAGAAGAGAGAAAATGTGCTTGAGGCGGTTATTTCATTGGTTTGACTGTATGAGTCAGTATATGGGTGTGCAAATTCCACCTACGCCACCGCCCTCTAATGATGAGTCTTAGTTTAGTTTTAGTTAGGTTTTTGTTTTATTTTTATTTCAGTTATTTTTATATATTAGAGATAAATTGTCGAGCGGATAGTTTCGTATAGGGCTTGATGTGACTGCTTGAACGATTATCTTCTAAATTGAAGATTTACTGATTAATCATATTGAGTTGGATATATTCCTTGATTTTTACGTGTATTTTACATGTGCTGATAGTTTGAATTCTTTCAATAATTTAAAATGCACTATGCGGACATTTGTACGTTTAAGTTTGGGGGTGTATATATATTGAATTGATGAGTATTTATTTTTAAAGAAAATTTATCTAGGCCAAGCCTACGCTCTACCCTACGCTTGAAACGTAGGGTACAGCAAGGTGAGTTTTGAAATTTTGCAAATTTTACCTATTTGAGGGGTGTTTTGACCTAGTTTGTACTTGTACTTGTAATAGGATTTGTTTAAGTTACTTTTAGGATTTTTTTATAGATTTTTGTAAACTTTTTAGAGTAATCCTAATCTGACAAGGAGATGGAATGCCAATACAAGTTGGAGTTGGATTAGTTAATGCTTCCCCTTTCCTAGTCGGCTAAGGGTTTTAAATCCTTTTTATGTTCTAATTTTACTATATCCATCTATAAATACATCCATAGAGTAGATATTCTTCTTCTGTTGTTCTTCTATTCTGTCTATCAGGGGGGGTTACTATGGATAATGTTAATCAAGATTATTTTGACCTGGAGGAATTCATAGAAGGTACGGAACCATATGTGGATATGAAGAGCTCGAGTGAAGGAGCTACGAGTCGGAATGGAAGCCAAACTATACCGAAATTGTTTCTACAGTGTATGTTGCAATTTGAAGAGATATTTCATCCGGAGAGGATGAACCGAGTATTAATTGCACCCGGAAGGAAAATCCTTAAAGAAAGAGAATTGAAAAGTTTAGAAAAAACGACCGGTGAAAAGATGTATCCGGACTTGGTCTGAAAATTCTATGAAAATATGACAATTTCGGGACCATCAGGATTTGAGGTTATAAAGGCTAAAGTGACTCAGTGGAGTGCTCCTATTATTATTGGAAGAAGAAGTACTGTCGATGCATGGAATATACCAATCGGTACTCCGACAAACTTACAAGGAATATTGAAAGAACATCCTCAAGTATAGCCACATACGGATGAGGAGATGGTTTGGGAATTGTGTGTAGTATTAGAATCCAAGAGATAGGACATGTGATAATTGGTGGTTGAAGTCGGATCTGCTTTATTTGTATTGTGCCGTTACTGCTCAACTTCGGCCCAATAATCGGACTAGTACAAGATATCACACTATGCTTAGAACTTTGTATGCCCTAACTCATGGGTATAAAGTGTGTGTTCCAACATGGATTATGGTTGAGATGTTGATTGCCCTAGCAATTGTGAGTAGAGAATGGGCAGGTGCCGATAAATTTGAACATTATCTTCCATACCCGTTTTTACTATCGAAGATCATTCCTGAGCAGTTAGGTGCTAGGATAAAAGAGTTGGCTGAGATGCGGTGGACAATTATGAAGATATATCCGGAGGAAGATTTGGAAAAGTTGAAAAAGACTGCAGACTACCGGATATGGTTGAAAAATGTCATGTCAAGTGATGAAGAAGAGGAGGAAGATTAGGATTTAGATTTATGTTTAGAATTTTTGTTTATGTTTTATTTTGTTTTTAGGGACGGTTGACCCTTAAGGCCACATCTTTGTTTTTTTTAGGATTGTAGGCCCTTAAGGCAAAATAATTTTTTTTTATTATTCTAAACATGTGTTGATTTCTGGATATTTATGATGACATTTCTTTTCCCTTGCTATGATTGGTTATTTGTACTTTATTGATGCTATCTACAGGTAATCCAAATCAAGTTTGGGGGAGGGGATTCGTGTTTTACTTTGGAATCCAAATGTGACCTTCAAGGGTAACTTTATCTGTTCTCCTATATAATTTTTGACCATGAGAACATGGTCTGATTTAAGTTTGGGGGTAAGGGTATAGTATTACAAGGAATAAAAGAAAATTAAATTTTTGATCAGTTCTTTGTTTTCACACATGATTGTTTTGCATTATAGTTTGATTGAATTTTTGTATATGAGACATGAGTAGTATGTAATGTGATATTCCCGTTCATGAGAGTAATGATTAGATCAAGTTAGTGAAGTGATATGATTTTACATGGGTGAGTGAATGAGTGAAATTGAAATTAAGAAAGATGACTTTGACCTATAAGCACAAGCACACATTCACTATGAGAAATAGGTTAATTTTTTACTATGTAGTTGAAAAATAATTTTGCCACAATTAAAGGGGGATATGGGGAGTTGTTATGGTTGAAATGGAGAAAATTGAAAAAATATATATATGCAAAAATTAGTTCTTTAATCTGAGTAACCGGGTCTTGGTATCACCAATATCACTATTCGCGTTTAAAGGGGAGAATACTGATGAACATAAATCCAATGGAAGAAGCTCGGGCCCAGTTGCTTGGGACTAAAAATTCCCGCTGGAAAGTCCGGAGCTTAGAAAGACAAAAAGGGATGAAAAGTGGAAAGATGGAAGGATATGTTTTTATTGAAAATGACAAAGTTTGATCAATGAAGTAAGAGAAGTGAAACTGAAATATCATAGTTGAATGTTCACAAAATCACGGAAGGTTATCTTGATTTGAAGTAGAAAGTAGGGAAATCATTCACTTTAGTGGGAACCATTCATGACACGAAGCTTGATATAATTGTTGTTTTGTAGTGAGTGGGAGTATTTGCATCCATGTTATCTTTTGCATTGTATCATGACTTAATTGAATTTGTGTGTGAACTCATGATTGCATGATTAATAGAGAACTGAAATGTTTATAGGTACCATAACTGGAAACCTTCACGAGACTTCACTCATCCACTAGGGGTAACCCTAAGGGTTTAAAAGGCTTGTTACACGTGCTAAGTGTAATCGTCGACCCTCACGAAAGCAAGAGATTAAGTTAGATTAGATAGAATAGTTAGAGTAGTTAGATTAAGAAGATCATTACAGGAAAAGTTCCCTAAGTTTATTGTTAAGGGACTGCAATATGTAAGTTTGGGGGTGTGATAAGTGTCAAATATTAGTTATTTTGATCCCATAACTCACTATTGTTACATTCTATCATTCCATTATTTGGTATTTTTATTATGTTTGCGTGTTAAGACATGTTTCAGGATCTTAATGAAGAAATGAAGCTAACTTCGGTGAATTAACTGAAGAGTATGTTCTTTCTATCCAAGAAGAGAGTCAAAGAGGCAGTCCGAGACAAAAATGGATCCCGGAGGGCAAAAACGGCATTTCCAGAAGCCGTCATCCACAGTAAAAAGTATTGTGGGTTCAAGATTGACGTTTTGGTGCATTCACGAATAAAAGTGATTTTTCACAAAATACCTTTGCTTTTGCCTATGCTTCCAGTTTCAAAAAGAGGCTGAAAATCACATTTCTATGCTTGGGACCTACGCTTGAAGCGTAGGCCTACTACGCTTGAAGCATAAGTGCGGCAACTTTTTGGTGGTTTTACGTGGATTTTTCCTATTCACCCCCGGCTTAATTGGAAGACGTATCTGCGACTCCAGACCTCTATATACATGTATATACACTTATATATATGAGAATTTAGGGTTTGCAAGAAACGGGTTGTCGCAATCCGGTTGATGGTACTCCTTTTTGGGGTCATATTTAGCTATTTGCGGTACGATCTGATTAACAGTTATGGATTGCCCTCTTACAATTGATACATTGATGAACTATATTATGCGGTTAGTGATGGAGTGATGAAAACCCTAGTTTTCTCTTTCATCTGAATCACAATAAATTTACTTTTTGTTTTTAGATAATATTAGATAAAATAGATAATTTGGTCTTTGACCACCCAAACAAAAAGAATTTAGAAATATAATTGAACAATCTCAGTCTCTGCGGGATCGGTATCCCTTTACTATTATACAAATAATACGTGCGCTTGCGTAGGGTAAAACCTAAAGTTGTTAAGGTATTATTTTTAACCACATATTTCTATACACCTGATGATCGTCATTAGTTAGTTATTTTTAATTTATTATATTAAAAACACACTGATCACGAAATTTGAAAATTTTCTATTGATTGATTGCTAAAGGACTAGCAATGTCTAAGTTTGGGGGCTTCATTGGAGCCAAGTACCATACATTTAATGCTACTAATTATACATTGTTTTGTCTATATATATCATTATATTGGTGCTTTTATACAATTTTCGTGTTTTAAGATGTTTCAGGCCATGTCATGTAAAACGAGATAAATTCGGTGAAATAACTGGATTAGTGACTCAAGTTTGTTCGAGAGCAGAAATCATGGATAAAAGACCTATGAAGGACCAAACATAAGTTAAGGATGTAAAAGGAATGAAGAGGAATGAACCCTAGAAGACAAACGAGCAATAAAATGAAGTTAAAGATGAAGAACTACCGAGTACTCGGTCAAGAGCGAAAAAGAGCGCACTTGCGCAACAGAGGAAAAATGGCCAGAGATTATAGCGCACTTACGCCTGTTTGCGCAACACTCAGGAGTTACCAAGTACTGGATGTGACCAAAAACAAACAGGCCACATCAGCAACTTGTATACACATCAGTGGGACCCGTTTCGGCCAGAATCAATATGGGATGATCTCTAGACTATCTTGGACACAATATTCACCATATTTTATCAGATATCATATCATTCTTCCAGAAATATCAAGATATACATTCCTGACTTGATGACGAAGCAATCTGATTATCAAATAAAGACGCCTCTTTTTTTATAAAAGAGAGGGGTCTCCCCTACAGTTGGAGGAGGTCAGAGATACATATAGATGTATATATTATCTTGGAGAGTCGGGAAAAATATCAACAATGGAGGGGTGTTTGCATCAACAATGCAGACAACCACTACCATGAAAAACTAAATAAGTATCTAGAGATTTTAACAAAGCCCTAGCCAAGTAATGTAGACTCTTTCTTATTTTTATTGTATAAGGGAAAACTAAAGGAAACGTATGTGATGATTGTGTAGATGAGTGATTACGTTTATTTTATATAAGATTCTTCATTTATTCTATGTCTTGTCTTAGCTTGAATGAATGTTTTATCTTTCACAATCATGGTTATTCAATATGGGTTAGAACTCGGATGCTTAACTCATAATTTTCTACACAATGGTGGTAATTAACATTCACTCTTGATTTAGACAAACCATGCATAAGGAAAGATAACGAGTGATATGCTTTTTAATTTATGTTAGTAGGGGCAGTTTAGATTAAATGCATGTACTAGTTATGCTTGTTCAATGATGGCTTGTGCCAATGATGGAATAATTGTTCCTTTTTTGGGATAAGGGTTTTCCCAATGTTTGCGACATTAGATTTGATTCACATATGATGTACCGCCCTTTAGAATTAAATGATTAATAGTATATATTACGTGGTTAGTGGTGGAGTTAGAAATACCCTAGATCTTTATCTCCATTGATCTCAAACCAAAACCAAAATCTATCTTTACTTTTATGTTATTTTATTTATTGTCAAAGTAATTCTAGAAAATAAAACAAACAAATTATCTTTCCTAATTTAGTTACAATAATTCTAAGGAAGTTGTGAATTCAATAGTCTCTTTATGGATTCGATATATCCTATCTCAACTATACTATACTATAATAGATTCGTGCACTTGCGATAGGGAAAACTAGATCAACTTTAAGGGCTTATTTGCACACATTATTTATTACCCAAGCCTAGTAGAGGTAAACCTAATAAGGTATGGTCCGACCCGATCATGAGCCATTGGTGTTATCATTTTGTTATTGGCAGGTTATTCTGTTGGGTATGTATATCCGGATGTTCCATTTACAAACAGAACTCTGCTGAATTTTTGTGTATTCCACTTTTAAATTTTTATTACTTTGTATGTGTGGAATAAATCATTTTTATCATTATTCCATATGTTTCATCGTATTCGATGTTCTTAATTGGTCGTTCATTTTATGGACAACACCCCAGAGTCCTCGTATGTCCCGGTTCGGGAGTCTTTGAATTTTAGGGGTGTGACAGTCAATCCCTAACTCAAGTCCAAGCCAAATGGAGCCAATAAGCAAGGGCAGGCAACAAAATTCCAAAAGCTTTCCAAAATGTGTACCGAGTCTCTACGATTTTTCCGAAACTATCAAAACACCAACGATTGAAAAGAATGAGTATACTAACATGATTTTCCAAGAATTTACCAACAATTGGAAATGAAGTCATATTTCAAAGGTTTAGGAATAATTCCTCAAAAAGACAAAGTTAGGATTTGAAAGTGAGACAAAACTAAAAATGGTACAAGAGTCCTCCAAACTATCAATCATCAATATAGTGGAGAAAATAGTCAAATTAAGCTTCTGTAAAAGGAATTACCAAGAATAGAATCAAGTTCTCAAAGGTTTGTAGAGATTTTCCAATAATTCACAAATCAATGTATCTAGGAGAAAAAATCTCAAATTCAAGACAACTTACCAAATAAAGCTTTCAAAGTGAGTTGATGCAATGAGGAGCTCACTAGGTCCTCTTGTCAAGATATTCAAGAAGAGAAAGACAATAATCCAAAAATATCCACAATATTTTCATAAAATAGATTTAATGAGAATTTGAGAAAGAAAACTCAAAAAATAAGAGATCACTTATAATTTTTGGGGTCAATAGAATACTTAAGACATGAGAAATAATTTTGTAGTTGGAAGCTTCATCAAAAGAGGTCAAAGCTAATTTTGGAGGTGGAGATGGGGTGGTCAAGTAGGATGCCGAATTGGGTGGAGAAGGGGAAGAGTGAAGGCTTTGTTTTGTGAGGAAAATGAATGGAAATTACTTAAAGAGAAGACCCAAATGACAATATATATGTATATGTAATTTTCCATCTCATAAGCTTTGGATCTAAGGACTCAAATGAGTGATGGGGAAAGTGGGTTTGCAAGATGAAATAGGATGGTGAGACCTCACCCCTCACTAGAGTCTTCCACACAATTATCAAGCAAAATGAAAAGTTTTGCCCCTTGACTTTTAGAAATAAAGAAGAGAGGAGAAGGGTAGGAATGACTTTCTACTCTTTCAATTGCCCTAAGTTACCCATACTACTTTCACTTTTTTTTACTAAATTGCCTTCTATAGTATAAGAAAGTAGTAGGGTACACTTAGTAAAAATTTATAGCTTCTCTCACTAACAATACTTTGCCTTAATTCACAAAAATATCCATAAGCTCAAAAATCCCGAAACTAATTTCTAAATTGCATATTTGATATACAAAGGTGAATGAAAGTTTTGGATTCAAAACCAAACACTCCCAGACCTACTTCCACCATACACTTATTTTAGTGTCTCGGGTTGTCACAAAGTGTAATTTTTAAAATAACGCAAAATTCGATTCCAAAAAATTCTCAAAAACTAAAACTTAAAGATATAACATATATAAAAACATTTAATAACACATTTGCATTAAAATAAAATAACAAAAAAATAATTCTCAAAAACTTTATTCAAAAATTTAAATAAATTAACGGGACGTTACAATCTCCCCACCTTAGGAGATTTCGTCGTCAAAATCAAAACATACCTAGACGAAAAACAGATCAGGGTACTTTTCTCGCACCTCGCTCTAGCGCTTCCAAGTCGCTTTCTCGACGTCGTGATGGTGCCACAAGACTTAAAATAACGGAATAGTTTTGCCTCATAAAAATTTCTCTCGTGAGTCCAAGATATTCAGAGGCCGCTCCTCGTAGGTGACATCATCCACAACATCAACATCCATATCTACCCAGCTCAATACGTGTGTCGGATCTGGCTTGTACTTGCATAACATAGAAACATGAAATACATTATGCACATTTGCTAACTATGGGGGCAAAGCAAGTCGGTACGCAACCTTACCAACGCGCTCCAAATCTCGAAAGGTCCTATGAAGCGAGATGACAACTTGCCACTACGACCAAGTCTCATCAAGCCCTTCCGACGAGAGACTTTCAAGAATTCATGATTGCTAACCTAGAATGCTAATAGACGCCTACGCCTATCTGCGTAGCTCTTCTGTTGGCTCTAAGTTGTCGCTAAATCCTTTCTAGTAATCCGAATCCACTCAGTAGTTACGTGAACTATCTTAGGACCTAAAAGTGCAGTCTCGTCCACCTCTGTCCAACTGATGGGAGAACGACATAGCCTGTCGTACAATGCCTCGTAAGGTGCCATCCTGATACTAGACTAATAACTGTTATTATTAGCTAATTCTACCAAATGCAGATGGTCCTCCTAGGTACCCTTGAAATCAATAGTGCACGCCCTAAGCATGTCCTCGAGAATCTGGATAATACGCTCCGATTGTCCGTCCGTTTGAGGATATAGTCCAATCATCAACAACCTCGCCACTGGTGATGCGGGCTCAAACTAAAGTGATATTGTCTTCCTGTGCCTGCTCCTCGATAACTTTGCTGACATGAGAAGGCTAAGCTACCAAACTGAACAACTTAGCATGTCTACCACTATCACTGAAACGAAGATGTAGTGTAGCAAAATCCACCATAATAAGCGACTCTCGAATAGTAATACTTGATAAAGAAGCCTGTGACTTACGGCTCAATGCATCCGCTACCACATTTGCTTTCCCGGGGTAGAACTAAAGTGTAAAGTCGTAATCCTCAAGGTACTCGATCTAACAATGTTGCCTCATATTCGAATCCCACTGTGCAAACACGTACTGCTAGTCCTCATGGCCAGAGAACACCTCAAACCTCACACTGCACATATAATGACGTCAACTCAAGAAAACACCCTGACACTTAGAGTCCCAACAAACTTAAGCCTATATTTCAAGTGCATAATTTAGATCAACTGCAAGGTTAACTAATACACTGAAACCATAAATAAAAGGTACTAATTCTTCAAATATCAATGGTTATCGTTGATTCATCAATCACGCTATTCAGAATACAAGGTGATATCGATAGTACATTAGATCCTAACTTAAAACCTCAATTCTTAATATCTTGACCTTGAGCAACCCAATCATCATTTAATTCTATAGTCATTACACCACTGCTTCACAAAGTTATCTTCTGTGCTCCAAAATCTAAATTGGTTTGGGTAATACTTGCCATATCCTAATACTAAAGGTAATTTTGCAAACCACAATCAAACCTTAATTCCTCAAGTCATCAACTTTTATGATAAAATAATCTCCCATTAACACTTTTCCAATCTGATCCTTTAACTAATAGTTCAACAACGGTTGCATCACAACCATAGTCAACTCATTTACACATCACATGAAACTAGTATAGGGTCCTAAATCATTTAGACATTGCCACAACTACAATACTTCTTGTCCCACGATTCACTTTATAATGAAAATAAATCCATCACGCACTAAAATCTCACTGTTCAATACCGAGTTCTCAACTTCAAAATCTAATGGCACCACTAACACTACCATCAATCACACCTCAGATGGAAACAAGCATCGCATATCATTAAAGATCCCCTAACATATAACCATGGGGGCTAAGACATACATCCATGAAATCCTTTACCTTATCGAAGATAACTGTAACTTTTCTACTACCATAAATACACTTAAATAAGGTAACAAAATGGTGAATCGATCTCAACCCGCGTGTTAGGCACTAAGATTCTAACTAGTTACACCATCAAAATTCATAAAAGTACATAAACTACCCAACCATGAAGTGGAAAAAACAGTACCCTAAATACACTATGAGGGAAAAGAAAATGATGACCACTTGATACTCATGCTAAGACACATCCACGCCTAAATACATAAAAGACAACAAGGTGAACAATCACAGTAAATTGTTATTGTTGATGTCCACCCAGGTCTGATAAAAATAATGATTAAAAATGACCCCTTAGGACGGTTTAGGTTTTATCTATCACAAGCGCACGAATCATATTGTAGTATAGAATTGGCTTGAGAAAGGTTATCGATCCCATAGAAATTAAATCGTTTATGAATTCTCGTAAAATAATACTCTTAAATTGCTATGAAAATATGATTTATCGTTTTGTGATTGATTAACTAATTAACTAATAAAGTAGTAAAGATAGATTAAGAGAAAAACAATAGAAATAAAATCTAGGGTTTCCTAATCCACCACTAACTGCATAACATAATTCTCTCTTTTCTCAATTGGAAGAGGGTGATTCATAACTGTGAATCAGGTCATACCGCAAATAGTCGAATATGTTCCCAAAAAAGATACTATCTACCGGATTCGCTACAACACATCTCCGAACATAGTATAACTAGTGCACGCAAATTACTTTACTTTAATCCACTCCTACAACATGAAATTAAATTAAAACATGTCTATATAATCTCACCGAGTAATGGCCTGTGTAAACCTAGGGTTTCAAGTGTTAAGCACAATTTATTTAGAAAATCACACTATGTTTATGATAACGTGATTGTGTAAGAAGATATATTCGTTCAATCTAAGACAAGAATTAAGAACAAATATATAATCTTGTGTCAAGAATAAAAATGATCACACATCCATTACAATCATCACAGTATGGCCACAGTTTCCCCTCGTTACAATTGAAAACAAATAAAAGAACTACATTACTTGGCTAGGGTTTTTCTAGAAAATCCTAGATACCGAATTAGTTGTTCATGGTAGAAGGTGACTACATCGTTGATGTAGAATCGCCCTCCACGGTCGTCTTCTCCGGATCTCTAGGTATTGAATGATCCATTTCTTTGAATGATATGAATCTCCAAAGATAGTGCTCTGGAAATTATGTGAAAAAGAATCTCAAAAATTATGTGAAGAGAAGTTCCTTACATCTATAGCAGACCTTGGTATGTATAGACAAAGTTGAGGGAAACCCTAACTTGCGTTAGACTCCTATTGAGAATAGGATTCCCCTTCGATACGATTTCCTTCTAAATTGAGCTAAACCCTTCAATATAATGTATAATGTGTCATATACATGTTCATATATGTGTTGGGGTCGAACACAAAGCCATCCAAGTCAAAATAGGATTTTGGCCCAAATCTGAAATTTCTAGCTTTTTCCTGCAGACATGTCTCACTCGTTTGATCATAACTGGAGCTACAGATATTGGATGGTGGCATGTACTATATTTTTGGGAAGCTAACTTCAAGATCTTGGTGTTAGGCTCAAGCATCACTCTATTCGAACCTGTTTTGACCAAGATATGACCCTTCAAAGTTGACTGAAAATTTGTGCTGAAACTAGCTCACAGAGTAGGTGGAATTATTACCGAGTACTCGGTAGTTCAAAATCACCGGCTGTAGGCTGAGCGTAGAAATAACACTTTCTAGCCACTTTAAGCTATTGGGTTCGTAGGCTTGGCGTAGCAAAATTCATGGAAACTACTTTTCTTGGGAATAGTGTCTTTTGAACCCCTTCAACTCCATTAGAATAATTCTTGAAGTTGCGGCTCCAAAAAATGACATTTTCGCCCTCTGGTAGATAATTTTCTCTTGAAAACACCTATTTTACTCTCCTCTTTGAATAAATATAATCACTTCTCTAGTTAATTCACCAAAGTTAACTAGTTATCTTCATTAAGCTCCTGATACACGCTTATACACACAAACGGCATAAAAATACCAAATAACGGAATGTAAAGACATAACAATAGCCAAATAGGGGCCTAAAATGGACAACATTCGGCACCTATCAATTGTTACCATCCACACTGCCACTCTAAACCAAACACATCAAGGATTGACTGAAACCTCAAGTTCCAAACCCCAAAGATCCAAGGGATCAACCACTGTTAAATCATTATTAAACCTCAAAGTCTCAATTGACATCTCTTTGAATAAAGCTGCAATTAGTCACAAACTACTATTCTTCGCCCTACATTTATACCATAATAAACCTCGAACCAACAGTGACTAAAAAAACACACCTCAATCCATACTCTCTAAGTCATTGAAGGATTAAAACTATTCCATAAGTATATCTCAAATTCAAACCTCCTAGGTTGAAAAGAGCGTGATATTATACCTTAAATGCACCCTACATCATATAATTCCAACTATTAGTGACAGATTCATCCTAATTATTTCCTCAATTCGCCTTTCAACGAATAACACCATTTGTTCATCGGTCAACAATCATGCCTTAAATAATTAACCAAATTCATATCTAAAATTAAAAGTCTATCGAATAGTGATTAATCACAACAATCACCAAACAAAAATCATTCTTAATACTAAGTCCGAAAGTACCTTAATCTCAAGTTTCATCATCTATTAAATAACTAAAGATCATTTTCTTAATCAACATTTTTTCTCCCAATAATTAAATCAAGATCCTTCCTCAAGTCTACTACTTACACGTCAACCAGCTTTCAAGAATCATAATTCATATTTCCAAGTCAAAAATAGTACATCATGACTAAACTTAGTTATGAAGGTCACGACCTTCATTACTTTCCAAATAGATAATCCACCAATAATGAATCACTATTCTAAATCCTTGAGACCACATAGTCAATGAACGAACATGGATGCCTCAACCCTAAATCATGGTAACCCCCAAAAAATAAAATGATATGGGGTTAACACGTTCCTCAATATCGAAAGGTGTCGGTTCCCTCACGTTACATCGTGGTCAATCTCGGTGAAGTGGCAAGCCAGCTGTACGTTAAGAGAATAAAGGATTAAGCAATAATATAACCAAAACCAATCGAAAAAAAGGTCAAGTATTTAGTCATGCCATCATACTCAAAAGAATGCTCAATAAAACATGCAATAAAGAAAATACACACATATATATATTTATATGTATATATTTCAAAATAAATTCCAAAATACGGAAAGCATTAAGACTCTTGCTCGTCATCCCCAAGATAAAAAAACCATGCTCTAATACCAAGTTGTCACGCCTAAATATTTCGTGAAATTCCGGAACAAAATTTTGAAATACTCGGGAGTGAACAAGAAACCGAACAGAAACTCAAACTAAGTCAAAAAATGATATCCAAGGAGGCTAGGAATACCAATTATGGCAATAAATTGTCTTGGAGTAGCAAAAATGGATTCAAAAAACACATTTATTAAATTTGGATAGTTTTCATATTCAAACACTTCAACGATTTTTGAAATTTCATATAATAATATCTTAATTGGTCAAAGTGATGAAAGGAAACAAGAACGGCACACTAAATCCAATTCTATAACAAGAATTAAATGGAAATGAATCGTTGGCATGCAACACCGAAAGTGAATAAGGTTCAAAGATACGACCTTTTAAGATAATTATGAAAAAAAAAATTTGAACCCATTCTAGGGGTATAATAGTCATTTCTAACATAAGGGAAATCACAAAAGACGTCGGAAAATAAAAAAGGAAGTGAAAAGAACTAAGTGGCTCATTAAGAGGATCATTTCAAGTTAACATGCTCACACAAGGATAATATGGTCATTTCAAAGTCAAATTGGGAATTTTAAAGTACAAATGTTTAAATCATACATAAGGTGAGCCATACAAACAAACGGGGCCGAATTCGGAGCAACGAGGCACAAGATACGAAGGTTGGGTGACATCTTGCCCTGGGCGAGTTGTCGCCCCCTATAATAGTCATTTCTAACATAAGGGAAATCACGCCTTAGTGCAAAAAAATAGTATAATAGAAGTACCGGGCTAACATGCTAGCCACCAAATATAATATAATCCAAATATTTTACAAAATATTTCAAAAGTGAATAATACTATATATTGCTAATCAAAGTACATATCTGCCACCAAAAACACAAAACACGGATAAAATCTTCAAAATACCACTGACCCAAGCTAAGGGTCTCCAATGGTGGGCTCTTCGCTTGAAATTATTTAAAATAAAGGGGTAAGCTGCACTAGCTCAGTAGGAGAATCCTCGACACCTCAATCTCGGCCATCCGAGTGGTACAACCCCTAACCCGTGGGCATGCTTCTAGTCCTAGGTTAGTCCATTGTCCTACATGACACTTGTGTCAATCCGGGACCCCAATCGTACCCACAAGAAATCCCTAAGCATGTTTAATATAATAATCATAAGCAATATCGATAGATAGAAACAAAATTCCAATAGCATGAATATATATAAAATGTTATGCCAATGCCATGCATCCTAACCACTAGGGGTAACGGATATCATGTGTCGTTATAGTAAAATTCAACCACACGGGATAGTTTTGTGAAAAACCAGTACAAGGAACAAAGTCCTCACACGCCCCTTGCTCAGCGGCTTACTAGTCCGCAGGTCGCGAGAGACACCTCCTGACCAGTTGTTGCTACTATCCGAAAAGTCAATTATCATATGATTGAATGAGGCATGCAATCCAAATCGACATCTAGTGCCATATCATCATAATATGCTTCAAATGGACCAATGTCAAAACATATCAATATTTCCAAATTATATACATTTTTAAGCATGTTTCTAATTCTCAAATCATTGTAATAATAACATGGATTTATTAAGCAGTATTGCATTCACAAATAGACAAAAGGGACTTAAACATGTTTCTAAGTTATGCACAATTCGAGTGCATAGAAATTAATACCCACACTTTGACGCACACACCCACGAAACTGAAAGAGAAAGTGGTCCGTCAAGCCCTACCTCAAGTCCAAGCCAAATGGAGCCAATAAGAGAGGGCAAGCAAGAAAACTCTAAAGGCTTTCCAAAACCTTTCCAAAAAGTGCACGAAGTCTCTACGATTTTTCCGAAGCTATCAAAACACCAAAAATTGAAGAGAAGGAGTATACTAACATGATTTGCCAAGAATTTACCAACAATAGGAAATCAAGCAATATTTCAAAGATTTAGGAATAATTCCTCAAGAAAGACAAAGTTAGGATTTGAGTGTGAGATAAAACTAAAAATGGTACAAGAGTCCTCCAAACTATCAATCATCAACATAGTGGAGAAAAGAGTCAAATTAAGCTTTTTTAACAAGAATTACCGAGAATAGAATCATGTTCTCAAAGGTTTGTAGAGATTTTCCAATAATTCACAAGTTAGGGTTTCTAGGCGACAAAAACTCAAATTCAAGACAACTTACAAAATAAAGCTTCCAAAAGTGAGTTGATAAAAAGAGGAGCTCACTAGGTCCTCTTGTCAAGATCTTTAAGAAGAGAAATACTAAACCAAAATAATCCACAAGATTTTCATAAAATAGAGTAAATGAGAATTTGAGAAAGAAAACTCACAAAAGAAGAGATCACTTACAACATTTGGGGTCAATAGAATACTTAAGACATGAGAAAATATTTTGTTGTTGGAAGCTTCATAAAAAATCCCATCAAAATAGGTAAAAGGCAAAATTTCGAGGTGGAGATGGGGTGCTCAAGTAGGCTGCCGAATTGGGTGGAGAAGGGGAAGAGTGAAGGCTTTGTTTGGTGAGGAAAATGAATGTAAATTACTTAAAGAAAAGACCCACATGACAATATATATGTATATGTAATTTTACATCTCATAACCTTTGGATCTAAGGGCTCAAATGAGAGATAGGGGAAGTGGGTTTGCAAGATGAAATAGGATGGTGACACATCACCCCTCACTAGAGTCTTCCACACAATTATCAAGCAAACTGACAAATTTCACCCATTGACTTCTAGAAATAAAGAAGAGAGGAGAAGGGTAGGAATGACTTTCCACTCTTTCAATTGCCCTAAATTACCCATACTACTTCCACATTTTTTTTACTAAAATGCCTTCTATAGTATAAGAATGTAGTAGGGAACACTTCATAAAATTTATAGCTTTTCCCACTAACAATACTTTGCCTTAATTCACAAAAATATCCATATGTTCAAAATTCCCAAAACTAATTTCTAAATTCCTTATTTTATATACGAAGGTGAACGAAATTTTCGGATTCAAAATCGAACACTCCCGGGACCTACTTTCATCATAAGCTTTTTCTAGTGTCCCAAATTGAGAGATAGTGTAATTTCTAAAATAATGCAAAAGCCGATTCCAAAAAATTCTCAAAAGCTAAAACTTAAATATATAACATTTATAGAGGTATTTAATAACATATTCGCATTTAAATAAAATAAAATAAAAATTGAAAATTTTATTTGGAAATTTAAAGAAATTAACAGGACACTACTATCCTAGTCCAAGAAAGAAATAAGTCTATTCAAAATAAGATTCTTCTCTCTATAAATAGGAGGATTCTCTACAGATTTTAGGTGTTGTTGTTGTGAGATCTCTGCGATTATTCCGTAGATCAAATTCGTTTGCGGGGAGAGAGAAAAAAAGATTACTTGATCATTCTATATCAAGGTTCTCTTTAGTTTGTGAGGGGTTTTCAATTGTGATTTAATACAAGTAATCCTTATACACAATTGAACGCCCGGTTGCTGAAAAATTATCACACCACCTTGAGCAACGTGGTTGCATCGATCCATTGAGAAGCAGAGTCATCAGAGTACGGAGATCGGAGCGAAAGTTTCATGGACCGTGAGTGGATCAATATTTTTAGATGTCTAGTGCAGAATGGAAAATCAGAGTGGTTGTAAGTCTTGTTTTCATAGAGTCTGTACAAACTCTTTTAGTCATCGTGCATCTCATACCCGAGTGTATCCATGGTAATTTCCTTGGAACGTTTCTAAGGTTTTTCTATGTAAAACTCTTTGTGTCGTCTCATGATTTACTTTTGGCACTTACATTCATCATTGCTTGATTAATCTATTTAGAGAATTAGAGTTTCGGGACTAATTAAAATAGAAATTTCGCAAAATGATTTTAATTGATCATAAAATCGATAAAAAACCTATTCACCCCCCCCCCCCCCCCCCCCCCCCCCAGGCTATTTTCCTTTATTTCCTAAGTAATTTCAGGTACATTGTGTATGTATATACTTTTAGTAGTATGTGTAGGTGGGAAAAAGTATAGAACAATTTGGGGACCTGATTAGCATATATACACACATATATCCTACTCCCTCCCTCCAATATTCTTTGTCCATTTTTCTCAACTTTACTTGTCTAGTTTTGAATCCCAATACAATATAATCCTGTCACGCCCCAAATTTTCTAACTCCCCAACGAAGCCTATGAAGTCCGAGGATGACGTAAAATGTGCCCTAAGCACTAGATTAACCATTGCGGATGACGAAATGTGGGTCTAATCAAACCCTTCAACATAACAAATCACATGCCCTTAGGCAATTAAACCATGTCCCTAGCCTAGTAGGAGAAGTAGTGTAGCCTAGGAAAGAGAAAGGAAAAAATTTGAAAAGAATACACAAAAAATTCAATTTTCATCGAGTACTCGGTATCGTACCCACCGAGTACTAGGTAACCATTTTTGCCCAAAAACCCTCAAAACTCTCGGGAGAATTTAGGGATCTTCGCACAAGTGCGTGGACTTACGCACTTTACTGAGTAATTGATAGAATGATTACCGAGTACTCGGTGACCCCTAGTTTAAAAGGTCACTTTAAAGGCCTCGAAATATTTTATAAATTCTCTGTCATTCCCCAGGTCTCCGTTTATGATTCTTGGGTTTTCAAAGCCAAATTTCACAACGAAATAGATTCAAATTTTTTTTCTAAAATATGAGTTTAATTCAAATTACGAGGGTAGGCAAAAATGGGTTTTTCCTTAGAAATTTGAAAGGGTTCTCTCATGAACCGTGAAAAATGCCGTTTTTCGGAAAATCGTCATTTAAACACAACCATCTCATTCAATTTCAAAAATGGACAAAACATAAGAATTTCATAATTCCATCATTTAACATGCCAAAAATAATAAATAACATTGTTTTTCATAATTTCACATAGTTTTACATAATGACATCAAAATACCCAAAAAGAATCTAATTCCCGCGCATGGCGCTCCAAGGAACATACATCAAGGTAACCTACTCGGCCAATATGCTAGCCGGTAAAATAGCAAATTTAATACTTACAACCTAAAGCTAAAATAACACATGCAATTCCTCAAGTAGGCTCTACAAAATAAGTAATCCACCACCATATGCACAAAATGAGCGACATCACTACCGTGTCTCCACCGAGAGACTACGGACCTCCAGGAAAGTAATCACCACCTCAAAAATATATAAATCGTGGGGTGAGCTCACTAGCCCAGTAGGGGAAGCGCCATCGCCTCAATCTCAGTAGTTCGAGTGGTACCACCCAACCAAGGTTCATGCCACTAACCCTAGGTCGGTCTCTTGTTCCACATGGCTCTCACGCCAATCCGGAACCCCATCGAACCCAACAAACAAGTTCCCCAACCTGCTCACATCATAATTATCCACAATTATAGCATGCCTCAATTTCAATATCATAAATACGCATATATGATATTTCATGTGCAATATGACTCAACACACCCCACATTTCACACTTTGCCCAATAATGTTAACGAATACTCACTCTACCCATTCACAATGAGAAATAATGCCGCACCGATTCTTGCTAAATGATTTTGACACTTCTCACTTTCAACAAGGAAAGTGGTTGCACGAGACGACCCGTGACTAAATATTCATATATCGAATGCACGAGACAACCCGCGACTTTAAGAATGAGACGAATCACCCTATACCCCATTCCCAGACACATTAGTTCCGTAGGTTGGGAACACCCCCTGGCTAATTGTTGCGATGATTCGACACAAGACTACTCACATATGAGTACACAAGCCGTATAAACCGACACCCATGTTTTTGACACTACATGGTGTACCCCAAAATTCATGAAGGTTCTCAATCACAACCATATGCCATCACAATACATGCTTCTATCAATTAGCATTATATTGATCCCAAATTATCACAAGGCTTACCATCTCACATTTAATAAGCAAGTTCACATTTATAGCAATTGTTCTCAACATGCTCTTTCACAATACATGCTCATTTATTATGCCATATATTGCACTCACATCATCACAATGCTTACAATTTCATATTTAATAAGCAATAAACCATAACATGAATTTTTATCACAAAATCATGTTCTTAAGGGCCTAAATCACCGTCTAATTCGTCAAGACCCAACTCGTATATATATATTTATGACATATACACACATAGACGCACACACCCTCGTACAAAGACAAAAGCAATTCGTTTCCCCCCTACCTCAATTCCAAGCAAGCTTATTGAAGAATGCCCAAAAGAGGTCCAACTCAAGCTACCACTCCAAGGGTTCAATGGAATAGCTCCTAACTATCAACACACCACATGAACAACAATATTTACTATGGTGTCATAAGAAAATCATAAATTATACAAAAGTGGCTGCAACCACAAGAATCAATTCAAACCCTAATGATTTTTATTTTAGGGTTTTATGGAGAAATAGTATCTTAAGAATATAAGTTATGGAACTCACCACTAGCTTTTTCACAATGTGAAACTCAAGAGCTATGGTAGATGAAAACAACTCAACCTTCCATAAACATGAATAAGAGAAGACTCAAATCAATATCAACTCAAGAACTCAAAAACATGAGAACTAGGGTTCTTATAACAAAACCCTAGAGTGAATTAGAAGACTTACCAAATTTTTTCAAGAACACTACCGAGAACTATCTCCAACTTAGCAAGAAGAGGAAGAGAGAGCAAGAGTTTGTGAGACGAGTGAAGGCTTGCAAAGTGGCTAACCCTAAAGGGTTTTAAAGATTCTCCACTCACCTTCTCACCATCCAAGGGTTGAGAATAAGGCAAGAAAAGTGAAGAGATGATCCAAGGGTAGACATGAAGTCTTGCCAAATGAAAGACTAAGATAATCGATTATTGCATTTGAGTGTCAACCAAATAAGGCCCTATGATCCAAGGGTTGAGAACAAAGATGGGAGAAGAAGAACAAGGGCTAGAAAAAAGACACCACTCCAAAAGTGTAAAATGAACAATATTTTCCCAACTTAGGGTTATTCACAAAAGTGTCACCAAGACTCTTAAATACCCTTTTACCCCTTGTCATCCTCCCTAATTACCAACATGCAACTCATGCCCTAACACTTAACCAAAATTTCTACACTTTCCACTAAGTGCTCAAAATGTGAAATTACTCATTTATCCTTCGGCCATTTCATTCCCGAAATTGTTTTCAATAATTTTCATTATTCTCAAAATGAAAATACAATATGCAACTTACAATTTTTATATCAACATGTAAGTTATGCTAAGCACATAAACACATTAAGCACATAATCACATAAGCACTTAATTGTTTAAATAAAATTTTAAATTACAACGTAAAAATACCGGACGTTACAAATCCTATATTTTTTCAATTTATCCCTCTTAATTAACTTCAAAAAAAACTGATACCCACTAAAAACTACAATTATACAATATTATCAAAGTGCAAAATTGGAAACATAAAGTAACAAAAAAAATATTGAAAAGGCATACTTGGATAATTTGGGCAGAGTATTAATTTTCAGTTATGACACATCCTTTTTGAATGGGCACGTGTGTTAATAGATAAAGCTTTAATTAGCTGATTTTAATATTTGGTAAAAAAAATAATATAAAAATGGTCTTCTTGAAGACATGTTTGGCCTAGCTAGAACTTTGCATTGGTTTGTCGATCATCAAACTTATACTCCCTCTGTCCCAAATTATAAGTCCCTTTTGGGGAATCCAATTTCTTAAGATGGTGATTTATATTGGTGTGATAGTGAATAAAAACCAATTTTATCCTTGGTCTCACCAACTGAAGTGATGTTTGTATTTTAGATATTCTATAAATTGAATGATTGAAACGGTAAATTGGTAAATTGTTCAAACAAAGTGGAACTGACTTTACTTATTTTGGAATGGATTAAATTATCTGAAATTCACAGGTAATTAAGATAAAAAAAATATTTATTAGTGGGAGCTACCACCCCCACTAGCCTTTATGTAAGTCTGTGCTTTTTAGGGGTGTGCACGAATCGGATTGGACCGGATTGTAGATATTTAGAACCGATCCATTATTATTAGATTTAATATTTCTAAAACCAATCCAGTCCGTCTGTCTAACGAAACAAAACAATACCGAACCGCGATACCAAATTGTGAATATTAGTTCTTAATGGTATAGGTAACAAATTCACTTCCTGGAATCCCTTATACACACCACCATTTGTTTTGGGACAAAACCTTATTCGGCTTCCTGCTTTTCGGCATGCAAAAGGTATCCAAAAGACTCTTTCGATGTAGAAACTTGTCATTTTGGTACCAGAAGAATGAGTTATTTGGTACTCAGATCAAATTACAGAAATTTAGCAAAAATAACTTGAAAGTTCTACATGTTCCATGATAGGAATAGATAAGATATAAAACAAATTACTTATAAGTAAAGTTCATCAAATAAAAAATAAAATTCAAATAGATAAATTAAACACAAAGTTTTCAAGAAGTTGTTGATTATGATGTTTTATTTATATTTTAGATGTTACTTTTGTATTCATTTCTATTCGATACCATCATTTTTAGAAAACTATTTGGAATGTAATTAAAGCTAAATAAACAAAATTAAAACCTTTGATCAGCTACATAGTTCATAAATCAAAACAAAAAAGAAGCATATTACGCCTAACCCAATATACCAAACGTCTCAAGCGTCGGATAAAAAATATGAAAGGTCATTAATCTTTAAATGAATGGTAATATGTTCTCCATATATTTATTTTGAAATGATAACATTAACTGACTTACAACTCACTAATTTCTAAATAAAAATTGTAAAATATTTTATTATATGCTTTAAAAAGAGAAAAGAAAACTATACAGATATTAAGAAATGTTTAGAATTTCATCGTTGGATACAATTATTTTTGTATGCTACATGTTGTTAAATGCATTAGAATTATAAGAAGCCTTCACTCTTTAAATAATAATACACTTTACTTATAATTTTTTTTTCTATTTCAAAAATTTATAAATGATTAAAAATATTAAAAATGACTTATACTTCTATAAATAGTTTAGATAGATGATTATTTGGTATAAATAAGATATTACAATTTAGTTTAAAATAATATATTATTGATATAAGACATTATGATCTAATTTAAAATAATATATTTAATATATTATTATTAATATAAATATATTAAAATATATATTAATAGTAACATATTGGATTGGATTAACCGGATTATTAAAAATCAAAATCAGAATCGATCAGTAAAATACCGAATTTAGTGTTTTTCCAACCACGTCTAATCCAATCCATAATGAAACTGGTCCAATATATCTCAATATCGGTCGTCCAAGTGGTACAACCCCTAACCCGTGTGCATACTTCTAGTTCTAGGCCAGTCCATTGCCCCACATGATACGTGTATCAATATAGGACCCCAATCGTACCCACAAGTAATCCCTAAGCATGCTCAATATGATGATCATAAGCAATATCGATAGATATAAATAAAATTCCAATAGCATGAATATATATATATAATGATATGCCAATGCCATGTAACCCTAACCACTAGGGGTAACATATATCATGTGTCGCTATAGTAAAATTCAACCACACAGGATAGTTTCGTGGAAAACTAGTGCAAGGAAAAAAAAAGTCCTCACACGCCCCTTGTTCAGTGGCTTACTAGTCCGCAGGTCGCGAGAGACACCTCGTAGCCAGTTGTTGTAACTATCCAAAATGTCAATTATCATAAGGTTGAAATGAGGCATGCTATCCAAATCAACACATAAACAATTCATCTAGTGTCATTTCATCCTAATATGCATCAAATGGACCAATGTCAAAACATATCAATATTTCCAACTTATACACATTTTAAGCACGATTCTCATTCTCAAATAAATGTAATAATAACATGGATTTTTTAAGCAATATTGCATTCATAAATACACAAAAGGGACCTAAAAAATTTTCTATGTTTTGACACAATTCAAGTACATAAAAATCAATTCCCACACTTTGACGCACACACCCACGAAACCAAAAGAGAAAATTGTCCATCAATGTAACACTCCGTGTTATTTTCTCTTTTTCCAAAAATTCTTTCTGATCTATTTTTGGTTGTGACGTCACTTGTTCATGACGTCGTGGTTATTCTTGGTATATTGTACGTGTATATTTTTTATGTTTTACATTTCAGACTTGGAGGAACGACGTTTACGCGAGTTCTTCTTGCTAGAATATGTGGTTTGTTTTGACGTTTATCGTTTAGTGCTTCGAATGGGCGGCGATACATTTTGTTGTTTGACGTTTAAGATTTTGATTCGGTGTTCTAGTAGTTGGGGTTTATACCCCGGATTATTTATATCAGTTTGTATTATTTATTTGGCGTTTCGTGGAGTTTCTGGTATTTTATAAAGAAACCGTTTGGATGTTTTGATTAATAGGGGGGTTAATTTGTAATTTTGGATAAAAGGAATGTCACTTTTGCAATTTATCATATATATGTATATGCATATACACAGATCTGTACATGGAGGTCAACTCACGCACCATCTTCTTCTTCCTTTTTTTTACACGCGATGGGTTCCTCATCCTCCTTCAATCAGTGTCGGTCTTCTCCTCCATCACCGGTAAGGAGGAGAGAAAGAGAGATAGATAGAGTGATAGAGGGGGGAGAGGGAGGTCGCGTACTGTGCGCAACCTGGTAAAGGGAGTCGTCGGCTGTGGAAGAATGGCAACGCAACCTAGAGGTCACCGGAGTGCTGAGGTGACGCAGGTGATGCGCAGCGACGACGCGCAGGGGACCGCAATTTCTGTACCTGCGCCTAAAGTCGCAACTTGAAGAAGGGTTCGGCCAGTGATAGTGTTCATCGGAGAGAGGTGCAATAGCGGTGGCTGGTGATGGCTGGGCTAGGCGGTGATGGGTTACTCGGGTGGTGGTATCTATCAGTGATGAGTTTGGCCAGGCTTCATGTTGCCATTTCGGCGGTAATTCGAGCTCCGTTTGGGCTGATTTTTAGAGGGTTACTCGGCCTCATTGGCATGTACGTCATACCCTAATTTGGTGTGAAACCATTGTGTAGTTCATCAGGAATTTCAAATTATAGGTGCAAAAATTATTTTAGTATTTCTCAGATTTGTTCCATTTTGTTAAACGATTGCTAATGGGCTTCGACTATATTATATAGGACATTGAGGCGGTCATTTTGGTTCATGTGGAAATTAATTCGGAGAACTTTGGTTGGCAAGCCCCATTTTCGGGCATCGCACTGTTCACGATGGACTCTACTTCGGGTGTGAACATTTTGGGCGTGGGCGTGACAGTTATTTCATGGACACGTGTCGAAAAGTAGGGGAAATCACTATCGATACAAATGATTCTAGACTTATATATGATATTATGAATTGAGCATGCTAATTGTATAAAATGAATTATAAATCCTATTTAGGATTAATTACCATGTTTTTTTGTTTATATATATATATATACGAGTAAAATTATATATATATAGGAATTGTGTTGTGACTTTGGATAGTGGATTTGGCTAATTCCATCTAGGTGATTGAAATTAGTAGCGTTAGACGTAGTTTAGTGTATACGTGTAAGTGCGGTTGTATACATTCACATTTTCCTTGATTAGTGAAAGTAAATGTGTAATTGATATGAATTGCGAAACATGAAATTTATGAACTGAGAATGTTATTCTAGTTCCCCTTATACTTGTGAATTATTGTTTAATAAATTTGAAAGCATGTAAAAAGAGATGTGATTATATACGTTTGGATTATTGCTTATATGTGAGTAATTATGAGCATGTTAATGAATTGGGTATAATATATTGCATATTGAGATAAATGCATGTATTATGATGAGGCATGATTTTTATTGAGGCCCTTTATGTGTATTGAGTACACCGTGTCATGTTGAGTGCATAGTGTTTGGTCTATACGGGTTGTGTAACCATATGTGAGTTTAACTTGTATCGAATAGTCAAATGTTTTCATAAATATGATGAGATACATATTTTTGCTTGATTTGTGTCAGATTGTCGCAACAACTGGCCAGGGGGTGTTCCCAACCTACGAAACTAGTGTCTGGGAATCGGGTATAGGGTGGGTCGTCTCATCCTCAAAGTCATGGGTCATCTCATGCATTCGATCTTCGGATCTTTAGTCGCGGGTCGTCTCGTGCAACCGCTTTTCCTTGTTGAAAGTGAAAGAGAGAAATATTATACGGGAAGAATATGTGCGGTACTCTTTCTAAGTGTGAATGGTTAGAGTATGTATCCGTTAATTTGCATTGGGCGAAATGTGTACTATGAGGTTTGTGAGTCACATTGCATTTAAGTTGCTATTATGTGATTGTCTCTACATGTAGACCATGATATTATCGCAGGTAATGTGGGAGCATGTTTAATATGAATATTGATAAATGAATTCATATTTTGATATAATGCTCAACTGAAAGTGGATACATGAAAATATGGTTTAAATGCAATAATTGTTAAAGTATAATGAAATGTAAATTCTTATACTTGTGGTTATGTACTTTTATGCCCTTGTAGGGTTAAGTATATTAGTGTAGTGACCTCTTTGGATAGTTGAGGTTAGTAATGGACTATAGAGTCGATTTTGAGTTAAGGCCTTAGAAAAGACAAGTGATAGTTTTGTGATTGTGGTTGGTTGGGTGGTAATGACACTTGGATGTTTCTTTCACACCTTGATGAACATATCATCTATCGTAATTTTGAGGCTTTTGAGTTGGTTAGCCGAGGTTATGATTGAACTATCTGGTGGTATGGTAATGGTCTCTCGATTCCTTTAGTAATCTATAAAGTTAGTATCAAATGTGAATTTGAGGTTTGAATGCATCGGAAGAGGTATTGATTGAAACTAGTTAGTTCCGTGGTATCGGCCATTAGTATTCCCTTGTTATGATCTTAAGGGGTCTATGTGATTTTATTAAGTACTCAAGGTATTGTAGTTTTATTGCCTTGTTTCTCGTGCTTAGTTCATTCTCCTAAGCATTTCTTTTATTGTCATTTTTACACTAGTATATGCTTTTGATTATATGTTACTCCTTGAGCCATCGGTTACGGTGTGGTGCCGAACCTCTTCCTTGTGCTGTGATTTGATTTTGTAGAGTCGGAAACGGAGGGTTGTGTTCCGTGAGTCCAATGTACTACTCTTCCTTCATTGTCATCTTGGACATTATAGGAATCCTTGTAGTTGTAGTCACTCTTATCAGACTGTCTTTTGAAAATGGAGTTTTTTAAGAATTATAATCAAACTCTTTCTTATTTAAAGGAAAAACCCATTTTTGCCTACCCCGGTAGCCACGACAAGTTTTTGTACTTTAAAAAGTGATCTTAGGATCTTCTTTAAAAAGATTTTTAACTTCTAAAAGTCGGTGATGGCAACTGACGGAGACCAGGGGTAAGACGGTCATTTTTTTTGTGTAGATTCTTAAAAGAAAACCTACTTTTTAATATTTCTTGAGCTTTCGAGATTCCGAGGCTTCTTTCTCCAGATCTCGATCTACAGAGTTTTGAAAGGTGTCTTCTTTTTTTGCCTTTACTTCCGATCATTTCTAAGTCTCGGGTATGAGGCTTGTTATTTGGTGCACACACGTAGTGTTGCCTTTCCTCTTTTTTTGGTTTCTTTGTCCGAGTGTTTTCCCTAAACACTTGTGGTGCTCTTAACCTTGACATTGTTGTCTCAGTTATCCATTGGTCAGCATTGGGATATATTTTCCTTTGTTTTGTTTCTTGACCCTTATGTGGTTGTTCATGAGAGTAGCGTTCATCTACTCTCCGTGATTTGATCGGTTAGGTTTCCTTATTCATAATGACAGTGTTTGTGATTTATTGATCATATTGGAGATAGTATTATGAGATTCATATGTTGATATGATTGAGGTAATTCAATCCTTGAGAGGTAGATCTCCTCTAGGATTGGGATGATGGTTCTTATATATATATTCATAATGGAATTGAGCAGGAGCAGATCACAGTATAATTATTGATTTAATAAGAGAAATCCACGGAATTGCAGTATAATATAAACAATATAAATATACGTATATATGACACAACCATCCAAGCATTTTAATAATAAGTATAAGTTTATAGGACACAACCGTCCAAGTAGTTTATTAATTGAAGTGGTCTTGGCAGAGCGGGACTAAGGTCCATCGTATACCGTAACTCTCTTCAGATTAGAGTGATTATAGAAGAATTTAAGATAAAATAAGTAATTTCAATTGACTGCAAATCTTAACTGAATATTATAGTGATTCAAAAATACATTTGACTATGATAGACGAACTTATAAGTGGATATGTGACAATCCATCTGGGTTCGGAGGCTTAGCATGCTTTCAGAAGAGAAGAGAAAGAGAGAGAGATTACAAAGTAGAAAGAAAATTGGGATACTAAAACCTAACCTAAAACCATTACATTTGACTGCTTATATAGAGGATATAACAGAGTTTACTGTAGGTTTTGAACTGTTGACTTTTTGACTTTCGGGGCAGAGAACTGTTGCTTTTCACTGTTGTCTTTTTGACTTTTTGGGCAGAGAACTATGTCCTTTTACTATTTGTAATAGTAGTATGTCGGTACTGTTAAGCACTCTATTTTTTTTTTTTGCCGATGGTTCACTATTCACTATTCATTATTCTTGTCTTTTTGTGCCTTTTGTTGTATCTTTTTACTTGAGCTTGACTGTGTCCCTTATTTTCAATTTTTTGACAAATCAAAGGGATCTTGGGCATCCTGGTATGGCATGTATTTGGATTCTATAGACGATTCATCTTCTTCAACACTTCTTGAATCTCCTTCTATTTGGGCAAGGAGCTTTCCCATTTTCTCTTTGAGCTTAGCTTTGGAAGTTGACTTCTTGGAGGTTGATTTCTTGATTGCAGTTTTTGTAAAGGAACTTGATTGTGCTGTTTCAATGACCTGTGTGATTGGGCTAGCCTTGAGTGGTTGAGAAACTTCTTTTGGGAATTCCATTTGGACTTGTTGAATGATTCTTTCAATTTTGAAAGGATCCCACCATTTAGTATAATGGACTCTACATATTGTGCCAATATCACCTTTAAGGCTGTAATGCCATTTGAAGATCCAAGGGATTTTGTATTTTTTTGGAAAAAATTAGTAGTAGTGGGAATTGATGATCATAGGAAGGGATTTTGAACTTAGTTTCAAAATACTTGATTTGTTCTTAGAGGATTTCAGGGAGCACATCATCGTCTGGGCCATGGTCATTCCACCACTTAACAAACCAAGAAGGGAGTTGACTGTTAAATTTACTATCAAAATTTACAAACCAAGAATGACTAAAAGTTTCAGGTTGGAAAAGGAAAATTTTGAACCAGGCATGAATGTAGTCATAGTAGGTGAATGGGAGTGAGTTATCTAACTTTTTGGGTTCAGAAGGATGTTTTCCCCACTCTTGAAGGGAGTCAACTCTCAAAATGTACAAGGAGTGGTAACTGACTTTGGTTAGATCATTG
This sequence comes from Cornus suecica, assembly GCA_963922005.1. Lineage (NCBI taxonomy): Eukaryota > Viridiplantae > Streptophyta > Magnoliopsida > Cornales > Cornaceae > Cornus > Cornus suecica. Next base: position 63,449,552 of record OY998241.1, on the reverse strand, counting down.
CGATCAGGGACAGGTTTGATGAAGTGAGAATTGGTTTGGTAAAGGATATCTCTGTAATATTGCAAGTTGTGACTAGGGGTGTGTGGTATCCAATGAGAATTTGGGGGGAAAAACTGTTTTACTAGGGCAATTGTATCATTTGTGTGAGAAAAATGAGGTTCGATGTAGAAAAGGGTATGGTAAGTTTTTTGAAGATATTCTGATCTTCCTGGAGGGTTGTATCTGGGGAGAGGTGGAGTACTTGTGACTGGGGCATGGATGGTGAAAGGATCATGTGGAGTTGTTAGAGCTAAACTAAAGGAATGACGAGGACCTAAGGGAGTCCCTAAGCTTGTGAACTTGTTTACTAAAGCGAGGGAAGTAAAGGGTTCAGATTTTACTAGGGGAGGAGGTCTGACTAGAGGGATCCCTCCTTTGGGACGTGGTTGTGGTTGTCTATTTTCCATTAGGGTTCTGCAAAAATTCTCTAGTAAGAAAATATAGGATTGAATTGTCACATCCACGAATGTATTCGATATCAAATTGAAAAATGCTTAAAATAGACTGCCATCTGGGAAAAATATGCTTAGTAGCTATATTTTTAACATCTTTTTCTAAAACATATTTGGCACTTTTACAATCAACTCGAAGTAAAAAAATTTGATTTAAAATATCATCTTGGAATTTACTGATACATAGAACAATTGCAAGAATTTCTTGTTTAATAGTGCTATAATTACTTTATGTTTTGTTCCATGCTCCAGAATGGTAATGAACAAGCTGTTCTGGAGAAGTATGGGAGAGTTTTTGTTTTAAAATGCCTCCATAACCAATGTTGGAGGCATCAGTTTTAATGATTTTGAAAGAGTTGACTGAAGGAATTCCTAAGCAAGGAAGAGTTGTGACATATTTTTTAATGTCCCTAATTATAGTTGTATGAATATCAGTCCATGAAGGGGGGTTTGACTGTAAACGATCGAAGAGTGGTTTACATTGTTTTCTAAGATCTTTGTAAAATTCAGCAATGTAATTTAAAGAACCAAGGAAACGTTGTAACTGGGTTTTATCAAGCATTTGATATGGGAATTTGCCTGCAAATTCTATGGAGCGACTGATTGGGTGGAATTGTCCTTGAGATATATCATAACCAAGAAATCTAACTTTGGTTTGAAAAAGTTTTATCTTAGAAGCAGAGATGACTAAACCATTGATTTTGATGGTGTGGAAAAAAGAATTAAGATGTTTCCAATGAGCTTCAATGCTATTGGAAAAGATAAGAACATCATCAATGTAGACTATGGAAAAATGACTGAAAGGATTGAAAATATCATTAATGATATTTTTGGAATTCACTTACGGCATTCTTAAGGCCAAAGAGCATGACATTCCATTCGTAATGGCCAAAGGTGTAGTGAATGCAGTTTTGTACTTATCTTTTTCTGTAATCTAAATTTGCTAGAAGCCGGACTTAAGGTCAAATTTGGAGAAAATGGTTGCTTACCCTAATTGATTAATTAAATATCTCTTGTTAGGGATAGGATATCTTATCCATTCAAGGACTTGATTAAGAGGCTTGTAATTACTGACTAGACGTGGTACCCCTAGTTCTATTTCGGCATTTTCCTAGACATAAAAAGCTGAGCAAGACCAAGGTGATTTGTTGTGACGTATGATTTTCTTTTGAAGAAGGTCATGGATTTCTTTTTTACAAAATTCTAAAACTTCAACATTCATTTGAATTGGTCGGGCTTTAATTGGAATATTTTTATTATTGAAGGACTTCATGTAACAATATGTTGTTTCCTATTCCAAAAAGCATTAGGTAGTTCCGAACATATTTCTTGAATAAGTTTATTTTCATATTGTTTTATCTGATTTTGAAGGGTAGGGTTTCTTAATTGTGTTTCTGTTCGTCTGTGAATTACTTCTTCTTTTAAAGAATTTAAATGTTGTTCTTTATGATGGAGAATGTAAATATTTTTAGAGACTGAAAAATCAATGATGCTTTCGAGTTTTTTACTACAAGATTTTTGCAAAAAAAGGAAAAGTAATATTTTGACCAAAATGTGTTGTAGAGAGACCATGATTATTTATGGTAAATGGGTAAAGAAGATATAAAAATGGAAGGCAAAGGATGACTTCATATTTTTTACTAGGACAAATGTAGTTTTGAAATAGACATTATCTTGACAAATATGAGCTTTTGATAGTTCATACTTGATTTTCATTACACTACCATTAGCAGAACTGAGTTTCTCATTTATTTTTTCATAGTATTTGCTAGGAATCAGGCCTTCTTGTATACAGTTAAGATCAGCTCCAGTGTCAACTAGAGCAATGACAGTTTTTTGGTATTCCATTTTTTAAATGAGGTTCGGTTAATCAGATTCAAACCATTGGTTTCCTCCTCATTACTTTGAAAAGGATTTGTGCTATCATCATCTTCATTACTATCAGAGGAAGAGGAATCAAAAACTAAAAATTGGTGTGAAGTTTTATCTAGATCTTTGAGTTGGGTGTGAAAGAGGTTTTTTATATCTTGATTTTCATTTTTCAGAGTTTTGATTTCTTTTTTAACTATGTTGACATCTACTTGGAGGTCTTGTATAGTGACTTCTTTTTTAGGAGTAAAACGTTCAAGAGTTTTGTGAAGACTAAAATTTGGTTTGTTTATTGTAGGGGGTTGAGTATCTTTGTTTATGGTGAGTAATTTAGTAAGCTTTTGAAGATAAGAATTTTTTAAATCTGGGTCTTCAACTTTACTTATGAGGTCTAAAGGAAGATGTTGTTGTTCTTCTGCCTTGGTGAGAACATTAAGGGTTTTATGTTGGTGTCGATTCAGCATATTGACTGTTTTTGTACAACAACTATCTTTGCACCCAAAACTAATATCAGGTGAACTGGAACAAGAGGCAGAAGATTCAGAAGAGGAACTAGATTCAATTTCAGTCACACTGTCACTTGTGTTTTTTAACTCAAGAATTGTGTAAATTTGTTGTTTAGTTTCATCAGGGATTTCTAGCTGATTAATTTTGTTTTTGATAGGACAATTTCTTGCGCAATGACCTTTCTTACTACACTTATAACATGTAACTTTATTTATATCAATTTTATTGTTCTTCTCAAAAGGTTTTGTTTTTCTCGTATATTTTTCGTTTTTTTTAAACTTTTGTTTATCATAAAATTCATTATGTTGGAATTTTTTATTATATCTTTTATAAGGGCGAGTATAACATTTTGGGAAGGATTTTGTTTGTTTTGATTTCTTTGTTTGCCAAGATGGTGCAATTGGGGGTAATCCATATTGTTCATAGAATGTGCCCATTTCATATTTAGCCTTCTTTTTATCTTTACTAAGTTGATTATAAATTTTCATATCTATGCACATTTTGAGTTCTACTTTATGGATTAGACTAATAATATTACCATAGGTTAGACTGTCATATTCAATAACACCAGTTGTGTTACTCAGTTCTGTGCGTATTTTATGAGAGAAAAGGCTGGACAATCCATTAATATTTTTTTCTTTCTAAAATGGTTTATTGCTATATTCTCGTAACATAACACGTGATAAGAAAGTATCTTTGTACCATCTAAAATCATTTAATGTAGGACATCTAAGGTTACTAAGTTGGTCATGAATTCTAGAAGTAATGTCACTTGCTCTGCCAATGAAATGATCTATAATTGTGTAAATTAATGTATTGACTCCATCAAGGAGTCCGAGGCCAATTTATTCATTAAAAATAGGGGTTCCATCTTCTATTTTTTGGACTGCATGTGTTATATTGTCTCTTACTCCTTGGGTAAGATGTTTATTCCACCAATTTCTTAACATGCCAGAAAAGCCAAAGGCTATAATTCTACAATATCAAGTTGAGGCATATTGTGATGTGTGAAGTAATTATTGGCTGTCATAGAAAGGTGGTTTAATTTGTTTAAAATTTCTTGTTCAGAGAGTCCATCAATATTCCATTCATAAATTTTTTTAGATGACACAGAAAATTGGTTTTGGAAGATTCTTTCTTCATATTGAATATCGACATGAGTAGATTGGGGATACCAAATTTTTTTTTAATACTGGTAGGGTTAATTGGTCGATGTGTGATCCTATTGATTTCAAAGGCATTTTCTAACTTGCGTATATCCTTATCTGTGTCTTCTTCAGATGAGGTTTCAGAGTTATCCGTATCGTTATAAGAATCAAAATTGAGAACTGTGAGGGATTTTTCGTCCTTGATTAATTGTGATTGTAAGGCTTTTAACAATTTATCAATTTGGGCAGAGGAGTCACTTGTGCTTGGTTTGTTAGGTAGTCCTTGACGTTTTGTAGGAAGCTTGATTAGAGGTGAATCAATAGTTTTAGTCACAAGGGTGGAAGCGTTAAGTTTGGATTCTATTTTGTCCAATTGAGAACCTAGCGTACTTAAATATTGATTGGTGAAATTGTTTTGTTCAATAATTTTTTTAGTATTAGGATCGATTGCGAAGGTGACAACCTTAAAAGGGGAGGCTGGGATTTCAGTTCCAAGGTGGTTAACAATTAGGTTTTATAAAGGAGGGTGACTAGAAGAAACAATTGTTTTATCATGTTTGGTCCATTTATGTTTTGTAAGAACATTAATTGTTTTGTAGTAATTCTCAAGATAATTTCCAACTAGTTTGTTATCTTGAATTTTTGCCATTTTTTGTAATTTTTGTTCTCTCCTCATATGTGTAACTTGTTCTATATATTTGTCGTTTTTCTTTATTTTCTTTGGACTTGGCTTCAACTTCTAACTTTAGAAGGTCATAGGAAAATGATTTACTTAAAACACATAGTTGTGGATTAGCAGTGTCGGTCTCAAAATTAGTTTGTGTAGGAGAGTGGTTAGAGATTGAATCTTCAGTCTCTATGTTTGGGACATAACATGGAGTAGATACTTGTTCATCCTTTTGAATTCCTTTTAATCTATGATCACATCTGGATCGGTGGACTAAAGATTCTACAAATTCTGTATCATTGGTAGTAGTATTTTCTCTAATTGGTAGGGGGTGAACATTTTACAGTTTGAACTACCGGAAGAGCAACAGTGTCTAGATCCATCAAATGTTAACTTAACAGTTCCATCTAGGAATTGTTGCACATGTTCAAGATTTCGGACATCATTTTCGATTTTGGTTGGGTGATTTTCATTTTCAAGTAACCATTCATTTGGGAGGGAAACACCTTTCCAGGCAATCGTTTTTGTTATTCGAATATTTGCATTAGAGGTATTACTTTGAATTAATAAAGTTTGATCTTTAGGACTTTTGACTAGAGCATGAACATTTAAATTGGTTTTTATAGTCTTGTAGTAAATTCTATAAATTAAGCTTAGAAGCTGGGCACCAGTAAACATGGCATATTCTGAATTTTTGATGTTTAATGTTAAAGCTTTAAGTATGTGAGGGTCACTTAGGCTTAACTTGAAATTTGGAACTGGTTTTGTAAATTTGATTTGTGGGTACCCTTAGGATATTCCAATCATTGTGACTTTCAAGATCAGTGTAGTTGTGTTCTTCTTCATTAATTATGTCATTACTATCTGGAATGGAATGTAGGTTTGTTCGACTAGGTCGAGAGGAAGAAGATCTACATAAACGACTCATGATGAATCAATTTGCTTATTATCTGAACATTATAATTGTGCTTTATCATATTTTCAATGTTTGTTGCATTTCATAACACATACCTTATCCCAACGACATCACCGCTCATGCCTTAAAACACCTAAAAGCTCACCAAGGGACTTAATGTTTGGTTTTACGGTTTATGGGGAGGTGGCACCAACAAACAGAGAAAGAGAATATGAAGAACAATATAAAGGAATAGATAAATGGCTATAGATTAACAGATCTGAGCAGATTATTAGATAATCATGGAAACTTTATGGCTCTGATACCAAGTTTCTCAGCCATTCAAGGCTAGCCTAGTCACACAAGTCATTGAAACAGCACAATCAAGTTCCTCTACAGAAACCGCAGTCAAGAAATCAGCCTCCAAGAAGTCAACTTCCAAAGCTAAGCTCAAAGAGAAAATAGAAAAGCTCCTTGCCCAAATAGAAGGAGATTCAAGTAGTGATGAAGAATATGAATCGTCTACAGAATCAAAATACAGACCATACCAGGTCTTAATTATTTCTTCCACACCATTAAAATATATATATATATATATTGATGACGATTGTGTTAGTACGTAAGGACGTGAGTACTTTCCCTCCTGTGTTCTTGGGGAATGGGTTATGAGTCTTCCTTGGTATAATTTATGGATTCTTTCTCTTGTGGATATTAGAGGTGAGTATGATTCTCCCTGTTCGGATCCTCTAGTTAGCGTTGTGAGCACTTGGTGATTTGTAAGTTTGGACTTGGGTGTCGTGTAGTTAATGTACGTTTGTGAGAGTAATGTAGACTATCGGTGTTGGTACTTAGAGTACGAGTCTTGGTGATACCTTGTGAGACTGATTGTATATGTATAGATATATATAGATATATATATATATGTGCACTCGTATAGCGGGATATGATTAGTTAACTTTAGGGTATATATATATGTTTATATATATATACTAGACTGTGTTTTGTATATGGGTATGTGATAGTGATTGATCATTAGCATTGTATTCGTGCCTTATCGTGCTTCCTTGATACATGATTGGGTTATTTGGGGTCTTGTAGTGGCGTGAGTGCTATATGAGATGACGGATTGACCTAGGGTAGATGCATGTACACGGGTTGGTTAGTACTACTTTGACGGTCAGATGATGTGACGGTAATGATATTATTTTTCTATGGGGCTTTGATGAGCTAACCCCGGCGTTGTATGCCCTGGTGTCCCACACCAGTTTGCAGGAAATATTTCATCTATGGGAAGCATGCGGTGTAATGACACCATTCTTTTGTTTTACCCGTTGCAGGTTCTGGATTTGTGTAGGGTGACGCGGTTACAGTTGCAGCACGGATGGATTTGGGGACAATAGTTCTCTACAGTCTTTTTCATCATTTACTTTATTTACCCATGTTGTATGGGATTGCGATCTATTTATCTTGGGAGCCTATCTGTTGGTATATTCCCTATCGGTGTATCTTTTATTCCATGTATTTATTATTTCGGGGTGCCATTGTATCTCTTCGGCACTGCCATGTGAGTTTCTGTATTTTTATTTGAGCATTGTGGCTTTGTAGATTATAGAGGGTTGTGTAGAGGTAGCGGTGGATTTCTTTCCGCTACCTCGGCTCTAGTCGATTTATCGAATGTTGGGTTGTTAGCTTATAGGAGCAAAATATTATACATTTAAGGCTCCTAATTATACATTGTTATGTCTACAAATAACATTATATTTGTGCTTTTATATGATTTTCGTGTTTTAAGATGTTTGAGGCCATGTCATGGAAGACGAGTTAAATTCGGTGAAATAACTTGATTGGTGACTCAAGATTGTTCGAGAGCCAAAATCATGGATAAAAGATCGATGAAGGACCAAACAAAAGTTAAGGATGTAAGAGGAATGAAGCCAAGAAGATAAACGAGCAAAGAAAATGAAGTTTAAGGTGAAGAACTATCGAGTACTCGGTTGTGCATTCACCGAGTACTCGGTCAAGTGCAAAAGAAAGCGCACTTGCACAAAAAAGGAAAAATGGCCAGAGATTATAGCGCACTTGCGCCCATTTGCACAGCACTCAGGAGTTACCATCAACAACTTGTATACACATTAGTGGGACCCGTTTCGGCCAAAATCAATATGGGATTATTTCTAGACTATATTAGAAACAATATTCACCATATTTGATGAGATTTCATATATTTCTTCCAGAAATATAAAGATATGCATTCCTGACTTAACAACGAAGCAATAAGATTACCAAATAAGGATGCCTCTTTTTCTATAAAAGAGAGTGGTATCCCCTATAGTTAGAGGAGGTCAGAGATACATATGGATATACATATTGTCTTGGAGAGTTGGGAAGAATATCAACCATGGAGGGGGTGTCTACATCAACAATGTAGATAGCCACTACCATGAACAACTAAATCGGTATCTAGGGCTTTTAACAAAGCACTAGCCATGTAATGTAGACTCTTTCTTATTTTTATTGTATAAGGGGAAACTGAAAGACACATATGTGATGATTGTGTAGATGAGTGATTACATTTATTTTATATAAGATTCTTCATTTATTCTATGTCTTGTCTTAGCTTGAATGAATGTTTTATCTTGCACAATCATGGTTATTCAATATGGGCTAGAACTCGGATGTTTAACTCATGATTTCTACACAATGATGGTAATTAACATACAATCTTGATTTAGACAAACCATGCATAAGGAAAGATAACGTGTGACATACTTTTTAATTTATGTGAGTAGGAGTAGTTTAGAGTAGATGCTTATACTAGTTATGTTTGTTCAATGATGACTTGTTTCAATGATGGAATAATTGTTCCTTTTTTGGGATTAGGGTTTTGTCAATGTTTGTGACCTTATATCTGATTCACATATGATGGACCGTCCTTTACAATTAAGTGATTAAGAGAATATATTATGTGGTTAGTGGTGGAATTATAAATACCCTAAATCTTTATCTCCATTGATCTCAAACCAAAACCAAAATTTATCTTTGCTTTTATGTTATTTTATTTATTGTCAAAGTAATTCTAGAAACCCAAACAAAAAAATTATCTTTCATAATTTAGTTACAGTAATTATAAGGAAGTTGGGAATTCAATAAACTATGTGGATTCGATATACCCTATCTCATCAATACTATACTATAATAGATTTATGCACTTGCGATAGGGAAAACTAGGTCAAATTTAAGGGCTTATTTGTACACATTATTATTATTATTATTATTTATTACCCAAGCCTAGTAGGGATAAACCTAATAAGGTCTGGTCCGACACGATCAAGTTTTTGACGTCGTTGTCAGGGACTAACGATTCTCTATACTTCTAAATAATTATTATAACTAGATTATTTATTTGCTTATTTTTATTTTCTTCTTTTAAAGGCAATATTGTGTGATTTTTAACAAGTGCATTAAGATTACCAGAAGGAACTAGAAAAGCGGTGACAATTTCTTTACTGGACCATTTGTGAATTTTAGTATATCTTAAATTATTATTCAATCTTATCTTGAATTTTCTTATTTAATTTCTCTTTTATTTTTCTTATTTATCTTCAGTTTATTATTTAGATTAGTGTATTTTTATAAAAATTTGTTTCATCGTTGTATGAGTAGTTTGCATTCCATATCTCAAGAACTTGCTCCTTTTGATCCTGAAGTTGATAGAACTTATCATAAAAATTTAAAAACCAATAAACAAAGGATTGAAAAAGATACATTAAATTTTAACGATATGGGCAACCCTCAATAACAACCACTAGGTTCCTTGAAAGATTATTACACACCTTCTAATTTTGAATCACCAGTGGATATTGTAATACCAGGCGAAATAACGTCCCATTATGAAATTAAAGCTAGTTTTTTTAATATGTTACCTAAATTCTATGGACATAAACATGAAGATTCTTACGAACATATTACTAAGTTTATAGAAATTAGTTCAACAACTAAGATGAATGGGATGTCTATTGATGCCTTACGTCTGCGATTATTTCCCTTTTCTCTCAAAGAAAAAGCTAAAAGATGGTATAATAGTTTAGAAGAACGAGTGACAACTAATTGGGCGAACCTTAAAATAGAATTTTTACATAAATATTATCCTATGGGAAAGACACACGAAGCCCAAGCAACTATAATGAACTTTGCCCAAATTCGGGGTGAACAATTCAATGAAATTTGGGAATGTTTTAAACAAATCTTGGCTAAATATCCCCAACATAAATTTAAAAAATATGATTTGGTGGGTAATTTCTATCATGGCCTAGGTGAGATACAACAACATCATATAGATGCGGAATGTGGGGGAACATTTGCATTAGAACTAGTCGAAGACATTTGAAAAATATTCGAAAGATTGAGTGAAAATTCACAACAAAACGCGTCAGAGGCTAGGGCTAGATCAATACTTAATAACCGTAGACGAATGGAAACTGTTAAAGAAATAGAAAGAACCAATGACGTTATGACTCAAGTAGCTGAGATAAGTAGAAAATTAGACAACTTTCTAAATTTCACTCAAAATACTCCTAGAGAAGTCTGTTCGATCTGTTTTGATCATTCCCATTTAGCTAGCAGATGTGCAATGACATATCAAGAAGATATATTACCATATGATGCTAACGCAGCCTTTACTACTACCAATAATAATCCTTATTCAAATTCTTTCAATCAAGGCTAGCGGAACCATTCATATTTATCTTATCATTCTCAGAACGTAGAAAATCTTGTCCAAACTCAAAATTTCAATCAAAATCCAAGACCATTCAATAATAACACAGAATTTCAATCAAAATCCAAGACCATTCAATAGCACTCAAAAATTTCAAAATAATACACAAGGATTTTGATCTTTTCAATCAAACTAACCTCAGTTTAGGAATCAAAATCAAAACCCTAATCCACCATAAAGTTCATCTGACTTTGAGGATAAAGTCTTAGCAGCCCTTGGAAACTTAGAAGCTAATTCCTAACTGCTACATACTCATTCACAAGCTATTTGAAAACTAGAAGTGCATATAGGATAAATTGCTAACACGCTTAACAAAAGAGAAAAGAGTAAATTACCGAGCCAACTAGGGATGAATCCTAAAGGGAAACACATGATTGACTTAGGAACTTTACAAGAACCTACACATGAAACTGTTCAATCAATCACAACCTTATGCTCAACGGAGAAGGAATATGAGGCAAAAACACCATTTCCTCAACGTGTTCGTGGATTAAACTATTATGGAAAACAAGGCGACAAAAATAATGAGATCTTAGAAGTACTTAAACTAGGAAAAATCAACTTGCCTTTATTACATGTCATATCTCAAATCCCACCTTATGCTCAATTCTTAAAAGATTTATGTACACAAAAGCATAGAAGTAGAGCTAAAGTGCCTGAAAAGATAGTGTTGACTGAACAGGTGAGTTCTTTATTGTTAAATGATACACCACCCAAATATAAAGATTCAGGAGTGCCTACAATATCATGCATAATTGGTGATCAAGAAGTAAGATGGGCTCTATTCCATTTAGGTGCTAGTGTCAATTTATTACCTTATTCAGTTTACCAATAATTGGGATTAGAAGAATTAAACCCTACTATGGTTGTACTTCAACTGCTAGATAGATCAATCAAATAGCCAAGAGGGATAGTTAAAGATTTGATAGTTCAAGTACTCCACCTATTCTGTCACTTACATCTCCACCAAAATTGGAACTTAAAGAATTACTGAAACAACTCAAATATGTTTTCTTAGGTCCAGACAATACTCTTCTCGTAATAATCTCTTCATACCTTACTAAGAAACAGGAAGAGCAATTAGTAAAAGTACTTTATGACAATAGGGAAGCAATTGGATGGAGTGTAGATTACCTAAAAGGAGTTGATCCTTCAATTTGCATGCATCAAATAAACTTAGAAGAGAATGAAAAATCAACACGAGAGATGCAACATAGGATAAACCCTAATATGAAATAGGTGCTAAAAACTGAAGTAGTAAAATTAGTCGATGCAGGTATTATATACCCCGTATCCGATAGCTTATGGGTTAGTCCAACACAAGTGGTACCAAAGAAATTGGTATCACAGTCATGCCAAACTTAAAAGGTAAGTTAATCCCACAATGAACCACGACTGGGTTGCGTGTGTGTATCGATTATACAAAACTAAACTCACACACAAGGAAATATCACTTTCCATTACCATTCATTGATCAAATATTACAACGTCAAGCTGGGCAAAGTTATTACTGTTTTCTAGATGGATATTCTGGTTATAACCAAGTAGCAATTGATCTAGAAGACCAAGAAAAGACCACAAATACTTGTCCATACGGTACATTCGCATATAGAATAATGCCCTTTAGCTTATGCAACGCACCTGCAACATTTCAAAGATGTATGATGTCAATCTTTTCAGACAAGGTAGAAAGTTCCTAAAAGTATTTATGGATGATTTTTTGGTGTTTAGAACTACTTTTGAAGATTGTTTAAAACATCTAGAGCTAGTATTACAAAGATGGAAATAGACGAATCTAATATTAAGTTGAGAGAAAAGCCATTTTATGGTTCAAGAGTGTATAGTCCTAGGACACATTATTTCGAAAAGAGGGATAGAAGTAGATAAATCTAAAGTTGAATTAATTTCTAATCTACCCCCTCCTACATCGATTAAACAAATTAGATCATTCCTAGGTCAAGCCAGATTTTATAGACCATTTATTAAAGATTTCAGAAAAATATCTCGGCCATTATGCAACCTCTTAGCTAAAGATGCAACTTTTCATTTCACTAAAAAATGTCTTGAATATTTTGAGAAGTTGCATAATTTACTCTAGACTGCCCCAATAATGCAACCGCTTGATTGGCCTTTACCATTTGAATTAATGTGCGACACATCTGACTATGCTATAGGAACAGTATTAGGACAACAAAAAGATAAACTACCACATGCAATCTACTACGCTTGTAAAATGCTTGTTGATGCTCAAATCAATTACACTACTACCGAAAAGGAATTACTAGCTGTAGTATTTGCCTTGGACAAATTTAGATCATCTTTATTAAGGACCAAGGTAGTTGTTTTCTCTGACCACGATGCTTTAAAATACTTATTAACAATAACAGATTCCAAACCCAGACTTACAGATGGATATTATTATTACAAGAATTCAATATTTAAATACGCGATAAAAAGGGTACGAAAAATGTAGTGGTAGATAAACTATCAAGAATAGTGGTAGAATATATAATGGATAATACTCCACTGATGCATTATTTCCCAAATGAGCAATTATTTAGCGTTAGTGCATTAAAAATCAAAGTTCCGAGGAAAAGAATGCGATATAAAAAATGTGGTCAACAATTAAAAAGCTTCGTAGAGATTAATCATCAATTAGGAGGTGTGGATTCTATTGATTTGATAGAACCTAGTTATGGTAAACATTAATAAAAACTACGAACGTTGGGCCAACGACGTTAAACAAGGGCACCGTTAGGGAGAGTCCGTGTTCTTCTGAATGGGTATGAATAATTAGGATTAGTATTTTATTAATATTGTGATTATTTTTATAGTTATTTACTTTAAGCTTAGAATCAGAGACGGTACCACAAAATAATTTTGAGAAGAAGTAAAAAACCGGTAGAAAAAAGGCTCTGCATATACTTCTCATCCACCGCCACCACCTTCCTCTTAGATTAGGATTTTCAGAGTAAGTCGATTATGAGCTGGCATAGAATTATGTTCTAGATATTGCCGTAGGCCGAGCCATGAATCGTTATTTTGTACTTTTTATTTTATTTTGTTCATGATGTTTTTGTACTCGAACCCCAATGAACAAAAATTAGAAAATGAATGAAAATGGATATTTTGGTATTTATCGAGCAAATTCTTTAGATTTTATCTATTTTTCATTTATACAGATATAATGATATAAGTTTGGGGGAGGGTACGATTTTTCAAAAATAGTTTTTATAAAACTCTAACTTATATAAATGAATACTTCTATTTTTATTTAATTTTATATAAATATTTATGTATTATATATCTATATATATATTTATTTTATTTTATTTTGTTTTAAATATTTAATTTAAGTTTATGTACTAATTTCTTATATATAAACTATGTATATTTATATATATATATATATTTATTAAAGAAAAAGTAGTTGTTGAAGAAAATTTCTAGTACAAGGACTACCAAGTACTCGGTAGTTTCTTCACCGAGTTGTCACTCCCCGCGTTTTCCTTTTCCTTTTCTGGAATTATTTTCCAAGTGTTAACGTTTTCTGACGTCACTTATTCATGACGTCTTGTGTATTCTCGGTATGTGTAAATTTTCCGCGTTTGAGTTTTGGACATAGCGGGACGATTTCGTGGACTTTCGTTTCCGGTTTAGTAGTTTGTTGTTCGTTGGCAACTATGTGTGTATAGTTTTGACTTATTGGGCCATTGGGTGTGGTGTTGTACCGGATGATGATTTTTTTTTTTTTTATCTTATTTGGGTTTCGTGACATTTCGTTTCACAGTATTTGTTTTGGGGGTCTTTACCCTTTTAAAGGTGAGACGAGGCGTCAAAATGTAATTATTTTTACATCTTTGACTTATATGACCAGTTTTCTCTTTTTTCTTATTTTCTTCTCCTTTCATCCGAATGTCTGTCTTCTCTCATCAAACCTCCATTTTTCTTTTCTTCAAGCTTTTCTTTGCTTGGTTTGATCTAGCTCGGTTTGGTTATGAGTCTCAGGCCGAACTAGACTTGTCTTCCTCGCAGAGAGGTCTTCGATTTGATACCAATAAGGGTACGTGTTTCTTTCATTTTGGATAATTCTTCATTTTGTAATTTAGAATCTATTTCTAAGTTTTGATCTAGTTCTTCTTGGAATTGAATCGTAGGATTCTAGTATGTTGTAGAGGAGGTTGAGAGCTTCCAGGATCTACCTTTGGTTCAGCGAGCGGAGTAACTTTTCCGGTGACCGGATTTTTGGTTTTGAGTTTTATGTGCGAGTCGAGTGAAAAAGTGTACTCCCAAGGGCGTCACCTTGCTTTCTATGATTTTGGTTTCGGAATTGCTTCCTTTTTGTTTTGGCCGATTTGGTGATTTTTTTCCCAAATCGTTGAGGTAGGGGAAGACTTTTATCCTTTCTCGTTCTTTGATTCCTGAGTGTACGATTTTGTTTCCAGACCTTATAACCCTAGATATATTTTTGCTAACTGTATACTTGAGAAATATGAAATTAGGGTTATATGTGTTTAGGTGCTATAATCCATGTTTATGTCATCCTTAAAATAGGTATATGATGTATGCTAGATGGGTTATGAGTAGTGGACTTTTGAAATTGAGATATACTTGTATGTATATATATGTAAATATGAATATTGAGGTGTATATGTATAAATGTAAATATACATATAGGATTTCGGGTTTTAGTAGTGTAGCCTTGATAGCGTAAGTAGGCTAGCCACCTTAGTTAGTGAATTGAGATATGGAACTTAGAGTGTTATTCTAGTTTCCCCATTCTTGTGAATTTTGAGGGTTCTATATTAAACATTAAACTTATGCATGAAAATGAGTTAATGTGTTGATTAAATGATTTAATTAAGATAAAAGCATGTAAATGAAAGGTAAAGTTATCTTTGTGAATTAAAGGGTAACTTGCTGATTTGGAACATTATTTGTGTATCATAATGTATCATTGTGAGTTAAATGATTTAATTGAGGTAAAAGCATGTTAAATGAATGGAAATGTTATCTTTGTGTATTAAAGGATAACTTGATGATTTGGGATCATGAATGGTGCATGAGAAAGCATACTTGTTGGTTTTTGCTTTAAATGAAATTTAAATGCATGTTAAATGATGAAAAGCATTTGTGTTGACATTTTTGGAATGTTGGTTATAAATATGATGCGATACATATTTATGTTAATGCATGGTTCATTGAGGACATAGTGCATGGGTTCACCTTTTGTATTGAGAATTCAATTAGTGTTGGTCTACGTCCGTTTGTGTAATTATGCATGAGTAGAGTTGTTCATCGTAACAACTGGCCAGGGGGTGCTTCTTCGTCCTACGGAACTAATCTTCCGAGAAACGCAGATGGTAGGGAGAGGACTTGTCCAAATCTTATGTGCACGACCGCGTCGTGTTTGACGTCTTCCTTGTTAAAAGTGAAATAAGAGAAAAATCACTTGGAAAGAACGGTACGATATATCTACCTTCATTCATGAGAAATAAAAATAAAGTGTTAGACAATGATCCATTGACCTTTAGAGTAGGGAGTGTGGTCGTGTGTGTACCACGGGTGGTGTTGAGTCACATTGCATTTGCGTAGCATTTATGTGATTCCATTTGACATGTATATCATGATATTATTCAATGTGGTTGAGGAGCATGTTTAAATGTGAATTTTGAAAAATAATTCATGTGTTATTAAAATGCTCAAGTGAAATTGGAAGGATGTGAAAATATGTTTTGCATGCCTTGTTTAAAGTATAAAGTGAAATAAATGCTTATAGTTGTTGTTATGTGCTTATATACCTTATGGGGGTGATATGAGTTGGTTTAAGGACTTTCTTGTGATAAGTAAAGTCGGTTGTGGCTATTGAGTTGAATGTGACTTGAAGCCTTGAGAAGGCGGTTGATGGTTTTGTGGTATAGTTAGTGTTGGTGTAGCAACGTGTCGTCAATCGTGCTATTGATGTTTTGGTCATGATAGGCGAGGTTATGAGAAAACCGAGTCGATTGGGTATTGATAGCCCTATGACATTGTTTAGAAACCTAAGTGAGGTGGTTTCGAATGTGAGATTGAGGTTGAAAGAATCGGAAAAGGTTCTTGGTCAAAACTAGTTGGTTCCGTGGCAACGGCCACTAGCGTTCCTTTAGCGATTTTAAGGATTGAAATTTCATCGGGGATGTGAGCATTCATGGTTAAGTCATTATAGGGTTTCTGAGTGCCTTGTGTATAGTCACTTGCCCTTTCCTTTGAGTTGTTTTTGATCTCCGGTTCTTCATTTCCTTGCTCCATTTGAGCTTCTCTAAATACGCGTTGGTTTTTCCGTTGGTGTTTTCGTTTGATTCTCCGAAAACGGAGTTTTCATAAGACTATCCGGTCTTTAAGTGAAAATTCCATTTTCGCCTACCCCGTGATGCCGACAAAAACTTTGAGGATTGAAATGGTTTTGAAGTCACGAAATAAAAGGTTTTGGCCTTTGAAAGTCGGCGGTGTCCAAAACGGAGACCGGGGGCAAGACGGTTACTTTTACGGATTTTCAAGAAAATGTTTTCGATAAAACTAAACCTATATTAAATGATATTTTTCTCATTTATAAAGTTCCTAAATGAGTTGAGGTCTTTGTCCCATGTTTCATAAGTGCTTAAAGTCGACTAGGCTTTCAAAATACCATTTCAACATTTTTTTAGTGAGTTTCGACCTTGTGTAGTCGACTACAGGTTTGGTGTAGTCGACTACAGCCTCCTGTGTAGTCGACTCTCGGAAATTCAACTTGTTTTGGCCATTTTCGGAAATTCATTTCTCCCCCCTCGTAACTCGGATTGAGGTCCCGTTTGTTTCTATA
The DNA here is from genome assembly GCA_963922005.1 of Cornus suecica. Classification (NCBI taxonomy): domain Eukaryota; kingdom Viridiplantae; phylum Streptophyta; class Magnoliopsida; order Cornales; family Cornaceae; genus Cornus; species Cornus suecica. The sequence goes on along the minus strand of OY998241.1, from coordinate 63,432,360 downwards.
GCTTGTGCTAGGTACAAAATTTGTAGATAAAAATTGAAATAATTTTTTTACACTTGAAATGATGTTTTTACCCTTGCTGAAAGAGGGGTACTTCAGCTTTCCGTTTTTATCGGCGTTGTCCGGTACCGTTTTAAAAAATGCATATCTCTAGCCTCGTGGCTTTGATTTAGGTTTCGTTTGTTTCTTGGGATGGCCTATGTAAAAATATTTGATATAAAATTTAAAATCACTTATTTTCACTTATAATGACTGTTTTACCCTTGGTGAAAGAGGAATACTTTAACTTTCTGTTTGGGTCGACGTTGTCCGATGCCCTTTTAAAAAATTCATATCTCTCGCATAATGGCTTTGAATTAGGTTCCATTTGTTTCTATGGTTTGGTCTATGCCCAACTAGGTGCGGAAACCTTTGAAAGTACATCTTTGCCCTTGAAATGACCATTTTACACTTGGATGAACATGTGACCTTTGAGTGGTCGGTGTGATGGGTTATTCAATCCTTTTCACTTTATTTTGGGGTTCGACAACTTTTGTGACTTACCTTAGGATGAAGTGATTGTTTTACCCCTGTGTTGGGTTTACGAATGTCGGGTAGTGACATGTAAAGTGCTTGGTAGTATAAGTTGATACTAATTTAAGGTTTTAAAGCTCAGTATGCTCGTGATCTAGGAAGTATGAGTGTAATTCTTCCTGGAGTGTTATGAATAAGAGTGTTGCTCCCGTATTTTGATGATATATGTTGTGTTGATTGTTAGTGTGGGACTAGCGGGTACAAATCATATTTGATCTATGAGGTGGTCTATACTTCGGGATTTGTATTGGTTGTATATTTATATATGTATATATTTACGTTCATATATATATATATAGTTGTGCATCATTATTTGTTGTTGTGCTATGGCTTCATTATGTGCTAGTTACCCTAATTGTTGATGCATGGTAGGGGACTAGGGGGATGTGTTTCTAGGGTCTCGTATTGGCGTGAGTACCTGTGGGACATTTGACTGACCTAGGGTAGATGCATGTACACGGGTTGGTTCACACTCGATATTGAAGGTCGGAGATGTGACGGTTAGGATATTTTCTCCTATGGGGATCAATGAGGTCACCCTAGCGTTTGTTTGCCCTGGTGGTTTACACCAATTTACAGGTGATGTTTTGGCTAGGTATCAGGTTTTCTTGCAGGATGGCTCATGGCACGAATATTGTTGCCGGTTTTGGGACGTTTGTACGTAGTGTTGTTCTAGTTTAGTTTCATTTGCTTGTCTCCTGTATTGGGACCGTTGTTGTTGTATTTCTTGGGAGCCAGTCTGTTAGCACATCCCTTCCTTGTATTTGGTAACGTTGCATCGTTGTAAAGATGTATTCTTTCAACACCTAGATGTGCCTTGTGTATCATTTGGTTTAGCTTCTGCTTGATTGTGTATGGAATTATTATTGTTAATAATATTCCATTCGGTTTATGGTTATTGATGATCTTAATTGGTCACTCATTATATGTATCATACCCCGGATTCCTCGGATGTCCTGGTTCGGGAGTCTTTGGAAATTCAGTGCATGACAAAGTACTCGGTGAATCCTAAAAAAAATATATATATATTTTTCAAAATTCCAAAAATTTATATATATAATTATGTATTTTAATTTTTCCTTTCAAATTAGGACTTTGACTATAATATATTAGTATAGTATATAGTTTTAGTAGCTTATAATAAAGAGAAGAGAAACTTTTGAATTTCCTATACATATGAAATCCTTTTCAATTATGGATAATTTTCCAATAAATCTTATTTCCTTTTAAAAACTTTCCATGCTAAATGATTTCTATTCCAGATTCTTGTTGTAAATGAACTCATTCCTTTTTTAGTAAGGACTTGCTTTAAACTCTATAAATATAGAGCCTTTGTATTGATAATAATACTCCTCCCTAAAGCTCTTTAATTCTCTATTCACAATGAGATCAACACATAGATCTACCTTTCACAGAGCTTCAACCAACAATATGCCCATAGTAATTTTAGATGACGAAGATAGGATAATAGAGTCAGTAGGTTCTTCAACCGATCCCAAAGAAGAAGAATTTATGGGGTGTACTGCTATTTCTCCAAACCCAACACAAGTTTCACCAATTCATGGGTATAGCTCGCTAGCATCTGAAGTTATCTACGATGAAGAAGTCATAAATACCCCAAGAATGAAAAGTGGTTTCAATCTATTAAAGGCTCGAGGATTGACAGGGTTGTTGAAACAAGCAGCTAAAATAGCATACCCCAAAATTATGCAAAAGTTCTATTCCGATATGGGGCATACTACTATAGGAGAACTTATCCTCTGAATTTGTTTAGATCCCAAAGTACAACCTTTCAATGTCACTGCCAATACAATAACGAAAGCATGGGGTATTCTGCATAAGTGTCCTGAGGAGTTACATGAAAGATTTTACCTTTACCAAAGCCATTCACACCTACCATCTTTGAGATAATCAATACTATATGTCCGAACTATTATGCGCATGCTGACGAAGTATCACTCCTCAAGCAAAGAGTAAATCCCAGCTCTTGGTTTTTAGATACAGTTATCGCATCACAGATTTATCCGAATGAATATCAGCAATGGCGGGATGAAGCAATAATTAAGATTCTTTACTGTTTTCATATGGGGTATTGGGTTTCATTTACAAAGATTATTCTTGGGTGTATGTTTGCGCATATCAAACTCTATAGGAATCTCACAGCAACTACATAACCAAATTACTTAAGAATGCAGTAGGTGATGACATTTTTCATACCGAAGCACAATATATATCCATAGCTTCCAACTTTTATGCTAAAACGTTTAATGACCACTATGGAGAAGAAGTGTAACGCCCCGTGTTTCCTTTATCCTTTCTGAAATTCTTTTCCAAGTGTTAATGTTTTGTGACGTCACTTATTCAATATATCTTGTGTAATCTTGGTACGTGTTAATTTTTTGCGTTTATGTTTTGGACTTAGCGAGACGACTTTGTTGTATTTTGTTTTCGGCTTCATGGATTTGTGTTTCATTGGCGACTATGTGGGTTCATCGTAACATTTTCTCGTTGATGCTTCGGCAATCGTGTTCTGTGCTGGAACGTGTTATTTAGTTTATTGTAGACATTTTGGTGTAATAGTTATGTGGTTATATGTTTATTTTTATTTTAAGAACATTTGAGAGTGAGGCATATTCTCGGTATTTCACTTGTGTGTGAGTTGGTGAGGAAGTATGAGAGTCTTCCTATGTGTTTCGGAGTGTTTGGATGTGTTCCAGATTGTTTCGGAGTTTTTCGGTGTCATCTTTGGCTTGGAGCATTTTCTTGCCATTGCTGTTTCAGAGGTCACCGAGTACTCAATGTAAAACTCGGTAGATTGGTTACCGAGTACTCGACCTTGATTCTACCGAGTACTCAATGTACAACTCGGCAAAGTCCACAAATTGCCTATATAAGTGAGTGTTAACCTAAAACATTTCATTTTTTTCCTCTCTTCTTCTCCAAACTCAGCCCACTTTCTCCCACTTGGTTTTTCCCTCTATCGTTGCCTATATCATCTATTTAGGCTTGGATTTTGATTACGATTTCAACATGGAAGTTGGTCGTGGTATTCTTGCCTTTGATTTGAGCCATGGATTGGTAAGTTTTTCATCCTCTTTGTGAGTTTTTTTCTCAAATCCTAGTTTTGGATTTTCTTGTCAAACCATCTATCAAATCTTGTTTTCCTTGTGGTTTGAGTCTTGATTCATTGTTAGGAGGCTATGGCAAAGCTTTTCACCGTTTGGTTTCGTCGATTTCGGTTTTAGGTGAAGCTAGGGTTTTCATAGGCCTTGTTTGGTGGTTGGCTTGTTCTTCCTTTGAGGTGGGGGAAAGCATCTTTAATCTCTTGTTCTTTGATTCGAGAGTGTGCGATTTCGTTTTAGGGCTTTATAACCCTAGATATATTTTTGCTAAGTGTATACTTGAGAAATATGAATTTAGGGTTTGTATGTATTTATGTGCTATAATACATGTTTGTGTCATCCTTGAAATAGGTATATGATGTATGATAGATGGGTTATAAGTTTTGGACTTTTGAAGTTGAAATATGCTTGTATACCTATATATATGTATATGAGTATGGAGGTATATATGTATATAATTGTAAGTATACGTATATGTGTTCCGGGTTTTAGTACTGTAGCCTTGATAACATAAGTAGGCTAGCTACGTTGGTTAGTGATTTGGGATACGGATGTAGATGATTGGTGGCTTATGGGATTATGAACTTAGAGCATTATTATAGGCCCCCCATTTTTGTTAATCTTGAAGTTACTATCTTCAACATCAAACTTGTGTATAAAAATGAGTTAATGTGTATAATTGCTTTAATTAAGAGAAAAACATGTTAAATGAATGGAAATGTTATCTTTGTGAATTAAAGGATAACTTGATAACTTGGAACATTATTTGTGCATGAGAATGTATCCTTGTGAGTTAAATGCTTTAATTGAGATAAAAGTATATTAAGTGAATGAAAATGTTATCCTTGTGTATTAAAGGACAACTTGATAATTTGGGATCATGAACGGTGCATGAGGAAGCATCCTTGTTGATTATTGCTTTAATGAGATTTAAAAGCATGTTGAATAATTAATGGCATTTGTGTTAACATTTTGAAAATGTTGTGTATAAATATGATGTGATACATATTTGTGTTGGTGCATGGGTCATTGAGACATAATGCATAAAGAGTTCACCTTTTCTATTGAGAATTCAATTGGTGTTGGTCTACGTCCGTTTGTATAATTATGCGTGAGTAGACTTGTTTTGGATCATCGTAACAACTGGCCAGGGGGTGCTTCTCGCTCTTACGGAACTAATCTTCCATGAAATAAAGACGGTAGGGGGAGGACTTGTTCTAAATTCTATGTCATGACCGCGTCGTGTTTGACAGTCTTCCTTGTTAAAAGTGTGAAGTGACAAAAGCACTTGGGAAGAATCGGTACGATAAATCTATCTTTCCTTATGAGTATAAAGGGAAGGTTAGAGAATGATCCCATTGACCCTTGGAGTTAAGGTGTGTGTGGTCGCATGTGTACCATGAGGTGTGTGAGTCACATTGCATTGAGTTGTCATTATGTGATTTATGTTAACATGTGGATCATGATATTATCCTATGTGGTTGAGGAGCATGTTTAATGTGAATTTTGATATATATAATTCATATGTTGTTAAAATGCTCAAGTGAAATTGGATAATGTGATAATATGATTTGCATGCATTATTTAAAGTATAATGTGAGGTAAATGCTTATACTTGTTGATATGTGTTTATATACCCGAGGGTGGTGATATGAGTTAGTTTAAATGGCTTTCTTATGATAAGTAAAGTCGGTAGTGGACTATGGAGTTGAATGTGAGTTGTGACCTTTGAGAAGGTGGGTGATAGTTTTGTCATTTTGGTTGGTAGTGGGGTATTGACCACTTGATGTTTTTGCACCTTTGAGGGGTGTATGATCCTTGGTCGTTTGGGATCTTTGTTGGTTATGTAGTGATGACCATTTGATATTTCTTTTGCATTTGAGGAATGTATCATCGATTTTACTTTGAGGTTTGAATTTGATTAAGTGAGTTGAGGATTGATCCAAGTCACTTGTGTGGTTACGGATTTTTGATTCCGTTAGTAATCTAAAAGAGGTGATATTAAATGTGAGTTGAGGTTTGAATGGATCGGAAGTGATCTTGATTGAGCCTAGTTAGTTTCGGAGTAGTGGCTACTAGGTTTACCTTTTCATATCCCATGAATAGGAGTGTTCTTGGAGTTGTCAACTTAGCCACCGTATGTGGTTGAGATGAGTTGTTCATTGAGAGTTGAATTGAGTTCCCGGTTGTGAATAAGGTTATGGGAGCGTTATTTCCCGTTTTCATTGAAGTGTTGCCATTTTTGGACTTCTGTATTCATTCTTAATTCTCCGTGGTTGCTGTTGGATGTTGAGTCACTCCGCATGGTGATTTAGGTGTTTCGATGTGTTCGGGTTTAGCTCAGAGTCATCCGATTTCGTTTCGGAGCTTTTCGGGTTCCTTCTTTGACTTGTGCTGGGGGCCATCGAGTACTCGGTGAAGATTCTACTTAGCACTCAGAGAAAGGAAAATTCGCACAAAATTTCATTTTATTCTAGAGAGTTTGGTCAGTCACAACTCGGTGGAGGGTCACCGAGTACTCGGTGTACAACTCGGTGGTACCTATTTGTGCAATTTCTTCCACTTCCTTTCCGTTCTCCCACTAATGTTTTACCACTTCCTCTCCTAAGCTTGGGGCATTGATTAGTCATCTTTAGGGATGAATTTTGTTAGGTTGGAGAATCGGCTTAGATCCACCTTTTTTAGTATTGGTCACGACGTGATGCCGATCCACTTCTTTGTGTCATCATTTGATCCGTTTCGTTGGATACAGATGTTGTGTTCTCTGGTTCCAACATGTCATTTTTCCTTCTTCATCCTCATGGGCGTTATAGGTATCCTTGAGTTGTGGTTGTTCAGTTGACTTGAGAGTATATTCGGTCGGTATGTGTGTTTCATACCTTCTTTCATTCCGAGTCTTAGTTATGATATGTGTGGCTTAATGCACATACATAGTGGTGTTTTTCCTCGTCTTGGGTGGATGTCCTTTCCTATTGACTTGATGTTTTGGTTTTTCATTTGTTCAGCATTGGAGTTCCATCCCTTGCTTGGTTTCATGGTCTTATATGGCCATTTTTTAGGGTAGTGTTCACGTACCCTTCGTGGTTGAGTAGCTAGCCTTCCTCGTATATAGTGAGGACATTAGTGATAGGATTGATCTCCTTGTGGATAGTATTATAAGATTGATGTTATGGCATGAGTGGTGATATTGATGTGAGTGTGTGAAGAGATTGATGTGTTGTATATGTATTGTGTATAGATGCATTGACGATGGTTATGTACGTACGTAAGGACTTGAAATTTTTCCTTGGTACTGGTTATGGATGTTCCTTCTTATGGGCATCGTGGTGATTTCAGTTCCTTTGGATCCTTTGGTTATTGTTGTGGCCACTAGAGTGATTGGCTATGTTATGCTAGGGTATTGTGTACTTGGAGTACGTTTATGTGAGTAGTGTAGACTACTAGTGTTGGATTGGTGGGTACGAGTCATAATATTCTTTCGTGAGGTTAGAACTACTGTAATACCCCGTATTTTTATTCTTTATATATATTGGGTTAATTTAATTTAATTAATTAATTATAAGTTAATTAAATGGGCTATAATATATTTTTGAGTTAATTAGTTGGGCTTATTAGCTAATGGGCTATATTATATTTTTGGGCCCATCAGAAGAATTAAATATATATATATATATATTATATATATATTTATATAACTAAAATAAACCCTAAGTTAGGGATACGTTTCTGTCAGACTAGTCGAGGGAGAGATAGCAGAATCGCGAGTCGCGTAGAAGAGAGAGGAGAGAGAGCATCGACCAGCCTACAATCCGTGCGTGATTTAGCCTAACGATCAGGCAAGTAGAATGTTCTTCTCTTCCCCTTTGAACCCATAACTCTAGCATCTATATATTCTACTATACATGATTTCGTGTTTTGTGAATTATCGTATAGTACCTAAATTTACTTTTTGCGCTATAACATCAATATGAGTTGGTAAATAACTTTTCTATCATGATCGGCGTGTTTTAGTCCATATTTAAAACGGTTATAAATTTTGGAGTGAATAGTATAAGTGGCTTCATGAATCTGCGAATATATATATATATATAGTGGTATAGACGAGGTAGGGGTCAGTGCGTAGTTCTGTACACAATTTTGTTTCATGGATTAATTAATGGGCACAGAGGTTATTTACATGTTATGTTAGGTGGGTGTATGTTGAGATTGAAATATTGCAGTAGTAATTTAAAGTGATTTCAAATCTTATATATATAAGCTGGTATGTAGAAAGCTTTGAAAATTATTTGGATGGGAACAGGTGGGTCCATGGGCTTCTATCACTTTAGAATTGCTGGATCCTTTGCTTTATTACTTGATGATCATGTAACAGAAGAATGATTAAATATTGACTGGGTGTTCTTTGACTTGGTATTGTGAGAGGTTATTAATAAACTTAGAAAACGTCACTGTTAAATAGTATTAATATTAAATTACTTTTTTGAAGATTTCTTATTATGTGTATATGATTAGGGTGATGAAATTAATAAAAGTGTGACCAAAATATGATCATTATTTATTTAATTTATTTTGGAATGGAAGGAACCACGATGGGCTGACTATTAATGCAGTCTCATCTGTACCATGACATGGAGTTCGGGTACGTGGTTATGGTTCGGCATGGGTTAATTGTCTATGGACTTGTAGTTTGGTTGTTGTATTATTTTATTTGCTTTGCTTATTGATTTGTGATTTGATTTTTGATTGCGCTTTATTTTTATTCTTGTTTATTAACTTGTTATTTAATTATGATTGCACCTTATTTATTATGCCTATATTCTGGAGGATATATATTTAAGTGTGGTACTTATAAGAATTTTAATATTACTCTTATATTTATAATGGGTAGATGATGGGATTATTGGTACTCTGTTTGGGATCATGTAGAGTCTACTCTGCTTGTGGGTCTGACCCACTATTGTTGTTTCAGGTTCTCAGCAGTTTCAGCCACAGGGTTGAGGTCTCTTATCATTTATTCGCGAGTTCTCCCATTTGGACTTCAGTTCAATGTAGGGACTCAATTTAGTTATATTTTTTTATTAAGGTTTAGGGGTCCATAGATATGGATTCCCGAGTTGTAACCTTTGGGTTTTTGTTTTTAGTTATGAATTTATTCATTCATGAGAATTAAACCTCTGACACTATGTTATTCATTAAATATGTCTTTTACTTCCGTGCTTGTTTATTATTGAGTGTTGATGCACCTTAGTTTTCGGTATAGGTCTGGCCAACCTATGCATGAAAATTAGGGGGTGTCACAACTACACACCTTGTACTTATTTTGTGTCTCTATGTATATATATATATATATATATATAGGTGTCAGTTTGCCATATGAAGTTATATTATGGATTCGTTATGTGCTACATGCCCTTGATGAAGCATGGTAGGGGGCTAGAGGGATATTTTCAGGGGTCTCATATAGGCATGAGTGTCAGGTGGGTCGATTGACTGACCTAGGGTAGATGCATGTACACAGGTTGGTTTGCACTAGGTTTGGACGGTCGAATGATGGAACGATTATGATTTCCTTTTTCCTACAGGGCTTCAATGAGCTCACCCTGAGATTCTTTTGCCCTAGTGCCTACACACCAGTTTGCAGAAAATGTTTCAACTATAGGTTGCTTGAGTGCAACGACACCTTTCTTTTATTTACTCGTTACAGGTTCTAGATTGGACAGGGTGTTACGGATGATGTTGCAGGATCGGGACGGTCATATGTAGTGTAGCTCCATTTTAGTTTCCTTTGTTTGTCCCTTTTATTGGGACTACTGTATTTCACGAGAGCCAGTATGTTGGCATATCCCTTCCTTGTATTTGGTATTATTGCATCGTTGTAGAGATATATTCGTTTGGCGTCTCGATGTGCCTTGTGTACCAATTGGTATTAGTTTCCGCTCAGTTGTATGGAATCGTATTGTTGGCATGATTCTATTCATTTTATTAATATTGACATTCTTAGTTGGTCGCTCATTTTATGAATCACGACCCCAGATTTCTCGAATGTCCCGGTTCGGGAGTCTTTGGAATATAGGGGCGTAACAAGAAGAGGAAGAACAAGTGAACACATGGGATGATATAAACAGGCCAAAAGAATTGGTTGAGGAGCTGGAGAAGTATCTCATGATTAACAAAAGTGGTTAAGAATGGAATAGAAGAAAAATTCGTAGGAAAAGAGAATGGATGTAGAATTTTCTTAGTATTTTGATTATTTTTCTTCCCACCAAATCCGTTTATTATTGGTTCTATTCATGTTTTGCATTTATTTTATTTTATTTTTCTACAATTTTAATTTTTAGAGATTGTAGGCCCTTAAGGCCAAATCATGAGTAATTTTCTTATTAAAAATTACATTCCTTTGAAAAATATGCTTCATGTTTTATATTTTTGTTTATTTAATCATTACCTCTCTATTGGATATGATCTTGGGTATTACATAGTGTGTTATTTTTAATACATCATCCAAGGCAAGTTTGGGGGAGATATGCGCCATATATTAAAGCAACCGAAATTACACTTCAAGGGTGGTAACAATTTCTTCTCTATTTTATTTAAAAGACTATGAGGACATGGTTTCCTTTAAGTTTAGGGGGGAGGAATTAGTTATTGTATGCTTTAAGGGAATGCGAAAAATAAAATAAAATTTTGAAAATTGTATTAAGTTCTTCATTCAAAATATATGATTGAGATTTGATATGAGTTGATTTGTGTAAATGTTATGATTAGAAAGGTATTGTGTATACAACTACCCCGCTCATGAGTATGTAATAGTTTGATTAAATTGAATTTTTAAGATGTGGTCCACATGACTGAATAAATGAGTGAAATTGAAACCGAAAAAGATAGTCTTAGCCTATAACACACGCGGACACATTCTTTATGGAACAACTAGTTAACCTTTGACTATGTAGTTGAAAAAAAAGTTTTGTTTCAATGACAAGGGGAGAAGGGTAGTTGAAAAAGAAAAATATATGGAGATAAGAAAAATATGAAAAAATAATAAAAAAATGCAAAAAGTTGCTCTTTGATCTGAGTAACCGGGCCTTGGTATCACCAATATCATTGTTCGCGTAAAAAGGGGAGAAACTAATCAGCATAAATCCCATGGAAGAAGCTCAGGCCCAGTTGGTTGGGACTAAAAATCCTCGCTGGAAAGTCCAGAGACTTAGAAAGACAAAAAGGGATAAAAACTGAATATATATATATATTGAAGTTGGGTCATGACAAAAATTGATCATTGAAGTAGAAGAAGGGAGATTAGTCTACTATAAAGAATGTTCACAAAAATACGGAGAGCTATGTGGATTCATTGTAAAAATTATCAAGTTTTTTCACTACTGTGGGGACCATTCTTTTAGATTTAATTCATGACAATTATTATGTATAAGTGAGTGGGGATAATTTGTATGCATTTAACTCTGACGAAATTATATCATTTGCATGATTAATGATTATTTTATTTCATGAGCATAGAAGAATGAAAGAATTTGTGGGTAGTATACTTAACCCTCACGAGACTTCACTCGTCCACTCGGTATTGCCGAGGGGTTTAAAAGGCTTGTTACCGGTGTTAAGTGTAATCGTACACCTTCATTATGTAGATAGTTTAGTTAGTTTTAATTTATTGTATTAAAAACACAATCATCACGAATTTTGAAATTTTTTTGTTGATTGATTGCTAAGGGACTAGCAATGTTCAAGTTTGGGGGCTTCATAGGAGCCAAATATCATACATTTAAGGCTCCTAATTATACATTATTATGTCTATATATATCATTATATTGGTGCTTTTATACGATTTTTGTGTTTTAAGACGTTTCAGGCCATGTTTTGTAGAACGAGTTAAATTCGGTGAAATAACTCGATTAGTGACTCAAGATTGTTCGAGAGTCGAAATTATGGATAAAAGACCTATGAAGTACCAAACATAAGTCAAGGATGCAAAATGAATGAATAGAAATGAAGCCGAGAAGAGAAATGAGCAAAAAAAAATGAAGTTCAAGGTGAAGAACTACCGAGTACTCGGTCAAGTTCGAAAGAGAGCGCACTTGCGCAAAAGAGGAAAAATGGCCAAAGATTATAACGCACTTGCACCTGTTTGCGCAGCACTCAGGAGTTACCGAGTACTCATTAGAATTCTCACCGAGTACTCGGTGTGACCAAAAATGGCCAGGCCACATCAGCAACTTGTATACACATCAATATGGGATGATCTCTAGACTATCTTAGATGCAATATTCACCCTATTTGATAATATTTCATATCATTCTTCAAGAAATATCAAGGTTGTGTAAATGAGTGATTACATTTATTTTATATAAGATTCTTCATTTATTCTATGTCTTGTCTTAGCTTGAATGAATGTTTTATCTTCCAAAATCATGGTTATTCAATATGGGCTAGAACTCGGATCTTAACTCATGATTTTCTACATAATGGTGGTAATTAACATGCAATCTTAATTAAGACAAACCATGCATAAGGAAAGATAACAAGTGACATACTTTTCAACTTATGTTAGTAGGAGTAGCTTAGAGTAAATGCATGTACTAGCTATGTTTGTTCAATGATGCCTTATGCCAATGATGGATTAATTGTTCCTTTTTAGGGATTAGGGTTTTCCAAATGGTTGCGACCTTATATCTGATTGACATATGATGTAGCGCCCTTTACAATTAAATGATTAAGAGGATATATTATGTGGTTAGTGGTGGAGTTAGAAATACCCTAGATCTTTATCTCCATTGATCTCAAACCAAAATCAAAATCTATCCTTACTTTCATAATATTTTATTTATTGTCAAAGTAATTCTAGAAAACCAAACGAACAAATTATCTTTCATAATTTAGTTACAATAATTATAAGGAAGTTGTGAATTCAATAGTCTCTATGGATTTGATATACCCTATCTCATCTATACTATACTATAATAGATTCATGCACTTGCGATAGGGAAAACTAGGTCAACTTTAAGGGCTTATTTGCACACATTATTATTATTATTATTATTATGTATTGCCTAAGCCTAGTAGAGCTAAACCTAATAAGGTCTGGTCCAACCCGATCATGAGCCATTGGTGTTATCGTTTTGTTATTGGCAGGTTATTCTATTAGGTTTGTGTATTCGGATGTTCCATTTACAAACAGAACTCTGACGTATTTTCGTGTATTCCGCTGTTGAGTTTCTATCACTCTATATGTGTGGACTAAATCATTTTTATCATTATTCCATACGTTTCATCGTATTCGATGTTCTTAATTGGTCGTTCATTTTATGGATCACACCCAGAGTCCTCGGATGTCCCAGTTCGGGAGTCTTTCGATTTTAGGTGCGTGACAGTCAATCCCTACATCAAGTCCAAGCCAAATGGAGCCAATAAGCGAGGGCAAGCAACAAAATTCCAAAAGCTTTCCAAAAAGTGCACCGAGTCACTACGATTTTTTCGAAGCTATCGAAACACCAACGATTGAAGAGAATGAGTATACTAAAATGATTTGCAAAGAATTTACAAACAATAGCAAATCAAGCCATATTTCAAAGGTTTAGGAATAATTCCTCGAGAAAGACAAAGTTAGGATTTGAATGTGAGATAAAACTAAAAATGGTACAACAATCCTCCAAACTATCAATCATCAATATAGTGGAGAAAAGAGTCAAATTATGATTCTTTAAAAATAATTACCAAGAATAGAATCAAGTTCTCAAAGTTTTGTAGAGATTTTCAAATAATTCACAAGTCAGGGTTTCTAGGAGAGAAAAGCTCAAATTCAAGACAACTTACCAAATAAAGCCTTCAAAAGTGAGTTGATGCCAAGAAGAGCTCACTAGGTCCTCTTGTCAAGATCTTCAAGAAGAGAAAGACAATAATCCAAAATTATCCACAAATTTTCATAAAATAGAGTTAATGAGAATTTGAGAAATAAAACTCACAAACAAGAGATCAGTTATAACTTTTGGGGTCAATAGAAAACTTCGGACATGATAAACAATTTTGTAGTTGGAAGTTGCATCAAAAGAGGTGAAAGCAAATTTTGGAGGTGGAGATGGGGTGCTCAAGTAGGCTGCCGAATTGGGTTGAGAAGGGGAAGAGTGAAGGCTTTGTTTGGTGAGGAAAATGAATGGAAATTACTTAAAGAGAAGACCCACAAGACAATATATATGTATATGTAATTTTCCATCTCATAACCTTTGGATGTAAGGGCTCAAAAGAGAGATGGGGGAAGTGGGTTTGCAAGATGAAATAAGATGGTGACACCTCACCCCTAACTAAAGTCTTCCACACAATTATCAAGCAAAATGACAAGTTTTGCCCCTTGACTTTTAAGAAAAAAGAAGAGAGGAGAAGGGTAGGAACGACTTTCCACTCTTTCAATTGCCCTAAGTTACCCATACTACTTTCACTTTTTTTTACTAAAATGCCTTATATAATATAAGAAAGTACTAGGGAACACTTATGTGAAGAGAAGTTCCCTATATCTGTAGCAGACCTATGTATTTATAGACAAATCTGAGAGAAACCCTAACTTGCGTTAGACTCCTATAGAGAATAGGATTCCCCTTTGGTATGATTTCCTTCCAAACTGAGCCAAAGCCTTCAATATAATATATAATATATCATATACATGTGCATATAGGTGTTGAGGTCAAACACAAAGTCATCCGGGTCAAAACGGATCAATTCGAATCAAAATAGGATTTTGCCCCGAATATGAAATTTCCAACTTTTTTCTACAGACATGTCTCACTATTTTGATCATAACTAGAGCTACACATATTGGATGGAGTCATGTAATATAGTTTTGGAAATCTAACTTCAAGCTCTTGATGTTAAGCTCAAGAATCACTCTAATCAAACCTGTTTTGACCAAGATATGACCCTTCGAAGTTGACTGAAAATTGGTGTTGAAACTAGCTCATCCAGTACTCGATACTCCGTGGAATTATTACCGAGTACTTAGTGGTTCAAAATCACCGGGTGTTGGCTGAGTGTAGAAATAACATTTTCTAGTCACTTTTAGCTATTGGGCGTGTAGGCTGTGGGTAGCAAAACTCATGCAAACTACTTTTCTTGGAATAGTGTCGTTTGAACCCCCTCGACTCCATTAGAATTATTCCTGAAGTTGCGGATCCAAAAAATGACATTTTTGCCCTCCGGGAGATAATTTTCTCTGGAAAATACCTCTTTTACTCTCCTCTTTGAATAAATACAAGCACTTTTCTAGTTAATTCACCAAAGTTAACTAGTTATCTTCATTAAGCTCCTGAAATACGCTTAGACACACAAACGACATAAAAATATTAAATAACGGAATGTAAAGACATAACAATAGTAAGATAGGGGCCTAAAATGGATAATATTCGGCAGCTATCAATTGTCACCATCCACACTTCCACACTAAACCTAACACATCAAGGATTAATTGAAACCTCAAGTTCAAAACCCTAAAGATCCAAGGGATCAACCACTGTATAATCATTATTAAACCTCAAAGTCTCAACTGACATCTCTTTGAATACAGCTGCAATTAGTCACCAACTACTATTCATCGCCCTACAATTATACCATAATAAACCTCAAACCAACGGTGACTAAAAAAACACACCTCAATCCATACTCTCTGAGTCATTGCGGCTTAAAATTATTCCGTAAGTATATCTGAAATTCAAACCTCCTAGGTTGATAAGAGCATGATATCATACCTTAAACGCACCCTACATCATATAATTCCAACAATTATTGACAGATTCATCCTAATTAGTTCCTCAATTCGCCTTTTAATGAATAACACCCTTTGTTCATCGGTCAATAATCATGCCTTAAATAATTAACCAAATTCATATCTCAAATCAAAAGCCTATCTAATAGTGATTAATCACAACAATCACAAAACCAAAATCATTCTTAATACTAAGTCCGAAAGTACCTTAATCTCAAGTTTCATCATCTATTAAATAACTAAAGATCATTTTCTCGATCAATAGTCTTACTCTCAATAATTATATCAAGATCCTTCCTCAAGTCCACTACTTACACGTCAACCAGCTTTCAAAGATCATAATTCATATTTCCAAGTCAAAAATAGTATATCATGACAACTTATTATAAGTGACTAACTTTAGTCATGAAGATCATGGCCTTCATTACTTTCCAAATATATAATCCACCAATAATGAATCATTATTCTAGATCCTCAAGTCCACATAGTACAATGAAAGAACATGGATGCCTCAACCCCAAGTCATGGTAACCCCCAAAACATAAAATTATATGGGGTTAACACACTCCTCAATATCGGAAGTTGTTGGTGCCCTCACGACACATCGTGGTCGATCTCGGCGAAGTGGCAAGCCAACTGTACGTTAAGAGAAGAAAGGATTAAGCAATAATATAACCAAAACAAATCTAAAAAATGTCAAGTATTTAGTCATGTTGTCATACTGAAATGAATGCTCAATAAAACATGCATTAAATAAAATACACATATATATATTTATTTGTATATATTTCAAAATAAATTAAAAAATACAAAAAGCATTAAGGACTCTTGCTCGTCGTTCCCAAGGTGAAAGAACCATGCTCTGATACCAAGTTGTCACGCCTAGATATTTCGTGAAATTTCGAAACCAAATTCCAAAATACTCAGGAGTGAACAAGAAACCAAATAGAAACTAAAACCAAGTCAGAAAACAATATCCAAGGAGGCTAGGAATACCAATTATGGCAATAAATTCTCTTGGAGTAGCAAAAATGGATTCAAGAAACACGTTTATCAAATTTGGATAGTTCTCATCTTCAAACACTTCAACAATTTTTGAAATTTGATATAATAATATCTTAATTGATCAAAGTGATGAAAGGAAACAAGAACGGCACACTAAATCCAATTCTATAAAAAGAATTAAAAGGAAATAAAACAAAGGCACGCAACGCCAAAAGTGAATAAAGTTGAAAAGGATACGACCTTTTAAGATAATTATGAAAAAAACTTTTTGAACCCATTATAGGGGTATAATAGTCATTTCTAACATAATGGAAATCACAAAAGATGTCGGAAAACAAAAAGGAAGTGAAAAGAGCTAAGTGGCTCATTAAAATGATCATTTCAAGTTCACATGTTCACACAAGGATAATATGGTCATTTCAAAGTCAAATTGGGAATTTTAAAGTACAAATGTTTAAATCATATATAGGGTGAGCCATAGAAACAAACGGGACCAAATTCGGAGCAACGAAGCACAAGATACGAAGTTTGGGCGACATCTTGCCCGGGGCGAGTTGTCACCCCTTATAGGGCTGAAATGTAATTTTTGGTGGTATTTTTTACGTATTTTGGAGTGATGAAATACTTTGGTTCGTTCATGGATATTTTTACAACTCTTGGTACATTAAAGCCACATACTAACACTAACACTAACACTAACAACTTACGCCAAATTGATGGGAAATAACCGAAGAAATGGACTAGCACAAAGCAAAACGTGAACTTTAAGAGAAAACGTGTTTTGAAATGCGGAAACCTTTGGGGTAAACCAATGTACATTCATTTTCATCTATCAAAATAAATAATAATTGAGCCTCTAAGCTCGCAAACTAATTTAAATTACCACTCTTAGCTAAAATGCAATATTTACAAAGTATTTTGAAACCAGATTTACAAGAGCTAGTATAAAAGTCTCAAAACACAAGTTCTACATCAAATTCATCAAAGCTTTACAAATTTAAAACGGTCACGCCATAACGCGAAAAAATAGTACAACAAAAGTACCGAGCTAACATGCTAGCCACCAAATATAATATAATCCAAATCTTTTACAAAATATTTCAAAAGTGAATCAAACTTTATATTGTTAATCAAAGTAATTATCTTCCACCAAAAACGCAAAACACGGATAAAATCTTTAAAATAACACTGAACCAAGCTAAGGGCCTCCAATGGCAGGCTCTTCACCCAAAATTATTTAAAATAAAGAGGTGAGCTACACTAGCTTAGTAGGAGAATCCTTGACACCCCAATCTCGACCGTCCGAGTGGTACAACCCCTATCCAGTGTGGATGCTTCTAGTCCTAGGTTAGTCCATTGTCCTACATGACACTTGTGTTAATCCGGGACCCCAATCGTACCCACAAGTAATCCCCAAGCATGTTCAATATAATAATCATAAGCAATATCGATAGATAGAAACAAAATTCCAATAGCATGAATATATATAAAATGTTATGCCAATGTCATGCATCCTAACCACTAGGGGTAACGGATATCATGTGTCGCTATTGTAAAATTCAATGACACGAGATAGTTCCGTGAAAAACTAGTACAATGAACAAAGTCCTCACACGCCCTTTGCTCAACAGCTTACTAGTCCGCAAGTTGTGAGAAACACCTCTTGGACAGTTGTAGTGACTATCCGAAAGGTCAATTATCATAGGGTCGAAATGAGGCATGCAATCCAAATCAACATATAAAAAATGCATCTAGTGCCATATCATCATAATATGCTTCATATGGACCAATGTGAAAACATATCAATATTTTCAACTTATATACATTTTTAAGCATGTTTTTCATTTTTAAATCAATGTAATAATATCACGGATTTATTAAGCAATATTGCATTCACATATACAAAAAAGGGACTCAAACATGTTTCTAAGTTATGACATAATTTAAGTGCATAGAAATTAATTCCCACACTTTGACGCACACACCCACGAAACCGAAAGAGAAAGTGGTCCTTTCAAGCCCTACCTCAAGTCCAAGCCAAATGGAGCCAATAAGCGAGAGAAAGCAAGAAAACACCCAAAGCTTTCCAAAAACTTTCCAAAAAGTGCTCCAAGTCTCTACGATTTTTCCGAAGCTATCAAAACACCAGTAATTGAAAAGAATGAGTATACTAACATGATTTTCCAAAAATTTACCAACAATGGGAAATCAAGTCATATTTCAAATGTTTAGGAATAATTCCTCAAGAAAGACAAAGTTAGGATTTGAATGTGAGATAAAACTAAAAATGGTACAAGAGTCCTCCAAACTATCAATCATTAACATAGTGGAGAAAAGAGTTAAATTAAGCTTCTTTAACAAGAATTACCAAGAATAGAATCAAGTTCTCAAAGGTCTGTAGAGATTTTCCAATAATTCACAAGTTAGGGTTTCTAGGAGAGAAAAGCTCAAATTCAAGACAACTTACGAAATAAAGCTTCCAAAAGTGAGTTGATACAAAGAGGAGCTCACTAGGTCCTCTTGTCAAGATCTTTAAGAAGAGAAAGACAATAATCCAAAATTATCCACAAGATTTTCATAAATTAGAGTAAATGAGAATTTGAGAAAGAAAACTCACAAAAGAGGAGATCACTTACAACATTTGGGGTCAATAGAATACTTAGGACATGAGAAACAATTTTGTAGTTTGAAGCTTCATCAAAAATCCCATCAAAAGAGGTGAAAAACCAAAATTTGGAGGTAGAGATAGGGTGCTCAAGTAGGCTGCCGAATTGGGTGGAGATGGGGAAGAGTGAAAGCTTTGTTTGGTGAGGAAAATGAATGGAAATTACTTAAAGAGAAGACCCACATGACAATATATATGTATATGTAATTTTCCATCTCATAACCTTTGGATCTAAGGGCTCAAATGAGAGATGGGGGAAGTGGGATTGCAAGATGAAATAGGATGGTGACACCTCATCCCTCACTAGAGTCTTCCACATAATTATCAAGCAAAATGACAAATTTTTCCCCTTGACTTTTAGAAATAAAGAAGAAATGAGAAGGGTAGGAATGACTTTCCACTCTTTCAATTGCCCTAAGTTGCCCATACTACTTCCACTTTTTTTTTACTAAAATACCTTCTATCGTATAAGAAAGTAGTAGGGAACACTTCGTAAAATTTATAGCTTCTCCCACTACCAATACTTTGCCTTAATTCACAAAAATATCCATATGTTCAAAAATCCCAAAACTAATTTCTAAATTCCTTATATGAAGGTGAACGAAATTTTCGGATTCAAAATCGGACACGCCCGGGACCTACTTCCACCCTACATTTTTTCTAGTTTCCCAGATTGTGAGATAGTGTAATTTCTAAAATAACGCAAAAGCTGATTTCAAAAAATTCTCAAAAGTGAAAACTTAAATATATAACATATATAAAGCATTTAATAACACATTTGCATTTAAATAAAATAAAATAAAATTTGGAAAATTTTATTTGGAAATTTAAAGAAATTAACGGGATGTTACAATCCTAGTCCAAGAAGGAAACACGTCTATTCAAAATAAGATTCTTCTCTCTATAAATAGGAGGATTCTCTACAGATTTTAGGTGTTGTTGTTGTGAGATCTCTGCGATTATTCCATAGATCATATTCGTTTGCGGGGAGAGAGAAAAAAAGATTACTTGATCATTCTATATCAAGGTTCTCTCTAGTTTGTGAGGGTTTTCAATTGTTATTCAATACGAGTAATCCTTATGCACAATAGAACGCTCGATTGCTGAAAAATTATCACACCGCCTTGTGCAACGTGGTTGCATCGATCCGTTGGGAAGCGAAGCCATCAGATATCGCAGCGAGAACTTCATGGAGCACGAGTGGATCAATACTTTGAGATATCGAGTGGAGAATGGAAAATCAGAGCGGTTGTAAGTCTTGTTTTCATAAAGTCTGTATAAACTCTTTGATTCATTGTCCATCGAGTGTATCCATGGTAATTTCCTTGGAACGTTTGCAAGGTTTTTCTACGTAAAAATCTTTCTGTCGTCTCATGATTTACTTTTGGTAGTTACATTCATCATTGCTTGATTAATCTGTTTAGAAAATTAGAGTTTCATGACAAATTAAAATAGAAATTCCGTAAAATAATTTGAATTGATCATAAAATCGATAAAAAAACCTATTCACCCCCTCTAGGCTATTTTCCTTTATCTCCTAAGTAATTTCAGGTACATTGTGTATAGAACAATTTCAGATACTTTTAGTAGTGTGTGCAGGTGGGAAAAAGTATAGAATAATTTGGGGACCTGATGAGCATATATAAACACAGATATCCTACTCCCTCCCTCCAATATTATTTGTCCATTTTTCTTAACTTTACTTGTCCAGTTTTGAATCCCAATATAATATAATCCTTTATTTTTTCAAATTATCCCTCTTAATTAATTTCAAAAAGTACTGAGACCCACTAAAAACTACAATTATATTATATTATCAAAGTGCAAATTTGGAAACACAAAATAACAAAAAAAAATATTGAAAAGGCATACTTGAATAATTTGGGCAGAGTATTAATTTTCAATTATGACACATCCTTTTTGAATGGGAATGTGTGTTAATAGATCAACCTTTAATTAGCTGATTCTAATATTTGATAAAAAAAAAAAAACAATATAAAAATGGTCTTCTTGAAGACATGTTTGGCCTGGCTAGAACTTTGCATTGCTTTGTCGATCAGCAAACTTATACTCCCCCCGTCCCAAATTATAAGTCCCTTTTTGTGAATCCAACTTTTTAAGATGATGATTTTTATTAGTGTGATAGTGAATAAAAACCAATTTTATCCTTGGTCTCACCAAGTGATGTGATGTTTGTAGTTTAGATATTCTATAAGTTGAATGATTGAAGGGTAAATTGGTAAATTGTTCAAACAAAGTGGCACTGACTTTACTTATTTTGGAATAGATTGAATAGTGAATGTGGACACTTAAATTGGGACGAAGAGAGTAATTCCCACCTATATATAGTAGGTAAAGAGTAGGTAAAGAAAAAAAATAAAAAATCCAGTGGGGGCTTTAAGGGTTTTTGCCAAAAATTTCAGTGAGGAAGATTAATAAATTATCTGAAATTCACAGGTAATTAAGATAAAAAAAAATGATTATTAGTGGGAGCAACAGCCCCCACTAGCCTTTATGTAAGTCCGTGCTTTTTAGGGGTGTGCACAAATCAGATTAGACTGGATTGTAGATATTTTAGAACCGATCCATTATTGTTCGATTCAATATTTCTAGAACCAATCCAGTTCGTCTGTCTAACAAAATAAAACAAAACCAAACCGTAATAAGCCGGATTTATTCTGATTGGTTTCACGGATTCAAACATGAAATTACATTAGCAATACTAAATTGTGAATATTAGATCTAAATGGTGTAGGTAACAAATTCACTTCCTGGAATCCCTTATACACACAACAACTTGTATTAGGACAAAAGCTTATTCGGCTTCCTACCTTTCGATATGCAAAAGGTATCCAGGAGACTCTAGCGATGTAAAAACTTGTCATTTTGGAAACAGATGAATGAGTTATTTGGTACTAAGATGAAATTATAGAAATTTGGTAAAATAACTTGAAAGTTCTACATGTTCCACGATAGGAGTAGATAAGATATAAAACAAATTACTTATAAGTAAAGTTCATCAAATAACAAATAAAATTCAAATAGATAAATTAAACCCAAAGTTTTCAAGAAGTTGCTGATTATGATTTTTTATTTATATTTTACATGTTACTCTTGTATTCATTTCTATTTGATAACTGATATCCAGTCGAGGTGTATAAAAATGTGAGTTAAAAACAACACCTTGACGACTTCAGGTTTTACCCTACGCAAGTGCACGTATCAATTATAGAATAGGAAAGTGGCTTGAGTAAGGGATATCGATCCCACAGAGACTAAGATTATTCACTTTAATAATTTAGAAACACCAAATTATATTTTCTGAAAGCTTGTTTGTTTGGGTGGTCAAAGACCAAATTATCTATTTTAACTATAAATTATCTAAAAAGCAAGTAAATTGGTTGTGATTCAAATGAGAGAGAAAATTAGGGTTTTCATCACTCCACCACTAACCGCATAATATAGTTCATCATCATTTCAACTGTAAGAGAGTTATCCATAATTGTGAATCAGGTCGTATCGCAGATAGCTAAATACGACCCCAAAAAGGAGTACCATTAACCAGATCGCGACAACCCGTCTCATGACTGACCTAACTAGTACATGCCAATTATATTACTATAATCTACTCCTAATGCATGAAAATAAACTAAAGCATATCTATATTAAATCGCCAAGGCACGACCTGTGTCAACCTAAGGTCTCAAGTTTCATTACCACCATTGTGTAGAAAACCATGATTAAGCATCTGAGTTCCAGCCCATATTGAATAATCATAATTGTGCAAAATAATATATTCATTCCATCTAAGACAAGAATTTAAAACAAACATATAATTTTATATTGCAAATCAGTACGGTCTCTTAACTACTACAATCATCACAGTATGGTCACAGTTTCCCCTCGCTATAGTTAAAAACGATGAAAGAACTACATTACTTGGCTAGGGTTTTGCTAGAAAATCCTAGATACCGAGTTAGTTGGCCATGGTAGAAGGTGACTACATTGTTGATGTACAAACGCTCTCCATAGTCCTCTTCTTCGGAATCTAGGATTGCATATGGCTCTTAACAGCAGCAAGTCTAAATTAATCAACCTCTTGAATGAATGTCTCACTGAACCAACCAGCCTCTATATATGTCACGTCAATGGTCTTGTATATATAGGCAATGGCATAGAGAGACCCTTTTCAGTCTTTTCATTCTCAAAACTCATCAAAACCCTAAATATAAGTGTATATATATGTATAGAGTGGTCTGAAGTCACGGGCACGTCTTCCAATTAAGCCCAGGGTGAAACAAGAAAAATCACGCAGAAATCCACAAAGTTTCCGCACTTACTCTTGGGGGCTATGCTTCAAGCGTAGGTCAAAGCGTAGATTTTGTAATTCTAGCCACTTTTTGGTACTCGAAGCGTAGGCACAAGTGAGGGATTTTATGGAAAACCACTTTTCTCCGTGAATGTGCTAAAACGTTTGTCTCGAACCCACGATACTTTTTGCTTAAGATGACGGCTTCTGAAAATTCCATTTTTGCCCTCTGGGAACCATTTTTGTCTCAGACTACCTCTTTAACTCTCCTCTTGGATAGAAAGAACACACTCTTCAGTTAATTCATCGAAGTTAGCTCCGTTTCTTCATTAAGTTCCTGAAACATGCTTTAACACGCAAACAATATAAAAATACCAAATAATGGAATGAAAGAACGTTACAATTGTGAGTTAAGGGGTCAAAATGACTAATATTTGACACCTATCACACCCCCAAACTTACATATTGCTAGTCCCTTAGCAATAAACTCAATAAAATTTTGTTGTGATGATCTTTTTACTCTATTTACTCTAACTAATCTAACTACTCTAACTTAATCCCTTATTTTCGTGAGGGTCAACGATTACACTTAGCACGTGTAACAAGCCTTTTAAACCCCTAGGTTACCCCTAGTGGACGAGTGAAGTCTCGTGAAGGTTTCCAGTGATGGTACCTACAAACATCTCAGTTCTTTATAATCACGCAGTCATGAGTTCACACACAAATTCAATTAAGTCATGATATAATCCAAAAGACAGTATGGATGCAAATACTCCCACTCACTACTGAATGATAATTATATCAAACTTCGTGTCATGAGTGGTTCCCACTAAAGTGAATGATTTCGCTACTTTCTACTTAAAATCCAGACAACCTTCCATGATTTTGTGAACACTCAACTACGATATTTCATTTTATCTTCTTCTACTTCATTGATCAAACTTTTACATTTTTCATAAACACGCATCTTTTCAACTTTTCAATTTTCATCCCTTTTTGTCTTTCTAAGTCTACAGACTTTCCAGCGAGGATTTTTAATCCCAACCAACTGGGCCCGAGCTTCTTCCATGGGATTTATGCTCATCAGTCTTCTCCCCTTTAAATGCGAATAGTGATATTGGTGATACCAAGACCCAGTTACTCAGATCAAAGAATTGTTTTTTGCATTTTATTTTCTCCATTTTTTTCAATTTTCTCCATTTAAACCAAAACATCTCTCCATCTCCCCTTTTATTGTGGCAAAAATTTTTTTCAACTACATAGTCCAAAATCAACCTATTTCTCATAGTGAATTTGTGCTTGTGCTTATAGGTCAAGGTCGTCCTTTCTAATTTCAATTTCACTCATTCACTCACCCATGTAAAACCACATCACTTCACTAACTTGATCTAATCATTACTCTCATGAATGGGAATATCATATCACATACTACTCATGCATCATAAACACAAACTCAATCAAATTGTAATGCAAAACATTTATGCGTGAAAACAAAGAACTGTTCCAAAAATTTTAAAATTTCAAATTTTTCCGAAAATCTTCATTCCTTGTAATACTATACCCTCACCCCCAAACTTAAATCAGACCATGTCCTCATGGTCAAAAATAAAATAGGAGATAGATACAGTTACTCTTAAAGCTCAATTTTAGATTCCAAAGCCCAACATGAATTCCCTCCCCCAAACTTCATTTGGATCACCTGTAGATATCATCAACAAAGCACAAATACCAAATCATAGCAAGGGAAAAGAAATTGCATCATAAACATCAAGAAATCAACTCCTGTTTTCAAGAAATCAAAGATTCTGTTTTTTTTTCTTTTTTTTTTTCAAAAATAATAAAAGAAAAAAAAAACAAATATTGATTTGGCCTCAAGGGCCTACAATCCAAAAATAAAATAAAATTAAAAGAAACAAAGACGTGGCCTTAAGGGTTTACCATCCCTATAAATAAAATAAACTAAAAATTCTTAACCTAAATCCTAGTCCTAAACCCTAATTTTCCTCCTCTTCATCCCTCTCTCCACGCGGAAGCCTTCCTAAATTCCTATAGATGTTCGATATTCTCTGGAACCGTTTAAAATCATCCCGGTTATATTTCTTTGTATACACCCATTTCTTCTCACACCTTTCTTTCAACAACTGCCCCAACTGCTGCTGTATAATCTTTGACGGCAAAAATGGGTACGGAAGGTAATACTCCATATCCTTCCACCCTTTCTCTTTTTTACTAACAATTTGATGAGTCCAAATTATATTCTCCATTATGATAGCCAGAATGGACACCCAATATCCTTTCAATATGCAAAAAAACAATTTAATCATTGGTCTTCCTCTCCAATTTGTTTGATTATTTTGGTAGACATGAACAGCTAGTACTTCATCCAAATACAGCACTATCGGTTTCAAGCAATAATTCTCAACACTCTGATCTCCCTTCTTCGAAACATGCCCAACAAAAAATTTCTGAATCATCTATTCATCAGTTAATGGCCACTCTGAAGGTAATGGTTTGAAGTTCTCCTTTAAATAATTCGAACAATCCCGTGGTAACTTCCATGCCTCTGCAATCTTTTTCCTACTCACCACTATTGGATTACTCTTGTTCATAAATTTAGCACGTGCTTCTTCATATCCTGGTGGTCCTACAATCATCATATTCGCGTAAAATCTTCTAACCAACCTCGGATATACCTTCCCTCCAACTGCCTGTTTTAAATTACTCAATCCTCTATGACTCAGGATTTCCTCTCCGTATATTGTTATAGAGCTCATCCTCTCCGGGCAAAATTTTAATTCCAACTGCACTCTACATTGCATGAAGAATCGAGGTGTGGTCCTCTTACCTTTTCTACTCATAACTTCCCTAGTCGTGCTTTCCTCACTTAACTTTATCTCCCTTCCTTTCCCATCATCAATAGTTGATCCGTCATCATCTTCAATCAATTCTTCTGGGTCAGATTCAGGCTCATAGTCACTCTCCTCATGTTCTCCCACAGGATGGAAAGAAGAAAGATAAGAAGGAATCGAATAGGAGAAAGAAAAAGAATTAGACATTCTTATGTCTCTTTTCCACAAATCCTAGATTTGAAAGTTATAATAATTATGATTCTCAAGGGTTGTATTTATAGATGGATGTAGGGTAATCAAAGAGGAAAAGGATTTAAAACCCTTGGCTAAATAGGATAGTGGAAGCAATGACTAATCCAACTCCAACTTGTATTTGCATTCCACTTCCTTATTGAACTAGGATTACTCTAAAAGGTCTACAAAAATTCTACAACAAATCCTAAAATTAGTTTAAAAAAATCCTAATACAAGTACATATACAAACCAGGCCAAAACACCCCATAAACGGGTCAAAATTTTGCAATTTCAAACTCTTTCTCGCTGGACCCTACGCTTCAAGCGTAGGCTTAGGCCTGAAAAAAAAATTATTTATTTTTTCAAATCACAGTTCTCCAATTAAACCACTGCAAATACCCCCCCAAACTTAAACGCACAAATGTCCACATAGTGCGATAAAAGATTTTGATAGAGTTCAAGTTATCCGCAAATGTAGAATAAGCATAAAATTCTGGGGATACATCAAACAATTCGATTGAGTCATCAAAACTGTAATTTTATAAACTATGAAAATATCATAAACATTTAGAAGATAATCATTCACATGGTCACATCAATCCCTATACGAAACTATCTGCTCGACAATTTATCTCTAATGTAGAAGAAAAAAATGAATGAAATCAAAATAAAAATAAAATAAAAACCTAACTAAAACTAAGCTAAGCCTCATCATCAGAGGGCGGTGGAGTAGGTAGAATCGGCACACCCACATACGGACACATACTGTCAAATCTATGAAATAATCGTTTATGATCAAGCCTCGGGCCTGTCTCTCCTCTGCCAAACTCTGCTCTAGTCCCTGCATCCGTGCTATAATAGCGTCAAACTGAGCCTGGGACGGAGTAACAGTATAATCCACAGGTGCCTCTGGCATCACAACCTCCTCAAAAATAGATGGCATCTGTGGCATCTTATCCTCGTGAGCCATACCGGCATCATCCTTGCCCACATCATCAACCTGAGCCTGTGCCTGTGCATCTGGTACCGGTAACACACAGAACACTGGTCGGCATTGCATAATATCATCTGCATGCACCCGAGACATGACACTAGTCCACATCCCTTTGGCGTACGGAGTACCATCCCTATATCTATTGTCCTCAGCCGCATCCATTTCGATCCCGGCATCTATCATAATCTTCATCAGCAGGCAGGGGAATCGAATTTGAAATCACCATAACTTAACTTTGGACTCTTTGCGCAGATGAACGTAGTGCCCGTATAGGCCTCCCCACAAAATCTGTGGAATAGAAATCCACCTCTTGAACTCAAATGCGTAGTGGAGAGCCGGGAATGATGTATAGCACATAGTAGTGTGGCTATGTGGAAGAATCTGAGATCGAACTATCACATCCCAGAACCATAGCATAGGATGATAATTCATCTTCTTTGTGCAGTTCCGATGATCATCGGCCCACTACCCAGCAGTCTGACGTGTAACCAGCTCAGAAATGACAAAAGTGCCTCGGGCATAGGCGAGAACTCAGCAGCCAAATCGGGCGGACACTCGTCTAGAATGCCCCATGCCTTAGCAATAGTTTGGGGGGTAATCTCTATCTCTGTACCTCGGACCACAGTCAGTTGTCTCATCCCCCTTCTGAAGTGGCACATGTGCAGCCACTTCAGAAGGGGGTTCAAGTTATCCTCGCATATGTGTGGGGTAGCCGGGGCTAGAATAGGCAAAAGACGTCAGGCCCTCAATCGGTTGATCGTCTAGGCTGGCACTGGCTGTAAATCCTCGAATATCCTCAATAGGTATATCCTCTCCTGCTGATAGCCCTTCCGGAGAGCCCGGTCTAATAAACGCTCAACTGATGATGTCCGAGATAGAACCAATGCTAAACGAGTGGTTCAATTGGAAAATAATTGGGGCTTAGACACCAAAATTACCAAAAAAAAAAAAAACCTGGGAGGCATTCAACGTGTGAATTCCTGGCAGCAACCTTGTAATTCCTACATATTCATCAGCCCTCTTGCTTTGCCATTATTTGAAATTCTTCAAAATCCCTAGATTGTCCTTCATTTTCGTGAAAACTTTGAATGTCTTATATCTTGGAGTACCTTTTAATGGTATTCTTGTCAATGTTGAGAAAGATTAGATTAAGTCAAAGACCACGCTTTTCCAAACCATGATACAAGCAAAAATGGGTTGTATGCATTCACCTTGACCAAATACTCGTGCCATTTTAGGGAAGTTTACCATATCTTTATTTGCCACTTAGGGAAAGCTTTTGCTTGTAATACACTACATATATATAGGATAAACAGAAGGACTTTAGTGTCCAAGTTCTTCATTTGATCCCCTAGACCAGCCTAAGCCAATCTATTTATATATATATAAATATAACATATATTTTGAAAGCACATGTTTATGAACCGTAATTTCGCTTGGTTTTGTTTCTTTTGTAATAGTTCCGAAACCGGACCTTGTGCATGGCTAAGTGGGGACAACCAACTTCGTATTCATAAGGCATGACCCAGGTATTTCCATAATATAAATTCTAATATTCATTTGTGCGGTGTATGCCTCTTCGTTTCTATTTCTTCTAACATTTTTCTTACTAAAGTAAATTTTACTTGGACTTTTCATTTTTTAGGTTAGTTAATATCTTGCTTATATTCCCTCACTTTGAATAGCTTCATATATGCTTTTCATTACTTCAGTTTTATAGTAGTTGTGGCATATGTTCAGAAGCTTTTAGATTTCCCCAATTGCTGTTATCTTCTGATATCTTGTTTTAATGTCGCTGACACTGAAATAGGCCAAGATAGCCCAATCCTACCGACTGCAACAAAATGAAAATTATAAAAATATGAAAATCTAGTACAAGAAGTAATGGGGTTATAGTAGCAGTAGTTTGAGCCAGGTTCAAATCGTCTCAAGTGGTCAGTCACAAAATCCCCCCTCAAATGAACACGTCGATTTGTTTGATTAGGAAAATGAGAAATTGATTTGCACGAGATATCTGAACAAAACCATGTATGCTCCTCTAAAAATCTACATTAATGTCAAAACCACTAAAATTTGCTTTCCAATATGAGTACACTGCTCAACCTCAAGTGCTTAAAATTGATTGTTGCTTCTAATAAATAGTCATGCTGGTTAGTATCATATTTCGATAAGTAGGTGATAGAATCATCATAGGGCCTTAAATATAACATGCTGGTTAGTATCACATATTGGTGTTTATTTAAGGATGAAGTGTTAAAAGACATACTTTTGACCATAACTTACAGAATTAGCAATTTTTCAGACAGAGATCTTCTCAGATTGTTGGTATTCCATCAGTTCTACTTACTACATAGAAGCTCGACCAGTTTTGAATGATAATTTGCCAATTGAATATAGCATTTAGTATATGCAGCTAGCCTTTAGGTATGTGATTTTGTTGTGTATGACGATTTTAATTTAATTAGTGGGCGATTCGAAATTTGCTTCATCATTTGCAGAAGATTATGAGACTCAAAGTATAATTATAAACAGCAGTGGAAAACTCCACTGGAAATTGTGTTTAATATACATTGCCAAGATCAGTACAATAGTACTGTATACAATATCAAGTATTTATACATCATATAGATAATAAGCAACGCGAACCAGCTGAGCTCCCAAGACAACTCGAGATGAGGATCCACCCACTATTTTGCTTGTTTAAGCAGTAGGATAGGAAGACATCATGGCAATACCACATATGCCTTCTTTAGCAGCAATGTCTCTTTCCATCATTATGTATCCGCTATCACCCCAGCTAGTACCCCAAGAATTCTTCACTAACCAATACTTGGTACCATCAGCACTTATCCCATAACCAACTGCTGTCACACCATGGTCTAAGTCGGTCCCACAATCTCCGGTAAAAACACCGCTCGAGTAGAATTGGAAGGCTGATCCACTAGCATCAATGGCAACAGATACGGGATGGCTGGCCACAGCCTTCAACAATGCTGCCTCGCTATTGGCTGGCACGTCCTCATAACCGGTGATCTTTGCTGCAGAGGGCTTCTTAGTTTTACATGTTGCATCGACTCCTTCATATGGGTAATTGGCTTCAGTAGTGAGGCCATTGTTTTGTATAATGAATTCAAAGGCATCATCCATGAGGCCACCCCCGCAACCTTGATCTTCACCACTAGTGTCGCAATCCACTAGTTCTTGCTCAGATAATGAGATCAATTTACCAGTTGTGAGCTGATTAATCCCTTCCATGGCTGCGACTGCTGAAAATGCCCAACAACAACCTGCAAGTTTTTTTAATTTATAGATTGTATTAGAACATATATGTATGAAGTTAGTCAAAAGGATATGAAAAAGTAAATGAATTTGCGAAAATGTTAGTGGTTAATTATTAAAAGTGTATTGTGCCTTACCACATTGACCTTGATCCTTAATGGGAGTAACAGCTCCTTTCTTCCTCCAATCCATGCTAGATGGCACAGCAGTCACATTTTCATATCTAAACGACGTTTTAGACGACTTGAGATTGGATGAGATCTTGTAACCATTACGAGAAGCCTGAAACTCCTCATTGGTTAGGTCCGCAAATTCATTGATGCCAAGCTTATAAGACCTGCTAGTACCAGCATCATTGAAAGATTCGATGAACTCCGCATTGTCCTTGAATATCTTAAATCGCAATTCTTTTTCTACATCGTCCTTGTAAACTTTTCCATAACGTGCCATCCATTGCTCATGTTTGTCAGTCATGGATACTTTAGTCAAAGTGCGGGATGTGACATCACGAATCCCCATTGCAAAAATGAGCAAAGTAGCACAAATTAGCTTCCAGTTGAGTTGGAAAGCCATAGATTCCTAACTGAATATTGATAGCTGAGTTTGCTTATGGATATTGGTAATGTGAACGAGTAGACACACTTTGGTCCTTGTATAGATAGAGGTATATATATACATGTAACCTCATTCCATTTGCTTCTTCTACCATCTTCTCTCAAATTGAGTTCCCACTATGATTCCAATCTTGTGGCATCGGATGAAGTTCCTGAGAGAGCCCGGTAAGTTATGTATGATACAGACAAGTGAAGTTTGGTTCCGTAGACGCTGCTTCAACTTCATTGTCATTGTTCTGGTTTTGGACAAAGCTGATCTAAGTGTTACTTATTAATATTATAACCTCATTTGTAGTTTGGATCGTTCTTTTGTCTGCAGCCTGCAGGTGACACACATAAATAGCAATTAGCAAATGTATAACTGGGACCCTTTGTGTAGATATAACAATATTGTAAAGTTCACTGTGGAAGTTGAAACCAATTTGAGTTTATATATTTTTGTGCAAAATGGTCTTTGAATTGCATTTCCAGCATGGTTCGCCGTAACGGTATCGATCAGTATAACGATAACGGTATCGGTGTAACAGGTTCGGGTCAGTATCGGGGTTAAGTAACGGGACTCGGTTATCGCAATCGTGAATTTTTTAAAATCTTGCACATCTTACCCAAAATGTTCTAATCGGATACTTTTGGCAACATGAATGAATAAAGATGATTTTTTGGTATATTTAAGTGAATTTTATTTAATTTTTTAAAGAATTTTAATATAAAAAATGAGTTATTAATAAATCTAATGGTGTCGTTGTTATTTGAATGTTTATGATATACTTGTTATTATATTATTAAATCAAAAAAAAAATTCTTTACCTTTCAATAATTTAATAATAGAGTAACATTTATCATATCATATACATAACAGAAAGTTTTTTAATCCAAATTTTTGAAAAACTTCAATTGTGTTAACCGTTACGGTATTTTCGGAACCGGCGAAAATCGGGGTAACACCGTAACGGCCGTTACGGCCACCGTAACGGGCTTTACGGGTGTGAGAATCGGGAAATGGGGCCGTAACGGTAACGGTAACATGAAAAACCGTTACGTAATGGCCCGTAACGACCGTTACTACGAACCATGATTTCCAGTGTGTTTGGAACTCTGTTCTTCGAACTAGAATTGGAATTAGTTGGAATACTAAACTTGTGTTACTGATTATATCTCAATGGCAAAAAAAAAAATAAATAAATAAATTTGCTAATTTTCTTCTGACAAATAATTTATAGATATATGGGTTATTACAGTAAACCCTCCTATGGTTTCAAAATGAATCAACTAACCCCCTTCATTTCAAAAAACCCCCATATCGTTATCAAATTGTATTAACTTGCCCCCTTCCCAACAATTTTGAACAAAACTGCCCCCGAAACTAGAGGGGGGTTTAATGATAAACCAATATTTGTTTTTGATTTATGACGAAAAAAAATATTAATGCCAAAATAAATAAATAAAAATTGGAACTACCAATTAGGGTAAAATATAAAAAAAATTAAGTCCGAAATATAAAAAATATTTCAAACTACAAATGATTTTTTTTTTTTCGTTTTTAACTTTATTTTTTATATTTTACTATAAACGAAAAAAAATTGATTTATGCCGAAATAGAAAACTAATGCATCAATATTTTTTTTGAACTACCAATTAAGATAAAATATAAAAATATTAAGTCCGAAATATAAAAAAATATTTCGTACTACCAATTAGATTTTTTTTTTCATTTTTAAATTTTGGTTTTTATATTTTACTATAAACGAATAAAATATTGATTTACGCCTAAATAAAAAAATTAATGCCAAAATATTTGATTTTTGAACTACCAATTAGGGTAAAATATAAAAAAAAATAAGTATGAAATATATATATAAAAAATTAACTTTCCAATTAGATATTTTTTGGCATATATTAAAAAAAAAATTCGTTTATAGTAAAATATATTTATAAAAAATTAAAAAAAAAAAAAAAAAAAAAAAAAAAAAAAAAAACTCATTTGAAGTTCGAAATATTTTTTATATTTTGAACCTAATTTTTTTATATTTTACCCTAATTGGTAGTTCAGTTAAAAATATTGATACATTAATTTTTTATTTCGGCATAAATCAAAAAAAAAATTCGTTTATAGTAAAATATAAAAAACAAAGTTTCGTTTGTAGTTCAAAATATTTCGGCATATATCATTTGTAGTTCAAAATATTTTTTATATTTCGGACTTAATTTGTAGTTCGAAATTTTTTTATATTGTACCCTAATTACCTAAAAAATTAGATTTTGGAATAAATAAATAAAAAATTTCGTTTATCAGTAAACCCTTCTTCTAGTTTCAGGGGCAATTTTGTCCGAAATTGTAGGAAATGTGACAGGTTTGATACAATTTAATAATAATAGGAGAAATTTTTGAAATGGAGGGGGATTAATTGATCTATTTTGAAATCATGAGGAATTTACTCATAATACCCTAGATATATAGAGTTCGTTCATTAATTGCCCTTAAGCAACCAAGTCTTCCCATTTGAGGAGTCATAAGATTGAAGTTCGTTAACCTCACAAGAGACTGGTGAGACCAACTGAATGACCAAGTTGTTTTATGGATTATGTTTTAGATAGATAATTTCACCACCGAAAGAAATAAGTACCTTAAGGTAAAAAAAATGACTTACTTGTGTTGGTATACCATAAAATAACTTATTTCATCCTTCTCATGTTAGTTATTCATTTTTTAAATTTTATTTGTCGTAAAATATTTGTCCAGATTTCAATACAATATAATCTTATACTTTCCTAAATTATTCATCTTCATTAACTTCAAAAAATAATGGGTCTCACTAAAAATACAATTATACTATATTATCAAAAGAAAAAATTGGAAACGCAAAATAATTAAAAAAATATTAAAAATTCAGACTTTGACAATTAATTTGGGAATGAGGGAGATTATGTTAGGCACTACAACACTTGTCAAACAAGTTACAAATTTATAATTTTTATTTTTATTTTTATTCAGGTTTTATTTTCCACAATGCGGGTAAAAAAGAGAAAAGAAAATTGATTTTTTCTACAGAGAAAGGACAACAAATTCTTCAGATTTTCAGATTTTTTCTTAGGCCCCGTTTGAGAATCATTATTTTTGTTTTTATTTTGGGAACCATAAAACAAGAATAATTATTGTTCTTATTCTTATTTTCTCACCCAAAAGACAAGAACAAAAAATATATATTTGTTTTTTCTCTCTCACACACACACAAACACGATGCTCTCTCTCCCGGTGGTTGTGGTGATTAGTGGTGTAATGGTGATTTTCGAAGGGTGTTAGGAGTTGATAGCTTGTCCTCCAAGTCCATTTACAAATTTACACTACAATTGAACTTTAAAATTTTTTATTTTTTATTTCTCAATTGAACTTTAAAATTCAATCTGTTGCAAATGAGCCAAAACTGCGATAGAAAGGTAGGCCCACATATGGAACATAAACAATCATCCCCTAGATTCTCAGTAAATACACTTGGAAGTCCCAAAATCACCCTAAATACCAATTATAGCCTTCAATTTGCCCAGTTATAATTATTTTAACCTTCATTTCTCGAGTATGAGGTAAATTCATTGATTGCCTTTGGTACAACAATATAATTGAATGCAAGTGACAATGAAAATGATAATGATTTTGTTGTACAATTATAGCAAAGTGTAAGAATTGGATTAATTCATAACTAAAATTTTCAAAATAAACATTGTAAGGGGGTGACTCGCGAAAAGGTAAATTCGCGGATTGGTTTATTTGGGAAACTGGCCCAAGTAAAGGATTATTTGGGAAAATGGCCCAAATAAGGATTATATGCGAGATTTAGCATTATACAGAAGGAATTATGAGGGACTGGTGTGGGTATAGCTAACATCTGAACTCATAGCCCTATATGCTGCTCGCGTAGGGAGTACTATTC
This sequence comes from Cornus suecica, assembly GCA_963922005.1. NCBI lineage: Eukaryota > Viridiplantae > Streptophyta > Magnoliopsida > Cornales > Cornaceae > Cornus > Cornus suecica. Next base: position 63,397,035 of record OY998241.1, on the reverse strand, counting down.
GGAAATCTAGGGAAATGCTTGGGATATGTAAATAGTGGGTCGCGACCCTATTTACACCATTCAAAGCAAAAGTACCTTAGAGAGGCCGATAGTACTCAGGGTCATGAAAAAGGTATGCATGCAAAAATGTCATGACCCACGAAAAGCTATAACATCATGGTTCCTTAGCTAAGGAAAAATCAGTTCCGCGGAGAAACACCGCAAATCACAGGACCAGAGGTACAGTATGATCCTCGCAAGAGATCACGCGAATCGGTATCGCGTAATCGAGGTCGCGAGGTAATACTGTACAGGATATTTATTGCACGGATTGGCATTTCATGGTCCATGTCACGAGGTAATGCTGACGTGGCAAAGACGATTCGCGAAAACCTACTAGTTGTTTACGTCTATAAATAGAGAAACTAGAGCTCACTTGAGGAGGAATTTTCGGAGACTAAGGGAGAGAAATTTCTAAAGAGAGAAAGTATTTTGCATCATTTGTAGCTGTTGTTTTCCCTTCCATTTCTCCTCCTTCTCCATTTTTCTGTAAAGCATCAAAAGCAATAAAGATATAAGCATCATTATTTTCCTGTCAATCTTGTGTGGAAACTATCTCTAAATCCCACTAAAATCGAACCCCTACATTAAAGGTGACTCCACTGGGGAAGAGATGTCTTCCGCACAAGTTGAGCCTCGTCAAACTTGTCGAAGAGGTCATCCACCAACCCGGCACACCGAGCAAGTTGAAGAAGAAGCAGCAACATAGATTCAAGGGGTTGAACCAGTTCCACCAGCACGAAAACAGCGTTGACGCGCAAACGCTGGTGTGGCTCGGGCAGAGACCCTTCCGATGGCGGAGCCAACACAAAATTCACTAGAATTGCCACCAGTTCTGCTGCAAACTCTTCTTAGCATTCAAGAAACGTAAAAGGCCATACTTCATTTCATGGAGGCCTCGCGCGTCTCAGTACCAAATCTGGAATCACCACGGACGGATAATCAAACCTTGCCAGAAATATCAGCACAAGAGCTTTCTCGGGAGGCACCGCGAGCGCAAACAGAGCCCCTGGAGAAAGAAGCATATATCACCAAGGAGCAGCTTCGAGCTATCTTAAATGAGAAATCTGAGATAGACAAAGTGGAAATCGCCCCACCGTACCATCCTAGTATTATGGCTTTACCATATCCTGAAGACTATGGAATACCAAGCTTCCATCAATTCGATGGCAAAAAAGGAAATGCAAGAGAGCACATATCTTGGTCCGCGGATGCTCTGGGGCTACACAGAAATGATGAGTATTTGAAACTTAGAGAATTTTCCAAATCTCTAACAGGTACTGCATACACATGGTACACTGGTCTCGCTCTAGCTTTAGTATCGAGTTGGACATACATGGTGTTCAAATTCTACACTAAGTTCTTCCGGGAAGACGAAGAGATTTCAATGATTTCACTTACGAGACAAAGGCAACGTTTCGGAGAAGAGGTGGCAACTTATGTCAGAAGATTTCGTGAAGCTGCTTTACAGTGCCATGAACCAATTTCCGAGCTTCAATTAATCAAAATTTGTATAGAAGGAATGCTACGAGAATATAGAATACATTTGGTCAATCACAAGTTCAAAACTTTTTCTGCACTCGTTGATAACGCACGAAGATTGGGAGAAGTTTTGGCTCCTCCAACACGACCAAATATCAATGCTAGGTGAGTGGCAATGGTAGCAGCAACGCAAAATGAAAGGCCCAGGGAAGGGCGTGCTAGAAGATCTGAACCACCTCCTTTACCTTTCGGTGAAAAGGAAGTAGTTGTTTTGCTATATCAGTGGATTGCAGATAATGTCATATCGTTACCTTCAGTGCAAAGGGTGCCGACAAGAGAGGAAAGGATGAAAAACAACTACTACACCTATCATAGGTCCGTTCGACACTCCTTGATTGGATGTTGGGCATTTCGCGGATTAGTACACAGGAAAATAGCATCAAGTGATTTAGAAGTGGCAAAGAATGTAGTTCACGAACCCTTCCCTGCACATGTAGCTGTAGTAGCCACCAGAGACAGTACTGAAGATATGATAAATGTCATCAAGTATGAATGCCCGCCGGCGTGTGAAGCAAAAGAGGATGCTAAGATAGAAGTTTTCTTTAACGAGCTCCTAATACAAGAGCATGTGAAGGAGTTCCTAAAAGAGCAAACAGTTGTCGCTCTTAACCATACTATCATTATTCCACAGCATGAAAAAACCTCAAGCAAGATCATATTTTCTGAAGCAGATAAACAAGTGTCATTCTTCCACAATCGACCTCAATATGTACCAGCTATTGTGAATCGTCAGGAGATGAAATGAGCTTTTTTGGATGGAGGAGCGTCGGTCAACTTAATCCCGCTGGCTACTTTGCAAATGATCAATTTTCTTGCAAACAAGATTGTAAATCACACCATTATGATTACTGATTTCAATGGAGACCAGCAGGCCACCATGGGTTTTCCTACATTGGATCTTAAAGTTGGGAAAATCAGGGGCCCCACCAAGTTTCATATCATTAAAGGGGAACCCTCGTATCAGTTGTTACTGGGAAGACCGTGGTTACATGCCTATGGTATGGTACCATCATCCTACCATCAAGTAATGAAGGCTAATTGGGGAGAAGGAATAATAACTGTGAAAGCATCTAAGAGCCCTTTTTACGCGTCTAAGGCCCATTTTGCAGATGTAGTCTATTTCTCAGAATATGGTGAAGAAGATGGACCCGGTGTTTTTGCTACACCAGTACCAAAATGGGAGGAACTGAAAGATGGAGGTTCGACTAAGCGAAAGCTCAAAGAAGTGAGTTGGTCGCTAGTTAAAAGGCCCGATGGGCGTGTAGTATATAAGTTGTGACGGGATTGGGGGTCAGAAGCCTGCATAGTTGGCACTGACCCCAGGATAGTTAAAACAGGTGTACAAAGAGAGCCTGACACTGATCCTGAGACACTCAAATCAGATCCGCGACCAGAGCATGGTTTGTGTGAAGTAGACATAGGCGACGACACAGCGCCGCGACCTACCTTCATAAGTAGTACGCTGCCCGATGAAACTAAGGATTCTCTAGTAGAATTGCTTAAAGAGTTTCGTGATGTCTTCGTTTGGGACTATAGTCAAATGTCGGGACTCAATATTGGATTAGTAAGCCACCACCTCCATGTGCATCCCGCATCAGAGCCGAAGAAACAAAAGCAACGAATATTTCATCCGGATCTAGAGGTACAGATTAAGGCAGAAGTAGAAAAACTGCTGAAAGCAGGATTCATCAAGCCAACCAACATCCGACATAGCTTGCAAATATTGTGCCTGTGAGAAAGAAGAATGGGCAAATCCGTGTATGCGTAAACTATCGTGATCTCAATAAAGCCTGTCCAATGGACGATTTCCCTCTACCCAACATTGACACCATGGTGGATGCAACCACAAGACATGAGGTTTTCTCGTTAATGGATGGATTCAGCGGGTATAACCAGATCAAAATGGCTCAGGAAGATGCTGAGAAAACTATTTTTCGCACCCCAATGGGGAATTTCCATTATACAGTCATGTCATTTGGACTTAAAAATGTCGGGGCTACGTATCAACGCGCCATGACATCTATATTTCATGACCTGATGCATAAAACTGTGGAAGACTATGTTGATGATTTGGTGGTAAAATCCAGAGCCATACAGGATCATGTGGGCAATTTGAGAAACGTACTGCAACGATGTCGCGAGTATAATTTGAAGATGAATCCCTTGAAATGCGCTTTTGGAATACCAGAAGGAAAGTTCTTAGGGTATGTTGTTCATCGACAGGGGATTGATATGGATCCAACAAAAGCTAGGGCAGTATTGGAAATGGCTCCGCCCACAACTCACAAAATGTTGAAAACTTTTATAGGGAAAATCTCTTATCTTAGGAGGTTTATCCCAACATTGGCATAAGTAACTCACCCACTCATGCCTTTGTTAAAAGAAAAGTATGTATATAGCTAGGGAGAAGAACAACAAGATGCCTTTGAGAAGATCAAGAAGATTCTAGCATCACCAAAGACAATGGTAGCGTCAGAATCAGGGAAACCGTTGATAATGTATCTCACTTCTACCAATAAGTCCATAGGGGCGCTGTTGGCCCAGGAACATGAAGTGGAAGAGAAGCCTGTTTACTATATCAGCTGAGTACTCAAGGGACTAGAGTCGCAATACATATCCCTGGAGAAACATTGTCTTGCTTTGGTATTTGCGGCTCAGAAATTCAGACATTATTTACTGGCACATCCATTGGAGCTTATAACCAAAAGTGACCCCATCCGGTATCTACTCACAAAGCCCATACTCAGTGGGAGAACTGCTCGGTGGTTGTTAACATTATCTGAATATGAGATCACATGTTCTAGACCAAAAGTAGTAAAAAGTCAAGCCTTGTCAGATTTGCTAGCTTTATTTCCTGGGGGAGCTGAACCCAAAGTGGAAGAGGTGGGAGTAGCAAGTACAACACAAAGCATGGAGTTTACTTTAGAATTCGATGGTTCATCCACAGAAAAGGGAGGTGGGGCTGGTTTCGTATTAAGGAATGAGGAAATAAAAGAGGAATTAGTCATGGCCTATAAACTTGATTTTCCTTGTACCAACAACATAGCTGAGTATGAAGGGTTGGCGCTGGGATTAATGATGGCTCAGCAGTTAAAGGAAAGAATCCTTCATGTAAAAGGGGATTCCAAACTGGTCATTAAGCAGGTTAAAGGGGAGTATGCTATCAAAGAATCCCATATGGTGCCTTACAGAACCTTCATTCGTCAGATGATGGAAAACTTTGAGACTATGAGTTTTCAGCACGAGCCGTGAGAAGGTAACCGACGATCTGATTCATTGGCGACATTGGGTTCGCGACTACAATTCCATGAAATAGAGTCTACTGTGCAAATAGTGCGAATAACCAACTCCATGGTCAGTAGCGGGAAAGAATCAGGGGTGTATGAAAAGCATGATTGAAGATAATAGATAGGACAAGCTTTACTAAAAAATGATAACAATGCCTTGAGACGAGAATACCAGATCATAAAAGGCATGTTACATTATAGAGCCGCCGGAGGGATTCTAGCCAGATGCGTGGCCATAAGTGAGATAAGAGAACTGCTACAGAAAACTCACAAGAAAATATGTGGTCAAACGGATGTTAGTCTCTATCGAATTTTGTAGCGAAAAGGTTTTTTTTGACCAGGCATGAAGGATGATGCAATCAAGTTGCAAAGTAGTTGCCAGAACTGTAATGCATATCCTTCCGCGAGCGAAGGTAACGTGGTAGACATGATAGATTGGCGAGACAAATATGTGCATTATTTGAAAGAAGGGGTTTTACCTGAAAAAGATCAGCCGCGGTTCAGAAAATTGGCCTCGCGATTTGTGTTACAGGAGGGAAGTTTGTTCCGCAAAAGTTTTGGAAAAAGGCTACTGAGATGCATAAATGAAGAAGAAGCAGGGCAAGTATTGAAACAAACTCACGAGTTTGGTCATCAAAGCCCTAGAAAAGTGTTCCAACAGTTACTTTCATCCGGGTATTACTGGCCAACAAGGGACTGTAGTGATTTTGTCAGGAAATGTCATGTATGTCAGGTGCACGGGGATCTTATTCATACTCCGGGAACTGAATTGCACAGTTTAGCTACCCCCTGGCCTTTTCACACTTGGGCGCTGGACATAATTGGGCCAATCATGCCGCAGGCTCAGGGACATGTGTGGATTTTAGTGGCAACTGAATTGTTCATAAAGTGGGTGAAAGTTATCCTACTACGATGGACGACAGCAGATAATGTGGTTCGATTCATAAAAGAAAACATCATTTGTCGATTTGGGATACCGAAGGTAATATTGTCGGATAATGGGACTCCTTTTATTAATAGTAAAGTCGCAGATTTGTTGGGGAGATACTCAGTAATTCATCACAAGTCCACGCCTTACTATCCAAAAGGAAATGGAAAGGCTGAAGCCTCTAATAAAGCGTTAATTCGAATCATGTCCAGGTTGGTACATGATAATCAAAAGAAATGGGTAGAAGAACTTCCCATAGCACTATGGGCGCATCGAACTGCATACCGAAGTGTGACAAATATGACCCCTTATGCACTAGTAGATGGAGTAGAGGTTGTGTTACCTGCGGAGTTAGAGGTTGCTGCTAAAATACTGGCATGTAAAAGCAGTCTAGAGGATAGACTATTGGAGATAGAAGAATTAGAGGAAACAAGGGCAGAAGCCTTTACAAATCAAAAAGAATACAATAGGCGACAAGCAAGGAGTTACAATAAGAAGGTACGATACATATGGTTTAAGGAAGGAGACAGAGTGCTGAAAATGGTACCAGCAATCATGCGAGGACAAAGGGTAAAGAAATTTGAAGCTAAGTGGGAAGGTCCATATATAATTGTAAGTGAAGGCAGCAGTGGGTATTATAGGATGGAGCATGAAGTTACTCATGATAGAGCTGGACCTCTTAATGTGAAATGGATTAAAATGTATCAAGCATAAAGGCATTATGGATTATGGTGTTATAAAAATTTTCTTTAGTAAAGATATATAGTATCAAACAAATCATCCATAATGTATACATCATGTCAGAGTTGCAATCATAGTATGGGGATATCCAACAAAAATGTGGTTACAGTTAGAACATCAAGAATACATACATCATGAAGATATAAAATTACAAAGAAAAAAAAGGCTAGAAAAGGTTCTGGGTGATGGGATCTGATAATTTAAAACCCTCATGCTCCTCCAAATACAAATGGGCCCACTCAGAATGATTAGCTGCATCTTGAAGCTTCTTATCATCTTCCTCAAGTAGTGATAACTGCCTATGAGCTTCCGCAATCTCAGCCTGCTTCCTTTGACGAGCATCGCGATCCTTCACCTCAACAAGATAGTGATCGTAGAGCCTCTGGATGACATCTAACCGTGTCTCCCACCAAGACACATTCATCCCGACCTTCTTCCAATCTTTTATTCGAGCATGACATCTTGGAAGTGTGTCAGGGACAAGGTCCTAAATAAAAGTCTCAGAAAGAGTCCTGAATACATCTGCAACGAGCTGGAGATGGAAAGCTTGCAAGAGTGGCTCATGAATTTCCATGCGATCAAAAGTCTTTCAATGAGTTGCTTCTATCTGATCTAGCACTGGAATGTCGCGAGGATAACAAAGCCAATAATGCCAAGGTACTGGCACCGAGGAAGCAACTTGATAAACAGGAGCAATGGCAGGGTCGCGAGTAGAGAAGCCTGGCTTGCGTGAAGTTGAAGCATGGTCGCGAGTAGAGAAACCCGGCTCGCGTGAGGTCGAAGTATGGTCGCGAGAAAGAGGAGCAGGCTCGCGAGGATCCAAGACAGATGCCCAAGCTGGAGATAGATGTACATCTGTATTCGGCTCAGTAAAGGCGGCTGAAGGAAGCACCATTTGACCTTCATAAATTCTCTGAGCATCGAGGAGTAGCTCGTTGATCATTTTTTGGTTTTTAGAGTTTAGCCCTAAGAAGGAAAATACACATGTTAAGTATGATATTTGGGTACTCAGAATCAAATGAAAGGCTGAGGTAGCAAAAGTTACCTTCCTCAACTTTTGGGATAGTACTGCCGAAGATGGGTCTCTCAATACTAGGGCAATCTGCTAGTGTTGCAGCAATCTCGGACGCGACATCACCACCAAGGAGCTGCAAATGACTGTCATCTACATCACGATCTTCTGCTCTACCATCAGTAGCAATGACCTCAGGAGAAAATGGAAGGGAAGACAGTTTCGTAGATGCCTCACGATCTGCTGCAGTTTTCTCATGGTCGCGATCTAACGATACCTCGCGGTTTACTTTAGGAGTAGAAGTCGCGGATATGACAGTATCGCGAAATGAAGAGGAATCGCCATCATCCTCATCCTCTTCAAAAGTCAGCTGAAGGGACTTGTTAAACAAAGAGTTGATGGTGAGGTGGTCTTCATCATCAGAAAAAGATCTGCATGAGAAGGGTTAGAATGAAGGCCACCCCCAAAAAAAGCAGGAATACGCGGAGAGACTGTCTCGCGGGAGCCTAAAAAGAAGAATGCGAGAAGAGGTGTTAGGAGTATGAACTAAAAAATATATATGTAGGAAATAAAGTCAAATAGTTGGAAACTCACTCTGAGAAATAACCGTCTTCGGAAGATCAGAAAGGATGCTGACAACCTCTATCTCTTCTGCATCATCTCCAGCTCTAAGGTCCTCTACCATGCGAGCGACTGTATCCAGCAGAGAAGAGGTGGCATCAGCTTTCCGCTTACTCTTCAGCTTGGCCAAAGCAAGTTTGCGCCTTGTTGCCAAGGACGCCTCTTCTAGGGTGGGGTCTGAAGCACCTACATGAGAGGTGTCATTGGTGGGTTTATGCTTTCGTACTAATGGGGCTTCCTCTGAGCTGGGAGTCTCTCCTGCTACGTGGGTTTTTGAGGCAGAGGAGAGAGTTCTTCTCCTTTTTGCAAGAGGCACATGATCTAAGGATTCTGCAACAAAAAGGTTTTTAAGCCGAATAGACAAAAGGACATGGTCCAAATCAGGATAAGCACTAATGTTACCTATGGCCTGGGCACTGGAACGCTACAGAAGAGGAGGGAAATAGCTAAGTTAGTATTGACACAAGACAGATAAGTATATCAAATAGCAAAGGAAAGAAGAGAGAGAAAAGTTACCTGACGTCGCGCGATTGGTTCCTCGCGGATAGGCACCTCGCGGACAGGTGATCTCGCGGGAGGAAATTCCTCGCGAAGTGACCACTTGCGAGTTGCTTTCTTGGACTTTTGAGGTTGAGAAGACTCGGCATGATGTTTGAGTACATGCTTGCCTCTCACCTTGCGAAGTTTCAGTGAAGAATCCAAAACATATACAGGAACATGTATGGGAATAGGAGGAGTTTCATCTATAAAACTTTGGAATCTCACCAACTGCTCCTTCCAAAATTCACTGTAACCCGCAGTTACACCACCCCTGCGAGTGCCTGGTTGGATGTATATGACTGTAGAGAAAATGTGAAGGCTTCTCTCTATGGACTCGCGATATTGGATGAGGGACCTATCGAATGTGTCCTTGTGAGATAAAGGAAGATGAGGAGGAATGGCCTTATCAAATCCCAATTGGCAAGACACGCGCGAGGGATTATAAGACACAACAGTATCAAAGGTTTTGCTGAAAATAGGAAGGTGACATCTATGGGTGATGGCAGAAAATATGAGATGGTCATCTAAGGCAATGGCATAAGAAACTATTTCATCTTTCGGGTAAAAATCAGGGGAATAAAAACCTTCAAGAGGAGTGCCGTAAGGACGCCATGAAAATTCAGAAAATTTGTCAATGAAAGCAGCAAGGGTTTTCGAAGAGGAGAGGGAGGTCCAGCGGGTAGCTCGCGATTTTAGAGTACTTGAGGTATTGGCCTCTGAGGCTTGAGGAGAGAAAAAAGCAGGAGCTGGAGCATAGTGTGGGAAACGCTCGAAAAGGAATAAGGTAAGAAAGGTACCTGAAATATGAGTGTTGATGTTATATCTACCAAAGGAATGGGTAAAGTCATTCGCGAGGGTATCAAGCTGCGAATACAAGGAACCAAGAAAGAATGGGGCCAGGGGAATACGCACACCTTGCGAGAGCATGACGACAAGAAGAAATACCATTCTGCTAGGACCATCCTCCGGCTTGCCCTGAAAAATGTAGCGGTCAAGCCAGTACGTGAGGAAACCTACTAGCTCTAAAAGGCCATTAAATTGAGGGCCAGGAGCAGACTCGCAGTCCTGACCAGGAGCTGGATTCCGAGAAGAATACTCGTGGAAGAAATGATGGCACCAGGCTAAATAAGACAGCTTCGGGCGATTTGATATTGCCTGTTCAGGAAGAAGCACACCCTTTCCAAACCAGCTACCGCGCTTGCAAGCATACTTGCCGCAGTCGCGAAGTTGGTTGAGAATCTTCTTATCCTCTGGATCGACTAGAGGAGCCTTGATGGGACGCGAGTCAAGAACGGGAAGCCGGAATAGGACTACCACATCTTCTAAAGTTGGTGTGAACTCGCCCCATGAAGCAATGAAGGTATGCGATAAGGTGCTCTATCACGAAACCAGAATGTTCAACGCATCTACCTCGCGACGAACATAAAAGTCCGAAAAGAGTTCAATGGACTGAAGAATGTCGGCCTCAGTAAGAGTGGCGCGATGGCGGTCCTGACTGAGAATATGGCTTGACCACATTTTCTAGTCAGTGATAGGGGCTACGTGACCCTCGTATTCGATAAAAGAAAAGGGTGTGTCACCCCTTTCAATAGCAAGGCGAGGAACGGAAAGATGAGGAATAAAGACAGGGTCGGCTTCGTGGTCTGGATCAAGGGCAAGGGGAGGGCTTGCAATAATGTCAGAAAGGAGGGCTCGCATGGATGACCAGAAGATATCATGAGGAGGATCAAGGAAATGAGCTTTTCTCCATTCTGAGGCTTCTGGGACAGAAGGAGTGACCCCAGAGGGAGGTGTGAGAAACTTGGGAATAGAGGCTTTAGTCATGATAAGACAACACTTGAGATAAAGTTTATCAAATAGATGAGTATGCGCGGAAAGAAAAGGAAACGAGGAAAGAGGTGTAAAATAAGAGGGGTGGGAAAAAGAGCTCTAAGGAAAAAATAAGTTAAGAATGGGGAAAATGACATGAATAAAATATATAGGGATTGGGCGCGGAAATCAAAAAGGCGCATTAAATGCACGAGGAAGGCGAAAAGTCGCATAGCCAAGCGCACTAAAAAGTCACGGATCCGTGAGTGAGGACAAATTCGAAAAAGCAAGAAAAATGGGAGCAAGGTAAAAATAAGTACATGCACGTGATGGGCTTAAAAGAAGCAAAAATGGTAAAGGAAGGTCGCGGATTGGATTGCAGTTCGCAAGATGTGGTATGAATGACATGGGAAAAAGAAGCTCACAAATAATGATACAAAGTATGGTGATTCGCGAGGCAAAGGTTGTTGCACTTTAATACTTGGCCAAGTATCAAAGCACAATGGAGAAAAATGTAAGGGGGGTGACTCGCGAAAAGGTAAATTTGCGGATTGGTTTATTGGCGAAAAGGTAAATTGGCATATTGGTTCCTAGATTTTCATCAAATGACATTATTACCCTTCCATAATATTCTAATTTACCATTTTAATTTTTAAATGGTTTGGGTTCAAGTAAACATATTAACCCGACCTGTTTGACACGATTAATTAATTTCGAGTCGTGTTCGGATCACACGGATTTGATCCGAACTCGACCCGAAAAATTTCGTATCGTGTTCGGATCGACCATTTTTATCCCTTAACCCTTTTATGCTCAACCCTAACATTTTTAAATGGGGTCATGTTCGTGTTGAATTACCTTATTGTGCCCAATTTTATCAGGTCTATGTATAAGGTTGGGACAATGTCGCTGATGGATGTGGAAGGTAATAAATATTTCGATGGTGGTAGAAGGTAATGGACCATTACTATTTTTCATTTCCTATCTAGCATTCCCTTATATTCAGAAGTACCAAATCAACCATAATAAAAAGTAATTACCCAAAAAAAAAAAAAAAAAAAACCATAATAAAAAGTGACAGGTAAAAATCATGATACACCTAGAATAAAATCGTAAATTTGAACGTATAAAATTTAATATTATAAAATCATGATAAGATCACTAGGAGACAATGCCCCCACCGAAATATTTGTTTACATTATAGGCTTAAACTTTTTAAATTTACACAAAATTTCCTATTAAAATTATGAAATTCCAGTAGTTTGGTAATATGGAATTGGAGCATTGGAATTGGGGCCTTCAATTCCAAATCTATTATTTGAATATGACAAAATATTTTGAATTAGAATTGAAATGCAATTCTAATGACACAAATTCTACAACTTGAATTCCACAAAGAGAATTTGTGATTTCTAATTCCACATCTATTCCAAACCTTAACCCACTAAATATTTTCTCTCTAACAATAAACTTTTTACAACAAAACCCAATATATATTGGTATATAAATACCAATATAAAAATGTTATATACACATTTATATAACACTTACATATAAAAATATATATACGTATGCATATATATATATATATACTTATGGATGCATATATATACAAATATAAATACACATACACACAAATATATATTTTTAAATTTGTATACTTATACCTATATATATATATATATATAAAGAGAGAGAGGATACCTTTCTTGATTATCTTTGCTTTGAAAATAATTTCCCTTATGAGAAATTCGGAATTGGCCCGGTCTACATTTTCTAGAATTGACCCACCTTATATACACATTCCAAGCTAAAATGTTTTTATTTATATCTATATCTATAAGATATATAAGATATAAGATATAATATGAGTCTCAATCAAAGCATTTTTATTAAAAGAATTGGATTACCAATTCCAGACGTGGTCCACCAGATTCATTTGGAGTCTATACTTGAATATAGACTTTAATCTTTCGTGTATATATTTAAACATGTATACTTATGCCTATATATATATATATATTTATTTATTTATATTGTCTAATTTAATCTTAAAATTATGATCCTTTGCATTTAAATTGTGTTTGATTTGAAATTGAATTCCAATACATATCCAAATAATATATTTGGAATTACATTTGTGGAATTGAAATTCCACAAAATTCCAATTCCAATGCAATTCCACGCATCCAAACAACCCTCGCTGAAATTGAAAAAAAATATACATATAATGTCTCCTCAAATTACAAAAAATACCATTATGCTCAAAATCTCACATATTTTATTTTTCTAGATTCGTGACTGTATAAGTAACAAATAAATGTATAACGGAAATATGCAAATTATTCTACCAATCAAATTGAATAACGTAGCAACTAAATCTTAGTTACCAAACAAAACTTAGCTGGTAACCAACCACCAAAAAAAACAAAAAAAAAAATTACCAGCCTAAAGCGTCAAAACACCCATCAAGTTTTCAAAACACGTCGCTTAGCAATATCATGAAAAGCTGAGACACTAAAGACAAAGTGGGCATTGGACTACTCAAAGCTCACTCATCCTACCACTCAACACAAACACAGGTGGCGCGTCGCATCACCTCCGGCAAATTCGCCTCCCTACTCCATTCCCTGGCGGTGCAATCGTAAACGAAAACTAACCGCTCTTTCAATCCTCTAATGCTCCTCCTACAACACCTCAACAAGTCATCGATACAACCCTTCACTCGAACCATTACCACCTTGTCCCCAACCCCAACGCAGCCAAACCTCACCGTGCCGTCCATTCTAAACTGCGCCGCCAACGGCGGCGACTTCACTTTACACCACTCCCCGAACCCACCACTCTTCCTATGCGCCACCATCTTCCAAAATGAGAGATTGGATTAACAGACATGTAATGAGATTTCCCATAGCGACCTTCTCCAACAAAATGGTAATCCAATTCGATATGTTTGGAACAGGCATGGAATATTGGATTAACAGGCATGTAAAGAGCACTAATATTATCACAAAATAATTGAGGAGGTTGAGAGAGTGATATTCCAATGTCCCGTAAGAGAAATGCCAGTCAAGTAATTTCCGTAGTTATAGAGGTCATAGAGCGATACTCTGCTTCAGAGCTTGATCAGACGACTGTTGATTGTTTATTGGAGCACCGAGAGATGCAATTAGCACCAAGAAAAACGCAAAAACCATAAGTGCTTCTCCTTGTAGTGGGACAACCTGCCCAATCGGCATCACTTAAGGCATAGAGAGACATAGGACTTCGCGACAAATAGTGTATGCCAAAGTGTTGTGCGCCTTTAAGATATCTTAAAATTCATTTTACAGCCTTCAAGTGGAGCAATGTAGGGTTGCTAAAGTGTTGACATACCCGATTTACTACGTATATAATATCTGGCCGTGTGAAATAAAGATATTGTAAAGCACCAACAATACTTCGAAACATGGAGGCATCAACGAGATCAGCATCCCAAGAGAGCGATTTATCCTCAATGGCCATTGGCGAGGAAAAAATTGAACTCTCAAACATTTGAGTACGGACAAGAAGATCATGTGTGTATTTTTGATGTGTGAGAAAAATACCATCTGGAAGAGACTTTATTTCAACCCCCAAGAAATAATATTATGCACCAAGGACTTTAATGACAAACTCACAACCTAGTTACTCAATTAAAATTCGAATGAATGCATCACTATTTCCCGCAAGAAGGATATCATCCACGTAGACAAGTAGAATTGTAGTGATGGTATTGGTTCGAAAGATAAAAAGTGAAGAATCAGTCTTACTGCAATAGAAGCCAAGATGAAGTAAAAATTGACAAAGACGATCGAACCACGCCCTAGGTGCTTGTTTCAAACCATGTAGGGAACTCTTTAATAAACACACATGATCGGGTTGTGCCGAGTCAATAAATCCCGGCGGCTGCTTCATGTAAACTGTTTCCTTAAGGTGACCATGTAAGAAGGCATTTTTGACATCTAGTTGCCACATCGTCCAATTTTGAGAAAGAGAAAGTGCAATGACAAGCCAGATGGTGGTTGGCTTTACTACGAGACTAAAAGTCTCATCATAGTCAATTCCAGGAAGTTGAGTAAATCCCTTAGCGACTAAGCATGGCTTAAATCGATCGATCGACCCATCTTCTTTTGTTTAAATACGATAAACCCATTTTGAGTCTATGATATTAACACCGGATGGCCGAGGAACCAATTGCCAAATGTGATTTTCTTGAAGAGCAAGGAGTTCATCTTGCATAGCTGCAACCCACCAAGAATATTTCAATGTTGTTTTGAGGGTTTTCGGTTCAGGTGGCAATGAGTTTGATGAACAATTGGTTACAATCGTTGCATAGTCACGTAAATAAGCTGGTGGTTATTGCGTTTAGGCCGAGAACTCGTTTCAAAATTTTCTTGCCCAAATGCATCCATGTTGGAGGGAGACATAATCGGCAAGTCTTGAGTGGGTGCTGGGGATATTGAAAAGGCAGAATCTGCTAGCGGAGAAATGGCAGAATCAACAGTAGGATTTTTCAGCCAAATCAACAATATTGTTTTGATGATCTCCTTGATTTTCGGTAGCCATCTGATCATGATTTGAAGGTATATTTTCAGCATAAGTTTGAAAAGATCCTGCAAGACAATCACGATCACAAGCAGTTACGAAAATAGAATTTGAAATTTCAAAATTTTCCATATGTGGTGATGATGCCATGTAAGGAAAAAATTTTGATTTCTTTGAGTCAACCCATTCATCAATGGTAGGAAATTCTGAAAGAAAGTATTCTGGAGTTGCCATTGTCACCTGCTTTGGTTTAAAAGGAAAGTTTTCTTCGTCGAAAACAACATGCCAAGAAATATACACACTCTTTGTCTTGGGCTCCAAACAGCGAAATCCCTTGTGAATCGGATTATATCCAATAAAAACACAGGGATACGTTTTTGTAAGAACACTTATATTATTTTTTATGTTTGGCATGTTCTAGACAATAACCATGTTGAATGAATTGAGGAGTCGAGTAGGTTTTATAGGCATTGTCAAGCTTCGTCAAATTCAAATCAAGTCTAAAGAATTGAATAATACAAGAGACTTCAAGAGGAATTAAGTTTTAGTAAAAAGTGTCTCCAAAAGGGCAAAAACGGCATTTTCCGAAGCCGTCACCTAAAGCAAAAAGTATCGAGAAATCAAGACGGTCATTTTGGCACAATTGTGGAGAAAATTGGTTTTCATGAAGAATCTACGCTCAAGCCTACGCTTAGAGGCTACACTCAGGACCTAAGCCTAAGGTGTAGCTCCTTTACGCCTAAGGCGTAGGTGAGGCAGAAAATTTATTTCCTGCTGCAATGTCTATTTTGCCCATATTTTAATTCCATGATGCGTCTACGACTCCCACACCTCAAAGTACGTGCAATACACATTATATTCATTAGAATATAGGGTTTGGCTTAGTTTCATGTGAAATTATGAGAAATGGCAACATTAGGGTTTTCATCATCTTTCTCTATAAATAGGAGGAGTCTCTACAGATTTTAGGATAGCTTTTGGGGTGAGATTTCTGCAAGTATTGTACATCATATATTTTTTTTGCAAAGTGAGAGATAGTCAGAAAAAATTATAGAGTGATCATCTTCTAGTTCTCTCTTGTTTAGGGTTTATTCAATTGTGTTTCTACATCGAGGATCTTATGCACAATTGAATGACCTAGATTCTGAAAAATCAACACACTATTGATTGCAACGTGGTTGCTGATCCATTGAGATACGGAGTCGTCTGAGTACGGGGATCGGAGCATGAGGTTTTGTGGTTATTTGATCTGTTGAGAAGCAGAGTCGTCAGAGTATGGAGATCGTAGCGAGAGCTTCGTGGAGCCCAAGAGGAACTAGATTTTCAGACATCAAGTGATGAACAACAAATTACAGCAGTTGTAAGTTCTGTTTTCATAGAGTCTGTACAAATTCTCTGATTCATAATGCATCGATACCCGAGCGTATCCGTGATTTTTACTTGGAGTTTTTCCAAGGTTTTTCACGTAAAAATCTCTGTATCTTCTCATGATTTATTTTTTGCACTTATATTCGTAACTGCTTGATTAACATGATTTGAGAATTAAGGTCTGTGACTAATTAAAATTAAATTTTCGCTAGATAATTTTAATTGAACATAAAATCGATAAAAATCCTATTCGCCCCCCCCCCCCCCCTCTAGGTTGTTTTCACTGATCGTCTAGGTAATTTCAGTTTTGTTTTAAAATTTTGAACCACCTTGATGCCTTAAAGAAAGAAAGCACTAACACCATAACACCCGCAAGCCACTATAATCTAAATGTCGTTTATACAGTTTGAAATAAGGGCTCTCATTCTTCAACACAGAATATGGCAATCGATTGATGAGATAAACAGCTGTAGAGAAAGCTTCAACCCAAAAAGACAATGGTAAACTGACGTAAAATAACATAGTCAGGCCCGTCTCGACTATATGTCGATGTTTTCGCTCCGCTACTCCATTTTGTTCTGAAGTGCCAGGACAAGAAACATGTAATTCAATTCCGCAACTTTGAACATGATCAATAAAAGCAATGGACCAAAACTCACCACCGCCATCACATTGAAAGACTTTAATTTTTTGATCAAATTGATTCTTAACTAATCTTTGAAACTTTACAAAAGTATCAAAGAATTCAGATTTTCTTTTTAGAGGATACAACCATGTAAATTGAGAGAAGTCGTAAACAAATACTCCATAATATCGGAAATTTTGATTTGAGGCCAAAGGTGTAGGCCCCCAAAGATCACAATGTATCTTATCAAGCGGAAACTTTGAGATTTTATTGCAGCTATTAAAAGGTTGTTTACTACTCTTGCCCATTTGACAAGTCACACAAATTACAGGTTTAGTTATCCAATGGTTGACATTAATGACCTTGTTCTCCTTTAGCAAGGCTAACCACCTTGAGTTGGGATGTCCAAGCCGTTGATGCCAAATTGACGATGATGAACCACCTTTCTTTATTGCGCTCAAAGCTTCATGGAAAATGTCATCCAAAGCATATAATTTTCCCTTCTTATGCCCCCTAGCGATTATCCTCTGGTTTTGGTCCTTAACAACAAAGCCGGAAGATGTAAACTCAAAAATACAATTGTTATCTGAAATGAATTTTCCAACAGAAAGCAAGTTCTTTTTCAATTCAGGAACTACAAAAACATCATTTAGTATAAAATCCCCTTCTTTAGTAGATACGTTTGCATTACCAACATGAGAAATTGACAAACTGTTTCCATCACCGACATAGATCATATCATTTCCAATATATGGTTTTATTGAAGACAAATTACCTGTATTATTTGTTATATGTGAGGTAGCTCCAGAATCAACATAAAATGACGGATCATTTCCATCATTTAAAGTGAGGTCAGCGAGGGCTTGTGGCAACTGTTTGGACTAATATGAGTAATCAAACCTATACCAACAATCAATAGCAAAATGATTCATTTTCCCACAAATCTGGCAAACAATCTTACCGTCATTATTTTTTGGATGTTCGTGTGGTGGTTGTCCTTGTTTTTGTTGGTTCGTCGCATTGTTGTTTGGGAGATTCGAAGTTAAATTGCGTTGGCCAGCAATTGTTCCAGCATTTTGATTATTGTAGCGACCAACCGGCATAAAGCCCTTTCCGCAAGAGTTGAATTGAGCTCTGCCACCACTACGTCCACCTCGACCACGACCACGCTGGCTGAAATAGACTTGTGCATGCTCAATGTAAGTTTTCTCTTCCTCCCTCTGTGAAGCAAGAGTCTGTTCATGGCCTTGCAATGCCAAAATAAACTAATTGAACGAAGGATATGGCTCCTTGGTGAGCATGGCTTTGTGAAAGTCCATATATTGGTTTCCTAAGCCGCGGGCAAATTGGAAGACTTTATCAAGATCTGAAATTGGTTTGTTGATGGCTGCTAGATTATCGCAAATGTTCTTGAATTCCTTCAAGTATTCGCCAACGGATCGAGAGCCTTTTCTAATTCCCATGAGCATGCTTTTTAGTTTGCTTCTTTCTCAACGGTAATTAGAAGAAGTTATTGCTTGAGCGATGTCCAGACTTCAAACGCGGTGTTGGCCTCTTCAAAGATCATACTAAGGACATCTTCTTTCATGCTTCCGAGAAGCCAAGAGGTCAGCAATCCGTCATTTGTCATCCACAACTGATAACGTGGATTCGGACTCTTATTGCCCTTTTCATCCTCAATCTCCTCTATTGATTTATCACCCGTTCTAAGATGATGATAAATACCAAGGCTACGGACTAATGGAATGATTTGGGAGCACCATAGGAGGAAGTTTGTGGTGCTCAGTTTGACAGAGATCAAACTAGAACATTGATGGAAAGCTTGAATATTGAGTTCAGATTCTTCCTTTTGAAAAGAAGAAGAAAGTGAAGACATGATTTCTAGGCTTGTAGGTATTAGTTCTGATACCATGAAAAACTTAGAAGAGTTTGTGAATGGAAGCGCTGAGTTTTTTTATTGATCTATAGTATGTTATATACATATACAAGATTGTTGTCAATAAGGAAAATACATGATCTAAGGAATATTGATATTCCGCAAGCTATTATTCAGCTATCAATCAATCCTTGAATTGTTTCCTCTGATTGCTCATTGACTCCATAATCGGAGGAATATTGTTGACTGCATAATCAGAGGAATATGGATTATATTCCTTAACAGAAACCGAAGTCCTTCAGGTTGTATTTTTGGTTATACTTTTCCCTGAATATCTTCAATAATATAGAAAATTTCAGTATAAAACTTCATTTGGCTGACAGTTATTAATAAAGAACAAAATGGAATTTGTTGACTAGAGATGACAGTTTGATGCATTTCTACATAAATTTGTGAAGGTATAACAGCTAGAGATGAAGCTTCTACAATTTCACAAGGAACTAAAATTGGTAACCATACCAACAGAAGGCAACATATCAAATTGTAAGCAAAACTGTTTAATATTGAGGGAAATTGTAAGGAAAAAAATTCTTCCTTTTCAGAAAAATGTTCTTACTCTCCTGATAAAATTATTACTATTACATAATTATTACATGATTCCGATCAATCACATGCTGACACACATTTAAATATGTTAATTTGATTACTTGCGTCTCTCATAAGGATAACAATGACAATAGTGCTACCAAAAAAAAACTAAGTGAACCATATAGCAAGCTAAGCCCAGTGATCTGAGCTTGAGAATTGAGCACAAAACCAACTGGTGGTATCTTCTTTTAGTTTTATAGTAGTTGTGGCATATGTTCAGAAGCTTTTACATTTCCCCAATTGCTGTTATCTTCTGATATCTTGTTTTAATCTCGCTGATACTGAAATTGGCCAAGATAGCCCAATCCTACCAACTGCAACAAAATGAAAATTATAAAAATATGAAAATCTAGTACAAGAAGTAATGGGGTTATAGTAGCAGTAGTTTGAGCCAGGTTCAAATCGTCTCAAGTGGTCAGTCACAAAATCCCCCCTCAAATGAACACGTCGATTTGTTTGATTAGGAAAATGACAAATTGATTTGCATGAGATATCTGAGCAAAACCATGTATGCTCCTCTAAAAATCTACATTAATGTCAAAACCACTAAAATTTGCTTTCCAATATGAGTACACTGCTTAACCTCAAGTGCTTAAAATTGATTGTTGCTTCTAATAAATAGTCATGCTGGTTAGTATCATATTTCGATAAGTAGGTGATAGAATCATCATAGGGGCTTAAATATAACATGCTGGTTAGTATCACCTATTGCCGTATATTTAAGGATGAAGTGTTAAAAGACATACTTTTGACCATAACTTACAGAATTAGCAATTTTTCAGACAGAGATCTTCTCAGATTGTTGGTATTCCATCAGTTCTACTTACTACATAGAAGCTCGACCAGTTTTGAATGATAATTTGCCAATTGAATATAGCATTTAGTATATGCAGCTAGCCTTTAGGTATGTGATTTTGTTGTGTATGACGATTTTAATTTAATTAGTGGGCGCTTCGAAATTTGCTTCATCATTTGCAGAAGATTATGAGACTCGGAGTATAATTATAAACAGCAGTGGAAAACTCCACTGGAAATTGTGTTTAATATACATTGCCAAGATCAGTACAATAGTACTGTATACAATATCAAGTATTTATACATCATATAGATAATAAGCAAGGCGAACCAGCTGAGCTCCCAAGACAACTCGAGATGAGGATCCACCCACTATTTTGCTTGTTTAAGCAGTAGGATAGGAAGACATCATGGCAATACCACATATGCCTTCTTTAGCAGCAATGTCTCTTTCCATCATTATGTATCCGCTATCACCCCAGCTAGTACCCCAAGAATTCTTCACTAACCAATACTTGGTACCATCAGCACTTATCCCATAACCAACTGCTGTCACACCATGGTCTAAGTCGGTCCCACAATCTCCGGTAAAAACACCGCTCGAGTAGAATTGGAAGGCTGATCCACTAGCATCAATGGCAACAGATACGGGATGGCTGGCCACAGCCTTCAACAATGCTGCCTCGCTATTGGCTGGCACATCCTCATAACCGGTGATCTTTGCTGCAGAGGGCTTCTTAGTTTTACATGTTGCATCGACTCCTTCATATGGGTAATTGGCTTCAGTAGTGAGGCCATTGTTTTGTATAATGAATTCAAAGGCATCATCCATGAGGCCACCCCCGCAACCTTGATCTTCACCACTTGTGTCGCAATCCACTAGTTCTTGCTCAGATAATGAGATCAATTTACCAGTTGTGAGCTGATTAATCCCTTCCATGGCTGCGACTGCTGAAAATGCCCAACAACAACCTGCAAGTTTTTTTAATTTATAGATTGTATTAGAACATATATGTATGAAGTTAGTCAAAAGGATATGAAAAAGTAATTGAATTTGCGAAAATGTTAGTGGTTAATTATTAAAAGTGTATTGTGCCTTACCACATTGACCTTGATCCTTAATGGGAGTAACAGCTCCTTTCTTCCTCCAATCCATGCTAGATGGCACAACAGTCAAATTTTCATATCTAAACGACGTTTTAGACGACTTGAGATTGGATGAGATCTTGTAACCATTACGAGAAGCCTGAAACTCCTCATTGGTTAGGTCCGCAAATTCATTGATGCCAAGCTTATAAGACCTGCTAGTACCAGCATCATTGAAAGATTCGATGAACTCCGCATTGTCCTTGAATATCTTAAACCGCAATTCTTTTTCTACATCGTCCTTGTAAACTTTTCCATAACGTGCCATCCATTGCTCATGTTTGTCAGTCATGGATACTTCACTCAAAGTGCGGGATGTGACTTCACGAATCCCCATTGCCAAAATGAGCAAAGTAGCACAAATTAGCTTCCAGTTGAGTTGGAAAGCCATAGATTCCTAACTGAATATTGATAGCTGAGTTTGCTTATGGATATTGGTAATGTGAACGAGTAGACACACTTTGGTCATTGTATAGATAGAGGTATATATATACATGTAACCCCATTCCATTTGCTTCTTCTACCATCTTCTCTCAAATTGAGTTCCCACTATGATTCGAATCTTGTGGCATCGGATGAAGTTCCTGAGAGAGCCCGGTAAGTTATGTATGATACAGACAAGTGAAGTTTAGTTCCGTAGACGCTGCTTCAACTTCATTGTCATTGTTCTGGTTTCGGACAAAGCTGATCTAAGTGTTACTTATTAATATTATAACCTCATTTGTAGTTTGGATCGTTCTTTTGTCTCCAGCCTGCAGGTGACACACATAAATAGCAATTAGCAAATGTATAACTGGGACCCTTTGTGTGTATATATAACAATATTGTAAAGTTCACTGTGGAAGTTGAAACCAATTTGAGTTTATATACTTTTGTGCAAAATGGCCTTTGAATTGCATTTCCAGTGTGTTTGGAACTCTGTTCTTCGAACTAGAATTGGAATTAGTTGGAATACTAAACTTGTGTTACTGATTATATCTCAATGGCAAAAAAATAAATAAATAAATAAATTTGCTCATTGTCTTCTGACAAGTAATTTATAGATATATGGGCTTTTATCATAAACCCCCTATGATTTCAAAATGAATCAACTAACCCCTCCATTTCAGAAAATCAACATATCGTTATCAAATTATATCAACTTGCCCCCTTTCCTACAATTTCGGACAAAACTGCCCCCGAAACTAGAGGGGGGTTTACTGATAAACCAATATTTGTTTTTGATTTATGCCGGAAAAAAAAAACATTAATGCCAAAATAAATTTGTTTTGGGAACTACCAATTAGAGTAAAATATAAAAAAATTAAGTTTGAAATATAAATGAAAAATTAAGTTTCAAACTACAAATGAGATTTTTTTTTTCGTTTTTAACTTTGTTTTTTATATTTTACTATAAACGAAAAAAAATTAACTTATGCCGAAATAGAAAATTAATGCATCAATATTTTTTTTTGAACTACCAATTAAGATAAAAATATATAAAAAAAATATATGTTTGATTGGTGGTTTTGTCTTGGATTTTCTGGTATTGTCTTGCATTTTTTAGACAAGACCATGTTTGATAAAGTTGGTCTAAAAAATGCAAGACAAAACCACCAAGACCAAAATCCCAAAGAACCTCATTTTCCATGGTCTTGTCTTTGCTTAACCCCAACACCCCCCCCCCCCCCCCCCCCCCCTAAAACCGGCACCACCACCCCCACCCACCATGTATATATGTATATGTACATATATGTGTGTGTGTATATACAAATGTTTATATATATATATATATTCAATAAAATTTGGAACCAGACCAAACCACTTACCAAACCAAAGCAAACCGTTTTCCAAACATGACCAAAGTCCGAAATATATAAAAAAAAAATTGTACTGCCAATTAGATTTTTTTTTTGTTTTTAAATTTTGTTTTTTATATTTTACTATAAACGAATAAAATATTGATTTACACCGGAAAGAAAAAATCAATGCCAAAATATTTTATTTTTGAACTACCAATTAGGGTAAAATATAAAACAAATTAAGTATGAAATATAAAAATATATTTTTAACTTTCCAATTAGATATTTTTTGGCATAAATAAAAAAACAAATTCGTTTATAGTAAAATATATTTATAAAAAATTAAAACGAAAAAAAAATCTCATTTGAAGTTCGAAATATGTTTTATATTTCAAACCTATTTTTTTTATATTTCACCATAATTGGTAATTCAGTTAAAAATATTGATGCATTAATTTTTTATTTCGGCATAAATCAAAAAAAAAATTCGTTTATAGTAAAATATAAAAAGCAAAGTTAAAAACGAAAAAATCAAATATCATTTGTAGTTCAAAGTGTTTTTTATATTTCGGACTTAATTTGTAGTTCGAAATTTTTTTATATTCTACCCTAATTACCTAAAAAAATAGATTTCGGAATAAATAAATAAAAAATTCATTTATCAGTTATCCCCCTTTAGTTTCGGAGGCAATTTTTTCCGAAATTGTAGGGAAGGGAGCAGGTTAATATAATTTGATAATGATAGAAAAAGTTTCTAAAATAGAGGGGGTAGTTGATCCATTTTGAAACCAGAAAGAGATTTACTGATAATATCCCTAAATATATCAAGTTCATTAAATTCCCCTTAAGCAACCAAGTCTTCCCATTTGAGGAGTCATAAGATTGAAGTTCGTTAACCTCACAAGAGACTGGTGAGACCAACTGAATGACCAAGTTATTTTATGAATTATGTGTTAATTTAGATAGATAATTTCACCACAATAAATAAGTACTTTAGTGTAAGTTGCAACCACCGCTAAACGGGTAAAAAAAATGACTTACTTGTGTTGGTATACGATAAAATAACTTACTAAATCCGTACCACGTTAGTAGTTTACTTTCTAAATTTTATTTGTCCCAAAATATTTGTTCAGATTTCAATACAATATAATCTTATATTTTTTCAAATTATTCATTTTTATTAACTTCAAAAAGTAATTGGTCCCACTAAAAATACAATTATACTATATTATCAAAGGGCAAAATTAAAAACGCAAAATAATTAAAAAAATGTTAAAAATTTAGACTTTGACAACTAATTTGGGAATGAGTGAGATTATGTTAGGCGTTGCAACACTTGTCAAACAAGTTACAATTTTATAATTATTATTTAAATTAAAAAATTTATTCAGTTTTTATTTTACACAATGCATGGGTAAAAAAAGAGAAAAGAAAATTGATGTTTTCTACAGAGAAAGGCCAACAAATTCTTCAGATTTTCAGATTTTTTCTTAGATTAATTTGATACTTTTGTCCTCTAGGTCCACTTAAAAATTTACACTACAAATAACCTAAAAATCAAAGCGTCCATAATTGAACTTTAAAATTCAATCTGTTACAAATGAGCCAAAACTGCGATAGAAAGGTAGGCCCCCATATGGAACATAAACAATCATCCCCTAGATTCTCAGTAAATACACTTGGAAGTCCCAAAATCACCCTAAATACCAATTATAGCCTTCAATTTGCCCACTTATAAATATTTTAACCTTCATTTCTCGAGTATGAGGTAAATTCATTGGTTGCCTTCGGTACAACAATATAATTGAATCCAAGTGACAATGAAAATGAGAATGATTTTGTTCTACAATTATAGCAGAGTAAGAATTGGATGAATTCAGAATTAAAATTTTCAAAATACACATCTCATTCATAAATACATTCAAAATATTTGAATCCTATCAAAGGTATAATGGACAAGTGGTACCGGATTTTAACTCTCAAATGAATTGTACTGGGCTCATGTGACCAAACACAACATTGAGATGCAGTTAAAAAAACATTAATAAAAGAATTGATTATTATCCCAAAAAAAATAACATTAGTTTGTAAAAAAAATTTAGAAAATGAGGATAATGGTGAAAGATACAATGCCACACAATGGTGGGGTGGTTGCCGCAGAGGTGAAGGCAATGACAATCTATGAAGCACGGATACTTTGTCTAGGGTCGCCGTACCTGTGTCGAACGCGTGGACACGACAAAAATACGTGTTATGATTTTTTTTAAAATTGGACACTTAGTGGACACTTGGAGGACATATGCATGTCCGCGTGTCGGACATGTGGTGGGTCGGTTGAGTCAATGAAATATCTAGGTCTTATGGAGCCGATAATTTAATGAATCACTTATGGAACTTCAACATCTCTAATTTAATCTTTGGTTTTGAAGATACTTGAATATCTTTGTTCCTCCTCATCTTATGAGAGGAATTAGAGCACATATTCATTTATCCACTATTTGAAGAGAAACAAGATAACATCACAAAAAGTCGTTGATTTGGTATTTATACCTTTCAATCTTTGCCTTCAATCAAGAAAATTTTCACAATATAACAAGAGAGAGAGAGAGACTAAGAAGACGGATGTTGGGGAA
This sequence comes from Cornus suecica, assembly GCA_963922005.1. NCBI lineage: Eukaryota > Viridiplantae > Streptophyta > Magnoliopsida > Cornales > Cornaceae > Cornus > Cornus suecica. Next base: position 63,371,078 of record OY998241.1, on the reverse strand, counting down.
GATGCATTTGATTCCTTGGATAGTAGTAGAATAAATAATTTTGAACATGTCAGACCTTTCATTTAACTTATTTGTTTATAAGTTTATTTGATTCTCATTATTTAAATGATAAATGAAGTATTTGTGTAATATAATATTTATATAAAAAAATTATAATTTTTTATAGACGTGTCGGGGTCGTGTCGTGTCCTAATTTTTTGGAATTTGCCGTGTCTGTGTCCCGTGTCTGTGTTCGTGCTTCATAAATGACAATTGACCATGATAAAAGGTGGTGGTAGAAGGCAATGAAGACGGTAGTGGTATAAGTAGGGTTGGCAATTCGTGTTCGTGTCGATCCGAACATGACACAAACACGAAATACATGTTATCCGTTTAAAAATTTGGGTCATGTTGGGTTCAACCTGATACGAAATTTTTGACTTGTTTAAAAAAAATTATAATTAATTTTGACATGTCACAAAGATAATTTTTTGTAAGATTTCACCCATAACCATTTAGATAAGCCAAAAATATAAGTACAAATAATATAACATTACAAATCACTTCAATATAATATAAGTCAAGTTTACAATATTTCATTCTTTTTATTATACACAAAAGGAGAAATAAAGTGATATTCAGTTTCCTTCTCCAAGCTTGTCACCGGACAAAACTAATTGGCACATTGGCTCCTAGATTTTCATCAAATGACACTGTTACCCTTCCATAATATTCTAATTTATCATTTTAATTTTTAAACGGGTTGGGTTCAAGTAAACGTATCAACCCGACCTATTTGACACGATTAATTAATTTCAGGTCATGTTCAGATCACAAGGGTTTTGACCTAAACTCGACCCGAAAATTTTCGTATCCTATTCGGATTGACCATTTTTACCCCTTAACCCTTTTATAGTCAACCCTAACCCTTTTAAATGAGGTCGTGTTCGTGCCGTGTTACCGTGTCAGGCCCAATTTTGTCAGCTCTAGGTATAAGGTTGGGACAATGCCCGTGATGGAAGTGGAAGGTAATAAATATTTCGATGGTGGTAGAAGGTAATGGACTATTACTATTTTTCATTTCCTATCTAAAACAAAAATTCATGTTAACAAGCATTCCCTTATATTCGTAAGTACCAAATCAACCATAATAAAAAGTAGGGTTATTTGCACTGAGACCCCCTAACCTTTGGGTCAATGTCACTCAGAAAGTGGTCAACGCAAGTGGTGGCCACTTGCCCCCTCAACTTTGATTTTCTTTGCAATCACACTCCTTGGAGAGGTTTTTGGCACTTAAAATTACTCTTGTACCATTTTTTCATTATTAAAGTCACATGTATGAAATTGGTTAATTTTAAGGACCAAATTGCCCCTGTTTGTTGTTGTGAATTGGCGTCAATGTATAGTGAACTGAAAGAGAAGCTTTGAAACAAAATTGTGAACAGTACTTGAACAGTATAATATAGTGTGTTTACAGAAAATTTGAAACTTACAGAATTGAACAGTGGTACAAAAGTTGCAACTGGAACATACATTCATCTATTAAAATGCCTAAATACATTAATAAATTCCAACATTCAAGGTAGTAATTCCATTCTAACATACATACTTACATATATTACATATCAAAAATATATTACATTGAAGTTCAAGTAGCCTACTATCAAAGTAGTAATTGTTGTAATACCCCAACTGAAATAGATTACATATAACAAAGCCAACAAGGCTTGAAATGAGACTAATATCACCAAAATAAAAATAATTGGCTCAATCATGTGTGTGTGTAAATGTGACATATACAAAAACAATCATTACATTGTCCATGAAAACTACTGTCCAAAAAGAGTCCAAAAATAGTAAAAAATGAGCCACTTACAGTTCATGTCCAAAATATGCAAAAAATAACACAAGATTTGTTATTACCAGTGTCACCATTGTGACCAAGGAGAACTTGAGCCATGATGGGTGTCAGGTGTGTGCAAAATATGTGGTTAAAAATGACACCTTAACGATACTTTAGGTTTTACCCTTCTACAAGCGCATAGATCAATTGTAGACAGTTTTGCTTGAGTAAGGGAATGTCGATCCCACAGAGACGAGGATTGTTTACTTCAATAGTCTAAAAAAACTGAATTATATTTTTCCGAAAAGAGTTTGATTTTGTGAATTATCTAATACTAATGAAAATAAAACAGAAAGCAATAATGAATAATGGTTATGATTCAGCGAGAGAGAAAAACTGGGGTTTCCTCACTCCACCACTAACTGCATAATATAGTCCAAATTCTATTTCAATTGCATGAGGGTGATCCATTGACGGTGAATCAGGTCACACCGCGCCAGTAGTTTGACCCCAAAAAGGATTACTCTCAACCGGATCGCGACAACCCATCTCAAGACTAAACTGATTAGTGCATGCCAACTACTAACATAAAGTAAATGCAGAAAAGTAAATTAAAGCATGAAAATAACCTAAAGCATGTCTATATCAGTTTGTCAGGGCATGACCTGTGTCAACCTAGGGTTTCGAGTTTTATGACTACCATTGTGTAGAAAATCACAGATTAAACATCCGAGTTCCAGCCCATAGTGAATAATTGTGATTGTGTAAGATAAATATATTCGAAAAGTCTAAGACAAGAATCAATTCAAATATATAAACTTGTATCACAAATAAAAATGATCTCTCATCTAACACAATCATCACAGTATAGTCACAGTTTCCCCTTTCTACAATTGAATATAAAACTAAAACTACATTACTTGGCTAGGGTTTTGCGAGAAAATCCTAGATACTGAGTTAGGTTGTCATGGCGGAAAAAGTCTGCATTATCGGTGTAGTAACGCTCTCCATGGCCTTCTTCTCCGGATCTTTAAGTCTTCAATGGTGGTTCTCTTCAATGGAAGCAAATCTGAACTTTGAACGTGAAAACTCTATGAATGAATGTGCGTGAAAATCAGAACCAGAACTAGCCTAACCCTCTCATATTTATAGAGAAGTGAGGGAAACCCTAATGGTTGCCATTTTCTGTAATTTCATAATACATGAATAATATCTCTTAAATCTGATGTAAATATATGTATAAGCCTGTATGTAGAGGTCTGGAATCACCTATTACTTAAAATATCGAAAAAGGGACAAAATTGGAAAATTCTGAAACAACTTCTGCACGTAAAGGGATCACGTGGCCATAAGGTGGGACCTACGTTCCTGACATACGCTTGGACGTTGGGTCCAAACCAAAGTGTAGCTCAAGGGCGTAACACAGGTCCAATCTGCCTCTTTTTCTCTCTGACGACGTAAGGTATTATGCATCTTTTGCTGTAAAAACTCATTTTTTCATATTTGAACTAGACTAGTCGCCTTTGACTCCTGATGCTTTTGATTGAAGTAATAATGTCTGAAAATGACATTTTTGCCCTTCGGTAGATAACGATGTCGAAAAATGACCATTTTGCCCTCTAGTAGCTCTTATTTGCTCTGGCACACCTCTTGATTCCTTTCTCGAGATAGAAACGAACACGAACTCAGTTAATTCACCGAGATTAGCTCTGTTTCTTCATTAAGCTCCTGAAACATGTTTACACACACAAACGGGATAAAAATACCAAGTAACGGGATGTAAAAACATAACAAACGCAAGATAGGGGCAAAAAATGACCAATATTGAGCACCTATCACACCCCCAAACTTACATATTGCTAGTCCCTTAGCAATAAATTCAGACAAACTATCTGTGATGATTCTTATTCTGTCTAACCTATCTACTCTAACCTAATCTCTCGCTTTCGTGAGGGTCAATGATTACACTTAGCACGTGTAACAAGCCTTTTAAACCCCTAGGTTACCCCTAGTGGACGAGTGAAGTCTCGTGAAGGTTTCTAGTGATGGTACCTACAAACATCTTAATTCTTTTGTAATTACGCATTCATGAGTTCAAACACACAATTCAAATAAGTTACGATACAACACATAAGATAATATGAATACAAATATTTTCACTCACAACCGAACAATAAATATCTCGAGCTTCGTGTCATGAATGGTCCCCACTTAAGTGAATGATTTTACTACTTTCTACTTAAAATTCAGACAACCTTCCATGATTTTGTGAACATTCAACTACAATATTTTAGTTTCTTTTCTCCTAATTCATTGATCAAACTTTGCCATTTTTAGTAAAAACGTACTATTTCCATCTTTCCACTTTTCATCCCTTTTTGTCTTTCTAAGTCTCCGGACTTTCCAACGAGGATTTTTAGTCCCAACCAACTCGGCCCGAGCTTCTTCCATGGGATTTATGTTCATCAGTCTTCTCCCCTTTAAACGCGAACAATGATATTGGTTATACCAATGCCCGGTTACTCAAATCAAATAACTATTTTTTGCATTTTATTTTCTCAAAAACATTTTTTCAATTTTCTCCATTTCAACCATAACAACTCCCCTTCTCCCCTTTTATTGCGGCAAAATTATTTTTCAACTACATAGTCAAAAATCAACATATTTCTCATCGTGATTGTGTGCTTGTGTTTATAGGTCAAAGTCGTCCTTCTTAATTTCAATTTCACTAATCACTCACCCATGTAAATCACATTACTTCACTAACTTGATCTAATCATTATTCTCATAAGCAAGAACATCACATCACATACTACTTATATAATATAAACATAAACTTAATTAACTCATAATGCAAAACATTCATGCATGAAAACAAATAACTCCTCAAAACTTTTAATTTTTTTCAAAATTTTCAAAAAAAATTCATTTCTTGAAACTATATACCTCACCCCCAAACTTAAATGTGACCATGTTCTCATGGTCAAAAATAAAGAATGAGAACAGATACAGTTACCTTGAAGCGCAGTCCTGGATTCTTCGAAATGCTCAACCTCTTCCCCTAAACTTGATTCGGATTACCTGTAAATATACAACAAACACATACCCAAATATCATAGCAAGGGAAAAGAAATTGTAAAAATTACCAGAAATTGACACAAAAATTTTCAAGGAATTTTTGAAAATTCTCTTTTTGGATTTTATTGAATTTTTTTTTCCAATGAAATAAAAAAAATGATTTTGCCTTAAGGGCCTACAATCTCTAAGAATTGAAATTGCAGAAATAACTTACCTGTTATTATACAAACCGAGGCTAGACAGCCTAGGACCAATGTTTAACGTCTTTGGCACGACGTTTCACAAAGGATTATCCAATACCTTTCCTCTTTGTCATACTTCCCTTAATTAAAGGAAAAAATGTAAGAGGTGACTCTCTAAGCGCTCTCACCCATAGACAATTAGTACTACTCATGACATCGAGTACATAACAATAATCACCATGTAAAATACCCCATTTTTTTGTTCTAACTTCAGCCCCTGTATGGTCAGTGCTTCCATCAAATCATCCTTCAACACCTTAGACAGTAGTCTTTCCACCATCTCATCACTCTCCAGTAAACTGACAGATGCCATAAATTCCAGTCCTGGATCAATCTCCTCATAAATCTTCAGCCGCTGACCACGCCTCTTTAATCGAACATCCTCATATGTGCAATTTCGTATCCCCTCACACTCAGTCCCTAATCGCGGATCTTCCCAGGAATACAACTTATATACCATGTTTATGTTCAACACTCGCTCATCTGGAAAGGGATCCTTAAGAGGGGTGTCATCCTTGATAGGCTCTATGACAATTCGTGGCAAATGATCAGCTCTGGCATTCTTCACACCTGTTTTATCTTTTAATTAATCATCCGTCACACGCAACACCATCTCAGGAAGCTTACATTCAGGCACCAACTTCTGTGGAGGAATAAGTTGAGGTCCAAGCGACTCTCTTGATGCTCTCTCTGATGGTAAATACAACGCAGCTTCCAACGCAGTAATATCTTTCCAACTAGATCGTTGTTGGTCCTCTCCATTTTCAAAATTCACCTCTGACCTTTTCATCACAATCTCCAAATCATCTCTTAAACTACTATGAGGTACAACTTCTTCAACCATCCCCTCTATGTTAAAACACTCAGCTGGTTCAGGTAGTTGATGGTTGGTATCAAAGACATTCATCCACATGTTAAATTCCCAAAAGATATGTCCATAACCTCTATTCTGCAATCAACGCATGCATTCGCCGTAGACAAAAATGATATTCCTAAGATAACAAGGATATGTCTCCTCGATCTATGATCAGGTTCCATGTCTAATACTACAAAGTCTACAGAATAGTAGAACTTACCCACTTGCACTATGACATCCTCCAAAATTCCTCTCGGTTGTTTAGTTGATTTGTCTGCCAATTGAAGCACCACCGAGGTAGTATTGAGATCTCCCAACCCTAGCTGCTGATAGATCGAGTAAGGTAATAAATTAACAATCGCACCCAGATCAAGAAGAGCTCTATCAATCTTCTGGTCACCAGTGACACAAGAAATAATGGGAGCACCGGGATCTTTCCTCTTAGGTGGAGTATCACTCAGTAAGATCGAACTCACTTGTACAGTCAACAAAATCTTTTTCAGGATCTTAGTTCTGTTTTTATTCTTTTGAGTACAGAGATCCTTCAAAATTTTGGCATAGGGTGGAATTTGGTCAACAATGTGTAGAAGAGGTTTATTGATCTCGACTTGCCGATATGGATCCAACATGTCCTCCTTATGCTCTTTATACGGAATCGACTCTCGGAGACATTGAGAGTAAGGTGCTACTTCCTCATATGGTGCCCTTTCTAGTTCTTCATCTTTCTTCACTTGAGGTTGATCTTTCTCAGCTTTCTCAACCTCTTTCTTCTGAGCTTCTTTTTCTGCCTTTCTTTAAACTTCTTCGACCTTTTGCTTCTTCAGCCTCTCCTCATGCTGTTCATCAGCCTTACTATCCACTTCTCTTCTATTTCTCAAAATTGTGACTGCTTGGACTGTCTCATGACGAGTCTCAACAAAGAATCTAGACTCCAGTACTTGTTGCGGTTTTTGGTTCACCACCGGTTGACTAGGCAATATTCTCACTATCCTATCCATAGCATCCGCTAATTGTACCATTCGGGCTTCCATTTGAACAAGGGATTGGGAATGAGAGTTCAGTGTTTGGATGGTCGCCTGAGAATTATTAGATTGATTTTTAAGCTCCCTCAAGGTACTCATCATCTCTTCAAAGTCAGGTGGTCTTGATAGTGAATTTTGAGTTGGATGTTGATGTTGGAAATGATTTTGAGGATATGGAGGGTAAGCTTGATTTATATTGAATCCTTGGTTTTGGTTTCCTTGAGGCTGGGTCTGGTAGTTATATGGCTGGACAACTTGATTATTATTGAATGGTTGGAGAGCCTGAGAATTATTGGATGAATCTCTGGGTTGGTAATTTGATTGAGAATTTTGAGTCATTATTCTTGGCTGAGATTCCAATGATTATTGACTCTGTTGGAACCTTGGTTGTGGATATGATTGTTGTTCTTGAATGAACCTTGGTTGACTGTTGGATGATTGTCCTTGTGGGACCCTTTCTGGTTGGTTTTCCACATTTGTGGATGTATAGGATAAGAATGGGTGATTTTTGGCATTGGAAGTGTATGAATTTGTGAAAGGAGCATTATTTGAATAGTTCCACGATGTGTTGGCATCAACGACCATTATGTTCTGACACTTATTTTGGGAATACTTGGCTCCTACCTCTGAGACTTCTCTCCTAGGTGAATGATTTTTCTTTAAAAGCTTGTTTACCTTCTCTCCTAACAACGCCACTGAATCTCTTACATCATCATGATTCACCTTATACACTTTTTCAAATCTCTTGTCAAGACCACCCCTATACCTCAAATCAGATTCATATTGGATTCCATTCTCACTGATATTGTCAAACAAGTCTAAAAGTTCTTTTGCCGGCTTTAGAGTTAAATTGACCTTGTGTTGACGCATCTATCAAAGTCTTATGTGCCTCTCCAAGTCCCATGTAAAAATTCTTAGCCACATCCTATTCAGTGAACCTATGGTGGGGACACCTATATAAGATTTCACTATATCTCTCACAAACATCATGAAACTACTCACCAGACAATTCTCTAAAACTTTTGATTGCATCTTATGCTTCTAAAGTCTTTCCTATGGGATTATGTTTTTCTATAAATTCTCTCTGAAGGGCTTCCCAATCAATTTTAATCGCCTTAGCTAATTTGATGTACCATCTTTTAGCTTTGTCTCTCAACGACCAAGGAAATATACGCACTCGCAAATCATTTTTAGTCAAACCTTCAAACCTAACTGTAGATGCAACCTTTAAGAAATCATTTATATGCTGGTATGGGTCCTTTATCCTAAGGCTAGAAAATTTTGGTAGCATATTGATCATGCTTGACTTGATCTCGAAGTGCTTCGCGCCTTCTTCTTCTAGGAAATCAGCATAGGAATCATAGGCCTCCGGCGCGTAGTATCCATTCAGTAACATCTCTGGTAACCTCTGTTGATTCACTTTTTGGTCACCCTTCGCGCTTTCTTTTGTCCGATGACGACGCTCTTCAGTATCTCGACGTAAACGACTTAGAGTTCTTTCGATCTCAGGGTCGTAAACAACTAACGTTGTACTTGGATTAGAACGGGTCAATCTATCGATCATACACTGAGCTCACAAAAAGTTTTTTTTTTTGAATTTTTTTTTTTTTAATAATCACTAAATCGCAGTTTTGAGGTCCTAAATGACATTTTTCGGCCAAAAATCAACTGAGCTCACCGCATAATGGCCTTTTTCCACTCAAAAACCTCACATCATTTGCAAAAATCGGAATATATATTTTTTCAGAAAATAAAATTAACTACTTCAAAACTCTTCTAACTATTAACAAAATTAAAGCTAAAAATTATATGGATAATTAAGATAAACTAAAACTCACAAGAGGCCCAATGATGCAACTTTCAATGCTCCGCCAAATCCCCTTATGCTTCTCAGAATACCTCGCAAAAACACACGAATTCCAACTTTAGATACAATCTACAATAACGCAATGCAAATAAATTACTAAAGCTATTGAACAATGCCAAGTCCCCGGCAACAGCGCCAAAAACTTGATGGGCGTCAGGTGTGTGCAAAATATGTGGTTAAAAATGACACCTTAACGACACTTTAGGTTTTACCCTTCTGTAAGTGCACAGATCAATTGTAGACAGTTTTACTTGAGTAGGGGAATATTGATCCCACAGATACGAAGATTGTTCACTTCAATAGTCTAAAAATATTGAATTATATTTTTTCGAAAATAGTTTGGTTTTGTGAATTATCTAATACTAATGAAAATAAAACAGAAAACAATAATGAATAATGGTTGTGATTCAGCGAGAGAGAAAACTGGGGTTTCCTCACTCCACCACTAACCGCATAATATTGTCCAAATTCTATTTCAATTGCATGAGGGCGATCCATTAACTGTGAATCAGGTCGCACCACGCCAGCAGTTTGACCCCAAAAAGGATTACTCTTAACTGGATTGCAACAACCCATTTCAAGACTAAACTGATTAGTGCATGCCAACTACTAACAGAAAGTAAATGCAGAAAAGTCTCAAATTTCATACAGAGATTTAAGGGTTAGAATTTGTATACCAAAATAAGCAAGACCATGAACATAAGGTTAGATTTTGTGTATATGAGATGAAGAAAACGATAGTTGAAATAAAATTGTAGAGAGAGAAGAGAGGAAACGATTGAGTCTTTCTCTCTTTAGCATATGGACTGCGGGTGAAAATGAAGGTGGTTGGGGGGGGGGGGGGGGGGGGGGGAGTGTAAAGATTAGGGTTGGGGGCATCCATGACATTTCACACCAAGATATTGTCTCATGTAATAACCAGACAACACAAGGGCGTTCATGACTTTTCACAGCTTCAGGGGTGTGACTGTAAGGAAAATCAAAGTTGATGGAACAAGTGGTCAACACTTGCGTTGTCCACTTTCTGAGTGGCATTGACCCAAAATTTAGGGGGTCTCAGTACAAATAACCCTAAAAAGAAAAAGGTAGAAATCATGATACACCTAGAAGAAAATCGTAAATTTGATCGTATAAAATTTAATATTATAAAATCATAAATTCATGATAAGATCACTAGGAGACAATGCCCCCACCGAAATATTTTTGTTTACATTATAGGCTTAAACTTTTTTAATTTACACAACTTCCTATTAAATTATGAAATTCCCTCACCTTCCGTTTGAGAGCATGGAATTGAGGTCTTGAAATTAGAATTGAAATTGGAGTCCCAATTTCAATTCTATTGTTTGGATGTAACAAAATACTTTGGAAGTGAAATTGAAATGCAATTCCAATGATACAAATTCTAAAGCTGGAATTTCACAAGAAGAAGTTATAATTTCTAATTCCATATTTTCTAATATTTTCTCTCAAACAACAAACTTTTTAGAACAAAAAACATACATCCATATATATATATACAAATACCAATATATATACGCATTTATATACAGACACTTATATATAAAAATATATATACGTATACATATATATGTACTTATAGATACATATATATAAAAATATGAATACACATATGCATATATAGCCAAACACACAAATATATATTTTCTAATTTGTATACTTATACCTATATATATAGAGAGAGAGAGATTATCTTTGCTTTGAAAATAATTTTTCCCTTACGAGAACTTCTGAATTGGCCCAGTCTACATTTTCTAGAATTGACCCACCTTATATACACATTCCAAGCTAAAATGTTTTTATCTATATCTATATCTATAATATACTACCTCTATCATATATTAGTTGTCCACTATTACAACTTAACTTGTCCCAAATTATTTGTCCAGTTCAAATTTTAATACAATTTAATATTTCATTAATTTTAAATAAATACTGACATTACCATAATACTATATTCTTAAAAGTAAAATTAAAAATTAAAAATTGCACACTATTTCAAATTGGACGATTATTATGCGACCGAGGAGTATAAGATATAATATAAGTCTCAATCAAAGCATTTTTATTAAAAGAATTGGACTACCAATTCCAGACGTGGTCCACCATATTAATTTGGAGTTATATAGACTTTAATCTTTCTTGTATATATTTATACATGTATACTTATACCTATATATATATTTATATTATCTAATTTAATCTTAAAATTATGATATTTTATATTCAAATTGGGTTTAATTTAATATTGAATTCCAATTACACTTAAAATTTTAATACATATTCAAACAATGTATTTAAAATTGCATTTATGAAATTGAAATATCATGACATTCCAATTCCAAACGGACCCTCACTGAAACGGAAAAAAAAAATCCATATAATGTCTTCTCAAATTACAAAAAATACCATTATGCTCTCACTCTCACATATTTTTCTAGATTCGTGACTTATAAGTAACAAATAAATGTATAACGGAAATATGCATATTATTCTACCAATCAAATTGAATAATGTAGCAACTAAATCTTAGTTACCAAACAAAACTTAGCTGGTAACCACCCAGAAAAAAAACAAAAACAATTACCAGCCTAAAGCGTCAAAATACCCATCAAGTTTTCAAAACACGTATCACGAAAAGCTGAAACACTAAAGACAAAGTGGGCATTGGACTAATCGAAGCTCACTAATCCTACCACTCAACACAAACACAGGTGGCGCGTCGCATCACCTCCGGCAGATTCGCCTCCCTACTCCACTCCCCGGCGGCGCAATCGTAAACGAAAACTAACCGCTCTTTCAATCCTCTAATGCTCCTCCTACAACACCTCAGCAAGTCATCGATACAACCCTTTACTTGAACCATCACCACCTTGTCCCCGACTCCAACACAGCCAAACCGCACCGTGCCGTCCATTCTAAACTGCGCCGGCAGCGGCGGCGACTTCACTTTACACCACTCCCCAAACCTACCGCTCTTCCTACGCCCCTCCATCTTCCAAAACGAGAGATTGCTCATTAACACGTATATATGCCCCTCCGCCGCGCACGCCGCCACCACGCAATCGCTCTCCGGCACCGATATGCTCTCCAACCACACACGCGCCGCTACGTCGTACACGTCCATCGACCTCTCGTAAGAATGGGCGTCGGCCTTGGTATCGGACGGTACGCAAATCTTGAGCCCTCCGATAACGTAAAAGAGTCCGTCGACCGTTGAAGCTCCGATGCAGCCGTAGCGCTTCCTCGGTGCGTCGGATACCACGCGCCACTCGTCAGTCTCCGGATTATATTCTTCTACGGCCGAGCTCCGGGAATGGCCGCCGCAGACGTAGATTTTGCTGGCGACTACGGCGGCAGCGAATTTCTTTCGCGGGAAGAGCGTACCGGATCTGACAGTGACCGCACCTGTCCACGTATCGGAACGGAGCATTTCGGTTAGGCCGATAATGTAAATGTGGCGGCCAATCGCCGATACGCGCGCGTGGTAAAACATGTGGTGGAAACGGAGTAAATCTTGAGCGGTGCAGGAAGCGGTAATCCAGTAGGCGTCACGGCCGATACGGTGGCGGGAGGCGTGGAGGGCGGTATCGCTAACGGATACGGCGTAGAGAGTGTGGTGTATAGGGCCGTGAATGCGGCGGAGTTGGTAGAAGGCGGGGGATTGGAGGAGGTGGGCCCAGCGGCGGCAGACGCGGGAGAGGGAAGGGAGGGAGGAATGAGTGACCCTAGAGAGGCATTCGAGGAGGAGGTCGTCAGGGAGGGAAGAGAAGGTGTAGTGGTCCGGCGAGGTTTTATCGGCGGCGGCGGTGGTGGTCCCACGGTGGTTGTTGTGGTGGATGTCTTGTTGGGGGTTTGGGAAACAGGACTTGACAAGCCATGAGAATTGGCGAGAGTTACAGCTCTCTGACATGTGAATGTGATCTACTCCTTTTGAGTTGAGTTTGTAGCTAAAATGGACCCGTTATTAAAAGATGTAAAAGAGACATAGAAAAAAAAGGAAAATTGCTTAAAAAAAATCCCTCAAGTTTACTCTTTTTCTCTACTATACCCCTCAATTAATTATAACCCCTTAAACTTTTATTTTCTTGCATCATGGACTTGCTCTCAAACCTTTTTACCCTCTAAACTTTTTGTATTTCCACTTTACATTTAATCTTATCCTTATTATTATATTTCTTAATTCTTTAAATTACAAAAATATTATTTCTTTTAGTTAGAATATTAATTATGTCATTTACCTTTAATATATTGGACTAAATATACTCTCAAATGTTAGTTTTTTTTTATAAGTTCTAATTATTTTATTTGTAAATCAATTAACTTGGTATTAAATTTTAGTTTGATTTAAATTATAAAACTCAATCCTAATTAATATATTCATAAATAATTCACAATTTATGAAAACAATATATATATTTCGAACAAAATATATATATTTCAGAAAATATATATATATATTTTTTAAAATGATATATATTTCGGAATATATATATAATTCATCAAAAATATATATTTTCTGAATTCTTTTAAAAAATATGAATTTTTTTCGAAAAATAATTTTTTTGGGAAAAATATATATTATGTTCCAAAATATGATTTTTTCCGAAAAATAATTTTTATTGAGAAAAATATATATTATTTTCAAAAATATGAATTTTTTCCGAAAAATATTTTTTTTAAGAAAAATATATATTATGTTCCAAAATATGATTTTGAGTCATAATACCTAAACTATCATCAATAGTATAGGAGGGTTTAGTGAAATCAAACCTTCAAAAAAATTATTTTTCGAAAAAATATGTATATTTTGGAATATATATATATTGGAAAATGATATATATTTCGGAATATATATATATATGATTCGTCAAAAGTATATATTTTTCAAATTTTTTCTGAAAAATATACATTATTTTCTAAAATATAAAAATATATATTTCGGAAAACAATTATATTATTTTAGGAAAAAAAATCATATTTTGGAAAATAATATATATTTTTCTCAAAAAAATTATTTTTTTGAAAAATTTCATATTTTTTAAAAATAATTCGAAAAATATATATTTTTGACGAATTATATATATATTCCAAAATATATATCATTTTCCAATAAAACTTAATTTGATTTAAATCATAAAGCTCATTATCCTAATTATTTATTTATTTTTTCCAAATGAAACTTTCTTTTCATAAATTGTGATTTATTTATGAATATATTAATTATGATTGAGTTTTATGATTTAAATCAAACTAAAATTTAATAACAAGTTAATTGATTTACAAATAAAATAATTAAAACTTACAAAAAAACAAATTAACATTTGAGAGTATATTTAGTCTAATACATTGAAGGTAAATGGCATAATTAATATTCTAACTAAAAGAAATAATATTTTTGTAATTTAAAGAATTAAGAAATATAATAGTAAGGATATGATTAAAAGTAAGGTGGAAATACAAAAAGTTTGGAGGGTAAAAGGGTAAAAAAATTTGAGGGCAAACCCATGGTGCAACCTTTTATGAAACTTTAGGAGGTTCTAAGCTCATTTCATAGTTGATGGGATATAGTAGAGAAAAAGAGTAAACTTGAGGGGGGTTTAAGCAATTTATCCAAAACAAATTATATATATATGGAAGTAATACTTAGATCAAGTGATTAACTAACAAGAGGTGTTATTATGATTAGAATCATCTCTTTGGCAATCGATAATTATAGACTACTCCAACAATTTCACGTGTCTGGATATGTTAAAAACTACTACTCATTTCCAATATTCTCACTAGGGAATAGGATCATTTTTGGGTAAATAGCTAAAAATACCCCTCAATTTTCTTCTCTTTCTCTACTATACCCCCTCAATTAATTATACCCCCTCAACTTTCATTTTCTTGCACCATGGGTTTGCCCTCAATTTTTTTTACCCTTTTACCCTCCAATTGTTTTGTATTTCCACCTTACCTTTAATCTTATTCTTACTATTATATTTCTTAATTCTTTAAATTACAAAAATATTATTTATTTTAGTTACAATATTAATTATGCCATTTATCATTAATGTATTAGACTAAATATACTCTCAAATGTAATTTTTTTTTAATAAGTTCTAATTATTTTATTTGTAAATTAATTAACTTGGTATTAAATTTTAGTTTGATTTAAATCATAAAACTCAATCCTAATTAATATATTCATAAATAAATCCAATTTATGAAAACAATATATATATTTTGAACAAAATATATATATTTCGGAATATATATATAATTCGTCAAAAATATATATTTTCCGAATTCTTTTAAAAAATTATGATTTTTTTCCGAAAAATAATTTTTTTGGGAAAAATATATATTATGTTCCAAAATATGATTTTTTCTGAAAAATAATTTTTATTGAGAAAAATATATATTATTTTCAAAAATATGATTTTTTTACGAAAAATAATTTTTTTAAGAAAAATATATATTATGTTCCAAAATATGATTTTGAGTCCTAATACCTAAACTACCATCAATAGTATAAGAGGGTTTAGTAAAATCAAACCTTCAAAAAAATTATTTTTTGAAAAAATATGTATATTTTGGAATATATATATTGAAAAATGATATATGTTTCGGAATATATATATATATATGATTTGTCAAAAGTATATATTTTTCGAATTGTTTTAAAAAATATTAATTTTTTATGAAAAATATACATTATTTTCTAAAATATAAAAAATATATATTTCGGAAAAAAAATCATATTTTGGAAAATAATATATATTTTTCTCAAAAAAATTATTTTTCGGAAAAAAATCATATTTTGGAACATAATATATATTTTTCCCAAAAATTTTATTTTTTGAAAAAAATTCATAATTTTTTAAAACAATTTGAAAAATATATATTTTTGACGAATTATATATATATATATATATATTCCAAAATATATATCATTTTCCAATAAAACTTAATTTCATTTAAATCATAAAACTCATTATCCTAATTAAAATTTTGTTTTACCCAAATGAAACTTTCTTTTCATTAAAATATATTCATAAATCCTTATTTATTTATGAATATATTAATTAGGATTGAGTTTTATGATTTAAATCAAACTAAAATTTAATAACAAGTTAATTGATTTACAAATAAAATAATTAAAACTTACAAAAAAAAAAAAAAACATTTGAGAGTATATTTAGTCTAATACATTAAAGGTAAATGACATAATTAATATTCTAACTTAAAGAAATAATATTTTTGTAATATAAAGAATTAAGAAATATAATAGTAAGGATATAATTAAAGGTAAGGTGGAAATACAAAAACTTCGGAGGGTCAAAGGGTAAAAATAATTGAAGGCAAGCCCATGTTGCAACATTTTATGAAACTTGAGGGGGTTTTAAGCTCGTTTCATAATTGAGGGGGGTTTAAGCTATTTACCCATCATTTTTCTATAAGAGTAGTGTTAACAATTAAGAAAGTTATTCGCACGAAATTCACTGGTTATTAATAAATTTATTCACATCCACTATATTTATTGTTAGGATGTAATTGATGTAATTAAAATAATTCTCTTTTAAAATATAATAATTACAGTCAAAAATTATTGTGAGAGGGGTGGGTAAATGTCTTGTTGGTCAATAATTAGAGATTATTTTCATATAAGAGTTATGAAATTTTATTATTGATAATCAAGAAATTTATTCAAATCAATCATATTGATCATTGAATTGATGGTTGTAAATATTATAATTATTGTGAAGGTCGTGGATACATGTCTTGCTCTTGGCAAACAAGAAATTGTTTTCGTTTACACGGGTCACTCCTTTTACTTTTAGTTTTATCTCCGTTTGTTAATTCTTTCTTAACTTAGGTTTTTCTTATCAAAGGTTTCATCATCTAAATACTAGTGTATTGAAATATCAGCGTTTCAATTTTCTTTATCATTTAATAAAGGAATTCTACAAAGTTTATATCTACTTGCAAGATTAATAAGCACTTATTTCACTATTTATAAATCTATGTCTTATAGTATAAATCATTATGTTCTTGCCTATATTATATTTTATATAAACATGTCTCTGTTTTTATCTAATAATATAAAATATATATATAATTGTTATTTTATTGAAAGCTTCTTTGAGAAAATTAATCTACATAGAAATTTGTGACATACAATCATTAAGTGGCTGTTTGGGAAATGATGTGTTTGGTTTTTGGTTTTGGTTTGGTTTTATTCTGAAGTGAAATTATGTTTGGTGTTGTAATAGTTAAAAAATTCATGGCCCAACACTGATGGGCCGACGACTGATGGGCCAGGGACTGATGGGCTGAAGTCGGATGGGCTGCAAACAAGTGGGCTAAAGACAAATGGGCCTATGGAAAGTTCTGGAAATTAAGTGATCCACAAGACAAGGAGTAGTCTAAGTATAGAATAAATAGTCCAAAAAATGTTAGTGTTTATCAAATCCCCTGATTTAAGGGATTGATGAATTTGGGTACATGGGCTTGACCCATCTTCCATAATTGTGTATAAATACATGACTTTGATGAATGAGAAAGGATCCGATTTTTAACCTAGTTATTGTTGTGTAATTGTTCTGCATTTACACAATTGGCGCCGTCTGTGGGAGTGCTCTATTATTGAAATCTTTTTCAATAAGCTTCCCACTTTCTACAAAAAGCTAAGATTCGTATCATCAATGGCGGTCACACGTTCACAACAGACCGAATTACCTCCAAACGGGGGCCAGAATCCAGAAGATCCGATCAGACGAGCCCTAGAGGAGAGGACTGCCGAGTTAGAAAGGCAGAACGCTGAACTAGTGGAAAAACTGACTCAACTACAGAACCCATAGGAGGTTCATAACGATGAATAGTCCGGCCAGCATGAACGATCTATAGGCCGCCAGACGGACAAGGACGATCTCCCCGTCCAATCCCATAATGATCGTGAAGAACACGCGGAGTCATCGCTACAGGTTCTCGGGGTACGTAACCCCGAAAAGGTCCCGACCATGAAAAAGCTGGAGGAAATCATGTCTAGATTCCAGCGGGACGTGCTTAAAGATCTGAAGCTACAGACCCTAATCGATCTGGCATCTGAGGCGTCCATAGACGTCGTTCAGACACCATTCACCATCTCGATCACCAGTGTGCCCTATCCGGAGAGGTTCAGATTACCGAAGTTCACCCTATTCGATGGTACGAAAAATCCAACAGAGCACATCTACCACGTTCATACCAAGATGAATGTTTACAATGAGAAAGAGGCCTTACTTTGCAAAGTCTTCCCCACCATCCTGACCGAAGCAGCCCTCCTGTGGTTCAGAAAGCAACCACCCCGATCGATCGGAAGTTGGCTCAGACTCTGCGAGTTATTTATTGCCCAGTATTTCGGTAACAAAAGACAAAAGAATACTATCTCCAATTTGTTCACCATGATTCAACGTGGAGATGTCCTGAATTGACAATTACGATCAGCACTCAGTTGTCGAAGCCTTCAGAATGGCCCTGATCCCGGGAACCAAGTTCCATCAGTCCCTAGTCAAAAGGCCACCTGCAGACATTGGAGAGCTCAATTCTAGGGCACAAGGGCACCTCCGAATAGAAGAAGAGTTGGTCATACGACAGAGAAGGACCGCCTTTACAACAGTAGAGGCAAGGGCATCCGAACCTTCCAGGGTAAAGGATCGGGCACCAGATCGGAAGCGACCGAGCGCTCCTCCTACTCCTTCCCCGGTCCCAGAGAAACGCCCAAGGTTTGAGGAGAAGATCACCCCCCCTGAAAGTGACCCTGGCAAAGCTGTACCAGGAAACAAAGGGCAAGGGAATCTATCGGTCACCACCACCCATCAGACAACCAATGGATTAGAAAGATACGTCAAGACATTGTGCCTTCCATGGCGAATACGGGCACCACGCCAACGAATGCAGAAGCCTCAGGAGGCAGGTGGAAGCCATGAATACAAAAGGAGAATTGACCGAGTATGTCGCCAAGGAAGGAGCCCGATCAGATCAAGCGTCACATGCTCCTATCAAGAGAGCTATGGGATAACCCGTATGGGTCATTCACATGGTCCATGGAGGGCCCAGTCGATTAGAAGTGGAGGAAGCCTGTAGATCACAGATGCGGCAAGCCCAGAAGTTGCGAAGGGTTGGGGAAGTCACCGAGTTTCGAAGCCCTAAAGAGGATGCCCAGATTATTTTCACCTCTGCAGATATGCGGAACATTCAGACACCTCATGACGACCCTCTGGTTATATCCCTCATAGTCTCCAATTGCTTGATCAAGAGGGTAATGGTTGATCCAGGAAACAGTGCCAACATTATCACCAAGTGGGCCTTTGAGAAATTGGAAATCAGCCCCCAGGAAATAGTCCCTTCCAGAAGCTCGATAGCAGGATTCGATGACAGAAGAGTGGAACCAGTGGGAGAAATCCAACTACCAGTAACGGCAGCAAGGCGCACGCTCCGAGAGACTTTTGTGGTGGTAGATGTCAAACCTTCATATAATCTCCTCATGGGAAGGGGATGGATCCATCGTATGCACGGAGTCCCTTCTACCATGCATCAAGTCATGCGATGTATTGACCCGAACAGAGTTGACGTGATCGACATCAGGGGCGATCAGGTAGCAACAAAGGAGTGTTACGCTGTCACCATGAAAAGTCTAAAAAAAAGGCGGAACCGGAACGAGGATCACAATCCAAGACAATAACCGATGGCAAATAACAATTACAAGAGGACGGTTCGGGGTCACCAGTAGCATTTGAACCCCTACTGGAAGTTCAAATTTGCCCCGATCGTCCCGAAAGGGTTACTTATATTGGTTCAGGCCTCAGTCCACAAAAAAAAAAGAGGAAATAGAGTCCTTTATCCGTTCTAATCCTGACATATTTGCATGGAGCCATATGGACATGACCGGCATTGACCCATCAATAGCCCAACATTCCCTCAATGTGGATCCTAGCGCAAAGCCTGTCAAACAGAAACAAAGGCGAATGGGGGCCCATCAAAACCAGATCATAGCTGAAGAGGTTGATCGACTTCTTCAAGCATGATTCATAAAGGAGGTCCAGTATCATTCCTGGTTGGCGAACATTGTGGTTGACGTGTCTAGAAATGTGTTCCACATTACAATACCCAAGTATAGGTAGTCAAGTTATAATATGGTCTTGGTGAGTCCAAGTGTCGAACCTCAGGGAGAGTCGGAAAGATGTATGAAAAATGAATTTTATTTTTGTCCTTGAATTGATTTGATTGATTGATTTTGGTTGTTTTCTTGAATTAAATTAAATACTAAGGCATATCCAAATAAGTAATAAAAATTAACCAATACATTCATCATATGTTAATTATATTTGCATGGCAAGAAAGGGGTCGTTTGGTAGGATAATTCATACTAACAACACAACTCTCCAAATCATGTCTATAAGCAATAAATAATTAACATACTAAATGAATTATATAAGTTAACTAATAGAATCATTATATGTTTATTATAAATGCTATGGCAAGAAAGTGGTCGCTAATGAAGCAACTCTACAAATCATGCCTATATTAGCAATAATAATAAACATACTAATGGTCTAGTAAATCCCATTAAATAAGTAGTATTATTAATTACATATGAATCATAAGAATTGTGAACTATAAAGATGTAATTACATTCAAAGTATTCATTATACCTATGTAAGATCATAAGAAATCAAGAACACCACATAAAGTGGGTTGAGCATTACTTATATCATTGTATGGCATAATGAATCTTAGATGTAATTACCTAAGTGTATTAATTGATTCAAATAACTCAATATACATGGCATAAAGAGGCAAATAATCATTGAAAAAAAATTATTAG
The DNA here is from genome assembly GCA_963922005.1 of Cornus suecica. NCBI lineage: Eukaryota > Viridiplantae > Streptophyta > Magnoliopsida > Cornales > Cornaceae > Cornus > Cornus suecica. The sequence continues at coordinate 63,350,316 of OY998241.1, read as the reverse complement.
ATTCATATATTATCAATAATACTAACCTTGAAACATTAAATACTTGGATATGCAAACACTTGGTTCTTCATTTTAAATTCATTCCCTAGCCTTAGCTAGAGAATTACTCTTCCATTACAAATATATAAATCATTATGTTTCTCTTCACTCCTATTCTTCATCTCTTACAAATGAAAGACTACCTCTATTTATAGGGAAAATATGGAATCAAATGACAACTAGAAAAGAGAAATTGGATTTCTTTTTGTTTGAATATTCATTACTTTCCACCCCATTGTCTTCTTTTCACATGTGCCTTTGTTTCTTCCATGTGCCTTTGTTTCTTGACATGGATCAGATTTACTCTTGTAAAATCATAATCCAATGAATGTGGTAAATCTTCAAGAAAATGTAAAATTCACATCACCGTTTGGTTAACCCGAACCCGCATTGATTTCTGCACAATTCTGCAGTTTTGAAGTTGACTTGCAACTGCCATAACGCCTTCATTTCAAATCGAAATAAGGTCATTCTTGTGCTCAAATTGAAGGTCTCTGAATCAACGTTCCAATGGTACCAATGCCATTTCCAGAATCAAAACACAGAATTATTTATAGGCATTTAAGTAAAGGGTTGTCAGGATGAATATATTTCATACATAATTGATGACCCAATTTGCATGGAATTGATTGAATTCTTCATGAAGACCTAGAAAATAATATAAACACAAAAATATCATAAAACTTGAATAAAAGATATCACTATAGAACTAAAAGATGTAAATTAAGGGGTTTAAATATATAATATTTGACACTTATCAGTGGTGGTCCAGAAGAAAAACGGAAAATGGAGGGTATGTGTAGACTTCACAGATCTGAATAAAGCCTGCCCGGAAGACTGTTTCCCTTTACCAAAGATCGATCAGATGGTAGATGCCACCGCGGGTTTCGAACGCCTGAGTTTTCTGGATGTATATTCTGGGTATAACCATATCAGAATGAACCCGGAGGACCAGGAAAAGACTGCCTTCATCACTGAGTCAGGTACATTTTGTTACACAGTTATGCCTTTCAGACTAAAGAATGCAGGTGCTACCTATCAAAGGTTGGTCAGAAGGGTGTTCCAAGGAATGATGGGATCCACCATAGAAGCCTACATCGATGACACGGTGGTAAAAAGCAAGGCGAAAGGAGACCACTTGACCGATTTGCAGCAGGTGTTCGACACCCTCAGGAAGTACAATATGAAGCTCAACCCGTCCAAGTGTTCTTTCGAAGTGTCCTCATGCCAGTTTTTGGGGCACATAGTTGATCGGACAGGAATACAAGCTAGCCCGACGCAAGTCAAAGCTCTTGTAGAGTCAGCATAGCCAAAATCCCGAAAGGAGATCCAGGTACTAACCGGGAGAGTAGCGGCCCTCAGTCGTTTCATCTCCCGATTAACCGATCGGTGTAAGCCATTCTTTCAAGCAATAAAGGCGGCAAAAGGAGAAGTCTGGGGGCCAAAGCAAGCGGAGGCCCTAAAACGACTCAAAAGTTACTTGGCAAAGCCCCCGATATTAGCGACCCCAGAAGCCGATGAGCCGCTACACCTGTATATGGCCATATCCGCAACGTCTACCAGCGCCGCTCTAGTCAAGGAGGGCAAAAGGTGCCAGACAATAGTCTTCTACACCAGCAAGGCCCTTGCCGATGCGGAGACCCGTTACTCAAAGCAAGAAAAACTGGTATTATCACTGATTAATGCTAAACGACGCCTTCGGCATTATTTTGAAGCACACCCGATCATAGTGCCTACTTTAACTCCGATCAGATCTATAATAGCAAAGCTTGAGTTATCAGGAAGAGTGTCAAAATGGGCAATTGAACTCGGGATTTTTGATATAACCTATGTCCCTCGAACGGCCATCAAAGGACAAGTAGTAGCTGACTTCCTGTTAGAAACCGAAGCGGCAGACTCCGTAGAAGAATGTGAGCATGGATTATGGGTCGTGTTCGTGGATGGATCATCGAACATCAACGGAGCAGGGATCGGAGAAGTACTCGTAACACCGAATGGCACTAAAATCCAGTAATCCGTTCGACTGGAATTACCAGCCTTTAACAATGAAGCCGAGTACGAGGCCCTTCTTGCAGGAATTCGGTTGGCCCGAAGCCTTCAAGTGCAGAAACCAGAGGTTCAAAATGATTCCCAGCTAGTCGTACGACAGTTAAAAGGGGAGTATGAAACCCGAGAGCAGAAGATGGAAACATACAAGAATTTGGTTCTAAGGGAGGCTGAGGGGTTCCAGCAAATAAACTTTGAACAGATTCCCAGAGGAGATAATTCCGTAGCAGATCATCTGGCTAACCAAGCCTCCGCGGTAGGAGAAAGTATGACTCACACTGTAACAATGGACTTTATCGCCCGATCCATCTTGGAACCCCCCGAAGAAGTAATGGTTATCCCATGGGAACCAAGTTGGATGGATCCGATAGTAGATTATTTGAGATTTGGTACATTGCCTGAGTCAAAATCAGAAGCCCGAAAGATAAGAATGAAGGCAGCCAGATATGCCCTCTACAACGACCAACTATACCAGAAGTCTTTCTCCAGACCATACTTGAGATGTCTCACCCCCTCCGAGGCTTCGGCGGTCATGGAGGAGATTCATGCAAGAGCTTGTGGCAATCACTCCGGAGGAAGGTCCCTAACTCATAAAGTTCTCACCCAGGGGTACTTCTGGCCCTACCTAGCAAGGGATGCTGAGATCTACACCCGACATTGCAAAAAGTGTCAGTTTCATGGAGATGTCATTCATCCACCGCCGGAGCTCTTGAACCCGAAAATTGTTCCTCACCCCTTTACCCGATGGGGTATGGATATTGTGGGTCCTCTCCCGCAGGCAATACGATGTACCACGCATGTTTTCTTGGCTACCGATTACTTTACGAAATGGGTGGAAGCCGAGGTATATCCCACCATAATTGGCAGCCACGTTATAAAGTTCATCTGGAGCCACATCATCTGTAGATTCGGTCTACCCCGAACCATAATGATGGACAATGGTACCAACCTGGATAACAGAAAGGTTCAAGCATTCCTGGCAAAGAATGGGATCAATCAAAACACTTCTTCCGTCGGCTATCCACAGGGGAATGGACAAGCCGAAGGGACAAACAGAACCATTTTTAACACACTAAGGAAAAAACTTGAAGACGCAAAAGGGGCATTGTAGGCCCATTTTTTCATCAGGACCATCGTACAAAGAGTCACACTGGATCAGCATATCTGTTTTAAAGCCCGAATAGAAAACAAAGCCCAAAGTAGAAAAAGGCCCAAGGATATAAGCCCAGTTCAGGATAAAGCCATTAAGGAAATAACCGTTTCAAATATATAGAATCAAAACTGACATAAGGTTTTTATTATAGCAGTTTTTGATAAGCATTAAACTTCAATTTAATGTAGATATTGTCTTTAATATGTATTAAAACTCATTCATGAGGGTAAGACCAGTTTTCATGTATAAAAGAGAGAAAAAAGAAAGGGAAAAGGATCCGAAATTGTTCCAATATTTGTTTATTCTTGAATTCTCAATTTACTTCTTGCCATTTATCTATTTCATTGCTTCTGTTTGATTTACAAAGGTTGAGATTCGTTCGGTATCATCGAACGGGTTTACAAGCATGGTTGGAAAAATTACCTGAGGTGTTGTGGTCCTATCGGACTACTCCAAGGCAGCCTACTGGAGAAACCCCTTTTGCTATGGCTTATGGGGTTGAAGCAGTTATACCGACCGAGCTAAGGGAACCTACTTTAAGGAGTCAAGCATGGAAAGAAGGTCCAAACAACCAGCACCTAGCCCATGATCTGGACCTCCTGGAAGAAAGAAGGGAAGCCGCCGGGATAAGACTAGCTGCCTATCAGCAACAAATCCGGGCACGATTCAATCAGAAAGTCAAAAGAAGAGAGTTCCAAGTGGGCGATATGGTACTTAGAAGAAAAATTGGGATAGTGGGCAAATTGCGAGAGACATGGGAAGAACCTTATACGATTGTTGAAGTTATCGGGCGCGGCGCTTATCAGGTTCGAAAGAACGAGACAGGCCGCCTCGAGTCCAATTCTCAGAATGCTTATCGGTTAAAGAGGTATTATCCTTAGATAGTTATTTTTTTCCAGTTAAGAAATAAAATTGTGTCTTACTATGGCACCCCTTTTTACAAAGCATTTGTGCCCGATGTTCGGCACCTCTGCTTCATGATTTTCAAGTTCATCTCAATAAAGATAGATTCTACTTTTATACAAGTGCTTCATGTTTATTAAGATTCTACTGAACTAACCAGAGGATGAAATCAAGCCTCAAGGGCCAAATGCCCGAAGTCTTCATGTTTATTAAAATTTTCCTAAGTGTTTGAGCTCAAACCTGATTTGAACTAACCAGAGGGTGAAATCAAGCCTAAGGGGCCAAATGCCCGAAGGCTTTTTGTTTATTAAAATTTTCCTAAGTGTTTGAGTTCAAACCTAATTTGAACTAACCGGAGGATGAAATCAAGCCTCAGGGGCCAAATGCCCGAAGGCTTCATGTTTATGAAAATTTTTCTAAGTATTGACTTCAAAACATGATTTGAATTGGCCAAGAGGATAATGGCAGAGCCTTAGGGATAATGAGAACAGAACGAATGCTGAAGATGTGGGAAATTCTTCTCATTAAATAAAAAAAAATTGAAATACAAGAGGTACCCTTTCAGAAGAGGCAAATGTAGATAAACTTAAAAACCTATTCTGCTGTTCAGGAGGATGATATTCTTCTCCCTTCAAAATGGCAGCAAACTTCTTTTCATTTTCAGAAGCAGAAGGGTTGTCGTAGGGCATCACCACTCCCATATGGGCATCAAACTCCTCTGCAGTCTTGAACTCCCGAGCCTCCAGAGGAATGTGTTCCATTTCATGCCTCTTTCGCCAAGCCTTGGCCGATCAGAGATCACAAATGACGCAGTATCGGTTGAACATGTCGAGACCCCATAAACGACACACTTCCACCTTAGCCCGTTCAAGATCTAGCAGCTGTTCTGATTCTACCAGGAGTCTCTCTGACTCCGCCTTTTCGGTTGCCAACTTCCTATTAGCTGACCTTGCTTCTTCTAGCTCAGCAGCCAGGACCAGCTTTTCGGCAGTCAAGGCCCGTTTCTCCGCCTCACCGGTTTCCAAAAGAGTCTTCTGCTCGAAGACAGCCTGGCGAAGGCCATCTGCCTCCTTGACTAGAGAAACCCGATGGGTATCATTCTACTTTATTTGAACTTTCATGCCGGCCATTTCTTTGACGTCGGTCTCCAAGAGGTTGTTGTAGGCCTGGACGCCATAAAGAAGCTGCACAGTAAGGAAACAATTATTATACGAAAAGGGCAAGCAACAAATATATTAAGAACAAAAAGAGTGAACAAAGTTCTTACCTCCATAACCATTATTGAGGTCTTCTTGGCCAGATCAGTTCTGGTGATTTTGTTCTGGGCAGCCCTGTCAGCAGGAGTCCATACTCCCTTGGCCATGTCCCGAAGAGCTTCTAGCTGATTAAGGGTGATTTGGTTGGCGCAGACCGGTGTCCCGTCTGGCAAAAGGAACTTCGGCTCCCAGGGAATCAAGGGCTGGGATGATTGAGGAACTATAGGGGTCTTGCTTGAAGAAGTAGTCTCAATCTGAGTTCTGGCCCTTTTATTAGTCACTCCACCCACTGTACTAGACCGGGTCCTGATAGTTGAAGGATTTTCAGGAGGCGGGGGGGAGCTGTTGTTTTCTGTACAGGGAGCGCTATCGGGTTCTGAGCAGTAGGAGGTACCGAAGCCGCCGGCGGTGCTGTCGAAAGGGGTACTGCATCAACCAAGGTGACTCCTTCGGGAACCTGAGGGAATCTGGCAGAAAGAGGTTTGTCTGGCAAGTTCATCCTGTCAACAGCGGCGTCCAAATTAGAAATTGACTCTAGATTTTCCAAAGTCAGCAGATCAGTAGTTGATCGGGTTTTGCCCCAGATATGGGTTTTCAGGAGGCCTATACGTTGTTTTATGAAGGTAAGGGGGATGTCCTTATCCTCAAAACCCAGAAATTTGAAGGCATAGTCCCCCCCCCCCGATGGAGATCACAGTGTTCGCGGAGGCAAAAAACTTTATGAAGGGGGCGGAAGATGGGCAAAAGAATGGGACCGAACTTATTAGGGATCGGGAATATACGGGAAAACGGGTATGACCAGTTGCCACTCACGACTACCATTCTCTCTTTCCATCCCTTATCAGATTTCTCAGTATCCGTACATATGCTCCGGCGGCCTTGGAAGGGAAAGAGATTGTATCTACCCTTACTCGCTTTGGCATTTTGGAAGAAATAACAGAGGAGAAGATCGGCTAAACCTAGATTAAGGTACATATCCCTATTGTACAACAGGAGCATGGACATGATCCTAAGGCTGTTCGGGTTCAGTTGAAGAGGATGCAACCCTAGCATAAAAAACACGTAGTGAAAGAAGGGGTGAAGGGGAAACCTTAAAACCCTAAGATTATACGCCGATAGCAGAATGCTACCGGGTGCTAGTCCCTGACTCTGGGTAAAGTTTAAATAACCAGGATAGGGGGATACGTCAACATCCCCAGGAACTTGGGTTTCAGCCCGAAGATGTTTAACGTCTACTTCCGGTCGGACTCTCTTAAGTGGGGTCACGACAAACGGCTCAGAAGGCTTGGGATTCACAGGTTCGGACGTCGATGAACCCGGGAGGTCAGTACTTTGAGGAGTTGTGCTTTTGGTTCTTTTACGGGTGGGGTTGGGACTGTCACTACTAGTAGGATTAGTGCCCGAAGTAGAAGACAAAATTACTTCCTCTACTGATCGGGTATCGTCACTGTCGGACACGATGTTAAGAAAGGTAGAAGAGACAGAAGGGGGTAAAGGTGAAAATTAAAGAAAGAAGAAGGGAAGAAAACCGATCAACTTACTTAGCTGGTGAATGAAGAGTCACAAAAGCTTTGAGTAGCAGCAGGTTTCTAATAGATCTAAAATGACCGACGGAAAGGACGACGGCAATGGCAAATAAATAAATCCCAGGGATGAAGAGCTAAGGAAGAGAGAGGCGAGAGCAGAAAATCGAAAAGTATGAAATGAGGTATGAAATGATGAAATATGGGTTTTTATATATAGAGAGAAGAAAGCCAAAAGGCTGCACGAAGTCCGAAGGGCACGCCAAAGTCGTCATGGTGCGTGATTTGAGGGAGTGATGGCCTCACGTTTTGACATACCATTAAATGAATAATGATGGCATGCCAATTCATTATTTTCATTCCCCATAAAAGCTATTAGTGTATATATACATATGTATTTACATTTATTAGGTCATGGGCTTTAAAAAGGATATCAAGCCCATAACCTCAGGGGTCTGTGTAATAGTTAAAAAATTCATGGCCCAACAGAGATGGGCCGGCGACTGATGGGCCAAAGCCGAATGGGCTGCAAACAAGTGGGCTAAAGACAAATGGGCCTATGGAAAGTTCTGGAAATTAAGTGATCCACAAGACAATGAGTAGTCTAAGTATAGAATAAAGAGTCCAAAAAATGTTAGTGTTTATCAAATCCCCCGATTTAAGGGATTGATGAATTTGGGTACATGGGTTTGACCCATCTTCCATAATTGTGTATAAATACATGACTTTGATGAATGAGAAAGGATCCGATTTTTAACCTAGTTATTGTTGTGTAATTTTTCTGCATTTACAGGTGTTGATAGTTTTTGTGTGAGAAAAAGTAAAACTGAAGAAATCAAAACATGTTTGGTGGAGTTGGTGCGATCAAAACTTTTGAAACCAAATAATATTTCGTAGCCAAAAAAATTAGGAATTAATAAATTATGAACTAATTATTAATAAAAATCAAATGAACTAATTTAAATAAGGGTAAATTATACTTTCACTCTACCCGTTGTTAATATAAATTACACATTCATCCCTTGTAATTTTACTAATTACACTTTTACCCTTTATTTGTTTCACTTTCACCCCTTTGTTCAACTTTCGGCGAGATCAAACGGAGTCAACGCTGATGTCACCAATTTTTGACATGAAATGACTAAAATACTCCTAAATATTTCTGTAGACATATATACCCATCTAAAATGATGTGAAATGACAATTCTACCCTCACCAACTTTCAAAAAATATCCCTAAATCACTTTTCTCTCTCTCTCGGGCCAACACCATCACCACCTCAAGCAACCACCACCAATCACCATATCTGTTACACGCCACCAGTTCCAAGCTCCAAGCTTCACTGATCTCCACTACCCAACCACCATCTTCACCTCCGCGAAAACACACATGACAACAATTAGGGATTAAACTTATAAATGTAGAATTTCTTAAATTGGGCAAATCCGTCGTCACCTCCTCCTCATTTACCTCTCACCGGAAATTGTGTTCCAATAAAGTGGGTGTCTTCTTTTGATTGTGGTTGATAATTAGTCCCCATACGGTGATAGGCTTAAGCGGGCGGCATCAAGTGAGAAAAATGAAGGCTGGTTGTGGTTGTGGTTGAGTCCCTAAAATTCTGTCAATCTGCCAACTCACTTGAATAGTTATGCAATAATAACAAGTACTGAAAAGATCCCTATTGTATATATATATGTGTGTGTTCGTAATTAGAGAATTTCAGATTTCATATTCTTCAGACCATTTAGTATTGATGGGAAACATTCCAATTGAACACTTCATTGTTTGTTAGAGGAGTGATGCCATTTTTTTGGGCTTGGTTTGAAAATTGTGCACCACTTCATATTTGGCAAGTATGGTATTGGAACAATAATGTTTGAATAGTGTCAAATTATTGGACTCAAATCCATCATTTTTCACATCATCTCAATAGATGGTTTAGTTGAAGTTGGGTTGGTTTCTCACACCAAAACTATTCTTTAACCTAAACCAATTCAATTTGGTGTACCATTGTTTAACTCAAATCAATTCATTTATAATATTATATAGGGTAAATTACACAAACCACCCCTCAACTTTGACCTAATAACAGGCATTACCCCTAACGTTTCATTAATATCAGTTATCACCCTTAACTTTTGCTCCGTTGTAACATTTCCCCCCCTCCGGTAAAAGTCAACGCCAGAAAATTCAAATATTGGTCAAAGTTGAATTTTTTGGAACTGAAAACCCTATTTTACCCTTACTACCCATACATTTACATTTTAACCATTACTTTTGTAATGATAATTAATAGAATACCCCTACTTAATTTGTTAATTTGATAAAACATAAATAATGTATAAAAATATACAAAATTATATATTTAAACTTCTGAAAAAATATTTTGTACATACTTTTTATAAAAATATATAATTTCGGAAAAAAATATAAAAATATAAAAGTATTTTTATATATTCGGAATATTTCCGATTTTTTTTTCGGAATATATAAATTCCGGAAATTTCCGATTTTTTTTCCGAATATATAAAAATATATAATTTCGGAAAAAACATATAAATTCCGGAAAACAATATAAAATTATAAAAATATATATAAATTCGTAAAAAAATATAAAAATATAAAAGTATTTTTTGAATTTATATATTTTTCCGAATTTTATATACTTTTTATAATTTTATATATTTTTTTCGAATTTCTATTTTTTTTCCAAAATTATATATTTTCGGAATTTTAAATACTTTTTATAATTTTATATTTTTTTCCGAATTTATATATATTTTTATATTTTTTCCTAAATTATATATTTTTATATATTCGGAAATTTCCGGAATTTATATATTTGGAAAAAAAAATATTCGGAAATATTCCGAATATTTTTTTCCGAAATTATATATTTTTATAAAAAGTATATAAAAAGTATTTTTTTCCGAATTATAAATATATAATTTTATATATATTTATACATTATTTTTGTTTTTTAATTTGAGGGTAATTATGTAAATTCACATGGCTCTAGAAAGTCTTGAAATATCTCCATATATGTGAGGGTATATTAGTCATTTCCCTATTACTAACAACTGAATCACTGTTCCGATTATGTTCAGGGGGGTAACTGATATTAATGAAACGTTAGGGGTAGTGCTTGTTATTAGGTCAAAGTTGAGGGGTGGTTTGTGTAATTTACCCTATTATATATATATAAATTTGAAAAATAAAATATTTATGAAAAAATAAAATATTTAAAAAAAATCAAACGAAAAAATATATTTCATAAAAAATAAAATATTTCAGAAATACAAATATTTCTAGAAAAAATAAAATATAATAAAAATATATTTATTATTTTTAAAAAAATATACAAATTATATATATTTTTACTGAAATCTTTTATTTTTTCAGAATATTTTACTTTTTTGAAATATCTTATATAAAATATTTTATCTATAAATATTTCGAAAAAATTAAATATTTATATATTTTATTTTTCAAAACATATATATTTACAAAATGTTATTTTAAATAAATAAAATGTCAAATTATTCCAAATTACCAAATATGATTGGTTTCATAATTTCAGCTCATACCAACTCTACCAAACATGGTTTGGTTTTTCAGTTTCATTTTTTCTGACACCAAAATCATCTGAACCAAACATGATTTCAGTTCAAAATAAAACCACACCAACTCCAACCAAACCAACACCACACCGTCTACCAAACAATTTATCATGTTATTCTAAATTTTAACGGAGCTATTTGGACCCCTCAATCTACATATGTTTTATCTACCATTCTCAAGAAAAAAAAAATGTAATTATCGAACATGAGAATATGTTACACAGGGTCACTGCTCATAATTAAACAATTTTTTCATTTTTTTTATTTTTTATTGCATCAGAGTCCATCTCTTTATCATGTATGAAGAACATATATGTGTATATATATATATATACATATATGTTCGTATTTAAGGAAAGTAAATTGTTTTGGAAAGTGAATTAAACGAGAATGGGTTCTTTTATTCTGTATCACCTTATACACATATATATATATATAGCTAGGTTAGTGTTTGGTTTTGATTGATAAAGTCATTCAATTTACTTTTGTGATAGTTTGAATTCTATATGTAAATATGAATTTATGTTATAGTTGAATCAAATGGATAATGATTTTGTAGGGTTAGCGTTTGATTTTAGGGATTTTAGAAGAGAGATTGGGTGAAGTTTGATTTTAGGGATTTTAGAAGAGAGATTGGGTGAAGATGAAGAGATGATTGAAGAGTAAATAAGTAATTTAATATAATATAATATTTGATTATTTAAAAAAAATATGGGTATAAGAGTAAATTCACATATCCGGTCAATGAATATTAGTTTTAGGATGATGAAAGTGTAATTAGCAAAATTACAAGGGGTGAATGTGTAATTTACATTAACAACAGGGGGTGAAAGTGTAATTTATCCTTTAAATAATTATTCATTTTTTTGTACAAATTTATTTAATATTTAAATATTTATTATTATTATTCATTTTATTTTTGTTTATTATTTATTTGGTTTTACTTTATTTATTATATTTAAATATTTATTACTCAAATTTTATTTATTTAATATTAATTATTAATTCTATTTTATTTATCATTTTTATTTATTTATTATATTTAAATATTTATTACTCAGTATTTATTTATTAATTATTAATTATTTAATATTTTACTCAATTTTTATTTATTTATTATTAATTATTAATTCTAATTTTTTTTTATCATTTTTATTTATTTATTATATTTAAATATTTATTACTCAATATTTATTTATTTATTATTTTTAATTATTTACTATTTCTATATTATTTAATTAATATTTTACTCAATTTGTATTTATTTATTATTAATTACTAATTATTTATTATTTTATTTATTTAATAAAATGACAAGCATGACAATGTTGACTTTTGTTGAGAATTGAATAGTACACCAATGATGGATTTGGGTTGTGAATTGATTTTAATTTGATGATTATGAGTTGTGAACAGTGACCAAACCATACCAAAACCATCTCTTGAGATGATTTCTAAAATCACCCAAATGGTACAACATGGTGTTAAACTGTTAACCCAGTCCGTCAAACATGGTTTGGTTTACAATTCACAGCCCAAAACCACTTTTTCAGCCCAAACCCCCTTTCCCAAACTGGCACTAAAGGGTAATATGGAAAAGAAAATTCAAAATATGCCAATATGAACTTATTTGGAAACAAGTGTAAAAATTAAGACTTATTTTTCTTATTAAAACTTTTATAGGACTTAATTGATTTTAGATATTAAAAGTAGGACTAGAATAGAATTGTTTTTGGTTTTTTTGTTTGATCAACTTGTTAGTCTTTTAGATCGAGCTACGATACAAATAACTTAATTCAAAGCGTCAATAATCGAACTTTAAAAATTCGATTCCAAATGAAGCCAAACTGCGATAGAAAGGTAGGCCCATATTAAACATATACGAACGCATCGTCTGAACTTATTATAGCTGAAATAATACCCAAATGCATAATAATAAATAAATAAAGGGCGTGATGCCATCAGGGGCGGAGCCAGGATTCCAACATAGGGGGGCCAAAACTACTCACAAAGTACTTACAAAAAATAAAAATAAAAAACTGTTCAAAAAGATACTATATAAGACCGATATATTTTACACCAAAATCATTCCAATATCCATCAGAATCATCAAAAAATAGAATTAGCCAAAATTTGCTACAAAAGTTGAGCTCGACAATTTTTCAAAGAATAAAAATCATCTATAATATAACTTTCCATTTTGTTTTTTCGCAAAAATAGACGAGACTTGGTAACTTCTGATATGTAGTACACACTCAGCATATATTCTTTTGTTTCAATTTTTTGGTGCAAGTGGTTGACAGGTTGTCACAAGTTGTCCAACAAAGTCCAATTTAAACTTAATATTATATGTATACTTGTTAGTAGTGTCCAATTAAATTTAGGCATGTATAAATTTAAGGCCATTTTATAAATTTTGTATACGGCTTAAATCATGGAAGGGCCCGTGAGAAATATCCAACCTATGTATACTTATAATTTCAAATGTTAATAAGTAATCCAACAAAGTCCAATTTAAACTTAATATTATATGTATACTTGTTAGTAGTGTCCAATTAAATTTGGGTCTGTATAAACTTTTTATAAATTTTGTATAAGGCTTAAATCATGGAGGGGCCCATGAAAAATATCCCCCCCCCCCCCCCCGATGCCATACCCCTTCCGTGAATAGGTTTCACTTTTTTCTTTTCTCGCCCATCTTCTTCTCTAATCTCTCTTCAATCCATTCCAAAATCCATTCCCCCCTCTTCATACAATAACACAGGCATACATATATATATATATATATATATATATATATATCTGTCGGGAGTTGTAGTTTGACGCAACAAATCGTTTTTGGAATAGGAAGAAGCGATTTCATCTGATTTTAGTTAATCTTTTTTCTATACATATAGATATATATATATATATACATACATATATGCATAGTGAGATACATGATACAGTCGACTGATACTTGTATATTTGTGGTTGGTGGTTTGCAATTTTGAAAAAATGGAGAAAAGTTTTGTATATGAAAAATTATCTAGGGTTTGAAATTCATGAAATTGAAAACTCATCATGGATATACTCACTTTTTTTTGTAATGATGATTATTAGTAGTTGGTAATATAAAATAATGGGCAAATGTAAATGAATTTTTCTAGGATTTTCAGTCCACTATTTTACAGATCAGTGGACTAATTTGGTTTTGGAAAGAGAGATGAATGTTACAGTCGACTGATATATATGTATGTATGTGTGCGTGATGGTATGAAGATGATAGTGATTTGTGGTTTGCAAATTTGAAAAAAATTGAAAAAGTATTTGTTTATGAAAAAATTTCTAAGGTTTGAAATCCATGAAATTGAAAACTCATGGATGTAGTCATTTTATTTTTGTTTATGATAATGATTAGTGGTTGGTAATATAAGATAATGGACAAATGTAGATGAATTTTTCTATGGTTTTCGGTCCACTATTTTACAGATCAGTGGACTAATTTGGTTTGGGAAAGAGATAGAGATATATATGTTACAGTCGACTGATACATTGTATATTTGTGGTTGGTGTAATTTGTTAAACATTTGCTGAATTTTTCTAGGGTTTTCAGTCCACTACTTTATAAATGTAGCAATGTTTCTATTTTGTTTAATCTTGAACTTTTTGCTTGAGATATGAAATTAACAAAGGTTTTTTATACGATAATGGTTTGCTTTGCTTTGATATGGTGCAAAATTTGATGAATTTTATATTTGTACATTTTGTGACCTTGGTGGTGTTTTATCAGTCGACTGATACATATTACAGTCAACTGAAAAAGAGTTCTTAGCAGTCTTTAAAAACAATGCAGCAAATATGCAATAAAATGCTCATATATTTTATAGTCAACTTATGTTTATTAGTTTCACTGTTCTAATTGATTTCACTTTAATCAATTAAATTATTAGACTAGTATGACCCCGAAAAGAAAGAAGGATGAAGAGAAAGAGGGGTCCATTCATAACATCAGTTCGTCGGATGTTGAAGTGATGTCATCGAAACCCACAAACGGCTTTATGATTTTCAAGTAAGTAAGTGGTTAATCTATTTTGTTTATGTGATATGTTATTATATATTAGGAATAACATTTATTGCACTGCATAGGAATGAGTTTCAAAAGGCACACAAGAGTACAATAAAAAATAGCGAAGAAGCTTCACAACAAGCTTCACTGTTAGGGTATAAAATAGACTATACTGCAAAGTATCCATTCTTTCAGCAGTACAATAAAATGGACACAAGATACAAAGCATAAAAGGAAGTGTTAAAGAAGAAAATTGTCGGAATGGCTAAAAAACATAAAGTTAAAGAAATAGTGCAAACAAAGCAGCAGATAAAAGACCAAAATGAAGGAGATGAAGAGGTTGTAAGTTCTATTAAATTTAAGTTGTTCATTACTCGACTTTTGTTTTATACCATTCATATTGAATGCATTCTTGTCCATTTATCTAGGTTAAGGACGGTCACATATCGTACATGCCGCTGAAGACATGGAAGATATTAGTATCAAACATTTCTAACATGCAAAAGGGACTAATTGTCGATGCAAGGTTCGGTCGACTTTTGGATTTTAGGGTTTTCCATCCAAACCGTGTCCTTATCGAGCAATTGGTTAGAGACTTTGATCTCAGGTTATGCCGCTTACGGGTGGGTGATTAGTTCCGTAGTTAATGAGGACACGGTTGTGGAGATATTTGGTGTACCGAATGGGGATCTTGTTGTGCCAGAAGCCAAAAAATTATATAAATCTAAAATGACCAAACAGAAGAAGGATTGGGCAGAGGCTGGTGATTTGTTGTCAGGCAATGATCCCAATGTGAGTTTGGCAAAATAGGTTAAAAGGGTCAAAAGGTGGAGGGAAGGCGTGGACAAAATGAAGAATTTGTTCGTTTATTAATTTTATATGCCTGTGGGTGTATATTGAGCCCAAAGAGCCAGAATACATTTCAACACAGGTTTGTCGAGCCCATTTCCAATGTGAATAGGATTGGGCAGTATAACTAGGCTAATATTGTCGTCGATGGCTTGGTTGCCGGTATTGCGAAATGGTGACGGAAAGGGCATACGATTTGGTACGGGAGTATGTTTTTCTTACAAAGTATGAGATCAATATAAATTTATTAAGTTGTGACATGCGATAGTTAAGTAATGTAATATATTTTATTATTTTTAAATTGTTCATATTCGTTGACTAATATATATTTTTTCTTTATATGAACATTTTCTTTACCTCGTGCATTTCGATGTGGATGGGCCTAAACCAAAGCACCTTTATTTGGTCACATCATGGACTGATGATATAGACAGAGACCACCTTAATTATGAAAGCGACATTTTCTGCGGATTTAAAGGCGTAAAGATAGTAAGGACTGAAACACCTATCTTCCACAACACATTTAAAAGTGATATTGCCGCTGATATGAGGTAGCTATATTGGAAGTGAAAAAAACAATTGCGGGTAATGGAACAAAGCCACGTCGTGTTGCTGGAGTGGTTTGTCAATTCCACCCCAAATGAAAAAGAAAGGAAAGTGGAGTCTGTTAAGGTAGGAGTGGATGAAAAAGTTAAAGATTATGTTGAAAATTTGATGAGAGAGATGAATGAGGATATGGAAGTTAAAAAAATGAGTGTCGATGAAGATGTTCAGAAAAATTATGTTGAGAAAAATGTGAATCAAATGTTGAGAAATATGTTAAAGATGGTGGACAAAATTTTGAAATGGATAGAGGCAAAGATGATGATGCAGCAAAAGAGGATGTGGATCACCAAACTAGACGGTAGAATGTTGATGAAATGAAAGTGGATGAGCAAACTGATTATGTGGATGTTGAGAAAGCTGAATGTGGAATCGGTTGTTCAGAAAGCTGAATCGGTTGCAAATCATTCCTTAAAATATGAATGTAGTTTCTTTGAGGATGAACAATCAGAATTAGCAATCGCGAAAGTTATAGTAGAGCTTAAGAAATGAAGACTAGAAAATCTTTTAGAACCTATTTCATATATTGCTTATCCTAATTTAGTTCGGGAGTTCTATCAAAATATATATTTAAAAGATCTAGAGATAAGGAAAGTATTACATATTAAAGTGCAGTGGCACGAGATAGAAATATCCCTTGGCACTATTGCAAGAGCGTGGCGAATTCCCAATAAAATGTCCTCGGATTTAGAAAATGTTTTCCCAAAAATAGCCACACCAAATCCTACAACTCTTACAATGACTAGAAGAATTTGGGGAGATAATAACATAAAATTAACTATGGGAGGGATTACAAAAGCCAAAATTAAACCTGAACTATGATTCTTAAATACGATTATTTCAAGATAAGTTGATCTAAAATTTGGTAATATACGAGGGCAATCACTTATTAAAATGCTTTATTATTTCGACAAGAGATATTGTATTTCAATCCCACAGATTATTTATGATCATATGGAAACCTTTTGGGAAGTTGTAATAGATTGTGAAATTCCTTTCGATTAGAAATGGAAAATTTATTTTCCTTTCTTAGTTCAAGCTATGATAAGAGATTAGTTAGGACTCAACTTTGAAATTCCATCAGAAACTGGCAATTTTGTTAGTAAAGAATATGATCATTGGAAAATTTTCAATACACTAAGTTATGAAGATATGGGACGATGGTGGGAATTTCAATTAAATTGATTAAACGAAACAAAAATCGTGTTAAGGAAAATAAATTAAAAAATCACAATATCGCCGAGTCTGTCAATTTGATAGACTTCGCAAATAAACCCGGTTGAACACGATAAAGCTATCATGCCATTGACATTAAAAAAATGGTCTCGGTCTAAAAGTTGCCTAAGATTTTAGCCGAGTGTAAAAATTAGGATTTTAATTTACTATTCTAAATTTATTTATTTCAAAAAATTTTATTTCACCAATCAATCGGTGATCTTCTCGATTGATCGAGGTAGGTAGTTAAAAAAATGGTTAGTCAACGTTCGATCGAATATCATAGCGATCGATCGGTAGGATACGATTATTCATAATTTTATATTTTCGGGAAAAAATTGATTTTTGCTGTTTTAGACCAATATAATTTAAATCCTAGTCCAAGTTACGAAATTCATACAATCTACAGGTCTGGAAAGGCTTATATATTTTTATTTTTAATTTTATTTATGCTTATAGATCTTTTATATTATGTAATTTCTTCATGAAAAAGTTTAAACACACCATTTTAATTCTTTCCTAGTAATAAGAGACTTTCTAAAAGTTTTCTTATAAATATTCCTTTTTCACTCTGCACTTTCATATCTTAAAAACCCCAGCCCTACAACCATGGGAGGGATTTCTTATGCTTCTGATGCCTCCGTTATTGTTTTCACCCCAAAATTCAAGTATGAATGTGTCTTCTTTCATGATGCATTCTTTGAGCCTGCTATTGAACAATATGCGCAGATATTCCAAAAGAAGCAGTTGGAAGGAATCTTTGCTCCTGCTACTGATCTTATCTTTCCGTCTATCATAGATGAATTCTATCAGAATTTGGAATTTGAGGAAATTAGTGAAAAAAAAGTCATGATTACGACTATCAGCCCAAACTATGTTATCAAAATATGACCATAAATTATTGCTAAAGTTTGGAAATTACCTCTCGTTCCCATTGGAGTAGAGAAACATTTCCCTTCACCCTCCCCTTCATTTAAAACTATGGTTCAAGACATATGTGATGGGTTTAAGGTAAAACCTAGAGCTTGTGTGATCTGAAGGATTAGAGTTGCTCCATGTTATTGGATGGCTGTTAACATGTTAGGGAGGCAACTTTGTCCAGAAGTACCCAAAGATAAGTGCAATTATACTATGGTCAAAATAATTTATTGTCTAAAAAATAATTATTGGGTTTCATTCCTCGATATCATCTTCAATAGTACAGTTACACACTAGCGCACTATTATCAAGGGGTCAACAACATGATTTATTAAGTTACCCTATCCTTGCTTGATTGGTGCACTTCTTCATGATCAAGTTGGTGATCAAATTAGTTCTCATATACCATCTTCTTATTGGTACCCTACTGATTATGATTCATGTAAGTTTCTTGATAATTATAAACGAAATGATATGAATAGATGGATAGAACATATGGAGCAGTTTCATAGGGAGAAAAGTGGTTAGAAGATGAGCAAGAATATTATCGCTAGGAATGGAATAAATTGTTTTTGTTCTTGCATTATTTCAAGTTCTAGAATTAGGCTATTTTTTTTTCTTGCAATTTTCAATTCCTTGTAGGCCTTTGGCCGAACTATCTCTAATTTCATGTCATCAATAAAAAAAAAATTCATTCATTTATATTCTTTTTCTGAATGCAATAAATATACAATGATCTTGGTTTTAGTCTTGATTAGAATGCAGATTATGGTACACAACAAGTTTGGGGGAGATTTCGTCACCATTCGGAAATCTTGCTCAAATTAAGTGTTAATATTGTTCTATCCCTATATTTTTTTATGTTTATTATAACCATGAGGGCATGGTTCAATTCAAGCTTGGGGGTGGAATAGTATAGACATGAATATGTAAAACTGTAGTAGCTACTAGTGGCTACTATGAAAAATGTGTAGAGTCTTTGCAGATCAATCGACATGTGTTGTGATCGTTCGGTAGAAAAAAAAAATCTCTTATATATATATAGATATATATGGTGATTTTTCTTGTTACTAACTGACATAAATATAGATATTTATGTAAAATATATATTTATTATATTATTTTAAATCTTATTTTTATCTTTACCTATATTTAAACATATTCTTGATTAGATTTGGGAGTTAATTAGGACATGAGACTAATCTAGAAAATGGATGTCTGTGATTATTTTCTGTTTTTCTAAATAATAGTTAAATTAGAAAAGTGGTAAGATGTGGTTCTCCATAAGTGAATAAATTTGGTGAAATTGAAAATAGAAAATACAATCTTGACCTATAAGCACATGCACATGATCTTTATAGTTTCATTTATGAGCATATAAGGTATTATCTCCAATATATATACTAAAAAATATATATATAAAAAAAACATATATATATATATATACAAGTACGTAAACCTTCTCCTCAAGATACACTCAAAAATGAAAAAAGAGGAGAATGACGTACTAAAAAGAAAAGATAGAGTGGAAAAAGCAAATAGGAAAAGAAAGTTTTCTCCAAGAAGAGAAATATATATATATATATATATATATATATATATATATATAAGAGGAAAAAACAAAAAGAGAGAGGAAAAAATATATACATATATATATGGAGATATACTATAAATGGGAGTAAATGTGATATAAAGAAAGTTCACAGAACACGGAGGATTGTTGGCTCTAGAAGTAAAGATTAACTAAGTTTAGTCACTAGTGGAGACCATTCTTGACGCTAATCTGAGATAATTATTATTTTGTATAAGTAGAATTTAATTTGCTTGCATTTATTCTATAGATTATATTATTTCCTAGTTAATGAACAATAATATTCATGAATATGTGCAAATTAAATATTATAAAGAAATTGTGGGTAGTTTAGGGTGCGTTCACTAACGTGAAACGTTTCACGTTTTCTGTTCTCACCTACCAAAAAGTAGAAACAGAAACAATAATAATGTTTAATAAATTGTTTCTGTTTTCAAATAATGAGAAATATTTCCCATGTTTCACATAAAAATGAGAAACATAAAAAAGGTGTTTCACATGTTTCTCTATTGTAGAAGAGAAACGTTTATTTCACTATTACCTTTATTGTCTTTTACTATTTGTCTTTATGCTCTTTATTATTTGGTTTTATTCTCTCACCAACTTACCTTTCAAGCATTTTCTTCATTTAATTCAATATTCACTTTGTCTCTTTCACTTTCAATTTTTTTCCCATTACAACTAATATATTATTTTAAATATATAATATGTTATATTAAATAATAAAATATTATTATTAATAATAAAATTATTATTAAATAATAAAATTATTTTTAATTAATAAAATTATTTTTAATTAATATAAAATAAATTTTAATATATAAATTTTTTATATATTAGTCTGAATTTATTAAACAAAAATATATAATTAATTATATATAATAACATATTATTAAATATGAAATATAATATATTAAATAATAATATATTATTTAAATAATAAAATATTCATTAAACAATAAAATATTTTTAATTATATAAAATAAATTTTAATATGTAAAATTTTATATACTAGTTTGAATTTATGAGACAAAAAAATATAATCTATTATATATATATATATATATATATATATTTTTTTTTTAATTATTAAATATGATATTTTTATATTAGTATGCAATAAATAACATACTATAATTATAAAGAATTATTATAGGAAATTTGTGAAATAATTATTTTATTAAACATGTTCTTTGTTTCTTGTTCTCAACATTATGAGAATATCAATAATTAATAAACATCATTTCTATTTTTTGTTTTCAATAAGAGAAACGGAAATATATTTTTGTTTCTTAGAAAAATAGAAATGAAAAACGTTTCACGTTAGTGAACGCACCCTTATTTAACTCTCACGAGACTTCACTCGTCCACTAAGATTTTCCCTGGGAGTTTAAAAGGTTTATTACATGTGCTAAGTGTAATCGTTCGCCCTCATGAAAGAAAGGGGTTAGTTGTTATTTTTAGATTTAATTTTTCTTCATGATTTCTTTTTATTCTTTATTGCTAAGGGACTAGCAATGTTTAAGTTTGGGGGCTTCATGAGACCAGAATAGTTGATATTCTAGGCGTTAATATACCTCTTGTTAGTATCTTTATTTTATTAATTTGGTATTTTTATCCGAGTTGTGTGTTAAGCATGTTGTCCTTAATGCAAAAATGAGTTAATTCTGGGTTTTTAGCAAATATGCCTGATTTGGAGCAACACTTAGAAGATACTCGCACTCAAATCAACAAGGCACAAGTCAGTAAAGCAGAGTACAAGTGGTGGAAGCAAGAAAATTCGCAGATTAAATAAATAATAAAATTCAAGAGCCACCGATCGATTGGTGGATCCTTCGATCATTCGAAAATTGTCGTTTTGGAATCTGTGCGAAACTATATTGCAGAATTCTGACTTTGTGTACAAGTATATCAAGGGGGCAGAATCGTCCATTCAACACCATTTCTTAGTACCTAAATTCTCTTGGAGTGCAAGCAAGAAACATGTCATATTTGTACCAATTTTTGTCTATAAATACAGGTGGATTTCATGAAGAGAAATAATCTTTTGGACATCTTTCGATACGTCTTTTGATATCTGTATTCATAAAAAGTCTATCTATTTGAGAGATGCGCCTTTCCTCAAGAACCAACCATCCAATTATGAAGATGGTGGCTACATCAACAATGGAGTCTCCTATTTTCATGAACGGCTAGTCAGTATCTAGGGTTTCTAACGAAACCCTAGCCGAGTAATGTAGTCTTTTATTTATTTTTGTTGCAAAAGGGGGGAATCTGATGAAGGACACTTATATGATAATTATGTAGTGAGAGACCGAACAAGACGACCTAAATAAGATTTATTTATTAATTCTTTACTTAAGTTGAGATTGAATTAATGATTTATCTTGAACAACCATGTTTTTACTAAAGGCAAGAAATCCAAGGTTTAAATAATGGTTTCTACATAATGGTACTTATTTGGCATGATAAAGTCTTAGGTTTACACATTCCATACTTAGAGAAGATGATTGCTAGCTTGCTTTTTAATTTAATGTTTTTGGAATAGTTGTAATATAGATGCATACAACAATCATACTAATCGCAGATGAATTGTAGCGAATACGAACCGATTGCATCCTTTTTGGGACTAGACAAATGTTTGTAGTGTTACTAGCCTGATTCATATAGTTGTACCGCACTCTTGTAATAATATAATTAAATGAATACATTATAAGGCTAGTGGTGGAGTTGGAATTCAACCCTAGACTTGTTTATCTTGAGTGAAACAAAAAAACAATTATCTTTATTTTATTTTATGTTAAGTAGTTTAATCAAACAAACCAATCAAATAACTTTTATCAATATAATTCAATTTGGTAGTTTATAATTATTTGAAATACGACTTTGATCTTTGTGGTTCGATACTCTCTTTACCCAACTATACTATATATTACTCACGTACTTGCGACTGAGAGATTAAAACTAGATCGTGTTAATTCCTTATTTTTAACACTGTTATTTTCACACGTCTGGAACCGATCAACAACCCTATATATAATCCTACGCGCTCTCTCTTTTTAAGACCCTGCGATTCACTCTATTACAGGAGAATTGTATCAGCTAGGTTAATATTTATTTTTCCAATTTTTTTTATTGTAATTCAATATTTATTTATTAACTTCGATATATATATAGAGAGATAGGTATTGTGGTTTTATCAAGCTTAATTTATTTATTTTTTAATTTTAATGCTTGAATTTATATGAATTTCTTTACAATACTATTTCAATAAAGTTTATTAACCATTCGTCTTAAAAATACTATTTTATTTAATATTTATATTTTGAGTATATGTGGTATGGTTAATCTTATATTGCAATTGTACTAAAAAAATTAGTAGTATTTAAAAAAAAATTATGTAGACTTTATATTATGTGCAAAAACACGTGCTTTTTACTAGTATATATATATATATATATATATAATTATTCTCTCAATAAATTATATTTATTTCTTTCTGGTATAAGATTTCACCCAATACCAAAATTAGTGTTCTAAAAGGATGTTGATCATAATTAAATATTATACCTTTATATATTTAATTATCTTTGACTTTCTTGTTTTTAAAACTTATGAAGATATTGGGTACCTGAGGATAAATCCATGTTGTACCCAAATCAATAGTAGAAAGATGTGTAATACACGCACGATTTTATCATTTACGTGTAATAGTGTCCACTTGTCGTAATTAATTTGGGATACAAGTAGTTCAGACTTATCCATGGGATAACAAATTTGTTTCCCTTCTAAATCATATTACTTCACCGTTTCTATTCAACATAAAATCTACCAATTTATACTTTTTACAAGATAAATGTTTTCTCATTCTAAGTTCATAATTTCTTCTTTATTGAAATTAATATTCAATAAAAATCATCAATCTCACCCATCCGATCTCTTGAATACAACTTGTGAGGTTTGGGACATTATACTACTAAATTAGGTTTTATTATTCTTTACTTTGATTTATTTTTTATTCTAAAGTTCTTTGATTTATTTGTAACTGGCGATTGATTACTTGATTATGTCGACTAGAAAGTATGAACTCTGATATGAAAAAACTTAATAAGAAAAAAAAATTACTTGAATATCAAAAAGGAACTATTGATAGATTTTTTACAAGTAATAATCAAAACATAACGAAAAATTTAAGAAAACATTCGAAAAATGAACTAAAAAACATTTAAAAGAAATAGAAGATGATAGGATATATATATATATACATATATAAAAAGATTGACTTATATATAAAAGGCCTCTATTATACTATTGCCTAAAGGCTAAAATTTTATTGAGAGGACCCTCACAACATCAATGTATTAACAAAATTAATAACAGAATTACTTCCTTCATTCCTTTTTATTTGTCCATGTTTGAAAAGTTCATAATTTTTTTATTTTATTTTCTTTTCAATTTTGCCCCTATATATATAATTAAAGTTTGTTTTTTAGTGAAGTCTATTACATTTTGTATTTAATAGAGAGAGATAATTTGGAAAAGTATATGATAATATTGTATTGGGATTCGAAACTAAAAAACTAATTTTGGACAAGTAAAATAGACAAAGTGGACAACTAAATTGGGACAGAGGGAGTAGTATAATTTGTCATTGTTAATAATATTAAGTACGTCACTCAAAATTCATTTTCCGATTCCTTTACTTTTGTCAAACAGAAATAAATAAATAAATATTTATTAAATAAAAAACAAACTATTATTTAAGAAACTTCTCATTTTGATTTATATTTTTAACTTTATACTTTATAATTACATATTTAATTATATTATAATGATTTTAATTTTTTTATATTCTTTTACTTTACTTTAATAATATAAATTGTTACCCACATTCATTGCACGTGCTATTCTACTAATTATTAATGTTTATGTTTGTGTTTAATAAGACTATATGTAAAATTATATAATTTAATATTTTTATTTATAACAAATAATTACGCAAACTTTATTTTAACCATTCCGAAGCTCGACTCATTTAGCAAAAATAGCAAGATTATCTTAGAGTCTAGCAAAAATAGCAAGATTATCTCAGAGTCTCAAGCAAAGGTGTTAAAATTGAATAAATTTTGAAAAGATTTGTTGAAAATTACAGCATTGATACGGTTACTTCATAAAAATTACTTTAGAAAATTATTTGCCAGTGAAAAATAAATATAATAAAAGAAATTATAATTATAATAATGAAAGTAATAATAATAAGAATAACCAATGAATATGTTATTCGAAAAATGAAAACACATTTTAAAACAAATATGCAATAATTAAATTTAAGCGACCTTTGACAAGAGTGAAGTATGTTGTTATGGTGGCAAATGAACCGAGTCATTCATGAAAAGGTTGGGGCTCGTCTAGTGAAAATAAAACTTTGCTCATGCTCATTTCCGAAGCCAAGAACAATTTTCAGCTCGTTACCAAAATTTTCAAATTTTTTCTTTTATTACCCCCAAAATTGTACACTTTATGCATAGGCTCATAAAAATTGCATATGGCCCATCCCAATTTTAAAAATAAAAAAAATTCTTTAATAACCCACAAACATATATATATATTACAAAATATTGCATGCGGCCCTACCTAACTATTTTTCCAGGCTTCGCCCCCGGCCCTAACGTTGGAGTTGAAACCAATCTTACTGCAAAATAATTTTTGAACTTCATTCGCATTATCTCCAAAATATGAAACTCCATTTTTATTAGTGAGCACAAACAAATAATTTGGCGATATATAATTTTAGTATAAAAGGATTGAAAGATAAGAAGGGAAAAAAAACATTAATACTACTTGAGATAATATTTTTATTTACCAGAAAAAAGACTATGGTGCAAATACCAGACTGCCTATGCAAAAATTCCTCTTAGCCTCTACCTCATTGTGTACTCTTCAAAACGCTAACAAAAACTCAAGAATAAAATTATTTGCTATGAAAACATGGTGATATACCTTGATGATCACCCTAAATGATCTCCCACTCGAATTCGCAACACTCATTATCAGATGACCCCGAATTTACCACGAGTGTGGATGGTGCAGAACTTCGTATTCCATTTTGATTTCCGTCTCCATCAAGATGTTCATAACAAGATGATTTTTGGTTCTTCTTTCTTGCCAACTTCAATTTTGGACGAACAGCCTGACAATAAATAAATAAATCAATCAAAATAATGAATCAGAGCACCCGGAACCAAATCCATATCATTCTGGGCAGACTAGCTGATATTTAATAATTCCAATAGTTTTAGTACTCTAAAGGACCTGGTTGTATGTGTTCCTAAGAAAAGGAATTTTCCCATTTTTGGGGTCTCAAAGGTGAATTAGGATCCTCTCCTGTGGTTTTCTCTCTCCAGCTTTTTCTAGAGGTGAATTAGTGCTCAAATCATTCAAATTATTTTTTTTGGTAAGTGTATCATAAAAAATTGTATTTGTAATTTTTGTTAAGTGATGATGTGCCATTAGATCATACTCTGGAGAGGTATGGAGAGAGATCACACAGGAGAGGAGAGGATCATTGTCCCTCAAAGATATGTCAATGGTTTCGGTATAAAAGAAGAGAAAAAGGGGTATGACATTAGATTAAGATCATAATGGCCTTTCAACCAATCGATACGGCCGGTAGAGCGGGAAATGTTGGGGTGAACTAGAAAAGTTTGGGTCGATGAAATGTGGAGGAAAGTGGTATAAAATGGCCGATACTACTGGATTTGAATGAGATTTCGGATCAATCTAATATTGATCGAGTACCTCCATTAGGTTGTTGCTATTTTTCCTTTTTCACCAATAAATCACTAACTAAACTCTCTTGGTATTTGGCTAAAAAAACCACGACGATGAAGGCGCTTTTTATCTCCTTCCATCATTCCAAATGTTTGAAAAATATTTATACTTGAAAAGTTTCCCGAATCACAACGGAGTAAAGTTGGAAAATAATTTCTATTTTTCGATCATTTTCCTCACCCCGGATGATATATATTTCTCAGAACTTGGAAAATATTTTGATTGCAAAATTCTAAATTTTTATCTCCACCAATCGGTAAAGTAATGAAAATTTCCCTGTATATTCCATGCAGGTGAAAAAGTTGCATAATATTTTGAGAAAAAATCGTTCTTCTACTGAAACAAGGAAAGCAAAAATATATACGAGTGGAGTCTGGAACGTTGTTTATGCAACTTTCGAACTTCAGATATCATAGTTCAATTTAATAAGGGACCAAAATAACTAAAGGATGAGGATGAAACAGAGGTGTACCTTGTTAGACTGATGTGTTATTACTTTAGGAGATATCGGAAAAAATTCACTGCTGTCCACCAAAATGCAACTATCTTCAAGGTTCAGTCCATCATATGGTTGAGAGGTTTTCATCGATGGTTCAATAGCATCACCATACTCTTCAGTGGCTGCATAATCTGAATTTTGACATTATCAGTAAACAAAAGGAGAAGATAATTTATTCGTGCGGTACAAAAATATTAAATGATTTTTCAAGAAGAGAACACCAATATATGTATATATATATATGTAAGTATATTAATTTAAAGCAAAATGTATGCCAAGGGTAAAGAACACCACTCTGTCCATGATCACTGAAGAAATGTCTGATGCACTCTCTGATACCAAAATAACCAAACTCCTAATATGTCTTATGCACTTGAAGAAATGGATCTCATTATTTTCATCTCTTGAGCTAGCCTAATAGATGTGGCTGGGAAACACCATTTTTGCATAAGCCGCATAAGCGTTGATGATAAAATTTAACGGGAACTAAAATTCAGCTCTTTTAAGCCAAATGATACAAAGTTAACCCGATGCATCTAATCTCCTTTTTTTTTGAAAAAAAAAAAAAAACTTCCCCAAAGTAGCCATTAGTGCATAAAGGCTTGAATGTCTTGGAAAAAGAGTTCAGAGCACTTGCAATTGTTCCAGTTGAACGTAAAGGTGGTCGAAATTTATTGAGACACCAAAAGCTAATCTTTCTTTTCTTTTCCTCCATTCGAATTATTTTCAAACTCCCACCCTTGAGCAACATATGGAAGCTACAAAATCTAAAGGTCGAGTATTTTGTCAAGATTTCAGATGCAACCTTGAAGGATTTCAATGTTAAGTTTTACCTGTCTAACAGCTTGAACTTGGCAGATGGTAGCCAATATAATATGAGAGCAAGCGAGATGTGTTCAAACCTTACCGTACAAATATTAAACACGTGTTGGACCCAAAGAACCACACGTAGAATAAATGGTTGCTAAAATATTGAGTAGATTCTCTTCTCTGTATGCTAGAGGGAATAAATTACAATTTCGTAACATTAAAGCTACATATACATCAATGTATGTACGTAGATTATTCTTTTTCTTTTGTCTTTTTTCTTTTCGCTTCTTTTTTTTTCCTTTTTGGGAGGGAGAGGTGGGGAGCCATTAAGGCAACAGTAAATGAGTAAACTAGGCAGCTCAGGTTTCAATTCCAGAAATGCATGAGAGAAAAATAGACGAGAAACTTAAAGAAATCAGTTGATGGAATACCTACTTTTCGATACAGCTGACAAGACATCAGTAGGAGAAGTCAGACCACTCTCCGGAGCTTGACATTCAAAGGAGTCAACCAAAAGGAAAGAACTGGTTGGTGATAGGGCAATCGTAACATCAGTTGTGTCATTAACAATGTTGCAACTTTTTCCTTCTTCAATGGATGAGTTGCACTCTTCAGTAGTAGAAGTTAGACCACTCTTCGGAGCTTCACATTCAAAGGAGTCAACCGAAAGGAGAGAACTGGCCAGTGATAGCGCAGTCGTAATATTAGCTGTGGCATTCACAATGTTACAACTTTTTCCTTCTTCAGTGGATAAGTTGCACCAGTCAAATGCAGTTGGGATTAGCAATTGGATCCCACCATCCAGATTTTCTTCTTCATTGGATTGGAACAATCCACCCCATGACAACACAACGCTTGAATCCGTCCCTGCGTGAGCAGTTAACTCAGGAATCTCAGATGAATATTTCTCCCCAACGGGATTTCCTTTCGCAGTTTCAGTATTTAGCTCCAAATATTTGTCAATATTTACCCCTTCAGCATCATCCGATTCATGGGGCACGGATATTACATTCGAAAGCCCCTTTTCAGAATCTTCGTCAACACATTGCTCCGTACTTTCATGGGCTGCAAGTTCAGTAATTTTAGTATTTAGCTCCAAAGATTTATCAATGTGTACTCCTTCAGCATCGTCCGATTCATGGGGCATATATATTACATTCGAAAGCCCCTTTTCAGAATTTTTGTCCGCACATTCCTCTAAGCTTTCATGGGCTGCAAGTTCAGTAATTTCATTTTGTTCTAGAGACAGATCAGGAACTCTTCCTTTCGTGCAATCTAACGATGGAGGGAAATGTTCTGAACAAAACTGTTTCACATTAGCACCCACTGTCAGAAACTGTTTTCGACATAATTATTTATTTCATGTGCAGGTAAGCAATTAACATGAGAGGTCTTAGACTCTAGAATGCTTCAGGAGCAATTATTTATGCATGCACTTAAGTAATAATATGTCATTCAAAAGATGGAGCCATAATAAGCAAGATCAAATTTGGCGCTTGCCACAGGCACTTGAAATATTTTCAAAGGTAGATCAGATCATCATCCACAGACTCCTGGATAAGACTTGTCACTACTTTATTGCAAAAAATAATATAATCACCTATATTTGGGGCTTTGCCCCTGTTGTTTTCTCACTGTTTTACCGACTCGTTTTAGATAACACGCAGAACTTTACAAATAAAAAATCAAGTATCGGATTAGGTGCATAGGATTCAAACCACCCACAGTTTGATAATAAACAAATTATTTTCCATAAAACAAGCG
This sequence comes from Cornus suecica, assembly GCA_963922005.1. Classification (NCBI taxonomy): domain Eukaryota; kingdom Viridiplantae; phylum Streptophyta; class Magnoliopsida; order Cornales; family Cornaceae; genus Cornus; species Cornus suecica. The sequence goes on along the minus strand of OY998241.1, from coordinate 63,320,648 downwards.
TTTAGAATAATGACATGAGAGGAGTCTAGAGAATAATAAAGGAACAGATAGAAGCGATACCTCAGATACCATAACATCCACCTCGTCAATCAGACTTTCAATCTTTTGGAATACATTTCCGAGCCAGGTTATAGGATTCCCATCACGATCCATACTGAAAATGAACGAATTCCAGGGGGTGAAAGGATGAATATTTTATTTTCTCACTTCCGACTCAGAATGTTAAACACCTGCAGCCATGCAATTCATATTAACTAGTAGTCCACTTGCATATAATGAACAAGGTAGATGTCAGATTGCTAGATCAGTATGACCTGTCTAGAAGAATGATACAAAGTGAATGAAACAGTGAAATTGTTCGAAAGCAAGTGCAACATTAACAAAGCGAAATGCTCAAGAATCACGTCAAGGCACAGATAACGAACAAATTTTCAAATGTTTACATGACTATGGTATACCCAAAAACAAAAGAAAAGGAGGAAGGAAAAAAGATGCTCGAACTATTATACGTTTGTGTTGGCGTATTTATTTATAGGCACACATCCAGCTCTCTTATTAGGACCTCTCCAAAGAGCCAATGCCTTTTTTAAAAGTAAATTTACCTTACGTGATGATGTATGTCAACATTTATATCTAGATAGATATAAATTTAAAGCCCAAGATGGCAATCCTTGAGCATTATATGCCAAAGCATAGAGTAAAATTCACTCCTCAAGTATGAAGACAACACCCATAACGTACAGTCCCCAGAAAAATAGAGAGCGCCAGAGAGAGTAGTGCACTTGATACAACCATCGAGACCATGATAATTGCTGCAAACAGTTGAAATGACGCGACAGAACAAAGCAGGCAGAACCTTGAGATAACAGATTCCAGGTCATACCATGTTCGATTATTATTTGTTAATTGCGCTGAACTAAATTCATAGTGCGCCTCCTGAACTTAGTCTAATGCAACACAGAAAACGCTCCTCATTAAATTAAATATTAGATGATCTCTGCCGCTTAAAATCTACAAAAGTGACCTCAATACGCACTATTTATTGCATTGATCATGATATAATACAGCTGAAAGATAATCCAACTATAACTTCCCGTGCACTTTGCAGTGGGTTGTAGTGGACGATCAAGAACCGTTAAACATCTCAGCCATGCATAATCACAAAAAGGTCCCAAAATAATCACTATCTATGGCATTGATCAGGATGTAAGACGGCTGATCACTATCCATGTGAAGAAATTCATTACTAAGGAAAGGGGAGGGCAAAAAACGGAATAATTTACTTGCTACGGATATAACTATTTTATGAATTGAATCGGATTCATGATTCCATTAAATTTACTTCTCAGGATTTTGCAAGTAAATATAGGTATGCAATGATGCTCCAAGGCAATGGTATGCAAAAGGGGGTTGAAAAAATAAATAACTATATATTATATAAATATATATATTTATATATAAATTGACTAAAGATAGGTGAATTACAAGTTTTTTTTTTCGATTCCAAATTTAAATACCAGGCATTAGTGTGCAAAAAGAAAAGTACAACAGTTTCAAAACTCCTTAGCATAACATCTTATAAGTTATAATACTCTAATCTTAAAGACACCGAAAAAAATTAATAAATTTATAATAATCCAACCCTAAATAGCTTCATAATTCACAACCAGAAACAATCAAGCACCATCTAGTATTGTAACATACCGAAAAGGAATCAATAGAATCGTCTGAAAAATAGTTTGATAATAGATGAAGAGGTGTTCAATAAACTAACAGGATAAAAAAATTGATACTAAACAACCATGTTTTTCACAAAAGTATTCTCTATATATATAGATATATATATATATGTTCATGGAAAAACAATTGAATCACTCAAATTCATCACACAAACATGTGATGATGAATGAAATTTAAAAGACACGTACAAAAATTATTCTTAAATCAGAGTTTAAGGACTTACACGTTTGGAAAATTGAAGAACAAAGGTCTACTCTGATGAACACAGTGTTGGAAATATAATAGGAAGGAAAAGAAGTTATATGTTAGCTGATATACCTATTACGTGTGAATTTTATATTAATGTTTATTTGTGGAAAAATAAATTAACAATTTCTAGTTTCTAAAACTCGATTCCTTTCCTTTCCTCGTACGGGTAGAATTCTTTCATAATTGAAAGAATTTATAAGGAAAAGAAGTTTCATAAAATAAATTAAAGAAATTATGCACACTTATGTAAAATTGGGTAATTTTCATCAAACGTGATGAGCTTTTAGATTTTTATCAAATAATCCGAGGTTCAAAAAAATTCTTTATTTTTGGGCACCGGAAATATTAAAATAATTTAAATGCTCATAGTCGTATGACAGCGTTTCAAGACATATTTTGTACCGCCAAGATTGTCGGGTAATTTTTACGAAATCCTCTGAGATTTCAATTTTTATCAAATAACCCCTTGGGGTTCAAAAAAACCCCTAAAATTTTTAAATATGTCCAGATACCCCCCTTCTCTGTCCATTTTAATTAATAAAAAAATTCACATCTTTCTCACTACGAATTACATCAATTATTTGGTAAATATTTTTTTAAAAGACAATAAAATAAATAAATATAAGATTTTAATAAGCAAAATTTTTAAAAAAATAAAAAATAAAAAAATAATAAATAGTATATTTCTAATTATGCTCAAATTAGTCTTTCTTTTTGTTTGTATCTTATATTAATAATTATAGTTTTGAATACTCATAATAAATACAATAAATAATAAAATCAATTAATTTTGAACTATAACTTTTGTATTTTAATTTTAGGGTGATATTATTTGATTTTAAAAGTTTAAATAATATATAAAATTAACAAATATAAAAAAAAATTATGTGTTATTGCATTTTAGTTAAAGAGATTTAGAATACGACTTAATCTCTGTAGGATTAGTCAATATTTTTCAAATCCATATTATACTACAATTGACCCGTACAATCGTGTTAATTATATTGTCTTAACCTATTTTCTAAACCAAGACTTGGACCGACCATTTTGTGAAGGACAAACTTGGCAATTAAAAAATTGTCTCCATACGTTGTCATTTTCTTATGGGCAGTTTAATAATTTTATATTTTCGGTGCCAGTAAATTGTTCGTTTCATGATTAGGGGGTATCTGAGCATATTTGGAGTCTTTAGGGATTTTTTTGAACCCCCATGGGCTATTTGATTGAAAATTGAAATCTCAGGGTGTGATGTCCCACATCGCCCGGGTAGAGGTCTGGGGATGTGCTTATATGTGCAGTGTTGTCTCCAATTGGTATGAGGCATTTTGGGAGGAGCCCAAGAGCAAAACCATGCAGGCTGGGCCCAGAGCGGACAATATCATACCAAGTGTTGGAGTGGGGTGTTACAATTGGTATCAGAGCCAGAGCCCCGCCGGAATTAAGTGTGGAAGCATGCACATCACCCGTGGGTCGCCAATGAGGACACTGGGTCCCAGGGGGGTGATTGTGATGCCCCACATCGCTCGGGTAGAGGTCTGGGGATGTGCTTATATGTGCAGTGTTGTCTCCAATTGGTATGAGGCCTTTTGGGAGGAGCCCAAGAGCAAAACCGTGCGGGCTGGGCCTAGAGCGGACAATATCATACCAAGTGTTGGAACGGGGTGCTACACAAGGGGTTTTATGTAAATTATCCTTGAAATGCTATCACATGATTATGGGCATTTAAGTAATTTTGACATTTCCATTACCGGAAAATTGGCTCTTTTTGGGAGCAGAGGGTATCCGAGAAGATTTGACATCTTAAGGGTTTTTTTTGAACCTTTGGGGCTTGGGATGCCAAAAAAAATTCCCACCCCGCCCCGATTTAAGCGGGTTTGGGAAACCGATTAAATAAATGGGGCTGGGTATGGGGGAGGGTCGGCCCGTCCCGATTATGTTGCCTCGCTCCGCTTACATAGTAAATTACATATTTACTCTTATTAATTTATATATATTACACTTATATATCCATATAAATACATATCCACAAATAAATCTTAGTCTGCTAATTTATTTATTTTTTAGTTTTAATCTCATACCAAATCCTAATTTCTTTTACCTCTCCACCCTTCTCGTTTTAATTTCATCTCAATTATGTAAAAAAAATACATGTATTACTTTGATACTTGTACAATAATATTAAGTTAAAAGTTTTAATTAAGCAGTTGAACATTATTTCATTTGCATAAGATATATTTTTTTAAAGTGGAAAATCGACCCGCCCCGTCCCGCTATCGCCTAGTTTACCCCGCCCGGTTTAATAACCGGTTATGGGACAGGCATGGGGGTGACAAAGTGAAACGGGGATTGAGATAGGGAGTGAGATCTTCGCCCCGTCCCGCCCCATTGTCATCCCTAGTATTGTTACCGTTTTGATCAAGGCCAACCCTAAAATCCCGAAAATATTTAGAGGCCCTAGGCGAGATCAAATATGGGGCCCTTTATACTCGTTTAAAAATTATAAATATAAAAAAATTATTAAAAAATTACATTAAAGATATTAATATTGAAAATTGAAAATAAACTTCATCTTGGTGTTGTCGTGAAAAATTATTGTAGTGTGAGTGCAGCTAGCAGTCACGAGACTCCTAAGTGTAGTCGCGTAAACATTTGTTGTCATCGTGCTAGTGCGACAATAATGAGACCCCTAAATACAGTCTCTAAATGTCGTGTGAGTGAGACAAGAATATTATAGCGTGAAAATTTGTTGCAGTCGTGCAAGTGCGGCAATCGCAAGAGCCCAAAGTGTAGTTTCTAAATGTCGTGCGAGTGTGACAGGAATATTCTAGCCCTAATTAGAATAGTGGTTGATTTGAATTAAACTTTAGCTTCATGGAATTGAAAAATTAATTATTATTTTTTAGTCTAAACTAATAATAAGTGAAATATAAAATTTTCGGGCTCTAAATTAGGAAATTGGATTAAGATTTAGTATGAATTGGGATTTTGGGCAAATTTGTGTTTTCTTTGGACCTATAGAAAAACAAAAAAAAAAAAAATTGAAGCCCTAAATTGGGTAATTACATTAAGATTTGTTATGAATTGAGTTGAAAAACTAATTATAATTTTTAGAACTTATAAAAATATTAATTTTAAAAAATATATATATATAAAAATGAAAAAAAAATTGGGGCCTCCGGGGCGACCGGTTGGGTCTCTTTGCCCTAGGGTCGGCCTTGGTTTTGATCAATATATTAGTTAAATTCATTAGCATATGTGTTTATCATAAGAACAAAATATAATTTTTTATTATCTTTCTGAAAAGATAAGTGCGTTTGGATAGGAGTGTTTCCGTTTTTGTTCTTGTTTTTTCCACTGTTCACGGGAACAAAAATGCGTCTGGGAGCCTTTGATGGTTTTTGTTTTCGTGAACAGTAAAAAAAAACGTTTTCTCACCCTTAGTTCAAAATTTGAGAACACCAAAATGATGTTTTTTTGTTTTCGGCACTGTTTGTTCTTAGCAAAAAAAAAAACAAATTGTTGCAAATTCTCTAACTTCCATCTTCAACCTCCAAACCCTAACTTCCATCTTCAACCTCCAAACCCTAACCTCAAAAAATTTTTTTTTTTTTCCCAAAAAGTTTTTAGACAAAATTTCCAACCAAACGTGTTTTTAATTTTCGGATTACCCTTAAGACAAGAACAAGAAATTTTTTTTTTCTCAAGAGATAAAAAACGAAAACAAAAACACTAATTTCCAAACGCACCCTATATATTTTTGGCAAAAGTGCAAAAAAAAACCCCTAAACTTTCCCTAAGTGAGCACAATATCCCCCTGAACTTTAAAAGCAAGTAAACTTTCCTCTGAACTTTCCCAAAGTAGCAAAACACCCCCTTGAAGCACTTCGCCCCCTTCACTCAATTCTACATTTACTCATTTACTTTTTTAGTATTTTCCTCATATTAAAAAATATATAAAATAATTAAATTATGATTAAGTAATTAACAAAATAATTTAATTTTACTTCTTAAAAAAATAGTTTATTTTTTTTAAGTTTTTGTTTAATTATTACTAAGAATAAATGAATATACATAAATGAGTGAAATGAGGAAAATACTAAAAGGGTAAATGAGTAAATGCACAATTGAATGAATGAAGCAAAGTGCTCATTTTTAAAGTTTAGGGGGTATTTTGCAACTTTGGAAAAGTGTAGGGGAAATTTGCTCACTTATTGTGCTCATTTGGGAAAAGCTCAAGATTCTTTTTGCACTTTTGCCTATATTTTTTGAGTTAATTTCATTTACACCCCTTGAACTTTGTTCAAAAGGCATTTTAACGCCCCTAACTTTGCATAAATGCATTTAAACCCCCTAATTAGCCAACTTTCATCATTTGGACCCCTGACCAATTTTGGGCGTTGACTTAGAAGGAAATGACCATTTTACCCTTTGTCAAACAACTTTAGTTAAAGTTTAATTTAAGGTTTAGTTGAAACCCATATCCAAACACTCATCTTCTTCAACCCATCTTCCAAACCAAACCCTCACCCTAACCCTAACCCTAATTTTCACGCACCCACACCGTTACCACCACCACCTCCTACCTCATCCCCGTACCTCCTACCCACACACATACACACGCACGAACACACATACGCACAGATACACACAAGGGCAGCTATGGCTGCCCCTCTCTCTCTCTATACATATATATATACACACACACACATACACGCACATATACATATATGTATAGACATGAAATTGAGAGACGGAGGCGAGAGGAAGGAGACCGGCAACTGAAGATGTCTCGTCTTTAGGGTTTGTTTTTTTACAATTACTAGGCTCATAATTTAACTTCTCATAGTTCTGCAAGAAAAGCTTTTAAGCGAAATCGATATTTATAATAGCAAATCTTAGCTCTCAGTCCTAGCCAACTCTTCATGAATGATTCAATTGGGGTTTTTATATTTTGCTACACTTAAGGTTCAAATGGAAATTCCATACCAATGCAGTCGACCTGGAAATGTGGTGGTGGTGGGTTTGTTTTTTGTTCCAATTGTACAGAGACTATGGTGCAAAGACGCAGATCCAATCAATTTCATTGTGGGTTTCTGGTATTTTCATGTGGTGCTCGTGGTGGTGGTGAGAAAAACAATATTAATTAAATTGAATAATATATTAAAAAATAAAAATTTATTATTAATTTTATATGAATAAATTGTTTTTATATTTTATTTTCATATTAAGATAGAAATTTGTATGTTTGAATATTATAATGGATAAATTAAATATTTCATTTACATAAATAGTAAAATTAAATTTATTTTTGATCAAAAATTGCTATTTATGTGTGTAATTTAATATTTTTTTGAAAAATGCAAATAATTTGTATTTTTATTTTGATTTAAAATATAAAATATATTTTTCTTTTTTAGAGGTGGTGGTGGTGGAGAGAGAAAATTATATTAATTGAATTGAATAATATATTAAAAAATATAAATTTATTATTAATTCTATATGAATAAAGTGTTTTTATATTTTATTTCCTTATTAAAATAGAAATTTGTGTGTTTGCATATTACAATGGACAAATTAAATATTTTCATTTACATAATTTGTATAATTAAATTTATTTTTGGACCAAAAATTGTTATTTATGTGTGCAATTTAGTTTTTTTTTTTAAATGCAAATAATTTAGTAAATACTTGTGTTAGTTAAATTTGTAAACAAATTTTTTTTAATTAATTTCATTTACATCCCCTAAACTGAGGGGTCAAATTGATATATTAAAGTAGGGATAGGGCCAAGGGTAGTTTAGGCATTTCACACGCCATCACGTCTGGAAAATGTGCTAAAAGTGGTAAAGGGGTTCAAATGATGAAAGTTTGCCTAATTAGGAGGCATGATTGCATTTATGCAGAGTTAGGGTCAAAATGCCTTTTAAACAAAGTTTAGGGAGTGTAAATAGAATTAACCCATATTTTTTTATCACTTTATTATGTTATAGACATCATCAAATTTCAAAAAAAAAATTCTTTTTTTTTTTATGGGAAGCACTAATAAGTGCAAACACTAAAGTAATGAAAAGCATATATGAAGCTATTAAAAGTGAGGGAATATAAGCAAGATATTAACTGACCTAAAAAAAGAAAAGTCCAAGTAAAATTTACTTTAATAAGAGAAATGTTAGAAGAAATAGAAACGAAGAGGCATACACCGCACAAATGAATATTAGAATTTATATTATGGAAATACCTGGGTCATGCCTTACGAATACGAAGTTGGTTGTCCCCACTTAGCCATGCACAAGTCCGGTTTCCGAACTATTACAAAAGAAACAAATACATGCGAAAATCACGGTTCATAAACATGTTCTTTCAAAATATATGTTATATTTATATATATATATATATGAATATAATTTGTCAAAATTAATCCTATCAATTTTAAAATTAAAAATAAGATTTCTTAAACCAAAACACTATTGATTTTTGGAATCATAATTTTATTATATTACTTCAACATCAAAATAGTAAGTAGTAAGTATTATCAAATTAAAAAAAAAAAAACCCCATACATAATGCACTTGTTTCAAACATAATAGCAAATATTATATCTCAGAAGAGTAATAAGAAAGAAAAAAAAAAACAAAGATAAATGAATATTTTGTAAAAGGCACCCAATCCGGTGGTAATTGAGAAAGGCTACGGTGGCCGGAAGTGAGAATGGACGTGAGAGATGAGAGAAGCAATGTTCTTTTATGTATATGCGGGTAATATTTTTGTTTGAAAATAATTAAATTATTACGATGAATTTATAATTTATTTAAGACATCAATTTGTATATTTATTTGGTGTTATTACGGTTTCACAGGATCTTTTTGTGCACCTCTATCCCCACTGATGTGATCCCATACTGCTTGAGTACGTGGCTTAATCGATTTTCTTTTAAAATAAAATTGATCACTTCTCCAAACCGTATTGAACCACAGTTAGCAAGATAGATAAACTCCGTCTTCATAGACATTCTATGACATGATGATACTGTCCTTGTATAATAAACTAATGAGTAATCATTCATATCATATAAATTAAAATACAAGAATGTTGACCTTATAAAATACATTTTTGCAATGACAAACAAAATGTTTTTTTTTTTTTTGGAGGAGTTTGCACTTGGCTAAACGAAAGTCTGTATGAAAATCCTTTCTATGCAAAATCTTCTCAATTTTCTTTGGAGTGTAAGGGCGAGTGCCTTATTTCTCATTTATGAGTTTCTCCAAATTATTTAATTTCAATTAGTAAAATTTAGAGTAGACAACTCTTATAATTTCTGTTAATTACAGGTGTATTTAGACAACTAAAGTTGTATAAAACCTAGTAATTAGAAAATAAAAAGATTATAAAAAACTATAATTGAGAATAATATAGATTTTACTTCTTCATATTCATGAGTAATTATTATTTTGAATTGACAAAAACATTTCTTTACTAATTTGGATAGGATAGGCTTGAAATACCCACTCACATTCCATCCTCCTTTCAAGTTTCAATACCTCAGCAATTAGCAAAATCCACTTTCTTCAGGCCATGCCACAACTTCATTCCCGCCAATTGATTCTAGGCCAATGATCTCTCTCTCTCTCTCTCTCTCTCTCTCTCTCTCTCTCTCTCTCTATCACACACATCTAAGGAGATGATCCTAATTCTTGATTCAATGGGTACCAAATACAATCTCTTTGTATAATGTCAAATATTTCTACTAAATTTTTGAAAGAACAATTTTTTCTTTGATTGAATTAAATCCCACCAACTACACTAGTGATGAGTGATGACCGAGGAGGCTTCATGCTTGTTTAAGTGACTGAACGACCGATGTCGAAAAATGCAGCTCTAATAATTCAAGCTCCAGCAAACAATTTCTTTTTCTTCCACTTCATTCTAAATAAGATATTTGTTTTAGTTCGTATATAAAACATATCCTCAGATATTTATCATCATTTCAAAAGGTAATGTGAAGGGTATGGTATAACGTACAAATTACAACCCAAAGGGAGTACATTTTCCATTGGGTGACAAGAGAATATAATATAAATGTAATCTCTATCACCTAAAGACATGAACTTTGTTGAAATTAATTTTAATATTTACTCACCAACTTTCTAGTTAGCAACCATATATATATATAATAGGACTATTGTCAGAAAAATCCCCTATGTTCCTATGATTTCTAATTTAATCAAATACTCACTACCCTTTATAAGATTACGAAAAAACCCTCCAAAACTCTAATTTTTTCCATTTAAATCTTAATTAAATTTTAATTCCTTCCATTTATTCCAATTATCACAAACCCACTTTCTCTCACATATTTAGTACAAAAATATAATTCCTTCTATTTATTACAAACTCACTTTCAATATAAATTCCAATTTCAACCCAATTCAACTATAATTCCTTCCATTTATCACAAATCCACTTTCAATTTAAATCTCAATTCAACTCTAATTCCTTCCATTTATCATCAACCCATTTTCTCTCACCCATTTACTCCAAAACTTTAATTCTTTCTATTTATCACAAACCCAATTTAGTGATATACGTATATATAATTATATATGTATAAATAAGTATGTATATATATTTATTATATATATAGTGATATAGATATATATATATATATATATAATTATAAATTAAATTGGGTTGAAATTAAAATTTAAATTAAAAAAGGGTTTGTAATAAATGAAAGAATTAGATTTGAATTGGGTTAAATTTGAGATTTAAATTGAAAGTTGGTTTGTAATAAATGAAAGGAATTAGAGTTTTCGAATCAATGGGTGAGATAAAATGGATTAGTAATAAATGAAATGAATTAAAATTTAATTGGAATAAATGAAAGGAATTATAGTTTAATTAGGATTTAAATTAGAGTTTGGAGGGTATTTTCGTAATCTTATAGAGGACATAAGGTATTTGATTAAATTGGAAACCATATGGAATTTTTTTGAACAATTTTGAAATCATAGGGGATTTTCTAATAATAACCTTATATAATATTTAGGGCAACACATAGATGATGGGTAAACAAAATCATATGGACCACACACACATTGGGTCAAGCCCAAATACACCCATACATTATAACTAACATTCTCCCTCAAGTTGGATCATAGATATTAATCATGTCTAGCTTGTTACATACATAAGAAATCCGATTACCCATAAGATAAGCTGAAAGACAAGCAATAGATGGACGTATGAGCAACAGTAGCAAATATAGAGGCCCGATTAGATAACAAGCGAGAGTACTCCTCATCGGACAAACTCACACGACCATCATCAACAATAGTATCATGGGTAAACTAATCAGTCCCGGATATCATATTTATCGACCGGACATTAGGTGGTTTACCACTTCCAGCGTTTGTCACACATGTGACCAATGCCGCCATAGTGAAAACAAGTAACTCGACCATCTGGTATGCGTCCTCCTCGACCCCCATGACCTCCTCGTCTGCCCCCAGCACTGCTAGGGAAGTCCTATCACCGTTATCACCGAATCCTGAAGATTGTCGAGTAGATCACTGAGCCCTAGAATATGCCTCTGTAAGTGAAGTTTCGCAAGTCGCTAGAATCCGAAATCGAGCCGATTCATATTTTGGTTTTAAACCACTCAGGAATGCAAGAATAACCAACTGTTCTCTCTGTATCCACATGATGAATATCTAACGTAATAGGCATCAACATATTAAATTCTTCATAGGTTTTCTTAAACGAAGCGAAATAATCACTGATACTTTCCTTTTGCTCAGTGCGGAATATGGACTAACATACATCATATAATTTGTTCATATCATCTCGGACAAAATATAAAATTTGTATATACTCTCATAACTCTTTAACTGAATCACAGTGGATAACCAACATGGCTACCTTTGGCTCCATAGAATTGATAAGTTGGTTATATAACAGTGCATCATCATGTAACAAAATATTATAACCTGGAGGGTCAGATTGAGGGTTCAAAAATTCAGCAATTAGGTGATTGTCCTTATCCACACCACGAATAACAAAAAAAAAAAAAAAATCTTTCTTCAATGTTGGAAATTAGATCCATCCAAACATTGATCTGTAAGCTTGGTAGAACCGGAAACGATCTCAAAAATAATGGGCTTGTTCTCAACAGCCCCACCGCCATAAGGCAACAAATCCGCCATCATAACATTTCAAATCAGAAATCCAGAGATGACCCTGCGAATCTAAACAGAAAAACTAACGAGGAACCATACCCTTAATCACATACAGAAGGGGGAACCACACCCCTATATATATCAAGATAACATTTCAATCAAGGACTCATCAAGACATGAACCGTATTGTTGGGAATTGAAACCCTAAACACACAATAGCATGAAGAATACTAGGGTTTCATCAAACGAATTACAAAAATAGACCAAGTATGAAAAAAAAACGAGGGTTAGGGTTTTGTTTGAATTAGGGTTAAGGAAGAAGCATGGTGATTAGGATTAGGGTTTTGTGAGAGGAGAGCTTCTCAAACTTCGGTATTCGGCTCTGATACCATGATGAAATTAGTTTTAATATTGACTCACTAACTTTCTAGGAAGCAGCCCTATATATATATATATATATATATATGAGCAACACATAGATATATATACAAAACCATATGGGCTAGGCCCACATTACTTGAAACACACTACACATCCAGTCAGTGTCAAGACTCCACAGCACCATGCTAATTTAGGCATCATTACAAACAACTACCAAGAGGGCACGAAAAAAATAAATTTAAGAGAGAAGTTTCAAGGATATAATTTCTACAATGATGCAAAAGATGAACAAACAAATTACACTATCCATGAAATAATCTCAAAACCAATCTAAGAAACAGAAACACAACTTTTCACAAGACAACTGAGTTAGTCTCGGTCGAAATTAACGGTTAATCAATAAGCTCCCAGGAAGGCTGAGATACATGTATGAAGTAATCCATACTCTTTTTTTTTCAATTATTTACTTTTCTATTTTATAATCAATAGCTTATTAAAAACAATGTGAAAGATAGAAAGCACCATTAACAGATGCCATGACTTATACAACTACGGTGTAGACCACATGAGATAGAGACTAGGACACCTCCATATATTAATAGACAAAAGCAATGACAATAATAGCACGTCTCGAACACAAAAGCTCGGGGAAAGAACAAAGATACAAGCTTTGAACAAGAACATGTACGTGGAATTAACAAGGGAAATGTAACTCTCTAGTACATAGAATAAATCTTAATTCCCTTCGCACATGTGCTAAACCGGCTTAGCCTCAATAAAATACCAAGATCATTGAACAATAGGGGGGTCAATGAATACATAAAGCAAATATGGAAAGGGAAAAAAAATACACAGTTCCCACTTTCAACAGATTAATATACGTATAACTATGACTGATATGATATCTAGCATGAGTACAACCCTTATTTCTATTTCTTTTCTACTCCCAATCCTCACAAACAACACCAATGTTTTCTTTCATATGTAGGTATAGTTGTTGAAGGATCAAGGCGCGTTATAAGGGGCAAGGCAAGGTGCAAACCCGACTGAAGCAAGGCACAAGTTGGACAAAGCATTTACTAAAATAACATATAACTTTGCAAATATTAGAACACAAAGGACTGCTATCATTCAGCAATTTGCCCTATCATGTGAAGAGAAGGTACAGCTCAAAAAAAGACATTCTTGCCGATAGCAGCAGATATATATATATTAAAATACAAGCAAGTTAAGGGAAGTGGAAATGAAACACAAAGAGAATCAGATATTGGAAAATACGGTATCAAAGGAAAATAATGCACATATGACATATAATCATCAAAATAGCAAACCTGCATATTGCAACATAGAAAAGTTTCCCAACACCCATGCACAAATCAAAAGAACCACAAAACTCAAGGCATGAAATTCACAGCCAATTTGAATACAAGGTGAAGTGTGTAACCAGGGCGAAGTAAACAACCCTTGAAAAAACACTGTATTCAGTACAAGGGAAAACAGAATTCAGCACTTGAAAAATCAGATTCAGGTCTATGATTTGTCAGAAGGGAAGGATATATTAATAGAAAACAGAGGAAAAGAAGAAGCTGCTGAATTAGGGGTGGGACAGAGTCATCCAAAGGCCCAAAATTAAGCTGCTAGAGATACTTTCAAGCAAACTGCAAGGTGAGGCGCGCCTTCGAGTGAAGCAAGGCCCGCTGATAATTTAATATAGTACTAAAGTTCATATTCCCTATTGGAAGCGCAAATGTTGTCAAATGCGAATTTGGGGAGATGACAGGAGCAAATTCGCCTATGCGCCTGGAGCCTAGGCAACGCACGGCTTCAACAAGGGTTGCGGGGAGAGGAAGAAGAAGAGAGAGCACTTGACATTTCTTAACTTTCTATCTTTTTCCATTAGTTTGAGGCAGGCATATGGTGTAATTTTAAGAATTCTAAAGTGCTTATTATCATTCTGATTTTGTATATTTTTCTATTCTCTATCCGATCTTGAAGACCACTTCAATTCAATTTAGAATCTGCATTTCAACAACCTTTTTTATAATATGTACACACCCACACACCATTAAAATATATAATTGTAGAACTGCAATAAAGGACGAGAAAGAAAAAGTGAAATTGCAAAGGTACTAATGAAGGATGAGGTAATTACAGATTGGAATTTTCAACAACCTTGATGTATACACACCCCATCAAAATAAATAATTGAAGAACTGTCATAAAAGGCGACAAATAGAAAGTGAAACTGCAAAGGTACAAGCCGTATGACCTACGTCCTATGAAGGATGAAGTAATTACAGAATAGAGTTTTGAAAATAAAATTAAATACATACATCTTTATATAAACATAAATATATAAATGTTTTCTCAATGTTTAGTAGCTGTAAAGCCTCATTTTTTCTTTTATAACATATGAGGCAAGTACACATGGATTGCAGAATGCAAACGGAAAGCAAACTACTTCAGTCATACACATATAAAGACTGGTATGTGTCACCGATTCTTGCCAACTAAAGAACAACTGCAGAATAGTCTGAAAGAAAAATGGAATCTGCCTCATGATACACATAGCACCAACGAAACTTTCTCAAAGAGAATATATGAATGTAAAATAAGAAAAATAAAAAAGAAATAATTATGCAACATAAGCAACAAAGATCCATGGATTGGAAAGCAATGTTCTTCAACTAATCCTGGTCATTGAAACAAAAATTGCAAAAAGAAAAAAGTAATCTGCCTCACTAAACATCAAGACATACGCACAACATTTATTTTTCAAAGAGAACACATATGACTTAAATGATGATGAATAGAAAGACACAATGACAAATAAAAAAAATTAAAAAAAACATCCTCATGGAAGGAAACATAGTTATCAATAGGAATTATATTAAAGAACAAAGATAGTGAAAAGCAGTTTTTAGCAGTTCAAATTATCAAAATACCACAAAAGCTTTTAAGCAACTTTAAGACAAACTCTACTAAACTTTAAAATAATAACTGTCGCAAAGACCACAAAGTTAGAGGGGCAGATAGAGAGTAGCAGCAACAAGTATACAGCAGTCCATTTATCAACCAAAGATTTCATTGTCTGCAATCACCAAATCACCACAACCATTTAAAGCAATTCCGTCCAAGAATCTTTCATACACCTGAACCAAATACCCATTTTATCACTCAATACATCAATCAACATCCAAGCAAATAAAACAAGTTCATGCTAACAAAAGTTAAGATGGTAACACAACTGCTAATTGAGTACAACTGAAGGTCTAATTCAACAAATCTATTATAGCAAATGCATTTATGGGCAGAAGCCAATTTAATAAACCTAAACAATAATAAAAAACATAAATTATATATACAATAACGAAGCATTACCAAAGGCCTTGTAGCCTGATGGTATCACATTTCCTCCCCAAAGGGGAGGTTTGGGGTTCGAGCCCCATGGGGCTCATGTGGGGGTGTGTGTTTCTTACCATTCAAAAATAAATAAATAAATAAATAAAATAACGAAGCATTAACAAAAGACGTTTTTTTTAATACAAGTAATTAACAAAAGACAAGTGGAGCCAAACAAATTGAAAGACATCATATGTGATGTTAACTATGTGATGATGAACCAAATTGTACACTCCCCAATTAAATTTGAAGATGACATGTAGAATCGCAAACCCATGAACAAGCTCAAGAACACCACATATGATTGCATTTATTCACAGACAACAAGCATGAAGCCATAAATGGATTTCATGGAGGGAGAGCAAAAAGTGGTACCAATAATGTTGACTTTACAAACTTATTAAAAGCAAACATCAGCATATGGTACCATTAATTTAGAGTAACAAGACATCCTTATATAGTTATATGCAAAACGAAATTTGCATTATGCACATTTCAACAATCTGCATACGAAAATTCGAGATGAAACACAGAAGTAAATACAAAAGAATCTAATGTTGCAAACCAACAAACTCCAGTGGTAATGGATTTAGGTAATGAATTTAATACTTTAGCTACTGTTACACCCCAGTTACTATTTGGGGCTGGATCTTCTTGCATTTACTCATTTGACCAAATTATTCAATTTGCTTTTACTTGTTTTCTGGCTTCTGTTCTGTTCTAGTTCCTGTTATCCCGCGGCTGCTGTTGAGGCCTGGTTTGCTAGCCCTTTTTTGTGCATTGTTTTTTGTCACGTTTTGATGTTTTACCTTATATTTACTAAGGGAAAAAAACAGAGTTGTCATCCGGAGTTCAGATACCAAATCACGAACTAAATGGCAGCACTGGAAACCACAAACAAAAATGGAAACAATTCACGAAGACAGGCTAGTATCTAACAATAATCTATACGACTCCGTCTATTACTGAACCAAAACAATTCAGCATAGCATTTGTTAATACTAGATACTTCTGACTTCATGGGAGACATACAAGAACAAGTCTCTTGAGTTTATGCACCAAAGATTCCAAGCCAATGGCCATTGAGTGCATACACGCACATTCAAACTTTGTAAATGATAGATGTGACACAAGTTACAGACAGACTCGTAAATGACTGAATGTTTATCATAAATTCCCTCGACTTTCCTATATAGGTAACAGGTTCACCCCCGAACCCTGAACAAATATTGCACACACACACCCAAAAAAAAAAAAAAAATCAACAAAGAACATAATCAAGTAGCACTGATTTCTTATCAGGTTTCTTCTCCAACATGTGACAACTTTGTTAGACAAGAAGGGTGAAAATCTATAAATTACTGCTATTATTTTACTTCCAAAACCCCTCCTTGTTTACTAAGAACTTCTAAAATAATATCTATATCTTTAATATGCAGCAAACACAATGCATGATTCTTGTAAATATGTGATTTATAGGCTAGCACTTCTGAGGCAGGACATAGAGTCTCAACCTTTGCATATGTGATCAGTGTTACACATTAAAATATCACATTTCCCATGAAATGTAGGAAAGAAGTGCAAACTGTATTTCAGGTCTGGATGTGTAGTATTATTAAATCACCAAAAAAGAGGCAACAAATGGATAAATCTTGAACCACTAGGTCCACTATACAGTCCCATGTCAATCTAAGCGGAAGAAAATATAAAACATATAAGGAGTTACATGTGAATTATGAAGCCATGGAAATTTTTACCTTTGTAGCTCACAAATACACCATAAAAAAAAGATAACTGGTCCTGCCAGCTCAAGTGTATCGATAATGTACATACACTCTAAAACAGAAAATAATAAGGGAAAAACCAAATTGTTACGAGATGATACAAAAGACTAACAATAATTGCGTCATGTCCAAAGCCTTACAAACTCAAGTGGAAAGAGAACAATGACAAAACAACAGAAGCCTCTGGATTGTTTGAAGTGTGCCAAAAAATATAAACAGACAGAATTCAGTTAGGCCAAGAAATAACATCAAAGAAACCTTATGAGACTGACAGAATCACCGATCAACAAAACAAGGACACATCATGTTAACTAAGAGTTAAAACAAGTACCACTAAGAAGTTAAATCATCGCCAAACCAGATATTTGAAAATTATATTTCAGTTTGTTTGGCCCAAAATAACAAACGAGGCACAAATAAAGAAAGGAATATCATAGAAGCGAGACATGATAGCAAACCAGGGCAAAAAAATAGAGGAATGACTAAAGGACACATCTTAGGCTAAGGAAAGACAGCAAATAATGGAATGACCAAGGGATACTGAGAAATATGATAGAACCAACACAATATAGAGAATTATTGAAATCCGGAAAGAAGAACCCTGCAGCAACAGCCCATGAAATATAATATAGGAGAATCAATCAAGAAGGAATTTAGAAAATATCAAAATACCAGAAATGTGCAAGACAATATTAAGGTAAAACATAAACAACAACTTGATCAAGCAAGCATATTCTTCCAATCACTTCAGTCAGATAATAATGTTTAAGCCAAAAACAAATGGTAAAGAATTTAAGATACAAACGCTAAACAACAATTTGTACTCAAATAAAACTTTACCTCAGTAGTAGGAGGGTGGCATGCCCTGATACATCCCACCAGGTGGACCCCTAGGACCTTGCGATGGCTGCTGCTGCTGTGTCGGATAAGCAGGTGCTACACCATAATTTCCGCTACCTGGGTATCCCCCAGAAGGCATTCCGGTTGAACCTGAAGGCAACCTATACATAGAAGACCCAGCATTGTTCAAACCAACATACTCACCGCCCCCAAATTGCGAACCAGCATATCCTCCAGCAACATACCCACCACCGGACTGCCCCTGGCCCCCAAACCCAGCCGCACCAATCCCCGAAGGCATCGAAGAATTCAAATGGGGGTTTTGATGAGCCACCGGTGGGCCACCGGTGAACCCATACGAACCTAACCCACCACCAGGCACCGCCCCAGGCTGTTGTACACCAAGTCTATCAGCACCACCACCTCCCACATTCGGAGTTCCTGGCTTCCCTTTCTTCCCATCCGCAGCCAATTTACAAATCACCTGTTGCCCATCAATCACCTTCATTTGCTCAACCAGCGAAGCCCTAGCCCCTTCTTCAGTCTTGTACACAAAAAAGGCGAAACCTTTCGTCTTCCCGGGCTGCTTATCAAACCCTAACGGTCCCTCCTCAATTTCCCCATACATTGAAAAGTAGTCCAACAATTTCTCTGAAGAAATCTCAAATGGCACATTCCCAACATAAATTTTGCGCAACGAAACATCAAT
Source organism: Cornus suecica (assembly GCA_963922005.1). NCBI lineage: Eukaryota > Viridiplantae > Streptophyta > Magnoliopsida > Cornales > Cornaceae > Cornus > Cornus suecica. The sequence continues at coordinate 63,301,368 of OY998241.1, read as the reverse complement.
ACCTGAATTGGCGCCAGAATGCCCTAGCGAAGCGAGCTGCGTCACCGTCATTCGGCCGTCGATTTTCTTGCTCGGCTCTTTTAGGGCTAAAGAAGCGCCGTCGACGTGCCGGAAAGTGACGAAGCCGTAGCCCTTGGACTTTCCGGAGTTCTTGTCGGTGATGACGATGCCTTCCTCGAGCTCGCCGTAGGCGGAGAAGATATCGCGGAGCTTCTCGGTGGTGGTGTCGCCGCCGAGGCCGCGGACGAAGAGCTTGCGCTTGGCAGGGTCGGAGTCGGCGATGGATCGGACGGCGTCGAGGACGTCGCGGTGGTGGACGGCAGCGATTTTGAGGATGTCGAGGAGCTGGTCTCTGGTGAAGTCGGCCATGATTTTTAGCGCGAGTTCAGGGGAGAGGGCGGTCGGTGATGGAGTGGTGGCGCCGCCGTTTTCGTCGGTCTTCCGCTTCTTGGAAGGATCCATGTTGGTGGAAGTGTGTGTGTGAGAGAGAGAGGGGGTAAGGGTTGGTTTTACAAAACCCTAAACCTAAAGAGTTCGTGCGTTCAGAAGTACAGAGGACGATATATTTGGAGCGACCAACTAGTCAATATTAAGGCTAACTAGGCAAAAGATTTACTACGCTAACACGCTTGAATGGGTGAAAGTTGGGCCGACCCAACTTGAATCCGACAACAACCCGAATTTGGATTACCGCTGACCGACCTGAAATAGGGTTGAAAGAAACCCGATTTTTCGAGTGAGACGTATTGACCGGCTTACATTTTTGGATGTAATAAAAAGAAAAAAAATAGAAATGTGAAAAAAATAATAATAATAAGAGAATACTTAGTTAGTGCTCATGAGGACAAATTTCGTCATCTTTATTAATGTAATCGAATACAATTTGAAAGCGTGATCAAAAAAAATTTTAAAAGAAAAATGAATATAAAATCTATAAATATAGGAATTAGTAGTAATTCTTTTTTAAAAAATATTCTAACTACGTGTTCACATTATATTAAATCATATCAGGAAGGAGGACGAACTTCGTCCTCATGGGGGCAGGGTATAAGCATTGTCTAAAAAAAAAAGATAATACTTGGGTCCTACCCTATGAGGACCAAGTTCGTTCTATTCACTGATGTGGCCAATACAACTTGAACACGACTAAATTTTTTTATAAAAGAAAGATGGAATAAAATCCATAAAAACAAGAATTACTGTCAATTCCTTTTTAAGTTTATTTTTTTGCCACGTGTCAGCGAAGAGGACAAACTTGATTTTCATGGAGCAGGACCTAAGTATTATCCACAAAAAAAATATTTTTGCAAACATATTCTTCATTCTTTTGTAAAAGGCAAAAATAACAAAGAAGGAAAATACAATCTGATTTGATTTCTTGTTACATATTACATAAATGTATATATAAACAAGATCTTTATAACGGGTCGGATGTTTTACGGGTTGACCCAAAAGTTTAATCTGATAGATGAGGTTAACATCCACCTATTTATACATTCAATCATTCTCCCATCCAAACTTGCGTAATGTCCTCGTTGCAATCAGATCATTTTGTCTGCCCGACCTGGACCTAAACTCAACCTGGGTGGGGGCACACCCAAGTGGACACTTGACGTGACACTGGATCAAGGATTGGGTTTCACTCTGATACCAACATTTCGCAATTCGACTCAAAAGCTTAAGATGATAAATGAGAATAACAGTTTCTCCTTTATACACCCAACCAAATTATTTTCCTATCCGGATCCGATGTGGGACAATATATGCTCTTTCTCCCAAGGCATATATATACACAAATATATAGAAAAAGATCAAAAATATATACATAATATATATATATATATCTATATTATTTTCTATATATATCTATATACATATATGGGAAAAGATCAAAAATAATTTTTTTTAGATTATGTGTAAATATATATGAACAATTGTTTTTAGATTACGTGTATATATATATGAACAATACTTCTATTTACATGTATATATACATGACAAGATTTGAGGCACTATTTTTGGGAGAGAGAGGAAATGGAGAGAGATGCGATGACAGGTCGACAAAAGTGATGACAAGGAGCTGCAGTGACAATAACGACGAGCAAACAACGGAGAGTGGTGCATGTGTGTTGGGAGGGGGAGAGGGAGAATGGAGAAAGAGATGTGGTGGGGCATGCAAATAGTTTGAAACTTTATATAGTAGAGGTCAAGTTCAGGATGAACCTGAAACTAACTAGATATGGGTTCAACCATATACACATAAAATAAGAGTAATAAAGTACAAATTTTCGGGCTGCAACCCGAATTTAAATTTCTTTGGGCTAGGTCGGGCTGGATAGGGCTACCTTGCAGCCCTAACGTTAATATGGGTCGCAACCTCGTGCTTAAGTTATGGGTCTTATTCCCCCTCTTGGGCCTTATAGGTGGTTTGGTTGGAGCTCTGACCGTTGAAAGAAATGAAAGAAAAAGAAAAATAATATATACTAAGTTTTTGTTGAGCCAAAATTAAATGTACTTTTTTAAGTGAAATTTGTCTTTTTGGATTGAAGCATGTTTGGTGTTATTTGTTTTATTTTATACTAACATAAATAGTGAAAAGATTTCAGGAAAAAAATGGAAAGAACAATTTGATATTTTTGGTATTTTTGCACTATTTACTTCACCTTCTAAAATATGTTTACCCAAACTTAAAAGGGATCCAAAAAAAACCCCAAATTTATGTTATCAAACCTGATTTTGATTTAAACTAAAAAAAACCCTATAACAAAAGAAATTATTTCATTTTGGTTAAAAATAAAACACAAAAAACGAAACTCATCCAAAAGGGCCCTAAAGGAGTATTATATTGTGTTTGGCATAAAGTTATAAGGAAATGAAAGGATTTGAAGTTGAATCACATCAGATTAGTAGGGTTGCAAATGAAACAAGTCGTTCGTGAGTAGGCTCGAGCTCTCAGGATCGTTTGTTTAGTAATTGAGCCGAACTCAAGCATATGTTTTAGGCTCGTTTAATAAATGAGTTAAACTTGAACATTGCAGAGCTCGACCGAGGTGGTGAATAAGGTCATTTAGCTAGCTTAACAAAATTATATCAAAATCACAAAATAAATGTGTTAAATTTTAAAATATAGCAGTTTTTTTTTTTTAATTAGTAAGAAACTCACACGACACACCTACAATGTCTCCTGGGAGGCTCGAACCCCTCACCTCCCCGATTGGGGGATGAGGTTATACCATTGCACCAAAGGTGCGATGGTATTAAAATATAGCAGTTTACTCTAACCTACGGTATGATATTGTTTGTTTTGAGTCTAGCTTGCACGATTTTGTTTTTGGGTTTTCCTCAAAAGATTTCATACCAATTGGAGACAACATTTCACATATAAGTATTTCACCATCATTACAATTGTGTGATATGGGACGTCATAATCACTCTCTCTTGGGACCCAACATCCTCGATGGCGTGACCCGTATGGGGTTGTGCACGATCCCACACTTCTGACCGAGCTTTGGTTGTGATACCATCTATAACAGCTCGTTCCAAACCTGTAACACCTGGTATTATTTTTTTCCTTTTTATTTAAATCTTTATGTGAAATAATTAATTTATGTGCTCTTGCATGCTCCTACGTGTTTATTTTCACCGATTGGATCAGTTCTTGGAAGCTTGGAGGTCCTTTTATGGGTTTTGGCTTCATTTTTTGGAAAAACACTCTTGGAATTCTTGTTGCTTTTGTTTGGACCTTCTTGAACTCTTTGCTTGGCTCATCTTGGTGTTGAGGTAGGGCAAAAACTAACTCTTCACTCTTGGTTACGTGGCTGTGTGCGTCAAAGTGTATATGTTTATATATATGTTTGTTGGGTCTTGAAATGTAGACGGTTTATTCTAGTTCCCTTTTTTATCTTGATTATGGAAATAGTTGTTTTGTTGGCTTGAATTGTAAACAATTTTAAGATATTATGAAATTGTTGCTTTAATTTGATTAAAAACATGCTTAAACAATATTTGTATTGCTATTGGTATAATTTGAGGCATGAGTTTTATATTGATAGACACCATGTGCATAGACAATTTATTAGTGATGTTTTCATGTCTCATCCAAAACCTTGTATGAGTGAGCTTTTCGGATTGTCGCAACAACTAGTCAGACAGTGTCTCTCGATACCGGTAGACTAGCAATCAGAAAGGCATGGGAGGATTACAGTCCAAACACGGTGTTTATTTCACGAGTCCATAACTCGTGGTTTATGTGACTATGACTACACTTATATCCAGTTTCCCTAGTGCATCTGGAGCATTAGCATTGCATCGCATCTTTAAATGCTCTCTTGATATTGCTCACTTTATGTCATTATTACTTGTTATTACTATTGAGCATGTTGGGGATTGTTTGTGGGTACATTGGGGTCCCGAATTGCCGTGAGAGCCATGAGGGACAATGGACTGACCTAGGACTAGAAGCATGCACCTTTGGGTTGGGTTGTACCACCCGAAAGGCCAGAAAATGAAGCTATGATGCTTCCTCTACTGAGCTAGTGTAGCTCACGGGAGAACCTTAGCCATGTTAACGATCTTTTGAAGACGTTATCCGTTCTTTTTGCACTTTAGGTGACTGTTTTCAACTTCGTCACTGCATTACAATTGACCTCTACTAATTAAGTTTATGAACTTAATAATCTTCAGGATTGCTAAATTTTGAAGGAACCTACCTCAACCAAAGTGCAAAATGAATAATTTGATTATTGAATAACTCTTAACTATTTAGAAAATTGTTAGGCTACTACTTATTGAAATGGAAATACAACAATGCAATATTTAGAAGTATGAACATTTAGTACATTTGTCAAAGATATCGTTCTTTGGCCCATGAATTTCTTAGCATAAGTAACATCATTTGTTAACCTTCTCAAAAATATAAATAACATAACCTTAAGAATATTTAACTCTTCACTGTTTTCATGGGAGTAAGTATATATAGCATATATATTATCTGCGATATGTTTTAAACTATAAGTACTATTGAATATATGAGCATTGCACATTTATTTGTATGTCAAGTAAAGAATAAAAAGAAATTTTAGCACATTTCATCAATATGTCTATCTCTATAGGTGTATATGAGTATAACTAAACTATTTGTATGTATGTTCAAAAACATGTATGTAGGTATGGTCCTTTGTTTTCTTTTTTAAACTAAATTTATGGTAAGTCTTTAAGTCAATGCAGTAAGTTTCATAACATCAAAGCTGATTTGACAATCCAGGACGTTGTATCTTCACTGTCTTGAGCCCAATGAGAAGCTCACTTTAGACGATTTTTTTTCGTGTGAGAAAAAGAGATTACTCTTACCAATAAAGCTTTATGTTATCCCTTTCGAGCCTAACCCGTATGGTTTTATTTTTGGACTTCCCCCAAAAGATCTCATACCAGTTGGAGACAATATTTCCCATATAAGCACATCATCATCATTATACTTAAGCAATATATAACGTCACAGAAAAAATGAGTCGAATTTCAGGAGTTCGGCTCATTTTAGGTTCCCCGTCAAAAGCCTATGTGGGAACAAAAGTGAAGGTTCAAAATAATAAAATCTGAGATTACTAAGTGAAAATGAGAGCAAAAGTGAGAACGAGAGTAAAGATACAAAAGAGGCAAAATCTAAGTTAGACGGAGAAAGTGAGAACAAAAATTTGTAAATAGCGTATATGGATTCGGAAGAATTATAAACTTGATGGGTTAATACTAAGACAGAAGATTCTCCTCCATCATCAAGACCCACAATCATTGACTAATCCCCTTGATTTCTCTCATTTATATGTCATTAATCTCATTCCTGATCTTTAGGATCTGTATATATTTTTTCCTTTCTTATATGATGTATAATCTGTATAAATGTAAGACTTGCAAACATCGATAAAGATACCTTTCACCATTTCATCTCTGTTATGGCATCAGAGCTTTTTTAAAACTCTCAAGAGTTCAATACACGATCCTAATCAAACAGATTTGTTTTCTTTTTTCATCATGGCTGAAGATAGCACTGTCAATTCTTCCCTCAACCAACCCATTATCACAACCCTTCTTGGCCAAAACAATCTGATTGTTTTAAACTCAACTCAATTGCCTATGAAATTGACCCCAAAAACCTACACATCATGGAAGGCACAATTTGATTCGTTACTTTTCGGCTATGACTTGTTTGATTTCATCGATAGAACCAAGTCTTATCCATTTGATGAAACATCCGACCCGGCATACCTGTTATGGAAAAGACAAGACAAACTTCTCCTTCATGGTATCATCTCGTCTCTCTCAGACCCAGTAATACCATTAGCTAGTTCCTCAAAGAGTTCTGCAGAGGCACGGAGCAAAATCACCAAATACTATGCTAATGCATCCTCATCCCGCATCATGGGACTAATGGACCAACTCTCAAAAATCCGTGGGACTCGAACCATCACCGAATATCTCGGTGCCATTCGCGGCATAGCAGATGAACTTGCCATCACCGACTCACCCGTTCCCAATGCCCACCTAATTCTTCATGTACTCAATGGGGTTGGTTAAGAGTTTAAGACACTCACTGACGTCGTAAGAGTACAAGACACAATCATAAGCTTTGAGGAACTCCATGACAAACTTATAGAGTATGAATCTTATCTCAAGCATGAAGAGAATCGAACTACAACAACCATGACTGTCAATGCGACTCATTTCAATCCACCATAACAGGGGAATCCATCTCAGAAAAATGACTATTCTCAAACCCGTGGGAACCAAGGAGGTGGCCAATGATTTGAGAGCTAAGGTAGCAATCAGAACAACCACGACAACAACTTCAACAAAAATCCTATCATGGTTTGTCAGTATTGTGGTAAAAGAGGTCACAATGCCCGATAGTGCTATTATCTAAAACGACTTCTGAGTTTACCGGTACCACCCAGAGCCAATCCCACTACCATAGACAATGGTCGCAGCCCGAAGTCAAATTGGCTTCTCGACACTGGGGCTTCCCACCTTATCATTTATGATTTGAGCAATCTCACAATTCGTTAGCCTTACGAAGGGCCTGATGACATTATAATCGGTGATGGTACTGATTTGCATATTACACATACTGACAACTCTACTCTCGCATATCCCACTAGTTCTTTTTCACTTTCCAATGTCTTATGTGTTTTATCTATGAAACAAAATTTAGTTTCTGTATCTCAATTTTGTAAAACCAATAATGCCTTTGTCGAATTTTACCATCTTCTTTTTGTGTTAAGGATCTAGCTACGGGGGCACCGCTCGCCCAAGGATGGAGTAAGAACAACGTCTATGAGTGGTCAAGCACAAGGGAGATCCAACCGGTGGCAAAACAAGCGTGTTATGGTGTCAAAACTTCTCTTGATCATTGGCATGGTCGCCTTGGTCCAATAAACTTCCTGTGCAATCGAGTTAGTCCAAAATATCTTTCTGTGATTCTTGTCGTTGTCACAAAAGTCACAAATTACCACTGAAGCAGAATATCGTTCTGTTGCCTCAACTGCTGCTGAACTTGCATGGCTCGCTAACTTGCTCAGTGAACTAGGGGTTTATCCTTCACAACCTCCGCGTCTTCTTTATGACAATCTCGGAGCTACCTATCTATGTGTGTATCCTATTTTTCACTCTCGGATGAAGCATATTGCTCTTGACTACCACTTTGTGCGGGATAAGGTCTACAATGGCTCACTTCAAGTCGCTCATGTGTCCACCCACGATCAACTTGCTAACATTCTCACCAAACCATTGGCCAAATCAAGTTTTACTTTACTACGTTCCAAGATCGGTGTTTCCGATGGAAGCACGATCTTATAGGGGCATATTAAGATAGAAGATTCTCTTCCATCATCAAGAACCATAATCATTGACTAATCCCCTTAATTTCTCTCATTTATATGTCATTAATCTCATTACTAATCTTTAGGATCTGTATATATTTTTTCCTTTTCTTATATGATGTATAATCTGCATAAATATAAGACTTGCAAACATCAATAAAGATACCTTTCACCATTTCAACCTTTCATCTCTGTTAGTTAGTTTTGTTATCCTCCGAAAGAGAACAAATGGAAGGAAAATATCATTTTAATAAAACTATATAATTTCAATTGTAATCATTTTTATGTTATAACAGACATGATGAGAAAAGATGTAATTGTAAGTTCATTAAATAATTTCTTTCCCTTTATTTCCTTAAACATAAAATCTCATTATTCCCTTATTTTCGTTTATCACTGAATCAAATATGATAAGTGATTACAATTGTCTAATTCTTCCCTAATATTTCTATTTTTTCAAACTAAAATTATTAGTATTAATTTCCTCTTTTTTTCATCCTACCAAACATATTCTTAAGATCTGTGAAATTGAATGTCAAAAATAAAGATCATACCTCCTCACTACAAATATTTTAACTTAAAGAATGTTAGAAGCTTGGAATAAACAAGTCCGCATACCAAACTATGAAAGAAATTTGAGCATCACCATAGTTTTTTCTTTCTTTCTCACTTTTGTTGTCTCACATACATGGCACCAAAACAATGATTGGGTATGACTTTGATAACAAATGTAACCAGTCGGATGCTTCGCGATTCGACCAAAAAATTTAAGCTGATAAATGAGGGTAATATTCACTCCTTTATATACCCAATCACTTTTTCACCCTTGAACGCAGAGGCGGAGCCAAGTTCAACCAGCAGGGGCCATGGCCCTTCCCAAACTTTAAAATAATTTCTTAATAGCCCACAATAATGTATAAGTTATGAATAAGATCCTCAAATATTGCATATGGCCCTTCCTATAATTTTTAAAAATTCATTCAAGAGCCCATAAAATTATATATTTTATAAATAAATTCATACGAAATTGCATATGACCCCACAAATTGTACCGAGTAGTGAATTTGATTAATTTGATTCATGAAGAAGAGTAGTGTAACGAGTAGGGTTTAGGGCTATGGGTGAGGCTAACATCCACCCATTTATATACTTATTTACCTTTTCATCTGAATCAGATGTAGGACACCCTCGTTGTGGTCGGAGCATCCTGTCTACCCGACCTGGACCCAGACTTAACCAACTGTAACGGGTGGATATTTCGCGGTTCGACCCAAAAATTTAAGCTATGAGTGAGGCTACATCCACCCATTTTTATACTTATTTACTTTTCCATCCGAATCCGATATGAGACAAATGAACACCCTTAACAAGTAGTTACTTGGTTATCACCGACACAACCTTTTGATTTTTAAAGCTGTAGAAAAGGAAAATAAACTTGTAATTTGCAGATAGGCGGCAAAAAACATTTTTAATGTTAGTTTATATAGTTCATGTTCTGATATTACATTTTAATTTCATTCTTTTTTGTATTTAGAGTGATGATCTTGTGGTCCAATGGAAGCAGAAAAAATTGGCAAAAGGCAAAAACATTAATGCACCAGCCGGGAATCGAACCCGGGTCTGTACCGTGGCAGGGTACTATTCTACCACTAGACCACTGGTGCCTTGACTTCTTGACGTTGAGTCAAGGAAATTTATTTTATCCATTGACGACATCTACAGATAAATACCTTTAGGTTGCGTTTGGTAACGGTTTGGTGCGGTGTTAGTTTTTGGTTTTGGTTTGGGTTGGGTTGGATTTGGTTTGGTGTGGTTTTATTTTGGTTCCAAACCATGTTTGGTGCAGATGGTTTTGGTGTGAGAAAAAGTGATGCTGAAAAACCAAACCATGTTTGGTAGAGTTGGTATGGGTTGAAATTCTGAAACCAAACCATGTTTCATAACTTGGGATGGTTTCACATTTTATTTATAAATATTAAAATTTTGTAATATTTTACTATATATTAATATAATAATATATTAATATTAAAATTTATAATATTAAAATATTTTAATATTAATATATTTTAATTTTAATATTAATATTAATATTAATATTAATATTAATATATTAATATTAAAATTAATATTAATATATTAATATTAAAATTTATAATATATTAATATTTTAATATTAATATTATTAATATAATTTAATATTATAAATTTTAATTTTAATATTAATATTAATATTAATATTAATATATTAATATTAATATTAATATATTAATATTAATATTAATATAATAATATATTAATATTAAAATTTATAATATATTAATATTTTAATATTAATATTATTAATATTAATAATATATTAATATTAAAATTTATTAATATTAATATTAATATTATAAATTTTAAATATTATATTCGGTGCTACAGTGATTCGAGTTGCTACAGTGCTACAGTGTGGTGCTACAGTGTTTGCTACAATGTCCGCACCATACAAAACCATCCACAAAGATGGTTCCAAAAATGCCTCCATTTGGTGCGCTACAGTGTTATTTGGTGCGCTATAGTAGTACCAGCTCTAGTTTTACCAAACATGGCTTGATACTACTATTCAATACCAAAACCAAAAATTTGGTACCAACACCAATTACAAAACAGGGCCTTATTAATACACAAAAATATTATTGTAAAAAAACAATAAAAATCCAATTCAATTCGGAATCAAATCTGCAACGAAAAGTTCAGCAGAGCATGAGTTTTAAACTTTTAGACATTTTGTAATAACCCTATTAAACCCTTTACCGAAATTCAACCAATTCAATTTGTATTCATTTCATATTCAAATCAATTTTCACTTGTCACAATATGCGAGTCCAAAGTGATGAATGAAACTAAGGTTGTGATATTGTTAGGACTCCAAAATAACATAGGAGTGGCATTTCATTTCTTGAATCTATATATATAAGGGCATGTTTGGTAGACATGTTTTTGTGTTTTGTGTTTATAAACTTGCTTGGTTTAGTATTTTTGGGCTATGTGTGTTAAAAAATACTTTTTCACTTACCCAAATTTTAGGCATATTCCAATAAACATGAATTTGGTGTTTATTGAGCGATTTTGTTTTACTATTTATTATAATATTTATTTATGTATTATTATTTTTATTTCTTTATTATTTCTTCACTTTATAATATATTTTATTAATTTATTATTTATATTATTAAATTATTATTTATATTATTATTTATTAATTTATAAATATATTCTATTTATTTATTTATTATTATTTCATTATTTAATTCATTTTATTTATAAATTATTTATTCATTTTTAATTATTTAAAAATATATTTTATTAATTTAATATTAATTTATTATTATTATACTAATTTTTTATTATTATTATGAAGTATTTATTTTTTATTATATTTACTTATTATTTATTATTATATTTATTAATTATTTTTTATTATATTTATTTATTATTTGAAATTATATTTATTTTTTATTATTATTTATTTCATTTTTTTTATTTTTTATTTTTTATTATTATATTTTTAAATATGTTTTATGTAATTTATTATTTATTTTATTTATTATTTAGTCCATTTTTTATTATTATATTTATTTTTTATTATTATATTATATTTTATTTATTATTTATATTATTAATTATTGATTTTTAATTTTTCAATTTCGACCCAAAAAACATCCCTACCAAACATACTTATGTTTTTGGATGAATAAACAAAAAAACAAAAAACGTGTTTTTTGTTTATTTCAACACAAACACAACTCTATCAAACAAACCCTAAACAATTGGAGCTCAAAAAAACTTTTATACGAGTGCTAATAATTCGAAATTCAACACTGGGAAGGTGTAGATACAAAATTTGCACAACACAAAAAAGAACCTTTCTCATTACTCTTCATTTGATTATATACATTTTTCCTATGGGCTTTTGGCCCATTAGGGCAACATTTCCTATTTTGGATTTTTCTCCATACTTTACACGTCAGTTAATTTATCCATATTTTATGACACTATCTTGAGCTACAAATTTATTCTAGAATCGTCGAGTTACTTCAAGTATGTTCTCCGGGTCGGGTTACAGGATGGAGTCTCGGGACGAACCTCAAGGCTGACGTCTTGGTCGGGTTATGGTGTGGGTACAGGATCAGGGCCATCATCCAGGATCATTATATCGGGCTTTTCGGAATCGGTCTGGTCGAGATCCACCTTTGTATGGGCCAGGAAAATCTTCATGTACAGAAGGTAACAATTTTCAACATAAATAACATGCTTGTTCTGCTCTGTTTGGCTGTTTCTTTTTAACAAATTTGATGCAAATGCCCTCAATCCATCAGAGTGGCAAATGCCCTCTATCGAATTGCAGTGGAAATAAGAGACATTGCCTCAGTGACCATATACCAACAATATACTCTTGAATTCTCCTTTATCGTGAGGCTACGTTTTGTATGGTTGAATGGAATGAAACTAGGAATGGAATAAGAATGAAATAACCATTCTCATTCTATTGTTTGATTGTAAATATGAAGTACATTAGGAATGAAATGAACTTGAATTTTTTTTTCCAAAAATACCCTTTTTAGTATTAAATATAAAATTAATTAAAATATTATTATTTTTTAATTTTTTTACAAAAAAGAATAGTAAAATATAACGAGAATAAAAATGACGGGCAATGAATATAGCGGTAGTGGTGGTGGAGAAATGGTGGTGGCAGTTTATTTTTTGAAATGTGAGGATTGTTTAAGTAATTTTATATTTTAAAAACATTACTAAAGAAATGGAATGACCATTCATAACTTTAGTAATGAAATAAAAATTCATTCATTGAAAATGATCATTCTCATTCATTATGTTGTACCAATCAAATGACCCATTCCATGAAATTGGCAAGGTTTGGGGCGGGTACCCATTCTATGACGGTTCGTTAACAGGTCTGGTCAACCCGCCCCGCATTTTTGTAAAACATATTTATATAAATCCATCAAAATTGTTCATTATTTATATCTGTTGACTCTTTCAAATATATATTTAAACTAAAGATGAAAGATTTTCTTAATTTTTTGAGAGCTAGTAATACATAGAATTAATTGAGCATTTCATGACAATAAAACTGAAAAAAAAAAAAAAAATAGAACGAGGAACATAAAATTCATGAAATCATGAGAAATCCAAGGACGTTTGTAAACTTACAAAATATGAATTATAATGTAAACATCAACAATGATGAGTACATATATACGTGCCATAGTCATTACTTCTCACTGCTCAAGCTTCAAACCTTCCAAATACCAAAACTCATCCACCTAAGGTAAAATAAACCACCAAAGAAACAGAGATATTGCACCCACACACACCCATATATATATATATATATGGGTGTGTGTATTTGTATAGAACTATACTAATTAGATAGACATGTAACAAAAAATTGTGTTTTTGAGACTGCGGACATCAACAAGCATCACCTCCAGTATTCCGAGACTGCCTAGTGCCGATCAGCGAGTGACGAGAGAGAGAGAGAGCAGTGTTTGGGAGAGAAATTCATGAACGGGGTATGTAAGGTTAAGGGTTTACGTGTTGACACGGTACCCGTTAATGACACGCATTTGTAGTTGTTCCTTCCAACTCAACTCGTTAGTAACCCGAAATTAGCAGGGGGGTTAGCGGGCTACGGGTTGAATTGCCAGCCCTACAGTCTACCATATAGGTAGGGAAATGCAATTTGCCGATTATAGAATAACATAGTTCATAATTTTATTAAACATAACTTGCACAACTCCCCAGACAATCCATAAATGGAAGGTAAAACTGGCAAAGAAAGGAAAGAAAATATTTGATATTAACCTTGGGTTTTTGTACAATTGGCAAAGTATTGCAGCAGATGGATATTGATAGCCCTTATTGGATATAAGGGCTGCAATTCTATAAACTGAAAGAGTTACCTTAGATTTCAATACAATCGTCGTCATCATTATCGCTTATCTCATTATCCCAGTCCAAATCAAAAGAGCTTGCGGACTTCATCAATTCAGTTAGTCCGGTGAGATCCTCTAAATAGGTAGGATGATTAATGGCTTGAAGGACGAAATCCATCCCTCTGTTTTGATATTCGGACACCACCTGGACAGTTTGAAAAAAATATTAACATAACGGGAATAAATAAATCTTATAAAAAAATAAAACTAATATAAGAAGAAAGATACAATAGTCTATCTATTACAACTTCACATTGAAACGTAAACGTCAAAATAACTTCAGAACTTCCATTACAAGCACTCTATGTTACACTCCACTAGATATGCTCAATGATTACAGGACAGAACCTATGTGCAAACCAAGAAGGAGAATCTAAACGAACTCAAGAATAGAATTTCACGGGCTACCAAAAAGAAATTCCACAAGATTTGTAACGAACCAAGTTAATATATATGTACATATAAACATATACATAAGAGTGTGCGTGTAAAAACCAACATATAGTGAAATATTAAGGGCCCTTTTTCTATCCATTTTCTTTCATGTATTTTCTCTTGTCAAAATTCCTGATAGCATAACAAAAGCATTTTAATTTATGTATTTTCATGTGGTTTGGCCCAAAAATGTAAACACAGTTTTTTGTGTTTTCCATTTTTATGGAAACAAGTAGAAAGGAAGGATGAAACAGTAAATTAATAAACATGAGAGAACACATCCTTCAAACAAACCCAGCAGAAAAAAAAGCCCCAAGCTGTTTTGAGCCAATAAAGAGTACTAACAGGGACTAGAAGTCTATAGCACATTAGCTTGCAAAATAACATTTCTCAATATTATAGGAAAGTGATTACAATTAGCTGAGACTTACAATTGGACAACAAGCTGTGCAACTATTTGATGAGTGACCCACGAGCGTCATCTGTGAAAACTGTGAGAGGGAGCCCCGAATTTGATGGGGTAAAATACCAAGAGGTTGTTCGGTACTTCCACTGTCAGTAGAGTTTGCGAACTCTGCTTTCGCAAATATCCTGCACGTGTACAATTGAACCAGGATGTAGATCATAACAGGTAACACAACCAAAATATAATTTCTTTAAACTACCAACTCTCCAATAAATATGTCCTCAATACTCAGAACTCATAACTGAGCAAATAGCTGAGCTTTGTTCAAATGATTTTCGGGGTTTACCCATGAGGGTGATGCAGAATGCCAACTAAAAGTTCCACTGCAAGGGAAGAAGCAATGGGAGCAAGCCCTGGGCGGGTAACTGTGCATTGCTGGTCCAAAGTGCGGTTGGCAGTTGACTGCATAAAGAACAGAAGAATCAATGCTGCAATTAACACAACTGCCGTAACTATAATAGCATATCAA
The DNA here is from genome assembly GCA_963922005.1 of Cornus suecica. NCBI lineage: Eukaryota > Viridiplantae > Streptophyta > Magnoliopsida > Cornales > Cornaceae > Cornus > Cornus suecica. Next base: position 63,286,128 of record OY998241.1, on the reverse strand, counting down.
ACTCATTTTAGAATATTACATCAACTGGGGCAACCACATCATTGCAGAAATAACAACCCAATCTCTGAGCTCCTCTGTCTGTCAGGGAAAAGTCTTCCACTTTAGCAGATAAAGCATTCACAGCTTCGGGTTTAACATCGTCATCGATGCTGATAGGACCAGCGCCATGACGCATAACCAAGAAGCTATCAAACCCTAAAGCTGCAGTAATGGTGATCTGCAGATTGATTAAATAAGAGCATATCAGTAGTTATAAATCAACAGAACTAGAAGACCAGGTGTTGGATTTGTCTACTTTGCAAAGAAATCGACCATGACAAATCCTGTCACCATGGCATTCTAGGTGAAGAAAACAACCATGAAAGAAGGCCTAGACAGGTATAGGAATGAGAAAGGAGGCCAACCTTGTTTGCGTTGGCAGAAAGAAGTGTAGGAAGCCATCGACTCTCTCTAGTATCAGTTAGCAAGAAAATTGCATCATGAGAATCAATCAAATTATGTAGGCGTCTACAATCCTCAACCACGCTATCCTCTTCTTGGCTAGACACCGGATGCCCAGGCATCGGTATAGCCATCACTACACCTTCTGCTTCCTAAGCACAAAAAGAGCCCATATCGGTATCTATAGATATATATTACATATTTAAGTCTGAATCATTTATATATCAATACGAGATGCATTACCACTGCCGGAAAGATTCGCTTCAGACTACTAACTGCTGCTGTGGCTTTAAAATTACCACCATTCAGACAATCATCCAATGTATAAAGAGATTGCCTCAATGGATTAGACATGGCTACCTTGCCACTGTCAACTAGTGTAATTTTACGGATACCCCAAGCCTGCGAAAACAAATAATATTTGTCATAACTAGAAACAGAATAAGAGATTGTAACCTTGAGTTCTCCAAAACTCACCATAAGCATGCGTGCAACCTGGCATCCAAGTGTACCTGCTCCAAGGAGAAGGCACTTGGTAGAAGACAGGATATTCAGGTTCAGAGATGGCAAAGCACGCCATCTCATTAATTTTAAATTCAAATCCGCAGCAGAAACGGCTAACCTGTAAATTATAATGTTATAGAGCAAGTGGAATAACCATAGACTATTAAGTGGTAACCTGGACAGCCTACCTAATTGGATCCATTGATTTAGCAAGGGTAATACACCGTGGCACTTTCTTCCCTCTGTTAAGTTCCCATCCCACAGCATTAGGCACATTTTGATGATCTTTCCAACCTGTAGAATAAAAGGATTCAGGAAAAGCTATGCACAAAAACAACAGCAGTAAAGAAAGAGGATGTATCAATCAGAAGAGAGGTGTTACCCAATTTCTGCCGCTCTACCTTGTGGAATTGATATCGAGGCTTCACCAACAAGAGACAACCCTAAATCAGCAAAACCACGGGTCTCACGATAGCATAAAAACCGCACTTTTTCAAGACCGCATCTTGAACTAATAAACGCAAGGAAGTTGCGAAGAGGCCAACCAGGATGTTTTGGAAGATGACAAGGATCGTAAAAACCAAATAGGAGCTGCCAGAAACATGCAAAAATCTTTAAAAAGAAGCATCTTTAACTTGTTCAGAGATTCCAATCCTTAACATCTAGATGGAAATGCATTCATGTCAAATCAGCAGAAGCTAGAATAATAAACGCAAGGAAGATGACAAGGATCGTGAAGAAACAAATAGGAGCTGCCAGAAAAAATGCAAAAATCTTTAAAAAGAAGCATCTTGAACTTGTTCAGAGATTCCAATCCTTAACATCTAGATGGAAATGCATTCTTGTCAAATCAGCAGAAGCTAGAATAATTTCCCAAAGACTATGAAGAGGTACTTAAACGGACCTTATGACCGTCACTTTGGCAGGATTCCCAGTCCTTCAGATGCCTAATGGTAGCGCGTGAATTTGAAGCAATATCAACTAAAAAGAATGGCACATCTGCAACAGACCCAGCTGTAAGCTATCATTCCCATGTAAAAACAATGCATAACATGTGATCAAATAAGGTAAGAAATCACAATTAGGGAAGATACACTGCACCTGTCGTTGAGTTTGAGTTACGCCAATCATTACAAGCTGCTGAAATGGATTCCGCCTGTATGCCACATATGATAACATTGATGTCAAAAATTAAAACCAATAAAGTGGACATCTGAAATTCCAGTGATATTCATATTCAAGCACCTCTTCTAGGCTGAAACACTGAGATGCTGGCCTCAAATCAGTTAAGGTCGCTGGAGGATCAAGCACCAGAGCAGGGAACGCAAACCAGTAGTGAAAGCTCCATTTCTTCAGGTCTGAGAATGAGATAAGAAGGAACCTTGAAAGCACTGCACTGTCCTCCTCGGCTTTGCCGGAATGAATGTCCTCCCATATCTAATATTCAACAATAATAAAAGTTGTCATTAAGAACGCTTCTTTGGCAGTCACTCACTGTCTATTAATATTCTCAAGTTGCTTGGTCTATTGACTCTATTTAATTGACATAAATCCTTGACCATTGTGAGAGATCCATTCCTAAATGTCTAGAGAAATAAAAAGTATCTTTAAAAACTCAAAAATCTCCCTTCTAAGATCAGATGTTCAATACCTTACTTGCTTCTGCCCTCAGCAAACTCTGTTTATCAAGGGCGTGGAAGCTCTCCAATGTATTTGTGTTGTACAGAATGCCAGGGACAGAACATCTGTTCCTGTTACCACGAGCTATTGCTGATATTGATGTTTGTTCACTCCGTTCAGGAGGCAAAGATTCAGCAAGAAGAGTCAAATGATTTGATACTTGTGAGTGTGAACAAGGTGCGTAGAAACCTGCCAAACATTATTTACACCTCAGACCATATAAAGTCACCAAGCCGGCCATCAAAAACATGTAATTAGCATTTCTTTTTCAACAACGTTAGAATGAAGACTGCTAATTGCAGTTGCACATGTGACTATGATTTAACAGTCACAGTTTGGATTGGACAACATTAAATGATGGTGTTTTAAGTTGAGTAGTTGCATTGAATGATAGTGTTTTAAGTTGGGTTGGTTGTTTCACAAAATCAATTTTTTCCTATAAATGCACGATAAAATTTATCTGAAATAATATGGGAATCATATTATCAAATAATAAATTATTTTTAAGAAATATATAGCGGTATATCTCCCTATATATATGTATATGTATTATGTTAATGGATTACAAATACATTATCATAGAATAATTTAGGTTTTTTACCCCAAAATAATATATATAGTAATATATATCCCAGAGTAATATATATTAGTATGTTGTCATAAATATAGAGTTTATATAAACATGTATTATCAATGCTATATTTTATTTTATAGTAAAATATATCTGTAAGGTAGTAATACATTAACATAATATATATATATATATATATATATATATATATATATATAGGGATATTAACATAATATATATAGAGAGAGATATAAGTTATATACTTTGTATAAAATAATTATCATTTGATAATATGTTTCACATAATAGTTCAGACAAATTTTACCGTGTATTTATATGAAAAGTTTGATTTTTTGAAACAACCATCCAAATTACAACACTATCATTCAATGCAACCATTCAAATTAAAACACTATCATAAGATGCTAACCAATCCAAACTGCGAGTGTTAAATCACAGTCGCATACGCGACTGCAATTATCAGTCCTCACATTATTATAACACAAAAACAAGCCTTCTGTCACAGAAACCAAAGCTAAACGAGTCAAAGGACCAAAACCAGCAAAGCAAACCTAACAATTAGGTGACAGCTACCTTACATAGATCGAATATAAGATGAAAGTCTGAATTTAAATTCTACCAGCTCCCAGCATAATGTCACAAATTAATATATATCAAGTTTTTGAGGATATATAGTTGCAGAAGCACAGAAGAAGGGCGTGCCATGAACAACATGATCCTACGGCGGTACCAGTTGGCACTTGACATACATAAAAAAAATTACCCTATTTGTTATGCTCATTCTTCTCAATTACTCGAGCAACCTAAGACTGACCTAACACAAGCATTGAATTCAAAAACTTCACTTGATCTTCACATAGATTCGTGGAGATTCGCGGAGAGAAAATGTAGTTGTAAACAATAAAGGTCACAAATAATCACACCATAAAGTTTCTGTCAACCACCCATCTACTCCATGGAATCAAAAAGCGAAATCCCATGTTCAAATTAGAAACACTTCTGTAACTCTTATCTCATTTTCGAGAAGAATCAAGAAAGCTCAAACCTTTGGCATTATTTTGCACGCGGTGGCAAAGAAATTGTTAACATAACTGAACAATGCCAACAAATAACATCAAAGCCGACCAAACTCGATTATGCACACAATGTCAGGAGCACTAATTCAAAATCTAACCATAGCTGAACAATGCCACTAAACTCAAACGCGAAAAGAGAATAACAAATTTGGCTCACCGGTGATGGGAATTGGGGATTCATCAATTCCCAACTCATTGAGCTTCAACGAAGACAATCTGTGCCAGAAACCTTCATCTACAGCACTCTGGAAAGGAGCAAACTGTAGAACAGATTTATTCTCATGCCCAGCCATCTCCTTCTTCAAGAAGAAAACCCACTTCTGTTCAAGCTAAAGAAAGTCTAGAAAAAACAACTCCTGCATAAATTAGGGATCAATCAATTCAGTACATGAAGTTTCTGCTGATACCCACAAATAAAATAAAAAAAATTTGCCAACGATTATTATAACCCCCAAAAAATTCAAAAATCAAATCTACTTCAATAACATGCCACTGCAAGGAAATCAAGTACTATGATACAATATATAGGTATATATATATATATATATATATACAAACACTAAATTTAAAGAATTTAACAAGGGAAAGGTCATAAAGAATCAAAATTTATCGAAACACGAAATTACCCAGAAGAAAATATTGAGAGAGAGAGAGAGAAGTTGAGAGTTAAAACAAGGGAGAACTAAAATAAAGTGAATATAAATAGCATACTTTGTTTGATGTAGAGTCTACAGAGAGAGAATGGAGAATGAGTTTGTGATGCGTCTGGTTTTAGGAGAATAAACCCGATGTCGTACGTTATTGCCTCGTCTAAGTTCTAATCCGCACCAAATACAATATAGATGCGTCACCATAAAGCAAGTTTATTTTAGGGGCCCCATGCTTCCAAATTATTCACAAAATCCAATGTGATTTATAATTTAATCAAATACTCGTATGTTTTTTATAAGATTATAAAAATACCCTTCATATTTAATTTTTATTTTTATTTTTCACAAATTCACTTTCAATTTAAATTCCAATTATCTCTAATTTATTTCATTTATCACAAACTCACTTTCTCTCACACATTTACTCCAAAACTTTAATTTCTTCCATTTATTACAAACTCAATTTCAATTTAAATCTCAATTTCAATTTATAATTATATCTCTCTCTAATATCTCTCTATATATCACTATATATAATTATATAAGTGATATATACGTACATATATATAAAGTGATATATACTCACATATATATACCTATATATAATTGGTTTTTAAAAAAAATTCAGTTAATTGAATCATTTAAAAGCAAAAGAAGAGGGGAAAAAAAAGAATTGGTGTGGTATATATAGAGAGATATATAATTATAAATAAAAATTGGGATTTAAATTGAAAATGAGTTTGTGATAAATAAAAGGAATTATAATTGAATTTGGTTGAAATTAGGATTTAAATTGAAAGTAGGTTTATAATAAATAGAATGAATTAGATTTGAAGAGTATTTTCTTAATCTTATATTGGACATGATGTATTTGATTAAATTTAAAATTATAGAGAAGTTTTTGAAACCACATGATTTTTTTTTTGAGTAATTTAAAAATTATTGAGGGTTTTATGATAATAGCCCTTTATTTTATGGGTAAATTGCGGTGACATCCCGAGGTGGTCAATGTCACTTAGAGCCCAAACACCCCTCAACTTTGCAAGAGTTTTCACTCAACCCAAATACTTGAATGGGACTTTCTAATGGATGTTAATTGGCCATGAAATGACCTGAATGCCCTTTCAAACTAATGTTGATATGTAAAATCCATATCTAACTTGTGTCTTGGAAAAATATTCTGCAATGGAATTACAATGAATTTGGGTTTATATTTGGCAAATACTATGGATCCTCTAAGTTGATTTCTCCATCCGCTCTTTCATTTAATGGTGAATATATCTCAAAGTCATCACGTGATGTGTGGTGCGACGTTAGATGGAGGAGTGAAGAATAGCGGATAAAAAAATCAACTTAGATGATTCATGTCCCACTTTTGTATATACCCCTTCGTGTTAGAATATATACATCAATACAATATGTTTATATATATACCCATAACCGTGTAACTGCACAAGAGAAAAAAAAAACTAATGACTAATGCATTCTCTCTTTAAAGATTGTCCATGTAGCCATTGACGGATTTAGTATAAGACCCGTGGGGCGGTGGCCCCATTGATTTCTTTATATATATATATACATATTTTCCTTGAAATTTTGTCTTATTTATGCTTATGCCCTTGTTGATAATACCCCTACTAAAATTTAGAATATCACTTATCTGCCTAGGTTAAAAAACAAAATTTTCAAATTCATCACCACTCATGTAAGATTCTAGATCCGTCATGTAGATTAGTTAGAATGTAATCTTGCTTGTAGACTTGCTCTTGTAAAAGACATTGTTTGGCTTATTTTCAACTGTATAAAAATGCTTCTATTTCAAAATTTAGTTTAGATATGGTAACAATTTAAAATACTTTCAATAATTACGATTTTAGAGCTTTTAAAACTACTTTTTGAGCCTAGATTCTATACTCTTTAGGCGATTCTGTGTTTAGGCAAAATTTTCATTAATAATTTATTTCTTAAGAAAATATTTTCATCTTGTCCTTTAAATAAGTTGATATTATCAAATATAGTGCCACATTATTGAAGAAGATTATTTTGGAATGAGCACTTAGTATTTTCTTAAATAATAAGTAATCATTACCGAATAAAGTTGGAAATATAGTTATTGTTAATGTCTCGCTTAAGTTAGGTGTTCATAATCGCGATCTTACGATTCTATTATGTTTCTATGCGATTCTATACTATTTTACCACTCACATATATTTTTAAATTTTTTGGACTGAAATAATACTTCGAGAGTTAGGTTACTCATATGAAAGGCCTAAAATAATAATAATTTGATTCAATATCCTAATATATGGCTCAAACTTACAAAAAATTAATTAAAGTCTCAAAATCATATTGTTTTTATTCATATTTTATTTTTTGAGTATATTTTTGTTGTATTATAAATATTTTATTAGGAATTATTTATTAAACAGAATTATTTATTCCGATTCTACAAACCCCCAACAATTCTACCTACACAAATGCCAAACACGAAGTTAGTATAATTGAAGTTCAAGCTGCTAAATCCATTCCTAATACTCACATATAAATCTTTCCCTATGGTAAGTTGATGGGTAAAATACATTAACTTTCTATGTGGTTTGGTTCAATTATTTATGGTGGCGGTTATATTTGTTATTTATTACATTGTGTTTCGTTAAAGTTTGAGGTATAATTTCAATAAACCTTCTCTTGTTATCTTAGAGTTGGAGATGTTAATAATTTTTTTATAAAAACTCAAATATTCTTTAGATATATTACAAAGACAACATAAGATATCAACAAAAATACCTTTTAGTCAGTAGAGAAGATCAGTCTATTTTACCTTAAGTAGATTAAAATTGGGATTTAAATTCTTTGAGTCTCCAAGCCTTTTGTACATATTACACACCCTTTGACCCTACAGTTAGGGATGGCAATGGGGAGGGGATCGCACCCCCATCCTCGTTTAACTTTTTCACCCCTCAAACTCGTCCCAAAATCGATTATTAAACGGGATGAGGCGGGGCGGGGTGATGCAATTTTTTATCATAAAAATAAAAAAATTCTTATGCAAATGAAAATAATATTTAACTTCTTAATTAAAATTTTGAAGTTCTTATTATTGTACGAGTATCAAAGTAATACATGCGAATTTTTACATAATTGAGATGAGATTAAAGCGAGAAGAGTGAAGAGGTAAGGAGACTAATTTTTTTTTTTTTTTAATGGTAAGGAGAATATATTAAAAATGAGAATGGCCCAAAGCCTTACACAAAGCTAAGGGGCATACCCCGAAAACAATATGGAATTCAAATTTCCACCAAATGAAAAAGAAAACAAGATGAAAAAGATAGCAAATCAACCTAGAAAAACAACCAAGATGTGTAGGAATGAAATAACTAGCCCAATCTTTAGCGAGTGGAGCTACAACAGTGAAATGAAGATCCAGCATAAGGTAGAAAAACACCAAGCTGCTGCAGAAAGAACTGAACTGAATCACTTCAAAGATTGCGAAAAACCAATCTTCAAAAAGGTCCAGCCAAACATGAAGATGCAATAAAAATGCAAAGCTGGCGGTAGAATTGAAGCTATCCCAACAAAAATCCATAAACACACCAGTAAGCCATATGAAACAATCAGCACACTGCTGCAGCAGACTATGTGAAAATTGAATTGGGGAGTCTCCATTTGAGTGAAAGATCATGATTGGTAGGCGTAGAAGCAAAATGATTGAGAGAAAACATTGTATATCTGGCACTATCCACAATCTTGTGATAAACCTCCTCCAAAGAGCAAAACTCATCATTAAACACCCTCTTATTCCTTTCCCTCCAAACTTCATAAACTGAAGTAGAAAAAGCAAGTTTGTTAAGAGTAGCAGGCAAAGATTTGCCTTTATGCTGAAGCAATGACCACTGAATGAGAGAATTACAATCTCTAGTAGGCCAATTACTCAAACCCAAGGCCAACACCTTCTTCCATAATCTACTAGTGAAGCTACAAGCAAAGAAGAGATGGTCTCTATCTTCCACATGCATAGAACAAAAAACACAAGATGCAGAGGTGAGTAAGCCAATAGAAAGTAAAAAATGCTTTGTGTTGATTCTATTGTGATTCACTAACCATAGCATAAAAGAATGCTTGGGCACATGGTAGGGAAACCAAATGGCATCATACTAGGACACTTGATAAATTTTAAACCTTACAAAATCCCAAGCAGAAGCAATAGAGAACCTACCATTGTTAGGAGCCCAAATGATGGAATCCCTTCTATTTGGAGCTGGCTTAAAAGAGGCTGGAAATCTGGCTTTGAAAGAGACCCAATCATGTGAGTTGAGAGTTGGAAAATGCCAACCAGAACTGCTAATAAGTCTACTAACGGGAGCATTTGGGCCTGAACCAGAAGATTGAACCGCAGCTAGATTGAAAAAAGAAGTAAGCTTGCCATCACCAATAACATACTTGAAAACATTTCTATAGGTACACAAGTGTAATATATATAAATTAATAAGGATAATTATGTAATTTTACTATGTAAGTTGTGACGTCCCACATCGTCCGGATATAGGTCCGGTGATGTGTTTATATGCACATGTGTGTCTCCAATTGGTATGAGCCTATGAGGTCTTTTGAGGGTGAGCCTAATAGCAAAATTGTGCGGGTTGGGCTCAAAACGGACAATATCGTACCAAGTGTTGGAACGGGGTGTTACAATTAGTATCAAAACAAGAGCCTAGCCGGAATTACGTGTGGGAGCGTGCACAAGCCCATAGGTTAAGCCAGCGAGGACATTGGGTCCCAAGAGGGGATGATTGTAAAGTTCCACATCGCCCGGGTACATATCCACCCCAAAACTCGGCCATTCTATTTTTTCCCTTCCCCATACCCGCCCCCAATTATTTAATCGCTGGGTCAGGACGAGGTGGGGTGGTTTTCCCCATAGTCTCCAAATCCTCTTAAATAAGGCGGATGGGGCAGTTTCCACCAATTTTTGCCATCCCTACCTACAGTAAAGTCTGAACGCCTGCCCTTCAAATCCAACCTTCACCTAAAATCTAAATAGGAGCTTGACTTGTTGGATGACAGAGGCTTCTCATCTCATCTAATGCTACTAGCATCAACAAAATTGTTGTGTTTTCCTCTTATATACTTGGGAGATGAGTTGAGAAATTAAAATAAAGTGAAATAAAAAATGTATTCTAGTCTTACTAACAGGTTTCAAATTCTTTGATTTTCCCAGATATAGAAAGGATTATGTTTCTGCAGAAAAATGATAAAAAAATGCTATGGAAATGATCTTTGTCTCATTCACTGCATTGGGCATTTCCTTAGTCATCAAAAAGAGAAGTTGAATAATTCCATTTTCATCCAAAATTCGAAAGCAAAATTATCAACCAAATAAATTATAACACAAGAAAAACAAGCATTATGAGTCTCAAATTTATACATTCATGTCTCCAGTTACATAGTAGCATTACTATATTATATATACAAGGTCGACATCAGAAGCCATTTGAGGTGTTCTATGCAACTGCATAAAATCGATCCTTCAGACAATCCTATTTCCGGATACATATATATAATCATTAGAGATAGATTATACATATATATAATCGTTACAGATAGATGATTAGTAAACTTATCATCTTAACCCACCAGAATCAGTACCTCATGAAGATGAGCTCCAAGAATCGAAATACGAACACTTCGCCTCTTGGTTGGTAGTGTTGTTCGAGGAGAGTATTCGGGAGAGGCAGAGACCTTGTCTACAATAGAAGTCAAAGCCTGATGAACAGAACTCACAAGAAGTTGGCTTGCCTCTGCATCGCTACCATTCATTTCTTTGGTGCTGGCGAATATGAATTCATTCTTCACCCGGCCTCCCAAGGTTGACAGTTATGCCTACACCATTTTCAGATGAAGAGAACTAATTGCTTGTCTTAGATCAGACAGGAGCTCGGGCCTGTAATCACAAAAGAGTTGCCCTGACAGAAATAGTTTCATCCCCCCGCTTCACTGTTATGTGGTTCAACTATCACTTCATCGGTGTCCATCCATTGGAATGAGTAAACCTTTACTAGCCTCAATTGCGTTCTCTAATAACTTCAGCAAGCAACGTGGCTTTGTCCATCTACAAACACCGGTTCAGATTTAGGAGAGCATCCATCCAGTCCCAGCTGGCATGGCAGCCACCTCCTATCATAATCAACAGCTATAACTTTCATATACATATGCCACCGCCTAACAATTGCAACCTTTGACCCAATTTTTTTAATAATTATCTTAGTTGAAAAATCACTTTCACAGATCTACTTCAGATTATACAAGCCAAATATCCTCAAATTCAACACCAAGAGTGCGTTGAGTTTTACAGAACATTGTAGTTTTTTTTTTTTTTTTCTACATTTCTTACGTAGGGGACCATATGACTCGGTCTTCCAATAAACTGAGAAAACAAGAGATTTTACGCCACAAGTTTTTTTTTCCCCCTTCTCATTAATTATAAAGCAGTTGCATGTAAAGCAACTACGAACAACATTTTACTTCTTTCTAAAGACTGAAACTTCAATGATCTTTAGTTTAGGTAAATATATATCAATTAAACTCTTTCCGTTGTGTAACATAAGACAATCTAATAGAAGACACAGATAACTCATTGAAAGTGGTTCTCCTCTGATTGAAAATCTTTTGTGGGAATAAAGGAGAGTAAAATGGGTAATCATCACATGCACTCTTATTCTCTTTCCAAAATGCGGAAAAAGAGAAGAGCGAGAGAAAAATGAGTTAGTGATAATTAATGTTCTGCTAGTTCATACAAAACTGATTTTCACTTTTTCCTTTTTCCCTATCAGCTAGCAACCATATCACCTACCCTTTCTAACAACAGATAATAATCATTACTTCTTTTTTACTCTTCTTATTAACTCTTAAACATTGAAATAGTCAGGGTCTCCTTGGTTTACATCTCTAAAACAGTTCTCAAGAATTCTGAGGTTTTTAAAAACAGTTTTCAAAAAACTGAACCAAGCAGGCCCTTGGTACAGTTTTCTGTTTTTTCCTAAAAAAAACATAAAACTGTTTTCAGAGTTACAAACCAAGCAAGCCCTCAGCTTCCATTGCTTCCTTTTCTCTCCAAAACCCATAAAAAATAGTACTATAATCACATTTTGTTCCTTCCTAACTCTGTTCTCCAGGGACAATCACTGTTATATTTTCTTTTTTATTCAAAATCCAGACAAGTGCAAGACATCTCTTATTAATGTCATTTCTTCATGCTAAAAGATATAAAAAAAGACTCCAATAGTGTAAACCAAATAAGTAAGAACCAAAAGTTAAAGCCCTAAGCCCTAAAGATTGTTGATATTCACAGAAACAATAAAACAACACATATTCATTCTATCTCATCCTAAGCAAGCAGAACTAAAAATGAATCTGCAACAAACATAAAGAACTAAACAGCCAACAACAATCACAATCACAATTAGCAACACAATATTTGTTCATGATTTACATGTAAAAAATACACTAACCTTTTCATTGCAGGGCACGAGTCTGCGAAGCGTATTCAGATGAGCATTGATTATCTCCCTCCTCCTCCTCTTCCTCTCTGCCTCGCTATGGCTCTTCAGAGCCGCCATAGACTTATCCTCTGTCACCCCACCTTTCTTTCAGGCCGCAAAGCATATTGAGATGAGCATTAATGCGTGTATGATAATTAATACACAAATTACCATTGTAAAAACAAAGAAAAAAATCCAATTCAATTCAGAATCAGATCTGCAGCAAAAAGTTCAGCAGAGCATGGGTTTAAACTCTAAATTTTTTGAAAATAATCCTATTACACTTTACCGGAATTCAACCAATTTTAATTTGTGTTTGTTCCATATTCAATTCATTTTTCACTTGTCAAAATGACCCCAAAATAAAATTAAGGTCATAATATTATGACCCCAAAATAACATAGGAGTGACACTTCACTTCTTGAATCTGTATATAAAAAGTTGGAGCTCAAAAAAACTTTCATAAGAGTGCTAATATCATTCCCTATTGATATTTAGAACCAACTAGAAAAAACAAAGGAGAAAATAATTTGAAATTCAACATTTTGAAGGTAACAATTTTCAACATAGATAACATGATTGTTCTGCTCTGTTTGGCTGCTTCTTTTTAACAAATTTGTTGCAAATGCCCTCAATCCATCACTGTGCCACTGCAAAGGAGACCTAGGGAAAACAACAGAAATTTCCCTGTCCTCTATCGAATTGCAGTAGAAATGAGAAACCTTGCCTGAGTTGTGACCATATCAATGCTAACAATGTACTCTTGAATTCACCTTTCTTCTGTGTTATTTACTCCAAAAATTGGTCTTATTCCAAAATTATTCCAATGAAATGAGGCACACAATGAATAATTTTTTTTAAAAAATAAAAAATATTATTTCGAAAGTATTAATATTCTATCCAAAAGGCACCAATATTATCTTCTTAAGACAGTTCTCTAAACTCATTTTTTTACAGGATAAGGAACAGAATTATTCACCTCAATTATGCAAAGAAAATATCTCTCCGGAACTTGTCATAAACAATTGAGTAATACTCAGAAATAGTTCCAATCTTGCAGTAATATCTTCCACTTCTTGCAGAGTTCTAGTGACAATTCATTTTTGGTTCCAATCAAACATTCAACAGTGCCAGGAGAATAAATTTTTAGCAGCACCTCATGTTCCTAATTAAAGAAGATACGGTCCGTGAAGCTCTCTTTGGAAAACATTATCCAAATTTTATAAATGTCAGCAAAGAACTTAACAGATAAATAGTAACATCTACTGTCACAACAAAGAAACATGAAGGAAATTTTCAATATTCTAGTATGTTCTTTATGACATACTTGCAGGTAGTAGCTATTTGCGCCACTAAAAGAACCTAGCTCCTAAAAACCAAAATAAATCTCTCTGACCAACAGATACGATGAGAAATGCCCTACAGAAAATTCAATCAATTACCACATGTCCACCTACTTTACTGATTATAGAATAATATAGTTCATTAATTTATTTAACATAACTTCCCCAACCATCCATATATTGAACGTAAATCTGAACATGAAAGGAAAGAAAGGATTTAATTTAGCCTTGAATTTCTGTACAATTGGCAAAGTATTGCAGCAGATGGATATCGATTAAATTAGAAGGGCTGCAATTCTATACTGAAAGAGTACCTTAGATTTCAATACAATCGTCGTCGTCATTATCACCTATCTCATTATCCCAGTCCAACTCAAAAGAGCTTGCGGACTTCATCAGTTCAGTTATTCCAGTGAGATCCTCTAAATAGGTAGGATGATTAATGGCTTGAAGGACAAAATCCATCCCTCAGTTTCGAAATTCTGATACCACCTGGACAGTATGAAAAATTATTAACATAACTGCAACAAATAAATCTTTAAAAATAATAATACTAATATAAGAAGAAATATACAACAGTTGATCTATTACAACTTCACACTGAAATGTAAATGTCAAAATAACTTGAGAACTTCAATTATGAGCACTCTATGTTACATTTCACAAGATAAGCTCAATGAAAAGAGGACTGAGCCTAAGTCCAAACAAATTAGGAGAACATAAACCAACTCGAGAATTTCAAAGGGCTGCCAAAAAGAAATTCCACAAGATCTGTAAAGAACAAAATTCCCTAAAATATAAACAAAATATATACAGTGTGTGTGTCTCTGTGTGTGTGTTTATGTGGGTGTAAAAAACAAAGTACAGTGAAATATTAAGGCCCCTTTTCTATCCACTTTCTTTTATGCATTTTCTCTTGTCATAAAAGTTCCTGATAGCATAACAAAAGCATTTTTATTTATGTATTTTCACTTCTCGAGACTGCCATCAGTTTCAGCCCAAGCATGAAACACAGTATTTTGTGTTTTCACTTTTTATGGAAACAAGTAGAAAGGAAGAATGGGAAAGTAAGTAATAAACACGAGAGAACCCATCCTTCAAACTATCCCAGCAGACAAAAGGCCCCAAGGTGTTTTGACATTTAGCCAGCTTCAAAAGCACTAAAATTGTGTTGCATGTCCACACACATTCCTATTTCCTGAATACCAGATATTGGCTTTGAAATACCAGGTATTTGAGCCACCAATAAATGAATACTTAAATAGAAAGACCAGAGGGTATCGAATCAAAATCAAGAGTACTAACTGGGGACTAGAAGTCTATAGCACATTAGATTGCAATATAACATCCTCTCTTACAATTTTGGGGAAGTGATTACAATCAGCTGAGACTTACAATTGAACAACAAGCTGTGCAACTGTTTGATGAGTGACCCACGAGCATCATCTGTGAAAACTGTGACAGGGAGCCTCAAATTTGATGGGGTAGAATACCAAGAGGTTGTTCAGTACTTCCACTGTCAGTAGAGTTTGCGAACTCAGCTTTCGCACATAGCCTGCACGTGTACAATTAAACCATGATGTAGATCATAACATGAAAGGCAACCAAAATATAATTTCTTTAAACTATTAACTAGGCGATAACTAAGTCCTCAATACTTGGATTGATAACTCAGCGAATAGCTTAGCTTTGTTCAAATAGTTCTGAAGGTTTACCCATGAGGGTGATGCTGAATGCCAACTAAAAGTTCAACTGCAAGCGAAGAAGCAATGGGTGCAAGCCCTGGACGGGTAACTGTGCATTGCTGGTCCAAAGTGCGGTTGGCTGTTGACTACATAAAGAACAGAATAATCAATGCCGCAGTTAACACAATTGCCATAATTAAAATATCATATCGAATTCATTTTAGGAAATTACATCGACTGGGGCAACCACATCATTGCAGAAATAACAACCCAATCTGTGAGCTCCTCGGTCTGTCAGGGAAAAGTCTGCCACTTTAGAAGATAAAGCATTCACAGCTTCGGGTTTAACATCGTCACTGGTGCTGATAGGACCAGCGCCAAGACGCATAACCAAGAAGCTATCAAACCCTAAAGCTGCAGTTATGGTAATCTGCAGATTAATTAAATAAGAGCATATATCAGTAGTAATAAATTAACAGAACTAAAAAAAGTTGGATTTTTCTACTTTGCAAAGATTGTCCATTTCTTTAGGGTCCGTTTGGAAACCCTTTGTTTTTGTATTTGTTTTTTGGATGAAAGAACAAAAATTATTATTTTTTGTATTTGTCTTCATATTTTTCCCTAAAAAAACAAAAACAAATATGTGTTTGGGCCAAAAATTATATTTTGTTCTTTCACACACATATACACACACATACACACATATACATACATATATATAATTGGGGGTTAGGGTTCCGGTGGTGGTGGTGGTGGGTTGCGAAGGTGGTAGTGGTGGTCGTCGTGTGTGTATATATATACGTGTGTGTGTGTGTGTGTGTGTGTGTGTATAGTGGTGGTGGCGGCGGGTGGTGGTGGTGGTGGTCATGTGTGTGTATATATACAGTGGCGGTGGTGTGTGTATATATATGTGTGTGTGTATTTGGTTGAATTGAGAGAAGGGTTAGAACAAAGAAAAAAAAACACTAAATTGGTGTTTTTTTATTTTTGCCCAAATTTGTTTTTGTTCTTAGCACTGTTCACAAAAACATTTTCCCTAAAATTGCACCCAAACAAGGTTTTGTTCTCATAAACAGTGGAAAAAACAAGAACAAAAACAAAAACATGGGTTTCCAAATGGGCCCTTAAGCATCGTCTATGAACCACATACCATGACAAATCCTGTCACCATGCTATTCTAGCTGAAGAAAACGACCATGTAAGAAAGCCTAGACAGGTATAGGAATGAGAAAGGAGGCCAACCTTGTTTGCATTGGCAGAAAGTAGTGTAGGAAGCCATCAACTTTCTCTAGTATCAGTTAGCAAGAAAATTGCATCATGAGAATCAATCAAATTATGTAGGCGCCTACAATCCTCAATCACACTACTTTCTTCTTGGCTAGACACTGGATGCCCAGGCATTGGTATAGCCATCAATACACCATCTGCTTCCTGAGCACAAAAAGAGCCCATATCGGTAAAAATAGAAATTTATTACATATTTAAGTCTGAATCTTTTACACATCTATACGAGATGCATTACCACTGCCGGAAAGATTCGCTTCAGACTACTAGCTGCTGCTGTGGCTTTAAAATTACCACCATTCAGACAATCATCCAATGTATAAAGGGATTGCATCAAGAGATTAGACATGGCTACCTAGCCACTGTCAACTAGTGTAATTTTACGGACACCCCAAGCCTGCGAAAACAGATAATATTTGTCATAACTAGAAACAGAATAAGGGATTGTAATCTTGATTTCTCAAAAACTCACCATAAGCATGCGTGCAACCTGGCATCCAAGTGTACCTGCTCCAAGGAGAAGGCACTTGGTAGAAGACAGAATATTCAGGTTCAGAGATGGCAAAGCACGCCATCTCATCAATTTTAAATTCAAATCCGCAGCAGATACAGCTAACCTGTAAATTATAATGTTAAAGAGCAAGTGGAATAACCATAGACTATTAAGTGGTAACCTGGACAGCCTACCTAATTGGATCCATTGAGTTAGCAAGGGTCATACACCGTGGCACTTTCTTCCATCTGTTAAGTTCCCATCCCACAGCATTAGGCACATTTTGATGATCTTTCCAACCTGTAGAATAAAAGGATTCAGGAAAAGCTATGCACAAAAACAACAGCAGTTAAGAAAGAGGATGTATCGATCAGAAGAGAGGTGTTACCCAATTTCTGCCGCTCTACCTTGTGGAACTGATATCGAGGCTTCACCAACAAGAGACAACCCTAAAACGAAAAGCCTCTTTTTTTTTATAACATCAAGGCAAGTACACATGGATTGCAGAATGCAAACGGAAAGCAAACTACTTCAGTCATACACATACAAAGACTGGTATGTGTCGCCGATTCTTGTCACCGAAACAACAATTGCAGAACAGTCTGACAGAAAAATGGAATCTGCCACATGACACAGGTAGCAAAAACGAAACTTTCTCAAAGAGAATATATAAATGTAAAATAAGAAAAATAAAAAGAAATACTCATGTAACATAAGCAATAAAGATCCATGGACCGGAAAGCAATGTTCTTCAGTTACATGCATATGCCTCACTAATCTTGGTCATTGAAACAACAATAAAAAAAAATAGAATCTGCCTCACTAAACACATCAAGACATAGGCACAACATTTATTTATCAAAGAGGACATATACAACTTAAATGATGATGAATAGAAAGAAACAATGACAATTAAAAAGAAATAAATCTACATGAAACAAAATATAGTTACAATTCATGTACCTATCAATAGGAATTGTATTAGAATACAAAGATAGTGGAAAGCAGTTTTTAGCCGTTCACGTCATCAAAATACCACAAAGGCTTTTAAGCAACTTTTCGACAAATTCTACTAAACTTTAAACTAATAACCGTTGCAAAAACCACATTTTAAGCAACTTTTAAAATACCACAAAGGCTTTTAAGCAACTTTTAGACAAATTCTACAGTAGAATTTCCAGTAAACTTTAAACAAATAACCGTCACAAAAACCACATTTTAGAGGGGCAGATAGAGAGTAGCAGCAACAACTATACATCAGGCCATTTATCAACCAAAGATTTTATTCCCTCCAAGAATCTTTCATACACCGGAACCAACTACCCATTTTATCACTCTAATTCATCAATCAATATCCAAACAAATAAAACAAGTTCATGCTAACAAAAGGTAAGATGGTAACCCAATTGCTATTTGACTACAAATGAAGGTTTAATTCAACAAATCTATTATAGCAAATTCATTTCTGGGCAGAAGCCAATGTAATAAACTCAAATAATCATAAAAAACATAAATTATATTGACAATTTTTTTTTTTTTTTATGAGTAATTAGCAAAAGACAAGTTGAGCCAAACAAATTGAAAGACATCATCTACTCAAAACCGGACAGTCCTGTGTTCAAATTAGAAACACTTGTGTACCTCAATCTCGTTTTTGAGAAGAATCGAGAAAGATCAAACCTTGGGCATTATTGTGCACGAGGTGGCAAAGAAATTGTTATAACCCCCAAAAATTCAGATGGATTATTATAACCCCCAAAAATTCAGAAATCAAATCTAATAAAATCCCAACTGCAAGGAAAACAACAACTATGATACAATATATATATATATATATATATATAAACAAAATTACGCAGAAAAAAAAATTGAAAGATAAAGATTAAAATTACTCAAAATCCCAACTAATTTGTGACAATATAAGGAGTTAAAACAAGGGAGAACTAAAATAAAGTGATGAAAGAAGAAAATAGCTTACTTTGTTCAATTTCCAATACCTCTTTGCTGTTCAGTGAATGGGTTGAAGATTGAAAAACCCAGAAAATTCACACAAACTCCACTATTGTTCCGATTCAGATTTAGTTCGCGAGAGTCAGAGACAAGAAGCGAGAGTCTTATGTTGTGTTTGGATTTCAATTTTAAATGGAACTTATGTTGTTGGGGAGAAAATTGATTGTTAAAAAAATAGGATTTCAAGGGAAATAAATAAATAAATAAATTGTTGAAAAATTCGGAAAAATTGGAGGATAAAAAAATTAAAAACTGAATAATTAAATTACAAAATTAACTCTTCTTAAGTTAGGTCTCTTCTTTTGGAAGGGACACTTTCTTATACTTTTATAAGAAAATTATTGGGTAAAGGGCAAGAAATCCTTGTAAGAAATTTTTAATTTAAAAATCACCCCCTAACTATTTAAAACATGCATTTTACCCCTTAGTTATAATATAAAAATACACTTTCATCCCCTTATATTTTATTAATTACACTTTCACCCTTTATTACAAAATATATATATTACAAAAATTACAATTTGATTTTTTTTATATAAAATTTGAAAAAAACATATAAAATTCGAAAAAATATATAAAATTCGAAATATATATAATTCGTAAAAAAATATATAAATTTTGAAAAAATATATAAAATTCAAAAAATATATAAAATTTGAAACAATATATAAAATTCGAAATAAACGTATAAAATTCGAAAAAAAACATATAAAATTCGAAACAAATATATAAATTTCGTAAACAATATATAAAATTCTAAAAAATATATAAAATTCAAATATATATATAAAAAAAAGTGTGACTGAAGTTTAAGTGAAAAGCCTCAGAGTCATTAGTCAAGGTAACGGATCCTCTCCAGCTCTCTGCAGAGCTATTTCAAGGGCTACGATGGCGACACATATCCCATAATGGTGATCGAAATCGGAATCGAACCGATACTTTATTAAAATATTTTAATCGAAATTAAATATATTAATATTTGAATCAAAATTAACGGTTCGGTTCCGGTTCTCAGTTTTAAAGAAATGAAAGTATCGGTTAGATTTCGGTTTCAGTCGGAATCGAAAGCGAACCGCACCGTGAATATAATAATATTTGAATCAAAATTAACGGTTCGGTTACGATTCTCATTTTTAAAGAACTAAAAGTATCGATTAGATTCCAATTTCAGTCGGAATCGAAAGCGAATCGCACCGTGAATATATTAATATTTGAATCAAAATTAACTGTTCAGTTCCGATTCTCATTTTTAAGGAACCGAAAGTATCTGTTCGATTCCGATTTCGGTCGGAATCGAAAGCGAACCGAAGCGTGTGCACCCCTAGATTTGGGTACCAAGGGACCCTTTAATCGATATAGTTAATTGATTAATTTTTTTATTTTGATTTTTATTTTATATAATTTTGATTAAAATATTATTTATATAATTTTTATTTTTATTTAATATTTATTTATTGAGAGGAAAAGTGATAGTGATGGAGAGAGGAAAGTGGTAGAAAGATAAAGAGAGTTGGAGATGATCCGTTACCGTGGCTAATGACTATGAGGTTTGTCCACTTAAACTTCAGTCACACTTTTTATATATATATATATGTGAATTTTATATATATAGAATTTTATATATTTTTTCAAATTTTATATATTGTTTACAAATTTTATATGTTTTTTTTTAATTTTATATGTTTGTTTCGAATTTTATATATTGTTTCAAATTTTATATATTTTTTGAATTTTATATGTTTTTTCAAATTTTATATTTTTTTACGAATTATATATATATATTCGAATTTTATATGTTTATTTAGAATTTTATATAAAAAAATAAATCAAATTGTAATTTTCATAATATATATATATATTGTAATAAGGGGTGGAAGTGTAATTAATAAAATAAGAGGGGTGGAAATGTAATTAATAAAATTATTTTTTTAAATTCTGCACCATGGGGATAGATTGGGGGGTTTTGTGCCACTTTAAAAGATTAGGGGTTAGTTGGGAGAGAGAGTATAGTTTGGGGGGTTTCTTGCCCTTTTCCCAAAATTATTTTTGTCATGTTTATGAATATTTTTGTTTTTGAATAGAATTAAGCTTCAATATGTAAGTACGATCAAATCCAACCTTCACTTAAAATCTAAAATTCATGCTGCCAATCCATTCCTAAATACGTCATTTAAAATTTTTCCCTCTGGTAAATTTATTGAAATTGGACCTAAATTCTTTGGGACCCTTTGACCTTACACTCAAGTCTAACGAATTAAATACTTGCCCTCTTATACACACAGGATATGAAAGGAGAAATTAAAATAAAATAAATAACAAAACAGAGATTCTAGAAGTCTACTTATTTAATTTTCTGAAAACAGTTTTTAGAAAATTCAATTATAATATCATTTCTAATTTTTAATTTTTAAAAACAGAAAACTATTTTCAAAAATACAAAATTATTTTCAGAAATGCAAACCAAGCCAGCCTCAAACTTCAAATCTTCGGTCTGATTTGTATTCCTAAAAGTAGTTTTCTGTTTTCTGAAAACTGAAAATTAAAAAATTGTACAAAAATCTACTTAATTGGATTTTCTAAAAACTGTTCAGAAAATTCAATTATAAAAATGTCAATTTTTAAAGAATTCTTTTTTATTGTATTCGTAAAATTGGTTTTCAGTTTTTAGAGAGATGCCAAAGCTTTCAGATTAGACGGATCCTGTTATTGCAGAAATGATACAAAGATGCCATGGAAATGATATTGTCCCCTTCACTGCATTGAGCATTTCCTTAGTCATCAAAAAGAGTTGTTAAATAATTCCATTTCCATCCAAAATTCGAAAGCAAAATTATCAACTATATGATTTACAACACACGAAAAACAAGCATTATGAGTCTCAAATTTATACATTCACGTCTCCAGTTACATAATAAGGCATTACTATATTATATATATACAGGGTCGACATCAGAAGCCATTTGAGGTGTTCTATGCAACTGCATAAAAATAGGCTGATGAATCGATATTTCGGACAATCCTATTTCCGGATACATATATATAATCATTGCGATTGATGATTAATAAACTTATCGTCTTAACCCACAATCAGTACACTCACGAAGATGAGCTCCCAGAATCGAAATACGAACTCCTTCGCCTTTTGGTTGGTAGCGTTGTTCGAGGAGAGTATTCGGGTGAAGCAGAAACCTTGTCAATGATTGAATTCAAAGCCTGATGAACAGAACTCACAAGAAGTTGGCGTGCCTCTGCATCGGTGCCATTCATTTCTTTGCTGCTGGTGAATATGAATTCTTTCTTCACTCGGCCTCCCAAGGTTGAGACTTCTGCCTTCACAATTTTCAGATTAAGGGAACTAATCGCTTGTTTTAGATCAGACAGGAGCTCGGGCCTGTGATCACAACAGAGGGTTGCCCTGACAGAAATAGTTTCATCCCCTGCTTCACTGTTATGTGGTTCAACTATCACTTCATCGGTGTCCATTGGAATGAGAAAACCTTTACCAGCCTCCATTGCGCTCTTTTTCAGTTGTTTCACTTCGCTGATAACTTCAGCAAGTAACGTGGCTTTGTCCATCTACAAACACCAGTTCCAATTTAGGGGTGAGTTCAAAACATCTCATTGTAATTTCCATTACCAAGTCACTGTATGTAAAGACTGCAGAATAATATGTTGACATAGTAATGGAAATTGACATATAATATCACAGTTACAACAACCTGCCATAACAGATTTGCTTATGATACAGCATATTATTATAAATTCTTCATATTGTTTAGAAATATTCTAGCATTTTTTTTTGAAAAGAGAAATATTCTAGCATTGTCCCACTAAGCACTGTGAACTTCCTCCTTTCCGAGCAGAGAAATTGAAGGAGTCTTTAATATTCTAATTAATTAGTCAAGCTGTTAAATACCACATCACACAGGGAAAAAACAAAGACAACAAAATAGATCTAGCTTCACTTATCAGTTTCAGCAAAATTGACTTTTTTCCAACAGTTCAAAAATAGGAAGCTAAAAGAACATTTTTTTGAACCAACCTTACTAGCTTGCAGCCTGCATATAGATACTGACAAACCTCATGACAACAACCCTAGTTCCATATGACAATTTGATGTGATTTTTTATCATAAATGTCTATTGTTGCTTACATTAATTACAACTCAAGAAAATCATGTTAATCAGAATACCAACACCAAACATTAAAGAAAAGCCTAGTAAGTAATAGATAAACCTCATGAGAGCATCCATCCAACACCAGGTGGCATCAGTGACGGACCTAGAAGTTTTGGTGTGTGTGTGTGTGTGTGTGGGGGGGGGGGGGGGGGGGATAATTACCATATTAAAATTTTAATGGGATTTTAGGTAATTTTTAAAAACAATTCAGTGGGGGCATAATTGCAAAAATCTAAAATCAGTGGGGGCCACCGCCCCCACTGGCCTTAGCTAGGTCTGTCGCTGGCTGGCATGGCTGGCATGGCAGCCACCGCCTATCATAATCAACAACTATAAATTTCAAATACATACGCCGCCCCCTAACAACTCTAACCTTTGACCCAATAATTTTAATAGTTATTTTAGTTGAAAAATCTCTTTCATAGATCTATTTCAGGTTATACAAGCAAGCGATCCCCAAATTCAACATCATCACTGCATTGAGTTTTTTAGAGCATTGTAGTTTTATTTATTCTTACGTAGGGGACCATATGACTCAGTCTTCCAATAAATTGAGAAACCAAGAGTTTTTATGCCACAAGTTTTTTCCCCATTCTCCTTAATTTTAAAGCAGTTGCTAGTAAAATAACCGCAAACAAAATCTTACTTCTTTATAAAGAGTGAAATACTTTCGTTTATGTCAAATATACTTCAATTAAACTATTTTCATTGTGTAAGATAAGACAATTTAATAGAAGACACAGAGAACTCGTTTGTCCATAGCAAAGTTATCTTGCTAGCTGCCTAATCGCACAAAAGCACTGGGTGTTGCTTTTATGTACTCTTTCATTTAGATTTCAGTTCGGATTACTTTAACGCTCTCACATCATAACTAAAACCTATGTATAATGAACTACAACTTCTTAGCTATAACGTATATTACAATTTCCAAAGTAGAATATCTCCATAATCCTACGTAAAGACAACTCACATGCCTGCCTGGTATGCATAACATTTTAGATTTACAGTAAAGTTTGAGTGTAATGTATATTGCATTAAAAACATATAAACACATGAGAAAAACATCAAACTACCAAAGATCAGAGCAAGCGAATCAGATTGTGTCAATCAGATCAACTTTTCTACAGATTGTGGTGCAGACCAAAAAAGTTTCAAACTATTGAAACCAGCAATGTCCGAACGTGCAGAAATGTCTCGGAATCTCCGCATTTGTTTAAGAAAACTCGATGGGCATAATCGATACAAGAATCAGGTCAAGATAAATAATTACTCCTAAGAATTGGTATCACAGAATCCATTCAACAACTCAGAACTGAGCAAAGGTATAAAAAACCAAAGAAAAAGTCAAATTCAAGTCAATCATTAACATGCCTTACATTATTACTTAATAAGGATTTGTTACGCACAATATGCCGAAATAAAGAAAAGGTCAAATTCAAGTCAATCATTAACATGCCTTACATTATTTCTCACATTCCTATAAACAAAATTCATGGAAACTAAATCAAGCCAAAAAAACAAAAAACAAAAACAAAGTACTAAACAACACTTTGCATGTCATAAAGTTCCCTAACACTATGTTTGGGAGGAGGAAGTAAACAAATAATATATGGAATAGAAATAAAATGTGATGAGAGAGTGATTCTCCTTTGATTGAAAGTTTTTCTGAGGGCATAAATGAGAGTAAAATGGGTATCATTAGATGCACTCTAATTCTATTTCCAGAATGTGGGACAAATGAAGAGCGAGAGAAAAGCTAGTTAGTGTTTATTAGTTTAATCCTTCGATTGCTAATGCGTTGTATAATCTCATTATTTTTGCTGTTAGTTCATGTAACAACTGATTTCCACCCTCTTTTTATTAATTTTTTAAATCTTTTTCTCCCTATCAGCTTGCAACAATATCACCTACCCTTCCTAACAACAGAGAAAATCATTACTTCTTTCTTTCTCTTCTTAACAACTCCTAAACAAGGAAGATAATAAGGGTTTGCTTGATTTACATGTCTAAAAATAGTTCTAAAGAATTCTGAGTTTTTTTAAACAGTTTTTAAAAAATTGAACCAAGCAGACTCTTGATACAGGTCTCTGATTTTCAGTATTTAGAAAACAGAAAACTGTTTTCAGAGAGCTGGAAACCAAGCAAGCCCTCAACTTTTTCTTTTCTTTTTTTCTCTCCTTAATCTCTCAAACAAAGAGAACTACTATAATCACCTTTTCTTCCTTCCTAATCTCTTCTCAAGGGACAACCACTGTTTTTTTCACTCAAAATCCACACAAGTGTAAGAAATCTCTTATTAATCTCATTCATTCATACTGAAAAGATATAACAAAACACTCCAATACTGTAAAACAAATATATAAGAATAGCAAGTTAAAAATTGTTGATATTAACAAACACAAATAAAGAATACAGCTTCATTATATCTCATCCTAAGCAAGCTGAAATAGAAATGAATCTGCAACAAACATAAAGAACTAAACAGCCAACAACAATGACAATCACATCACAATTAGCAATACAATCATTGTTCATGACTTCCATAGAAAAAATATATACTAACCTTTTCATTGCAGGGCACGAGGCCGCGAAGCGTATTGAGATGAGCATTGATTCTCTCCCTCCTCCTCCTCTCTGCTTCGCTATGGCTCTTCAGAGCCGCCTGAGCCTTATCCTCTGTCACCCCACCTTTCTTTCCCGCCCTCCCCGGAGCCTTAACCAGCTCCCCTTTCTCACAGTCCAAGACCAAAGACTGCGAAGCCGACGACGACCCATTTCCCCAATCCGCACCTAAATTCTCCGGAAATGGATCGAACAGTCCCGACTGATTGGATCCAATGTTCGAAATTTTTGTGTCCCAAGAGTAAAAAGTCATGTTTCAGTACCAAAATACAAGTGCATATACAGAAATATATGAATATATATATGTGGGTTTGTGTGTGTTGTGTGTGTATAACTGTGTATTTGTCTAAGGGTCGACACCAGGAGGGCGAGTGGTGGGTGCGAACCAGAAGGAGAGGATTCGAGAGCGACGATTGACGGTGGTGGTTGTGTGTGTGGTCATACCTTCCATTAGGCGAAAGAGGACAAAGAGGGCTTGGTTTGGGAACGAGATCAGTAAGAGAACATCCACATTTTCTTCTTTATGGTCTTGAATTCGAGCATTTCGATGTTGAATTGATGAACCTGAGTGGTGGGAGGATTTTTATCTCTGAACCCAATTGGGGGAATCGATGAATATACAACAAAAAGATGGGGGAAACGAATCGAAACCCTAGAATATATATAATCGTATATATTGTGTGTACAGAAACAGACAGAGCAAATGGGGTTTTGCAAAGACTTTTGCAGAAGCTGGTGTTTTAGAGTTGGGACAAGAGATATATAGTTTAATTGGTGGACTATTCAATCTGGGGTGAAAAGACCAAAAAACCCTTCTTGAAGTATCTATTTGATTAATTATGTGAATCGTGTCAGGCTTGTCAGCATTGGCAATTATTTTTCAAAAAATATAATAATATATATATATATATATTTTTTTATACCTATAATATCCGGATTAGTTTACGCGCAAATTAATTCACAAGATCCGTATAAGGCGACTTCCACACTAATCGGGTAAGGCTCGGACTATGTCATCGATCGTGATCCTAACGAATTATTTGCACCTAGTAGAAATTGAACATGAGACATCATGTTTCTTGAGGCACCAAGTTCCAAGTCTTTTCCAACTAGCTCAACCCGCTTGAGTTTATAAAAAAAATAAAAATTAGATGGTGTATTAGGATACACTTTGTAATCCTAATTTAAGTGTGTATTCAACATGTGATGTCTAGAACATCTCATTTTGATGTTCTCAAAACACAATATTTTTCATGTTACTAGGTCATGACAATTAAAAAAAAATTAAATTTTGTAAAATTGTGAGTCTCAAGTTTGCTAGATGACTATAATAATACGATTATCAAGTTTGCTGTAAATTAAATCAGAGAAATACACAAAGAAAACTCTGTGACGGTAGAAATATATTGTAGTTATATATTTAGTGAGTCAACTTATTTTGATAAGTTAAAATGCTTACATGTTATAAGTGGCATGTGGCATGTAAGATTGAATTATATCTAAAATAAGAAAGGAAGTGCAATTTATGTCTGTGAAATCATAAATAGTGTGGAAAATAAAAGATAGTAAACCTTGACATGTTCTCAATCTGTCATGAAATTGACATATACATTTCATGTTTTTGATAGACTTGATGGACACACCTCAACTAATAGGGACAGAATGAATTTTTTAACATTATTGCTTGGGCATAAAAAATGTGTTTGAATTTGTAGAAGTCTTCTCTAGCAATAAGCATAACCCAGTAGACAAAAGAAGTTGGAAGTGACCAACCCCAACACCTCTTCAAAAGGACCTACTGGCTTCTCAACAACTCTTCATTGACAACAAGATTTTAAGTATAATTAAAAAAGAGAGAGAAAACAAAAACTACTTCCACAAATTACCATTTAATTTATTGGTAGACTTGCTTCAGTGGAACTTTGCATGGAAACAAAATTATCATTTTTTTTTTAATAAGGTATTGTCTAGATTCAATTCATCAAACTGATTTTAAAAGGATAGTTTGACTAAGTTTGCTCTAAAATTAAAACCTAATTAATAAATTAGAGCAGACGATCTCCTTTTTTGTCCAAAGTCCAATGGCTTGAACTATGCCCCAAATGCTACTTCTCAACTGTGTTGCTTGAAGAAGGTATTGATATTAATTCATTTTCAAATGTTAAATCTGAACTTTGATACCCACAAGCATATAATATATATATATATATATATATATATATATATATTGTTAACTACCAATTACTCTTAAGTTTTTAGAATAATTGGTTGTTAACATGATATCAGAATCAAAAGTCCCTTGTTCAAATCTCATCGTCACCCTTTATTGAAATTGTTATTTCACGTGTCAGACTTAAAAATCACACCCGATGGGGCGTGTTGAAAGGGGGTAACACCCTTCTTTGAAGAGTTGCTTTCTTTGAAGAGACTGCCTTGTGCCTTGTCCAATTTCAATTTCTTGTGGATATGCGGAAGCTTGTTACCCCAAAACACTGACTTAGCATCACTCAAAATATAACTAAAACTAATGTTTCAGCAATGTTGCATCTTAAGCTTACACGACATTGACATTGCTTACAATAACACTGACTTATCATCACCTGTTGAACTTGAAGACACCCTTTGTTAAAATTATTGTTCCCCGTGTTGGACTTGAATGTCACACGTGAGGGAGCGTGTTGAAGGATATAAAATATTTAAATTACACCCTTTCTAACAGTTTATTATTTTAGAACAGTTGGGAAATTAACATGTATGTATGTATATATATATATATGGTGTCAACTCTCAAGTTTAACACCACACAGAAGAATCATTGTTAAGTTCCACAACTGCAGGAAAATGAATACATAATTCGGAAGTTCTTTCTCAAGTTTATTCATGCCTCCCTGTTAACAATTGATTTGTCAACTCTGAATTTTTTAATTGAACTCTATAACGATAAATCATTAACTTGATTAAGATGAAAAACCACTCTTTATTTTGCAACAGAATGAAATATATAGTATTTTCAGTTTTAAAAGGAAGTGAATCTTCCACTACTGCAAAATATATTCAAATGCAAAGATTCTTATAGTTCTCTTTTTGTAATTCAGAAAAACATAAAAAAGTGCAGTGACTTTAATAATAGTATAGATATCATGGTCCGTCAGTTCAATTTGACTTGAATCGGCCGGTTCAGTCTAGGAATGACAATGGTATGGGGTGGGGCGGGGATCACATCCCCATCCCCAAATTCGATTATTAAATGGGAGGAGGTTCACTATAAAAAAATAATTATTATACAAATGAAGGTAATGTGTAATTTTTTAATTGGAATTTTTAATTTATTATTATTATACGAGTTTTAAAGTAAAACATGCAACTTTTAACGTAATTGATATGAAATTAAGACGAGAAAAATGAAATGATAAGGAGACTAGAATTTGGTGTTAGGTAGAACATAAAAAGATCAATGAGTTATTTTATTTAAATGATATATATTGACAATATATGATAATATTGAATGATATATTAGTAAAAAATTAGTATAATCGGAGCATGGCGGGATGACCCCTCTCCATACCCGCCCCAATAATCAATTAGAAATTTTTTTCTCATTTATTTAATCGGATCCCCAAATTCACTTAATTCGGGATGGGGCGGAATTTTTTGCCATCCAATTTAACCATAATCAGCCGGTTCGGAACAACTTTTGGCTTGGCCGATGCTAGTATGGACCGATATAGTGAGTTCAGCCAGTATGCACTTGAGATATGGCCCACTACTATTAAGGTCCATTAATCATGAACAATGTAATTTTGTTTTCCAACTGACATAGTTATATGTGACTTTTATAAAGAGTGAATTATCACATTTTGTCACTTTTTAACCGATGTAGGATGGAAAACAATTTTAGTTTGGAACAATTTCATATATATAATACTTACTATATCTCCCATTTTCTTTAGGGAACAATACATATAAGTATAATTAGGAATTATAAATTACAAATTGGTTTATCTTAAAGTTTCATTCTTTTATTTGATCATATTAATAAAACTAATTACAAATACATTATTTTTTTTATTTAAAATCTAAAATACCGTCACATCACTTCCCACCACCATATCGCGTCTTTCATTTTCACTTTTGCAATTTTTCCACCATCACGGTCGGTCGCTCCCTCCACTTACACCCACCACCCTCTGCTGTTGCTGATGACCACCACCACCACCATATCTCCACCACCTTTAATACATCAAATTATTGTCTAGTGTATGCAATCTTTCCATTATATCTATGATGTGGGACTCTCTCTCTCTTTCAAAATTATTCTTACCTTACCTTCCATCATTACCAAATACACTATTATTTATATACTTATACCAAATAAGAAAACTAAAAGTTCATTCTTTCACCATTCTATTACTAAATTTTCATATAACTTCATCACATTAAATTAACACCATGCTATTTTAATACTCTTATAAATCTTAGAGATAGGGCATGAATCTTCATTTATTTAGTAATTGAAAAATCACTAAAAATTATTAAAACTACAACTTTATGAATTTATATTACAAATAATTATGTATCACTATGTGGATGATTTAAAAAAATTCATAATCGCGATGACTGATATCGTTACTGTAAATAGTAAAAATTACAGGCCCAAGCCCATTTGTAAGGTTCAAGATCAGTCAAGCCCATGTATTTATAGATGATAAATGGCCCATGTACAAAATCCATACAATAGAAACAAACCCATCAGTATTAGGCCACTTCCTTGAAAATAGGGAGTAACAGCCCACTACCTGAAGGTAGTGGGTAGTTATTGAGGAAGTGGGTCATGGCCCCATGTATTTAGGCGCATGATCCATGAGCTTAAAAATATATATATGGCCTTGAGAGCCTCAATAAAGTATTGATTGATGTGAGTAAATTTCAACAATTACATTTGGCACCATCTGTGGGAACGTCGAAATATTTTTCCACTCGCAACACTTTCATTTTTAATTGGTAAAACATGGTGTCTACTCGATCAACGAACAATGAAGTCAGGTTCGAAGAAGTCATAAGGTGGTTGGAAGCTGTAGAGCAGAGAAACGTCGCCCTTGAGCAGCAGAATGCTGAGCTACTCCATCGAGTGGCTCAGGGCCCTTTTCCTCTCCAAAATTCCAATCCAGCAGATGGTACAGATCAACTAAGGAACGACGAGCCAGAGCCCTCCAACTCCCATCATAAGCGAAACGTATCAACCGCCTAAAGGGACAAGATGCCAAGGGAAGAGGAAGAATCCTCTCATCCCATAACAAGAGAAGTACCAACAATACATGTCCCGCTGCCAAAATCCAGAAAGATGTGATGAAGGATTTAAAGTTGCAGATCGTTGATGATCTAGCCATCCATGCAACAACAGATATGACCCAATCTCCATTCACAGAAGAAATTGAGGCAACAGAATTCCCGAGGAAGTTTGTACTACCAACTTTTACACTCTATGATGGTACGAAGGATCCACTCGATCATATCTACCAGGTGCAGACCAAAATGACCGTTTATGGGAGGAACCAAGCACTTTTGTGCAAAGTATTTTCAACCAGTTTGACAGAAGCACCACTTCTATGGTTCAGGAAGCAGTCCCCCAGATCCATCAGTAGTTGGAATGACCTCTGCAGGCATTTCATCGGTCAGTACTTCAGCAACCTGAGGCAGAGAAAGACGATATCAAGCCTTTTCACCATGACCCAAGAAAATAGAGAGAGCCTCAAGAGCTTTTTATCCAGATTCAACGTGGAGATGTCCTCTATTGATAATTGTGACCAATTGTCAGCAGTAAAAGCATTTCGTATGGCGGTCATCCCTGGCACAAAATTCCACTCTTCACTAGTAAAATGGCCCCCTGACAACATCGGTGAGCTCAACTCCAGAGCACAAGGGTATCTCAGAATATAAGAAGAGGAAGCAGTCAGGCAGAGAAGAGCCTCACTGGTAATGGTGGAGGCAAAGTCCAAAGAAAGGATGAGGGATCAGAGGCCTCAACGATTCGAGCCATCCCGACAAACCTCATCATCCAGAATTTCAGACAAGCATCAGTGGACGGAAAAAAGAATCACTCCGCTCAAAACCAGCCTTGGAAAACTCTTCCAAGAAAACAAAAGCAAAGGGATTTTCAGACCACCTCAACCGATCAGACAACCGATGGAGTTGAGGGACATGACCAAGCACTGTGCCTTTCATAATGAGTATGTTCATCATACAAATGACTGCAGGAAACTCCGAAGGCAGGTCGAAGCAATGATCATCAAAGGGGAACTTGTAGACTACATAATGAAGGATCAGCCAAGACCGGACAAGTCACATCGGACACAGCCGAATAACTCTACAACAGGACAACCAGTGAGGGTCATCCACATGGTCCAAGGAGGTGAAGAGATATTGGAGGCCAAAGGAAACAAAAGGTCAAAGTTAAGAAAAGTACACAAACTCAGACGAATCAGCGAAGTTTGTCAAACAACCCTCATCCAAAGAGAGTCAAGAATTACGTTTTCAAAGGTCGATATGCAGAGCATTCAGACACCCCATGAAGATCCTCTGGTAATCACTCTTCTGGTAGCTAATTGTCTGATCAAACGTGTAATGATTGATCCAGGAAGCAGCACCAACATCATGACGAAGTGGGACTTCGACAAAATCAGAATTGATGTATCGCAGCTATGCCCGGCTCGAACACCTATGGCTGGTTTTGACGGATGACGCGTTGAGCCAATAGGGGTAGTTCATTTGTCAGTATCGTCTATACGCCGAACCTTGAAAGAAACCTTTGTTGTGGTGGACGTCAAGCCATCATACAATCTACTGATGGGATGAGGGTGGATCCACCAGATACAAGGAGTTCCCTCAACACTCCATCAGGTTATGCGGTGTCTTGATCCAAATGGAGTGGATGTGACAGATATCCCTGGGGACCAGATAGCAACAAAGGAGTGCTATTCAGTATCTCTGAAGGATCTGAATCCAAAAAACAAACAAGTCGTGGAAGCATCAGATAAGACCCTATACAACGAGAAATAACAATTACAGTCAGACCCTTCTTCTGAGGGACTGAAAACTCAGGCAACGACGGAGCCCCTAGAAGAGGTGAATGTTAGTCAGACAGACCTCACCAAAGTCACGTTTATTGGCTCGTACCTCCAGAAAGAAGAAAAGAACAAGCTGATCCACTTCCTCCAATTAAACTCAGACATATTCCCTTGGTCTCATCTTGATATGCCAGGCATAGATCCCTCAATTGCTCAGCATAACCTAAACGTTGATCCAGAGATCAAACCGGTGAGGCAGAAACAAAGGAGGTTCGGAGTAGAAAGGAACCAAATCATATCCGAGGAGGTGGGAAAACTGCTAGAAGCTTGATTCATAAGGGAAGTGAAGTACCCATCATGTCTATCAAATGTGGTGGTAGTCAGAAAGAAGAACGGGAAATGGAGGGTCTGCGTGGACTTCACAAATTTAAACAAGGCCTGCTCGAAGGACTGTTTTCCTCTACCAAAAATTGATCAGATGGTGGATGCCACATCAGGATATGAATGACTCTTTTTTTTTTACGCATACTCCGGCCACAACCAAATCCCGATGAATCATGCTGATGAGGAAAAAACATCCTTTATTATCGAAGAAGGTACGTACTGCTACAGAGTAATGCCTTTTGGACTTAAAAATACAGGTGCCACTTACCAGAGGCTTGTCAGAAGGATATTCAAAGGTCAGATGGGGACAACGGTTGAAGCCTACATAGATGACACAGTGGTAAAAAGCAGAAGGAAAAACGACCATCTCAAGCAGCTCGAAGAAGTGTTCGATGCATTCCGAAAATACGGGATGAAGCTCAACCCCGCTAAGTGCTCATTCGGAGTCAACCGAACAGGAATTGAGGCCAACCCATCATAAGTCAAGGCTCTGATAATCTGCGAAGAGCCAAAAACGTAAAAGGAGGTCCAGATTTTGACAGGAAGGGTAGACGCACTGAGCAGGTTCGTATCCCGATTGACAGACCGATGCAGATCATTTTTTCAGGCAATTAGAGGCGGGAAAGAAAGCATATGGGGACCAAAACAAGCCGAGGCCCTTCAAATATTGAAGCAGTATCTCCAAAATCCACCAATCTTCGCCTCACCAAATCCTGGAGAGCCATTGCATCTGTATCTTGCCGTATCAGCAGCCTCAACCAGCGCAGCGCTAGTAAAGGATGACAAAAAGTACCAGAAGCCAGTCTTCTTCAGCAGCAAGTCCCTATCTGATGCTAAAACCAGATACACTATGGCGGAGCGAGTCGTTCTTTCTCTAATCAATGCGAAGAAACAACTGAGGCACTATTTTGAAACCCATCCAATCGTGGTACCAACCACCATGCCTATAAGAGCCATCATGGCCAAACCTAATCTGACGGGAAGAATAACCAGATGGGCGTTAGAACTCGGGACATTCGATATCACATATGTGCCAAGAACAACCATTAAAGGTCAAGCCTTAGCTGATTTTCTCCTAGAAGTAGAACCGGAGTCAATTCTACAGGATTCAAATGAACCCAAGTAGATGCTCTATGTAGACGGATCGGTTGGATCAACATGCTCAGGTATCGGGCTTGAAATTATAACACCAGACAGAACCCAAATCCAGCAATCAATCCGTCTGGAGTTCTCTGCTACGAATAAAGAGGCCGAATACGAGGCACTCCTAGCTGGACTACGACTAGCTCAGAGCCTCTGTATTAGAAGGCTCCGTATATTTAGTGACTCACAACTAGTGGTCAAGCAAGTTCAATGCGAGTATGACACAGGGGAAAAACTGCAGCCCTATAAGAGGCTGGCTCAGATGGAGTTGGACATATTGGAGCAGTATACCCTCAGTTAGATCCCTAGGGAGGAAAATGAAAATGCAGATCGGTTAGCTAATAAGGCATCTGTCAATGATCTTGATTTTACCAGAATCACCCCGATCGACTATCTTGACGTCCCAAGAATCCATCAACCAAATATCGTGTGTGCGATACCCTGGGAGCCGAGATGGATGAACCCCATAACAGAGTATCTCAGGAATGGCATCCTTCCTGACGATAAAGTAGATGCTCAGAAAATTCGCATGAAGTCAGCCAGATACACCTTGATACATGGCCAACTTTATAGAAGATATTTTGGGGGTCCATACCTTCGATGCCTCACGCCTTCAGAGGCATCAGCCATAATGAAGGAAATCCATGAAGGGTCATGCGGAAATCACTCGAGGGGACGAGCGTTGGCCTATAAAGTCCTAAGCCAAGGATATTTTTGGCCTTATCTCTCCCAAGATACTGAAGCTTATGTTAGAAGATGCAAGAAGTGTCAGTTCCATGGAGACTTCATCCATCCACCACCAGAACTGCTGAACCCCATTTTCAGCCCACACCCATTTACGTAATGGGGGATCGATGCAGTTGGACCACTCCCCATGGCTCTCAGATCAATAAATTAAGCACTGATAGCAACTGATTACTTCACAAAATGGGTTGAGTCAGAATCCTACTCCACCATCACTCACATACATGTAATCAAGTTCATATGGACCAATATCATCTGTAGATTCGGAGTGCCAAGGGTGATAGTGATCGACAACGAAACGAATCTGGATAATCAATGGACCAGACAGTTCTCCAATGAACATGGGATTCAGTTAAAAACATCATCAATCGCATACCCTCAAGGAAATGGCTAGGCCGAAAGATCCAACAGAACAATACTGAATACCCTAAAAAAGAAGTTGGAAGATCATAAGGGAATATGGCCAGACAAACTTCCAGAGGTACTATGGTCTTACAGAACAACATCAAGAATCCCTACAGGAGAAACACCATTCTCAATGGCTTATGGAACAAAGGCAGTCATCCCAACAGAGCAAATAGTGCTAACTGCCAAAACAGAGCTATATCAGGAGGAACTGAACAACCAACAACTTGTTGATAGACTGGACCTGCTCGGAGAAAAATGAGATCAAGCCGCCATCAGGCTAGCAGCCTACCATCAAAGGGTCAAGAACGCCTTCAACAAAAAAATTCAGAAGACGAGAGTTCCAGGTGGGCGATATGGTATTAAGAAAGAAGATCAGGTTAGTCGGAAAGCTCAGGGAGAATTGGGAAGGGCCATACACAGTCACAGAGGTCATAGGACGTGGGGCTTATCGCCTCAGGAATAATGACGGCAATATGGAACCCAATTCACAGAATGCCTCACGACTGAAGATGTATTATCCTTGACAAATTCATTTTATTTTCAGAATAATTAAGCAGAGGTATCTGAGCCTAGCTTTACTAATATGTTTTTAAAATTTCCAAGTCTGTTATTTTGATTCGGTTAGATGTTGCTATCTTTGTAATTCCTTGGTTATAATAAGAGATGGTCATCCTTCTTGCAATCAAATAGCCTGATTCATAAATGTCAATAATAAAATAATTCCTAATAGTGATGAAGTCCCAGAGGCTCATAAGCCTGACTCACACTTCCAGAGGAATAAAACTGAAAATATTTCCTAAGTGATGAAATGACAGAGGCTCATAAGCCTGACTCACACTTCCAGAGGAATAAAACTGAAAATATTTCCTAAGTGATGAAATGACAGAGGCTCATAATCCTGACTCACACTTCCAGAGGAATAAAACTGAAAATATTCCCTAAAGTGATGAAATGACAGAGGCTCATATGCCTGACTCACACTTCCACAAGATTAAAATATTTAGAGTAGAGGCCAATTAGCCTGATTCACATCAACAGAGGAATTAAATATTAAATGACAGAAGCAAATAAAAATGCATGTCTGGTTAATAAACAAAATCGTTGTCTTGTATTACAAAAATTATCCGAGGGACATAGAACAAAGTACAACATTACAAACGAATATAGAAAAGCCTAAGTGTGGCTTGGATCACTGAAGTCCTTCCCTAAGGAATCTACATGCTCGGTCGGGGGGAAGAACTCTATAGAAGGGTTGAGGGGGTGAGCAGGAAGATACCCTTTGAGGAATTCTGTAAAAAGGTTTTGAGCATGACTGGGGTCAGGATTGGCATACGGTTTCCTTACCCCTAAGGCCTCATCCAAGGCATCGAGGTCCTTAATCTTCCTCTTTGCTGGGTCATTCTTTCCAACAATGAAGCCCTTCCATCAGAATTCACCAGCCGCTATCCTATTCATCCTTGAGTAGTGCTGATGCATGTTAAGTCCTCCCTTTTTACACATCTCCAAGGCAGATTGGGAGATGCCGAACTGGTGCTGAAGAGCCTCATGGTCAGATGCAAGCTTCTCCTTCTCACTAGACAGCTTAGCATTCAGCTCTTTCGCCCGTGCGAGTTCATCCTCCAACTGAGCAACCCTGGAAGGAAGCTCCCCCAACTGAGCCATTAGCTCTTTCTCCCTGTCATCCCTCTCGGCCAAGTCATTCTTGAGGCGCTCGATTTCCTTAACATCAGCCTCATGGAGAAAACACAGGGCATTCACACTGAAGATAGGCTAAAAGGAAAATTTTAAGGCAAAGTAGATCATCAGTTAGAACAAAACAGAAAAAACAACTCAGAGTAAAACAAACACGTACCCCCATTATCAAGCTAGGTGTATGACCCACAATGACATCAGGATCAGCTGCCCTCTAGACCTCAAGCTCCTCAGGCGTCCAAAGATCCTTTGCTCGAGTTATCATTGTGGCCATTAAAGTAAGGCTTGGAGCGGATTGGTCAGAGGATATGGAGTTCTTGTCCTTGCCCTTATGCTTCCTTCGCTTGGCAGGTGTTTCTTCGTCGACAGGCCTGGTTCGAGCAGATGAAGAATTGAGCAATTCAGGGATAGTGGTCTGCACGAGTGCAGACTCTGAAGCATCACCCTCCACGGCAACAGTTGTTGTCTGAAGTTCAGGATTCAGAGGCACTTGTTCAATTCCTGATGGTGGCACAGTCATCACCTCCACCTCATCGTCATCATCATGTTCTATTATAGGTCTGATCGGATCCATCACGATTCTGAAGCTAGCGCCTAACCTTGATATACCTTGCAAATTGGCAGGATTAAGCAAGTCAGAGCACGATTTACGGTCCGACCAGACCTTAGAATTCAATAGAGCAATACGGGCCTCTACATCCTGAGCCACTATATCAGTATTATCATAACCCAAAAAATTATAAACAAAATCCGCTCTAAGTTGATCACACCCAGAGCAGAGGCACAACTCCTTATGTATGAAAGAAAATGGAAGAAGGGCCAGACGCCCAAAAACACTTGGAATCGGCCATTTCTTAGAATAGGGATAAAACCAAGCCCCCTTCACCAGAACCATCTTCTCCTTCCAATACTTCTCCATTTTTTCTGTCCCACTGCAGATTGATCGTCCCTTGAAGCGGTAAAAGTTGTACCTCCCCTCACAGTCCTTCAGATCCATAATTTTATAAGATAAAAACAGATCAGCAAGACCCAGTGCCAGGTTCTTGTCTATATTTATCAGGATCAACATTGATATTATCCAAATAAAATTTGGGTTGACCTGCAGAGGGGAAATCCCTAGGGTAAAGAAAATAAAATGGAACAATGGGTGAAAAGGGAACCGAAGCGCCTTGATCTGAAGAGTCAACATCAATACTTCATCCAGGCCCACTCCATCTCCCATCCTAAAATCATAAGAAGGATCATACTCCTTCAGGGTCACCTCTTTAGGGATCTTACAATCCCTCCTCAGACGTTTGATGTTCACAGATTTCCTCTTATGAGCTTTAAGAGGTTCAACCATAATTGGGGCTGACTCAGTAAAAACCCTAACAAGAGTGCCTTCAGATACATCTGCCCTTATAGAATTAATAGGAGCAGAAGCCCCAACACGCGAAATATCGGACACATCTGCCCCATTACCCGCCTCAGAAGCAAAAATCTCTTCATGACGCTCCGGCACTAAAATTTCAGAGTTGAGGGGAATCGGGCGACTGGTTAAGGGCAAAGAGGAAGAAGGTGAAGATGAAGAAGACGGGTTCACGGAGGGGGGCTAGGTGCATCAGATCCTCCATACTCCAAAGGAATGGTTCCTTCAGTCGACCTAGAAGTGTCACTACCAAACATAGCGAAAAGATATCAACTTACACAAATGATTCCGATGAGAAGATTGGAGAAGCTCCAGTTGCCGGACTATAGATATCGGCGAAGAACTTGAGAGACTATTGCTTAGAGTCATAAATAAATAGATGATAAAATGAGAGTCAGAAATGAAACCAAAGGGATGTTTTTATACTATCAGACATACCAACCGCCGTCATTAAATGACTGAGGAGGCACACCAGTTCCCAAGGCATTAAATACAGTAAAAGGTGAACCAACAGCCGCCTTTATGAAATTCAAAAATCACACGCCTCTTCGCAATGATGGTGGTGACATCACCGTGCACAGCTATAAAACACTCATCTCATCATGATTCGGGTCAAACCCATGAATCCGTATGCCAGACCCGAATGAGGCTAGTGTAAATAGTGAAAATTACAGGCCCAAGCCCCATTTGTAAGGTCCAGGATCAGTCGATGACCATTCCAAGAAGGTATGGGTTTACTTCTTGAAACATAAATCTGAGGTATACGATATGTTTAAGAAATGGAATGCTATGATAGAGAATGAGACAAGTTTAAAGATAAAGAGATTAAGATCCGATAATGGTGGAGAATATTAAGACACCGAGTTCAAAATTTTTTGCTATGAGAACGGTATCAGATTAGAGAAGACCGTTCCACGTACACCACGACAGAATGGCATAGTAAAACGTATGAACTGGACATTGATTAAGAGAGCCAGAAGTATGCCCATTCAGGCAGGGTTACCGAGACAGTTCTGGGCAGAAATAGTTTTGGTTGTGTTGCATATGTACATGTTAGTGATAATGTGAGGGATAAGTTTAATCCAAGTCACAGAAGTGTACTTTCGTTGGCTACAGTGGTGATGAGTATGGATACCGCATGTGGGATGACCAGAACTAAAAGGTGATCCGAAGCAGAGATGTAGTGTTCAATGAAAAAGTGATGTACAAGGATAGACACACAACTACCTCAGAGCTTATAGCACAGAGTGATCCTGTGTGTGTTGAGTTAGATGATGTTCAAGACAGTGAGAGTACTAAGTCAGAAGAACATATTGAAGATGACACTACTCAACAGGTTGATACACTGCAGTCTCCTACTCCTATTCATGTACCTAGGAGGACTTCACGGCAGCATGTGCCTGATGGGCGTCAGGTGTGTGAAAAATATGTGGTTAAAAATGACACTTTAGGTTTTACCCTTCTGCAAACGCACAAATCAATTGTATATAGTTTTGCTTGAGTAGAGGAATATCGATCCCACAGAGACGAGGATTGTTCACGTCAATAGTTTAAAAACATTGAATTATAGTTTTCCAAAAATAGTTTGATTTTGTGAATTATCTAGTAATAAGGAAAATAAAACAGAAAACAATGATAAATAATGGTTGTGATTCAGAGAGAGAGAAAATTAGGGTTTCCTCACTCCACCATTAACCGCATAATATAGTCCAAATTCTATTTCAATTGCATAAGGACGATCCATTGACTATGAATCAGGTCGCACCGCGCCAACAATTGACCCCAAAAAAGATTACTCTCAACCGGATCGCGACAACCCATCTCAAGACTAAACTGATTAGTGCATGCCAACTACTAATAGAAAAGTAAATTAAAGTAGTAAATTAAAATATGAAAATAAACTAAAGCATGTCTATATTAGTTTATCAGGGCATGACCTGTGTCAACCTAGGGTTTTAAGTTTTATGACCACCATTGTGCAGAAAATCACAGATTAAACATCCAAGTTCCAGTCCATAGTGAATAATTGTGATTATGTAAGATAAATATATTCAAAAAGTCTAAGACAATAATAAATTCAAATATATAAACTTGTATCACGAATAAAAACGGTCTCTCATCTAACACAATCATCACAGTATAGTCACAATTTCCCCTCTCTACAATTGAATATAAAATCAGAACTACATTACTTGGCTAGGGTTTTGCGAGAAAACATTAGATACCGAGTTAGTTGATCATGACTGAGAGAATCTGCATTGTTGGTGTAGAAACGTTCTCCATGGCCTTCTTTTCCGGATCTCTAGGTCTTTAATAGTGGTTCTCTTCAATGGAAGGACTATATGAATGAACGTGCGTGAACCAACCTCCAAAAACCAACTCCAAAAACAGAACATTTTTAACCTAAACCTAACCCTTTCATATTTATAGACAATTGAGGGATACCCTAATAGTTGCCCTTTTCTGTAATTTCATAATACATGAATAATCTCATAAAATCAGATGTAAATATGTGTATAAGCCTGTATATAAAGGTCTGGAATCACCGATCACTTGATATATTGAAGTAGGGACAAAATTGGAAAATTCTGAAACAATTTCGAAACAACTTCAGTACGTAAAGGGATCACATGACCATAAGGTGGGACCTACGCTCCTGACTTACGCTTGAGCGTAGGTCCAGGGCATAGGTTGTTCTCCTGACCTACGTTTGGGCGTAGGTCTAGGGCGTAGGGTACAAACCACATTGTATCTTAGGTCCAATCTGCCTCCTTTTCTCTCTGACGACGTAGGGTATGATGTATCTTTTGTGTAAAAATTCATCTTTTCATATTTGAGCTAGACTGGTCACCTTTGACTCCCGATGCTTTTCGGTGAAGTAATAATGTCTGAAAATTACATTTTTGCCCTTCGGTGCAATAACGATGTCGGGAAATGACCATTTTGCCCTCTGGTAGCTCTTCTTCGCTCTGGCCCACCTCTTGATCCCTTTCTCAAGATAGAAATGAACACGAACTCAGTTAATTCACCGAGATTAGCTATGTTTCTTTATTAAGCTCCTGAAACATGCTTACACACACAAATGAGATAAAAATACCATGTAACGAAATATAAAGACATAATAAACGCAAGATATGGGCAAAAAAATACCAATATTGAGCACTTATCACACCCCCAAACTTACATATTGTTAGTCCCTTAACAATAAACTCAGAGAAAACTATCTGTGATGATTCTTATTATATCTAACCTATCCAGTCTAACATAATCTCTTGTTTTCGTGAGGGTCAACGATTACACTTAGCACATGTAACAAGAATTTTAAACCCCTAGGTTTCCCCTAGTGGACGAGTGAAGTCTCGTGAAGGTTTCTAGTGATGGTACCTACAAAAATCTCAATTCTTTTGTAATTACGCATTCATGAGTTCACACACACAATTCAAATAAGATATGATACAACACACAAGATAATATGAATGCAAATATTCCCACTCACTACCAAACAATAATTACATCAAGCTTCATGTTATGAATGGTCCCCACTTAAGTGAATGATTTTGCTACTTTCTACTTAAAATCCAGACAACCTTCCGTGATTTTGTGAACATTCAACTACAATATTTTAGTTTATTTTCTCCTACTTTATTGATCAAAATTTACCATTTTTCATTAAAACGTAACTTTTTAACTTTCCACTTTTCATCCCTTTTTGTCTTTCTAAGCTCCGGACTTTTCAGCGAGGATTTTTAGTCCCAAACAACTAGGCCCGAGCTTCTTCCATGGGATTTATGATCATCATTTTTCTCCCATTTAAACGCGAACAGTGATATTGGTGATACCAAAGTCCGGTTACTTAGATCGAAGAACTATTTTTTGCATTTTATTTTTTCAATTTTCTCCATTTCAACCAAAATAACTCCTCTTCTCCCCTTTTATTGCAACAAAATTATTTTTCAAGTACATAGTAAAATATCAACCTATTTCTCATAGTGAATGTGTGCTTGTGCTTATAGGTCAACGTCGTCCTTCTTAATTTCAATTTTCCTTATTCATTCACCGATGTAAAACATATCACTTCACTAACTTGATCTAATCATTATTCTCATGAGCGGGAATATCACATCACATACTACTCAAACATTATAAACAAAATCTTAATCAAACTGTAAATGCCAAACATTCATGCGTGAAAACAAAGAATTGTTCCAATTTTTTTTTATTTTTTCTCAAAAATCTTTATTCCTTATAATACTATACCCTTACCCCCAAACTTAAATCAG
The DNA here is from genome assembly GCA_963922005.1 of Cornus suecica. Taxonomy (NCBI): domain Eukaryota; kingdom Viridiplantae; phylum Streptophyta; class Magnoliopsida; order Cornales; family Cornaceae; genus Cornus; species Cornus suecica. Next base: position 63,242,910 of record OY998241.1, on the reverse strand, counting down.
ACCATGTCCCCATGGTCAAAAATAAAATAGGAGAAAATATACAGTTACCCTTGAAGCTAAATTCTGAATTCCAAAGCAAAACACAAATCCTCTCCCCCAAACTTGAATTGGATCACCTGGAGATATTATCAACAAAGCACACATACCCAATCATAGCAATGGAAAATAAATTTATCATAAATATCTAGAATTTGACACATGTTTTCAAGGAATCAAATATTCTCTTTTTTTTTATTGATTTTTTTTTTAGAATCATAACACTCTTTCCAATAACCAACGCACCCCCTAACTTAAACGCACACATGTTCTTATAGTGCGAAAATAAAATCACACATACTCAATGTAATAAACATAGTAAGGCACGCATATCAGTAAAAATGGTCAAAAACTGTCATTTTATACGAAAGCAAAAATATCACAAACAATAAAGATGATCATTAAAGCGGTCACAAAAGATCAAACACTGACTCTCCGCTTTACGATTAATCTCTACTGTGGACAGCTAAAACAAGAAAATCCTAAAAACAAAATAAAATAAATAAAACTAAAATACAACTACGTATCATCATCCGGAGGTGGCTGTGTTGGTGGAACTATCACTCTCATATGTCGCATCATAATATTCCACCGATCCATAATCTCACGGTGTTCATGATGTTGGGTCTGCCTCTCCTCTGTAAATGAGCGTTCCAATCCCTCAATATGTCCAATCAACTGGTTATACTGAGCCTGAGTAATCATAACAGCACCCCCAGCCGGGGCCTGTTGTGCATCACTTCCTATACCAGCCTCATCAGCATGTGGCGCCTCCACCTCAGGCATCTCATCCGGCATAGCCTGTTCTGCATCATCCTCCTGTGCACCTGGCAGAAAAACTCCTCTGAATCTGCGTCGGTGAACATATGTCGCTAGACCCTTCTTGATCCACCCCTTGTTCCACACTCCCTTGCCATACGTAACCAGCGGTACAAACTTATCCTCAACATTCATCTGTAATCCCTGATCGAACATCAATTTCATCACAAAGGCAGGGAAAAATCATCTAAAACTTAGTAGTCCTGAGCTTATTCTCTCGATGCAAGTGAATATAATGCCAGAACAAAGTCTGCCAAAGGGTGCGGGGAATAAAGTACCAGTGACCAAACTTGAAAGCATAGTGCAGCGCCGGAAATGGCTGGTAGCACATGGTCCGATGGCTATGTGGTAACATATTGGACTGGACTATCATATCCCAAAGCCAAAACATCGGATGATAGTTGGACTTCTTGGTCCCATTACACCTATTATCAGCCCACTGCCCCTCAGTCTGCAGTCTCACCATATTATAAAATGCCAGAAGTGGGTCTGGTATAGGTGGGAATCGATCCTCTAGCTCTGTAGGGCACTCCTGTGGAATACCCCACGCAGCAGCAATACTCTCGGGAGTAATCTCAAACTCCCATCTCTGTACCACTGTCACTAGCCGAGTCCCTCTATTGTAATGCCTCATATGAGTTTAGAACTCGCTAATCATGTCAGCGCAAATGTGTGGTGTAGCTGGAGCTAGGATTGGCAATAATTTGCGCTCCATCAGTACACCTATGGTCCAATGTGGAACTGGATCTATCTGCTCAAGTGGCACAATAGCAAAAGTGTGCTTCTGTCGGAACCCCTTCTTCAAAGCTCGGGTCATCAGCGTCTCCTTGGAGACCGTGGAGTGCTTCCATCTGTAAGAAATGAGGTCACCCTCGTCACCATTAACTGTTGGCTCAGGATACGACACCTCGTTGCACTCAGTGTCCTCCAACTCATCCTCCTACTATGCCTGCCCATCCTCACTATCACCAGCCTCGGTAGTCTGCTCATCAGATCTCTCTGACTCATGTGGTGGTGGTGATGGCTCAGGGACTGGAGACTGTGCTCGGGGTCGTGATGATGTCGTCGGTGTAGCAGGTGGAACTATCATCTAGCCATATCTCAAATCTAACTCAATGCCCTCTATCGATGCACTTGGCCTCTCAGCCTCCTCATCTGATGAATCCGGTGGAACATACACTGGTCTAGGCGCCCAGGTACTATGGCGTACATGCCACGTACTCTCTAGGGGCGGTGACCATGATCTGTCTCTCTGTATTACCGTCCTCGACGTAGATGCTCCCACGACAGCCTTCCCTACTCCTTTTACGCGTGTCATGCCTATAGAATTCGGATTGCTACGAAAATGAGCAAAAACTATCCGGATACCGAATCAAACTCAAAACTATATCTAAAGTATTCTAATATGATGATTAAATAAGACCTCATCTCAAAATTTTGATATTCAACCCGTATCTGAAGCCGAAAACCCAACCTTTGGAGAACGGATTAAAACACAATTTCGATCGGTCTCGTTCGTCAATACTAGTTTAGAATAGTTATATTAAGTAATCAAAATCAAAAGAATGGATAAAAACTTACCGAATCGCGAGAAAAGGCAAATTCCCCAAAATTGGATTCTGAAGACTTTCGAGTTCTTCACGTGAATCCGTACACACCGCTCACTAATTTGATGATCCGCCGCTTGGGAATGATAAGAAATATTGATAATCTGCTTTAGGAACGAACGAGAGTTGATTTAGTGGAGAGGAAAGGGAGAAAAGTGAAATTTGAAATGAAAAGTCGCGGGACTGTATTTATACAGTCCCGTGACCTACGCTCGGCGTAGGTCACCCTACACTTCGGCGTAGATCCCAAGGCTGGATTTATGGCTTCGGCTATTTTTTTCCTCGTTCTCAATACCCGAACACTCGAACCTCCCCTATACACACCTATTGACTTTGATTCGTCGAAATTTAGCATTTCGTGAACGAAAATACCCCTCCGAATGATGATGACTATTTTAGACTCGATCTTAAAATTTTGCAAAAACCAAATTAAACTACAATTTCACAACTACAAACTAAGATCAAAATCTATTTTTTATTACTTAGTAAGAGTATTTAACGTCGTTGGCTCGACGTTGCTGCCTTTCAGTACTCTGAATCAAAATCATCCGACTCCGGCACCGGTTCTATTAAATCAACTATGTCAACAACACTCTCCGTCGACATAGCTTTGATATAATGCTTCAAACGCTGACCATTCACAACAAATCACTTTATGTTGTCAGGGTCGTCAAGTTCCACCACTCAATAGGGGTAAACCTTAGTAATTCTGTACAGCCCATCCCATCTTGATTGGAGCTTACCGGGAAACAATTTGAGTCTTGAATTGAACAACCACACTTTATGGCCGACCTCAAAGCTTTTCTGTTTGATATGTCTGTCGTGAAATGCTTTGGTTCGGGCTTTATATATTCTAGAATTCTCATATGCGTTGTTCCTTAACTCCTCAAGCTCTGCGAGTTGGAGTTTCCTCTGAGCGCCCAATATTTTGATATAAAAATTCAATCTTCTGATCGCCCAATATGCTATGTGCTCGAGTTCCACAGGGAGATGACACGTTTTACCATAGACCAATCTGTATGGTGACATACCAATCGGTGTCTTATAAGCGGTCCTGTATGCCCACAGTGCATCATTTAACGTCCTCGGCCAATTATTCAAATCAGGATCCACCATCTTTTCAATAATGTTCTTGATCTCCTTATTCGAAACCTCCACTTGACCACTCATCTAAGGATGATATGGCATTCCAATTCTATGAGTGACACCATACTTCTTGCACAAGACCGGAAGGAACTGGTTGTCGAAGTGGCTGCCGTCGTCACTGATCAACACTCGTGGCATATCAAATCTAGAAAAGATATTGGATTTAACAAACTCTTCAACCACAATATGATTCGCACGCGACGTGGCAACAAACTCTACCCATTTAGAAACGTAATCAACTCCCACTAATATGTACTGCTTATTGCCGGTTTTTGGAAACGGTCCCATGAAGTCAATGCCCCAGACGTCAAACAACTCAACCACCAAAATAGGATTCAGTGGCATCATGTATCGTCGAGATATGGATCCCAAATTCTGACATCTCAGACAAGATTTTCAAAACTCGAACGCATCCTTGAATATGGTGGGCCAATAAAAACCGCTCTGTAGGACTTTGTGAGTTGTCTTCTTAGCACCAAAATGCCTTCCACACTCTGGCGTATGACAAAATGTCAGTATGCCTTGAACTTCACTTTTTGGAACACATTTATGAATTATCTGATCCGGGTAATATTTGTACAGTCGCGGATTGTCCCAGATATAAAATTTTACTTGGTTGAAGAAACGATCCTTCTCATGCTTGGACCATCTGTTAGGAATTCTACCTGTGGCTTTATAGTTGACAATATTTGCATACCACGGTATCTATTCCATAACAGCCACACTGAACAGATGTTCATCAAGGAACTCATCCTTAAAAGGAGTATCGTCCTTTGTGGACTCAACAACAATTCTTGACAAATGATCAGCTATAACATTCTCTGTACCCTTCTTGTCTTTGATCTCCAAATCAAATTCTTGTAACAATAGAATCTATCAAATCAGTCCGGGCTTGGAGTCTTTCTTAATTAGCAAATGCCTTAGTGCGGCATGATCTAAGTACACGACACCTTGGTTCCCAACAAATACAACCTGAATTTTTCCAAGGCGAACACCACTGTCAGTAACTCCTTCTCGGTAGTTGTGTAGTTCATCTGAGCTTCGTTCAGAGTTCTACTGGCATAGTAAATCACATATGGCAACTTGTCTTTTCTTTGCCCCAGCACAACTCCAATTGCATAATCTGAAGTGTCACACATCAGCTCTAACGGTAGAGACCAGTCTAGTTGACATATAATTGGGGCAGATGAGAGTTTAGCACTCAATTCCTCAAAGGCATGAAGACATTCTTCATCAAAGTTAAATACTATATCTTTAGCTAGTAAATTGTATAATGGCTGGGAGATTTTACTAAAATCTTTGATAAACCTTCTGTAAAACTTGGCATGGCCCAGAAAAGAACGTATATGCTTCATAGATGTGGGATAAGGTAATTTTGAAATCAACTCGACTTTTGTTTTATCGACCTCAATCCCCTGTTTTGATATAATGTGGCCAAGTACTATACCATAAAATCAACTCGAATTTTGTTTTATCAACCTCAATCCCTCTTGAACCATAAAATGGCTTTTCTCCCAACTAAAAATTAAATTGGTCTCTTTACACCTTTCAAGTACTAGTGTTAAATGCCTCAAATAGTCTTCAAAGGTTGCCCCAAAGACTGATAAGTCATCCATGAACACTTCCAAAAAAATTTCTACCATATCAGAGAAGATAGACATTATACACCTCTGGAATGTCGCTGGCGCATTACATAAACCAAAAGGCATCCATCTGTACGCGAATGTGCCATATGGACAAGTGAAAGTGGCTTTCTCCTGATCTACATGATCAATTACCACTTGATTATAGCCGGAATATCAATCCAAAAAGCAGTAGTAGCTCTGTCCTGCTAATCTTTCCAGGATTTGATCGATGAATGGTAATGGAAAATGATCATTCCTGGTGTTAGAGTTGAGCTTTATGTAGTCGATACACACACGCCACCCCGTAGTCGTGCATTGAGGAATTAACTCACCCTTTTCATTAGGCACCACTGTGATTGCCGACTTCTTCGGGACCACTTGAGTTGGGCTTACCCACTTACTATCAGAGATCGGGTAGATGATTCCCGCATCCAGCAACTTTACTACTTCTTTTCTTACCACTTCCATCATGTTCGGATTCAATCTTTGCTGCATCTCCCTTAACGATTTCGCCTCATCGTCCAAATAAATTCAATGCATGCAAATTGATGGATCAATCCCTTTCAATTCGGCCACACTCCACCCAATTGTTTCTTTATTCTTGGTCAAGACCTCAATCAGACTCGATTCCTATTTTGCTATCAACTTTGATGAAATAATTATAGGAAGAGTTGCATTGGGTCCCAAGAAAACATACTTCAGCTTCCCTGACAACTCCTTAAGTTCTAAAACAGACGGAGTCGTAAGTGATGGAATTGGGGGAGTACTTGAAACTATCGGGAGTGGTTCCACTGGCTCTTGCTTCTAAGGTTGCGTGTATAATACAGTCTTAATTCTATCCAACTCCTTATTCTGCCATTCCATATACGCATCCCAATCCTCGATTTCTTCATTCAACACTTCATTTTGACATAAATTCTTCAAGCTCGTCTTTCTCCAGAATTTGAGTCACAAAATCATGTATAATATCATCTAAATCATCTCACTCATCTATCTGGAAACAATCCATAGACTTAGGTAATTGATGGCTTCCCTCAAACACATTCATCCTGACTTTCATGTTCCTAAAGGTCAGATCCATAACTCCGGTTCGACAATTTATGCATGCATTTGCCGTGGCCAGAAATGGTTTGCCTAATATCACTAGGATGTGTTTTTTCGAGTCCGGGACAGGTTCCGTCTCCAGGATTACAAAATCAACTGGAAAGTAAAAATTTCCCACTTGAACTATGACGTTTTCCAAAATTCCCTTTACCTACTTAAGAGATCAATTGACAAACTGCAGTACAACCTCTGTGAGACTGAGCTATCCCAACCCTAGTTGTTTATAGACTGAATAAGGAAACAAGTTAATACTCACACCTAAATCAAGAAGGGCTCTACCAATTTCCTGGTCACCGATAATACAAGAAATAATGGGAGCACCTGGATCTTTCCTCTTTGGTGGAGTATTGCTTAACAACAGTGAACTCACTTGCTTAGTCAAGAGTATTTTCTTCAGATTCTTCGTTCTGCTTTTCATCTTCTGCATACAGAGATCCTTGAAAAATTTAGCATAAGATGGGATTTGGGCAATCACGTCTAAGAGCGGCAAATTAATCTTGACTTGTCGTAACGTATCCAACATATCAAATTCTTTCATCTTCCCATACTTAGTCGGTTCTCTAAGACGTTAAGGAAATGGCGGTGTCTCCTCGTAGTTTGCCTTATCTGGCTCATCAAGCAATGTCTCGTCGACACTCTTATCTACTGGAAGTTTATTTGTCTGAACTTCAACTTCTCTGCTCTCAACCTCTTTCTGTTGTGCTTTTTCCGCTTCCTTTCTTTAAGCTTGCTTAGCTTCTTTTCTTCTATGCAGCCTCTCCTCATGTTATTCCTCCACTCTGCACTCCACTTTCCTTCCACTTCTCAGAGTCGTAATTGCTTGAACAGACTTGTGATTATCATTGGTAAACGATCTAAGCTCTTGCACTTGCTGAATCTTTGGGTTATCGATAGGCTGAATAGGCAACTGACCTGGTTCTATAGTATTTCTCTGATTTTTCATTTGTCCTAACTGCATGGTGATTTGGGCCAGTGCTTGAGTATGAACACCCATCTGATTTTGGAGGTCCACCAAGGTTTGCTTTATCTTATTATTTTGGAAATCGGGTGATGGAGCTTGGTTTCTTTGAGCCTGGAGCTAATATTGGAATGGTTGGATAGCCTGGTTGTTATTGAATGGCTAAAGAGCCAGAGAATTATTAGGTGGCTGAATGGGTTGAAAATTTGATTGAGAATTGTGAGCCAGTATAGTTGGTTGAGATTGGAATGATTGTTGGCTTTGTTGGAACATTAGCTGTGAGGTAAATTAATGCCTTGGTTGAAAATTGGATTGAGAATTGAACCACTGTCCTTGTTGAACTTTTTCTAAAGGATTATCCACATTTGTGGACTTATAGGACATGAATGGATGATTTATATTATTTGGAGAGTATGAGTTGAAGAACGGGACATTATTTGAGTAATTCCATGCTGCATTGACATCAACGGTTATTACGTCCTCACACTCATTTTGAGAGTAATTTGGTTCAACCTCATACACTTATCTTTTAAGAGAATAACTTCTTTGGGTAAGAAGTTTTTCAAATCGTACTAACCTCTCATCTATCAATGCCATTGGATTTTTCATATCATGATTAACCTCAAATGCTTTTTCTGACCGCGTATCTAGTTCACCTTTAGACCTCAGATCAGATTCATACTGAAGGGCATTTTCACTGATATTATCAAACATCTCTAAAAGCTCTCTCACGAGTTTCAAGGTAAACTGACCCTGTGTATAGGCATCTATCAGATTTTTATGCTTTTCACCTAGACCCATGTAAAAATTTCTAGCAACATCTTGATCAGAAAACCTATGGTGGGGACATTTATAAAAAATCTAATTGTACCTCTCCCACACATAATGAAATTGCTTTCCTGGCAACTGTCTGAATAGTTTAATTGTATCTTGGGCTTTTGAAGTCTTTCCTATGGGAAAATGTTTTTCTAAGAATTCTTGCTTAAGTGTTTCCCATTCAAGTTTAGTTGCTTGAGTCAATTTAATATACCATCTTTTTGCTTTGCCTTTTAATACCATGGGAACAGACGCACTCTTAAATCATTTTTAGTCAAACCATCATACCTAATTGTTGATGCTACCTCTAAGAATTCATTGACATGCTGGTACGAATCTTCTATCCTAAGACAATAATAAATTCAAATATATAAACTTGTATCGAGGTAGGAACAAAACTGGAAAATTCTGAAACAACTTCATCACGTAAGGAGATCATATGACCACAAGGTGGGACCTACACTCCTGACCTATGCTTGGGCGTATGTCTAGGGCGTAGGGTACAAACCACATCGTAGCTTAAAAGCATAACTTAGGTCCAATCTGCCTCTTTTTCTCTCTAATGACGTAGGGTATGATGCATCTTTTGTGTAAAAACTCGTCTTTTCATATTTGAGCTAAACTTGTCGCCTTTGACTCCCGATGCTTTTTGGTGAAGTAATAATGTCTGAAAATGACATTTTTGCCCTTCGGTGCAATAACGATGTCGGGAAATGACCATTTTGCTCTCTAATAGCTCTTCTTTACTTTGACACACCTCTTGATCCTTTTCTCGAGATAGAAACAAACACAAACTCAGTTAATTCACCGAGATTAGCTCTGTTTCTTCATTAAACTCCTGAAACATGCTTATGCACACAAACGGGATAAAAATACCAAGTAACGGAATGTAAAGACATAACAAACGCAAGATAAGGGCAAAAATGACCAATATTGAGTACCTTTCAGTGTTGAACTAGAGATATATGAATTATTTATTGCTCAGTGATGGAGGTGAACTAGAATACTACGATGAAACATGCAGTGTAGCAGATGCGAGCCAGTAGGAGCTTGCGATGGAAGATAAGATGAAGTCTTTTATCTTCAACAAAACATGGAAGCTAACCAAGATGTCGGTAGTAAAGAAAGCTCTAAATAACAAATGGGTCTACAGGGTCAAAGACGAACATGATGGTTCTAAGAGGTACAGGGCGAGACTCGTAGTAAAAGGCTTTCAACAGAAAGTGGGAATCGACTACACCGACATATTTTCTCTGGTTGTGAAACTGAATTCCATTAGTTCAGTTCTTAGCATTGATGCAGCAGAGAGTTTGCACCTAGAGCAGTTAGATGTCAAAACTTCATTCCTCCATGGTGACCTAAAGGAGGATATTTATATGCAGCAACCGAAAGGTTTCTCAGTAAAAGGTAAAGAGAAACTTGTGTGTAAGTTGGAAAAGAACTTGTATGGTTTGAAACAAAACAAGCTCTAAGACAGTGGTACAAAAAGTTCGATGGATTTATCCAGAGACATGATTACAACAAGTGCAACGTTGATCATTGTTCCTAATTCAAGAGGCTTGACACGAGTTACATCATCCTCCTACTTTATGTTAACGACATGTTAGTAGCTAGATCTGATTTTGCGGAAATCAACAATTTGAAGAAGCAGTTGGCAAATGAGTTCGAGATGAAGGACTTAGGCGCAACGAAGTAGATTTTTGGTATGAGAATCAATAGAGATAAGCAGAAGAGTACTTTACAATTGTCTCAGGCTGACTATGTTAAACGAGTTCTGAAGAGGTTCAACATGAGTGATGTTAAGCCGGTTAACACACATTTGGCTAGTCGCTTCCGATTATCAAAATAGCAGTCTCCTAAGTTAGAAGCAGAGAGGAACAATATGACCAATGTTCCATACGCTTCAGCCATTGGTAGTTTAATGTATGCGATGGTTTGTACGAGACCAAATATTGCATATGCAGTGGGAACAATCAGTAGGTTCATGTCCAATCCAGGGAAGACTCACTGGGAAGTAGTGAAGTGGATATTGCGATATCTACGAGGTACCACAAACATATGCCTTTGTTTTGGTAAATGCGAAGTGAATTTACATGGCTATATGGATTCAGATTTTGCTGGTAAGATAGACCATAAAAGAAACACTACTGGTTATGTCTTTACAGTAGGTACTACGACAGTTAGTTGAATTTCGCAGTTACAGAAAATCGTAGCGTTATCTACTATAGAGGCTAAGTATGTAGTCGTGACAGAATCTAGAAAATAAATGATTTGGTTACAGGGATTGTTGGCAGAGTTGAGATTTGAGCAAGAGAAGAGTGTTTTGCACAGTGACAGTTCGAGTGCTATACATCTGACGAAGAATTCAGCATTTCATTCAAGGACGAAGCATATAGATCTTCGTTATCATTTCATCAGATCTCTATTAGAGAATGAAGTTTTGACTCTTGAGAAGATTCAAGGAAGCAAGAATCTGGCCGACATGTTGACTAAAGTGGTGACAACCGAGAAACAAAAGTGGTGCACAACTTCAGTGGGGCTTCAAGCTTGAAGACAGGAATGGGGGAACCATACTACATTGATCATTGATGGAGTTGATTGATGGTGACAAAGTCGTCAGGTGGGAGATTATTATACATATAAGGGTGACTCATTTGTATTGAAAGTTGTCCCACATCGACTAAAAGGCAAAACCACCTCCCTATAAATATATGGTCTCTCCTATTATATTGTGTGCACAAATAGAGAGAGAAAATAGAAGAGATACATGCTAGTATTCTTCTTGGTGAGAGTTATGAATAATATAGGCTTATATTATTCTGGGTGATACATGCGTGAGTATTCACTGTGTGTGTGCGTGTGTTTGATCTGCTGATCAACCCCCTTGTAATCCTTTCTTTAGTCGATAGTGAAATGGTGCTCTCAGTGGACGTAGACTTATTTTGGCCGAACCACTATAAATCTTTGCATCCATTGTTTGGTGTGTGTTTGTGTGCATTTTTTTATTTGCAGGTACACACGGCTGCTAACAGTGTTCTTGGGCGGGTGTAAAAACCCTAACAGACATGTTTGACCTTTTTATTTAGTTACACTTAATACATGAAAAGTTGTCCTATAAATTATTATTTGTTTGAATAATTATTTATGTAATTTTACTTATTTAAAAAAGACGAAATATGATTTGTGATATTGAAATTTTTCTTTAAGAATAATTAATTATCTTTTGTATCCTCCTATGGTTGATAGCTTGGAATTTTTTATTTAGTTACACTTGATGAAATTTGACCTTATCAAATATTTAAAAACTATTTTCTTATTTTATTTTATTGTAATTAGGGTTAAATAGATCATCTAATGAGTGTTGTCAAATTAGAAAATTTTGTTTTATTGAACTAACAAATAAAATTTGACCTATAGGATTATTTATAGTGACACCCCCTGAGGTTTGCCTAAATTACAGTTAGATGAAACTTTTGCATTTTGCAAATGATTAACCCCCTAAGGTTTTAAAAAGTTGATAAAGAACCCCCTAGGCCCATGAATTGCTATTTTTGCCCTTGATAAATTACTCAATTAGTTGATAACATATTTTATCTTTAAGATGACTGTAATGCCCTTCAACTTATATTTGATAGTGATTGTAAGAACTAATTTTTTAAATTTATTTTAGACATTTGTTTGTAGAGAGAAATATTATTTATAAACTAAATTCATATATCTATATACATATATCTATATATATTATTATTATTAAATTAAAACTAACTCAAATAAATTAAAATTTAATTGTGCATGTTACACTATACTATTAATAATGCTAAGTGTTAAGTGTCTATTTAAATCTCGAAGCACTCCGCATGCTAGACTAACTTTAATTAATAATATTTTTATTTTATGTAACTAATAATTTTTTTTTACTATTTTAATTTTTATAGTGAGTGCATGTTTATTAAACGACATACAAAATAATAGTAAGTGCTATCAATGTATATATTTGCGTACATTTAGAAAAAATATTATTTTTTATTATTTTATTTTTAGGCAAATAACTTAGGAAATACCTATGGTCTTGTGGTCTAATGATATTTTCATTCCTCCCCAAACTAGGAGAGGTCTGAGGTTCAAGCCTTATAGGACTTAGGGCTGTTCAAACCGGTTCCGGTTCCATCTGGAACCGGAACCGAACCGATTTTTTTGGTTCTTGAAAAATCGGAACCGAAACCGGAACCGAAAGGGGAAGGAACCGAACCAGAACCGAACCGAAAAATCGGTTCGGTTCTGGTTCGGTTCCGGTTTCTTCTATATTTATTTATTTTTTTAAAAAATCTCAATTTTATAAAATAATATAATTATAAACTATAGTATTTGAATTAAAGCAAACCCAAAACCAAATATATAATTAGTGGAATAAAAAAGTAGCTTGGATTTGTATTGTTATTGAAATTAGTGGAAGTTTATTGCTAGTCTTTTTGCTTAATAATAAATAAATATATATATATATATAAACAAAATCGGTTCCGGTTCCGTAGGGACGGAACTGGAACCGAACCTAAAATTTTGATTCTTTGAATTTTGAAACCGGAACCGGAACCGGAACCGGAACCGAACCCCTATGGAACCGAACCGAACCGCCGGTTCCGGTTCGGTTCTAGTTCGGTTCCGGTTCCGGTTCGATTCCTGAACACCCCTAATAGGGCTTATGGGGGGGGGGGGGGGGGGGGTCAGGGAATTATTTTTAAATATACTTAATAGTGTTTTTTTTTTACTATTTTAATTTTATAGTAAGTGCAAGCTTATTAAACGACAAAAAAAGAATTTAGTAAGTGTTACTAATGTGTATATTTTGCATACATCTATAAAAAAAAATATTTTTATTATTTTATTTTTGGACAATACATTATACTAATAGTTTTATTTTTACTATTTTAATTTTTATAGTAAATGCATGCTTATTAAAGGATCGAAAAAAATTATTAGTTACAAAAATAAAAATATTATTGATTAAAGTTAGTCTAGCAAGCTAAGTGCTTTGAGATTTAACTAGGCACTTAACACACAATATTATTAATAGTATAGTGAAACATAAACATTTAGATTTTAATTTATTTGAGTTAGTTTTAATTTTATAATAATAATATATATACATATATGTATATAGGTTTATAAATTTAGTTTACAAATAAAATTTCTCTCTACAAAAAGTGTCTAAAATAAAAAATTTGGTTTTTACAATCATTATGAAATGTAATTACAATGGCTTTCCAGTCATCACAAAGATAAAATATGTTATCAACTAATTGAGTAATTAATCAAGAGCAAAAATGGCAATTCTTGGGCCTAAGGTGTTCTTTGTCAACTTTTTGAAACCTGAAGGGGTTTATCGTTTGCAAAATGTAAATCTTGCATCTAGATGTAATTTAAGCAAATCTCAGGGAGTGTCACTGTAAATAACCCTATTTTATATTAGAATTTTTAATTTTATGACACATAAATTTAATATCTTAATGAAATTTGACTCGATTAGATTTGATAGTTTGAATTTTTTTGTTTAACTGTAATAAATTGTTGAAATTTGACACAAATAGATATTATTAAATTGAGGACTATTGTTCAGTTGTATGTAACTGATTTAATTTAACCTTGTGTATTAATTTTATATTTGATTTATTTGTTCTTAGTCATGATGAAATTGACACCATTAAGTATTTGATCCAATAAAGGTTGAAAGATTAAGGATTTGTATTTAATTATTGAATTAATATCATTGTTCGTTTGCACAGACAAATATAACAATAAGTCCAACCGACTAGTTTTATAGAAGGGTTATTTTAATTTATCAAAGTAAAGACCAGTGTAAAAAAGACAACATATTGATGGTGTGCTAGAAAACAAAAGTCAAAGGGTAAAAATGATTTGATTGAGTGTCGAATGGGGGATTGGGTTGATAGGAGGGTGGTTGTCAACCTTTTCAAATCTCATGGGGCCGATTGGAGCATATGCTCCAAACGTTATATCTAGATGTAAGTTTTCCAAACCTAAGGGGGTGTTAGTATAATTAACCCTAGTTTTATTTTATTTTCTTCTGTATATAATAGTTTAAAATTCAAAATAAACTCCAAATTGTTCGGTTGGGGTTGTCCTGACCGCGTATGGACTAGGGTTTCATCCTCCAATTCGAGAGAAGGCTTTCCTGTTATCCCTCGCATTGAAAGCGATCGAGCCTGTGACAGAGGTAATAACCCCAAAACAAATCTCTCCTATTATACACTCATTATATATATATATATAGATAGATATATGTATAATTAATTTTCCTAGAAAGTGTCTCTAAACCCTGCAAAATTTTCCATTTAAACAAACAACAAACCCCAAAGATAATCTCAAAATCGTGGTGAAAATTTTGGTTGGATATGGAGAGCTCTGGCGTCTGCAAGAGCTGCAGAGCGAGGACTCTCGTACCCGACTATGACACGGGCAATACAGTCTGCTCTTCGTGCGGTACTGTCCAGGCCTATGACAATTACCAGGACGCTTTTGGCGGGATCAACGGCCCCGTCGGTTCATTCGTCCGAGTCGGCACCGCCGGGACTGGTGGTGTATGTAATTACAAAGAGAAGAAAGTGTATGAAGCAAACAAGGTTATAGATAATTTGACCCTTAAATTAGGGTTTTCGGGTTCGCATGAGGTTAGGAATATGGTTCAATATATCACCGAGGGTGAATTTGGGGAAGGGAATTGGTTCCCTATATTTGTTGGTGCGTGTGCTTACGTTGTTATGAGGAGAGATAATAAGTCGTTGCCGATTGTGGAGGTGGCGGCGGTGATTGGGTGTGATGTGCATGAGCTTGGGCGAATGGTTGCTCGGGTTGTTGATAATCTTCGATTGAAATTGCCGGAGTTTGATATTGTGAGCGCATTCGAACGGGTGATTCATAATAACCCTAGGTTTAGTTCTGTTTCGAGGAATAAGACGAGAATGTTGAAACAGGGGATTTTTTTATTGCAGTGTTCGGTGAAGTGGTTTTTGACGACAGGGCGGCGACCGCTTCCAATGGTAGCAGCGGTGTTGGTGTTTGTGGCGAAATTGAATCAGGTTGATGCTTGTATCGAGGATGTGGCGAAGGAATTACATGTGGTACTTTCTACTGTTCGATCACGGTATAAGGAGCTTTTAGAGACTCTTGTGAAAGTTGCACAAGGATTGCCGTGGGGAAAGGATGTTACTGTTAAGAACATTCTGAAAAATGCTCCACATGTGATTCAGTATATGGAATTGAAGTCGATGTCTAAGCAGGGCGAGAAGAAGAGGGGTTTGGATTATGTTGGATTTGATTTAGATGACATGGTCAGTGACATTACCAGCAAAGAAATTGAATATGGGACCGACAATTGTTGCTTACGGAATGATGGCCAGTATTTCGAAGCAAGAAATTCCTCCAGTTTGAGTATTGATGAATTGGACAAGTTCCAAATTTCACCTGAATGCTTGTCCGTGATTTATTCGAAGTTTGCAGATGAGGTTCCGCATGTTGAGGCTGGTGGGGAGAGGGGAGAGGAAAATCAAAGGAAGAGTGGGAGAAATTATGTCCATCATGTGGGTAAGGAGTGGTGGAAAGGAAAATCAGAATTAAGCAAAAAGCTTTTCCTCAAGCAGATATTGGAGAAAGATGTCGGATTGAATGCAATGCCTCCATCTTTTGTCAGTGGATGCTTAGAATATCAAAGGAGGAGAGAAAAGATAAAGGCTGCTAAGCTGCGGATTGATAACGTTATGCGCCCACCGGTTCCTGATTCAGGTGACGGGGGTAATTCTTTATTCACAAAATGTGTAAATAATGGGAAGAAAAGGAGGAAAATGCAAGTTGATATTGATTCAGAAGATTTTATTATTGAAACTCTCCTACTCCATCAGGTGGAGGAGGGGGAAATAGAGAAGGGGCACTATACTGCTTTACTGGACTTGCATGTCTTTAACTCAGGGAGTTTGTGATAAGCTTCAGCATGAAAGGATTAATGAGACAATATGGAGGATTTTTTTTTGTTATTTTTTTTAGTCTTTCCACTGAAGGAAAATTCTATTTTTTTTGTGAATTAATACAAGACTACATTTTTGTCAAAAGATCAGTACCTACATAATTACATAACATAGAAATCTCCTTCGTTCGATATATGTTTCTCATTCTTTTGCTCTGAAGGGGTTACATTTTCCGCATGCATCATTCTTATTTGGTGTGATCTGATTTTTGACTGCTGTTCTCTTTCTTTTCTTTTTGTATTACTTGTTGCACCTTTTCCTTCTAATTATCTGAATAGATATATATGCATTTTTTTCGTTCTTCAGTTGTACTGTCAAGTGATGCCTCAGTTTTAGCTATCATCTCATTCAAACAGCAATGTTTGGCTTCACAAAGAGGTGCTTATAGTTCATGGGGCTAATCAGGTAGGTTCTATAAGTTTTCCATTTGTAAGTGCAACATGTGCGGCTTTTAAGAAAAACTTTGCAATGCCTGCGTGTTTGTCTTTGTAAAGAGCACTTTTGATTGATCCTGACTGAACTTTCAATTCATATATGATCCAGTCTTTTCTATAGGAAGCCTTTGCTAATAAGCTTCCGTGAAGACTAGGAATAGTGGTATCTAATTTGTGGACTAGGAGTAGCCTTTGGTAATAATCATTTTGCAGTAATAGAGCTGAGGAGACATTTCTGTTAGAATACAGTATTTTTGGGTGGTTTGGTTTTGTCTATGGTTGATTCCATGTGAGCATTTTAGTTCTTTTTGGGTGCATGTCCTTGAAATTCATATTTTCCTTTTTATTTTCTTTAAAGTAGTCGGTACTTTGTTTTTCTTAAACACTTGGCTTCAGTTATATGCTAGCTCTAAGGCTTTACTTTTTGGGCGCCTGTTCCCTTTTTTTCTTTTTCTTTTTTAGCTTCGGTTGTGCTCTAGTTTCCTCTATAATTATGCAATTGCTTTATCGAGGATTGAGGATTGAGGATTGATCATCTGATAAGCTTTGTAATTTGGGTGTTTTTATTGCGAATGTACCTTTATATCCCCTGGTGTTATGTATAATTTGCATTTAATTTTCTTGTATGAGCACATGCACAATTTTCTCTACATTTCCTTTATAGAGTTTTTTTTGCCCTTGCATCTGTCTCTCTCATCACATCTTTCATTTTGGAAACTGGCTTGTGAAATATATACATATTGATATATCTCTTGCTTACTGAAAAGTTCTGGTGGTTGAACAAGTTTGTTCATGGTCATTATCTTTGCTCCAAGATGTGGTCAAATGAAAAACTGCTTCTTTTCTGAAATATATTAGTTATGTTATATTTTTGCTATTATTTCAAATTTGAGCTCCTCTTAAGTGGACACCACTTGGTTTCCAACTCCTTGCATTTCACTTTGTGCATTGTCTTATAAGCCTTTTCTTTTTCCAGTAAATAGTTGCTGGGGAGTTTCTGGTTTGATTTCAAGGGCGAAATATGTAATACATTGGCACATGCATTGCTCCAAAATTTGAAGTGCTTTAGACACTTAATATAGTCATTGAAGGCCCTGATACTTGTATCCTTACACCACAAACCTGAAGTAAATTATTCCATAACATGCTGTTAAGAAACTCCACCAAATCAATCCCTTTACGCGGGAACAAAGCAAATATAGATGACAAAATATATAAAAAGGATCATATTAATATAACCATATAGAAGTTTTCCAGTGCCTGGTGGACCATGGAATATCAAAAAGGCAGATTGTATTACTGGCCAGCAGCAAATGCCTCAACTGGGAAAGTTTTGGTGATACCAGCAAGACTCTTGAAGTGGATCTTTCCAGTGGGTGGATCATCCTCGACTATCTCAGTAACTGGAGGCCATAGCATGAGTTCCTTAGCCTTCACTCCCTTGAGCTTCTTGATCCTTTTCTTCTCAATGTAACCGGTAATTTCAGTGTCATAGCTCACAAGCTTGCTAATCACCTTGAACTTGTGTTCAACTTTCTTCTGTTGCAGGATCCACATGTAGCCGGTGTTCTTCACGAATCCTACCTCAATCACCTCGGCAAGGGGGAGAAGTCCTAATGGGAGTCCAAACTCTTCAAGAAGAGAGACCGCCATTTTCAGCCCCTCCTCATGGCCCTTCTTGACAATTCCTCCTTCTTTGAGATCTGCCATGGTGGATGTCCCTCTGTTTCTGGAGCTGCTATATGAGTTTGAGTAATTCTATTAGGTGTGGAGAGCTTCAATTTATACTAGAGTGCCTACGTGGATGAGACAAATATATTGGAGAAACCAAGGTGAGCAGCATTGTATTAACCACCTAATTGTCATTGCTCACTTTCATTTTGTCACTAATCTTTGTCTGAAGGTTCATGTTAAAGAAGCTAACATCCTTTATCCTGATAAATGCCGCCTCATTCCAATAACATCCTTTATCCTGACAATTTGATTTGATGCATTGAGTCATGGTTTTTGAATTCTCCCTTACTCTTATGATTCTTTGCTTTATATGTTGTGTTGTAAAGTTGTCACATCTCATTTTGCTTCGTTCACTGTAGAACATTTGGCTTGTAGCGAATTTACTTATTGTTAACCATATGTCCCTAGTGAGATTTGAACTTTCAACCTTCTTTGTGGATGGGAGATTATATGACACAAATGGGCTATAGGCCGTTTGGTCCTCGAGCTTTTTTCTGAAAGCAAGTATTCAAATACAATTCATGTGACTCAAGTCTATTATACGATGATTTTGTTTATCTTTGACAGGGTGTGTAGCATCTATCCCGTGGAGACATTTTAAAATTAATTTTGCATAAACGGCACTGTAACTCGTACATGTCCTCTACTTCTAGGGCTGATAGAGAAGGTGCACGTGTGGAAACTCAATTTTGGATAGAGAGAGGTTGTAGGAACCTAACTTGTTTGTCTCTAGGTGACCAATGAGAATTCATTTGGCTTGCTTGTTTGATCTTTTAACTGTGGATGCTTTTGAACTATGTCGTCTATGCTTCTAATGATAAAGGTGTTCGTAATACATTTGCTCTATGTTCTGCTGCCACTGATGGTGAACCCTCCTATTGCGAAAGCTGGTAATCCACTTCTCACAGCACTAAAAATTGCATCACAGCACTTTCCTTATGGAATGGTGTTTATCCTAATTTCATAGCAGCAGATGAGGTAAATTATGTGCCTCGATTTATGTTTTTCAGTATAAAAAATCTCAATGATTGGATTATTGATAATGTAGAATTCAGAGATAAATAAACATCAAATTTTCTGATCTCAGGAGCATATATATGCTTTGTACTTGTCAGGTGCTAGGACTAGGAGTCCTTCATTCTCTGCCAAGAAAATAGAGATCTGAGATATGCTCTTAAGGTTGGATTCTCTGTTTTTATCTTAAAAGGTCTCTTTGTAACTTCGATGAGAATTTGAGTTTTCAGAATTGCTTTAAAATTTATTTCTTTTTATTTTTTACAGTGTGTGCGCACCTCACTTATGTCTGATCGGGATGAGACTTGTAGCAGTCCCAACCGAACATATTTCATTTAGAGAAACTGGACCTTCTTCAATCCTCTACAGGTGAAGCCCCTACCTGTGTTCTCCTACTTTTCCAGATCTATTTGGTTACTCAGAAATTGTAAGAAAAAATGGAATTTTAATACCTTACATTGTTTTTATTGCACATAAGATACTCCATAGTGAATCAGAGTTTCTTACGATAATGAATCTTATATGAACTCTGAACCTCGTGCATCGAATAATATAACATAAGTTCTTTGAGTGATTCATCTCTCTTGAGAGGGTTTTTTTTTCTTTTCTTTTCTTTCTACTTCCTGAAATTGAATGTTGTTTGCATTGTTGTTGCCGGAATTCACAGCTTTGGTTGTTTGGACAAGAGAGGGTCAAATTTGCTTTCAAAAAAGAAGAAGAGAGAGTCTGATTTGCTTTTTTGTTTCGGAAATAGTTTCTTTTTACGGAAGAATTAGAAGCCATGTAAATAGTTTCTCACTTAGCCTTCATTTTTTGGAATGAGGTGGCTTTTATGGAGGTATCGAAATGCTTGACCACGAGGAGGAGGTACTCGATGTGAATGTTTTTGTGGCCAAGCCATCCGGGAATAACAAGCAAGCCATCCAGGAATAACAAGCAGACAACATTAGGCTACAAGGCGTTTGGTATTTTTGGCACTTGTTATGTTAACTATATTGAGATGAAATCCCTGTCTTTACATTACATGTGTTTTAAGTTGTGATTATGTATGTATGAAGTTCTAACATGCTTTAACAAAAAAAAGAAATCCATGTCTTTACACTACGATTATGTTTTTATGAAGTTCTAACATGCTTTAACAAAAAAAAGAAATCCATGTCTTTACACTACAAACGTTAATTTTTCTTTTTGTTTGACAAGATTTGGGACTTGATGTCCAACAACATTAGATATTTGTTTGATTCTTACCAATTGCGAATAATTGTTGGAGTCACGATCACGGACATACTTAAACATTTATCATAATCATTGGGCCTGGGAAAAGCAAAAGTCCCGAACACTCTAATTATGACATATAAATTAAAAAATTATAACAGTAAGGTAGGATTCAGAAATCATGATTATAGAATAGACATTATATGGTACCAATGATCCTTGATCCACCAACATGGGATATTTTTATTTTACTACCAAACATTCAGTCAAAGATATTACAAAAGGCTCACTTCTTTTTCGGATTCTCTTTTTTCAATGTATATCCTAACATTTTATTCTATTTATTATATATATATATATATATATATATATTTGTTTTTAACCTACTGCGACATGCACATTTATGCTTTTCCTACTACAACTTGCATAGACTAAATATCTTATAAAAAGACTTGCATAAAAAATAACAATAATAAAAACGTTTACTTAGATTATATATAGGTTAACCATTAGGCATTAACCAACTCCATTTGTTTTCAATGCTACATGTTGCCTACGTACATGGTTTGTCATACTTTTGCTATGTATGATGTATAATTCATCATCCAACGAGAGTTATAAGACACGAACGTCCAATTGTTATTTTTATTTCACTGTATTAAAACAATTAATTGTCATAATTAAATCATAGAAGTCTTAATTTTGAACTCCATTTAGATTTTTTTTTTTTATGTCATATCAGAAAGTTATTTTACAAAATGGAACCAAATAGCTCTATTATAAGTGGTAGACGGTAAGTTGCTACAGAGAGTCCTGACATTAATTTTTTTTTTTTGGTAAAAATTATTATCATATCCTAGAATTAAAATTTGTGGAATAGTGTCAAATAATTTTAGTTTGTTATTATTTTTTTTGTCACTATAATCATATTTTTTCAGTATCCTCTCATTTTTTTAAAAGAAAATTAATATCTTTTAATGTCTTTGTTGCTAAAATCTACCCGCACCCACCTTGCAAAAATAAGAAAAAATAAACAAGGAAAGGAAAGAAAAGAAAAGACCAACGACCTTGTAGCCAGAGACGGAGCCAGACTTAGAATTTATGGGGGGGCAATAGAAGTTTTCTTAGGTTTTATGGGGGGCAAACCTCATATTTTAGCTATACTTTTATTAAAAATAAAAAAATTACCACTAAAAATACCGGAATTTTTTTTTTCCATGGGGCAACTGCCCCCATACCTTGGTTGTGCATATGTGCTTGCTTATAGCCAAATGATATTACTTTCCTCTCCAAAGTATGAGTGTGTGGAGGTTCGGGGTCGAGCCCATATGACTCGTGTGGTTATATGTGGGGTGTGGGAGTATTTACCTACCAAAAATAAAATAAAATAAAATTACCCTCCATAGCCGACCTAAGTTAAAACAATATAAGTCAGACAATTTTTCCACACTTCAAGTATTATAAAATGAATATGATCATGAGTGTGTAAACGAGCTAGTAAATCATAATTGGCTGTAAGGATTGAATATATATATTGGAAGTAGCTTTCTACGTGCTTTCCTTGAGAGAGGTCCACACACGGTGTGTAGACGATAAGCAAAAGCAAAAGAAAAGGCACAGAAATTGCATAGTGGGTGTGGCTGGGTCGGACCATTTCTATTCTCTAATATTATATTCTTCCTTATCACACTTCCTCTCCTTATGTACCTTGCTCTCCAATCAATAGAGAGCGCAAATATATATATATATATATATATATATATATATATATATATATATATATATATGCCTTTCTAAGTCTCTATATATACACACACATCCAGGCACAAACACACACATACAATACCATCTTAGCCTTACATATCTTAGCAAAGAAGGCTCACTATATTTCTCTACTCTTCTGTTTTACACCATGACGGTAAGCCCCTCTAGCTATCTCTCACTCTACACACACATGCATGTGAGGTTGCTTTGTAAACAATAAACATTGTGCTTGTTTATGCCATTGAGAGAACATCCATATTTACATATGCATATATGTATCGATATATATATATATATATATCCATTGCTTGTTGATTCTGTATGCTGAATCCGTTACATGTGTGCCCAATGAATTAATTTTTCTCATGCAAGGAAGGCTGTCAAATGTCCTTGTGACTCGAAAGTTATATATAATCGAAGGCCTTTACACTAGTGGGAGATACTTCAAATGCTATTGTATATATATATGTACCGTGGCATACAAAACTAGAATATATATTCTCCCCTTGTTATTTATTTATTCTTTTTTCATGATAAGAAATTCACGAACTCACTACCATGTACCTTCTATTTGAAGGATGAGCAAGCTATTACTAGATTGCAACATTTGATATCCTCTCTTAATTTATTAGTAATGTACAGCGATTTCCTCTTAATTTATTAGAAATATACGCTTGGTTACAGACTAAAATTGTCCGTCATTATTGCATAAAATTTGGTTTCTTTATCTCAAAGATTTAAGATATAAAGATGTTTTTATTGTCACTGTAGTCTAAATTTTTTAATTTATGTCTGAATTTTAAGTGATAATTTATAGTCTGTCACTAAGTTGCATTAAACATAATAACTATAATTTTTATTCAAAGCTCTTATTTCTTATAGTCGTAAATTAACATCCATATTAGAGATTTAGAATCTTAGGGTGCGTTTGGAAAGCCTGTTTTTTGTATTTGTTTTCTGTCTTCAAATATAAAAACTGTTTTTATATTTGTCTTTGTTTTTTTCAGCAAAAAACTAAAAACAAAAAAGCGTTTGGATGAAAATTTGTATTGAAAAATAAAATGGTATTGGTGGCCGGCGGCGATGGTGGTGGGTGACTGGCGACGGGCGGAGGCGGCTGCGGTGGCCGGCGACAGTGGGGCCCGGCGGCGACCGGTGGCGGGGGGTGGTGGTGGTTGGTGGCGGTGGCGGCGGAGGTGGTACCCTAAATAGTGAAAAAACTCAAAAAACAACTAAAAGTTGTATTTGGTGTTTTCACCACTTTTACACACTATTAACAGAAAACAGTTTTCTTGGAAAAAAAAAAGTGAACAGTAAACGTGTTTGCCAAACGTATTTTTTTTTTTAATTAGATGAACAATAAAAAAACAAAAACTGATTTCTCGTATCCAAACGGACCCTTATATTCTACGACACTATTTTATACTATTTTCTCAATCAATCCATGATCCATGTAATATGTCTGATAAGCTCATGGCCCAACAAATTAATATTTTACTGATTTACGGGAAAAAAAATATATTTTACTGGTTCTGAAGTTCATAGATATCATTGGAGTAACTAAAACCTCAAATAAATGTTTTTCAATTAACCTATTAAATTTAATTAATTAGTTGATAGCATCAGTTACCTTGATAACATCACTAACATGATATCAGTGATCTCAGATCTTTCTCATAAAACACAAGTGTATATAAGTTGCCTATATATGAAAAGAATTAATGATCCTATAGTATAAGATAAATGGGAAAAAAAAGGACGAAAGTATATATCAATCCTCCCTCAAATATATACTTGATTCATATCGGCCCTTGTTTGTTTGTTTGAAGCGACTCAAATTGACCAATTTCTGTTTGAATTGGTTTTTCAAACGTTATTTTTGGCTTCCTAAAGGGAAAAATTATTTTGAACCGTATTTGACAATTTTTTTAAAAGAACTTCTGAATTTTGGAAGAACGTTTTAAAGAAATTGGGGTACCAGTTTCTTAAAACAGTTTCTGTTTCTCTTTTTCTTCTATAGAAAGTCAAAAGCAAAAGTTATATCAAACAGTAGGGCTCATTAATCTGACATCAAACATTTACCCCCAAAAAATAATCTGACATGATCAAACGAGAGTATCCTAGCCAACAATTTCACAACTTTAATTGATTATGATTATTATTTGTGGGTCTATAAATATCATTATCACCCCAATAATTGTAATAATTGACGACCAGATAGGGCATACATGAATTTTTAAATTTATTTATCTTTTTCCTTTCAGATTGTGGAGATGAGAGTGCACATGGACTGTCCTGGGTGTGAAAGCAAGATCAAGAAAGCTCTTCAGAAACTAGATGGTATATATCCACCAATTTCTCTTCCTTTTTTTCTTGATATATATATATTCATTGCAATTATTTTCATTAAAATTTCACATCATGTCAATATCTAAATAAATTATTAGTTGTCGTGTCACAACAAACTGATCATTTAATTAGGTAACCAAATGTATTATATTGAGAAAATGATCCAATTGTTCCCTTTTAACAAAAAAAAAAAACAGATAGAATATGGACCCTAAAACTCTTAAATGTTTTGCCACAATTGTCACTAATTGAGACAAGCATATATGTGATTTGTTTTATCCATAGTTCGTAGTATTGTTTGGCTATTAATGTTATTAAAAGATGTTGATATTGTTTATTATCAATATTGGAGACCGATATTATCTGAATTAGTTACACCGTTATTGCGAGATCACTAAAACCAATAGTACTGCTACTGCAAACCATAGTTGTAACTTAAATTAAATATTTACTTTATATCTATTATTGTGATGTTCTTTTTGTTTCTAACTAGATTGTTATATAATGGATTTACACGTATATATATATATACAGGAGTGGATGATATAGACATAGACATGGGGATGCAGAAGGTGACAGTCACAGGTTGGGCTGAGCAGAAAAAGGTTCTGAAAACAGTGAGGAAGACAGGAAGGAGGGCTGAGCTCTGGCCATTTCCATACAACCCTGAATACCACAACTTCACACACTACTACTACCATGATCATGATCAGCACCATGACACTAATGATCATGATCATCAGAGCCATCCAATTACCTCCTACTACAGATCACAGCCTTCCTCTTCCTACAACTATCGCGTCCACGGCTACAATGGCCATGACCATGGTTACTATCATCACTCAGCTCATTCCACCATCTTCGATGAAAAGACCGGTGCCTTGTTCAGTGATGAAAATCCCCATGCTTGTTCGATAATGTGATGGATGAGTGATCGATACAAGTGTTTGTGTGCATGCATTTTGTACATGGAAGCTAGGGTATTTATGGCATATATAGTATGGATTTCCCTAAGTTATCTTGTCTGTAAATGGTGAGTGATGTATTAATGTATATAAGGTCATGAATGTGAGATTGCAAGTTCCATTCCTTGTATGGCATATGCCTTTGTCCTTTAATTTGTGAGAAATTGCTTTTCTGTGTTTAATTGTGCAATCTTTTTTTTTTTTTTTTTGAATGTTAAGGAACTCACACACCCACACACTCACCCACCCCCACATGAGCCCTATAGGGCTCGAACTCGGACCTCGCCCAATTTGGAGAGGAATAAAAATACCATCAGACCATAATCTTTTATCTTGTACAATTGGTGGCTTTTAAGTTTCAGAGGATAATACTTTCGGTACTCCATGGTTCAATACAATATTGATATATGGTTAAATTTTTTTGAAAAGGAAATGGAGGCCAATTTTTAAATTTTTTTTTTTATCATAATAATAAATATTTTACATTTTATACAAGGGAAAATGACAATTACAATATTTGGTTAATAGGTGGATCAAGTCTATCCATGTTTTATTTCAACCATGGACTCAATTGATGACTCCCTCTCAATTTCAACAATGGTCTCTATTCATGACTCACTCTCAATTTCAACATTCAACTGAAATTTTCTATCTTTGATAGAGTTATTTCTGGGCTGTCTTTGGTTTGAACATCTTTTATAGACACTAGAGTTATAGATGCTGATTGCTCAAGTTAAAATCATATAATGATGTTAAACATATGTTAATCAGATAAAAGTTTGAGCAAGCATGAAACTGCATTATTTTCATGAACAGTACTAACATACTTACTATATGTACATATATAACACAGCTTCACAATAAGTCACTGGACCAATACAACAATGTCGAAAGGAAATCACGCATCGCTCCAGTTATCACCTTCTTCTCCATCGTCACTCCCAACAGCCTAATGAGTATGCAAGTAAAATTGAATGCATAAATACATGAATGCAAAGATCGGTAGAGAATTACAAAGAAAAATAAATGAATGAAAGGAAAAGAATTCAAAGGAGTTGAAGCACCTGGCGAATCGCATGTGCTTTCTCCAACACTGCTGTGGCTTTAACATTGGTGGTGGTGGGCAGTGTTGTCATGGTACCTCGAAGACTGAATGACTGAAAGAGACAGAAAAATGAAAGCATAATTAAGCAGAATAAATCACATTTAATACTCCTGTTATCAAATATGAAAATTTGCAAGGTTCAACTAGCATATTTGGATCTAAATCAGAATCCTGCATGAACTTTTTTTGTTTTTTTCGAAAGGTAGGGTGCGTTTGGAAACTAGTGTTTTCGTTTTCATTTTTTATCTCTTGAGAACAAAATTTTTTCTTGTTCTTGTCCTAAGGTAATCCGGAAACAAAAACACGTTTGGTTGGAAATTTTGTCTAAAAAATTTATGGGAACAAAAAAAAAAAAAAAAAAATATTTGGAGGTTAAGGTTTGGAGGTTGAAGATGAAGGTTAGGGAATCTGCAACAATTATTATCTTTTTTTGCTGAGAACAAACAGTGCTGAAAACAAAAAAACACCATTTTGGTATTCTCAAATTTTGAACTAAGGGTGAGAAAACGCTTTTTTTACTGTTCACGAAAACAAAAACCATCAAAGGCTCCCAAACGCGTTTTTGTTCCCGTGAACAGTGGAAAAAACAAGAACAAAAACGGAAACACCCCTATCCAAACGCACCCTAAGCTTTTTCACACACACACACACACTTTGTCTCGTAGTTTATTAATGAGCTCAATCGTATTGCTTTCACAACCTTAAAGACTGTTTTTCTGCAGAGTTGAACTCTTCTTACATTCCAATGTACAGGTTAAAGAAAAAAATATGAAAAGCAAAACAATAGCAGAAAGTGTAAGCTTCCATACCCACATATATCCATGCAAAGACAAGCCGTATGCAGACAAGCTTCTCAACCTCAACATCACGCATGCGACTACAAAGTCAAGGTTGGTTGCTAAGTGTGAAGAGTATTTGGCAGGTTCTGGAGCATGCGTGAAGACCTCTTGCCATACATGCACAAGTAGTGTTTTGTCTTGTATTTTGGATGATCGGATATATATAACAGTGTATGGTTTTGTAAACAAGTAGAAGACACAAAACAGAGAGTGATATATTTAAGAGAGAAACCACAGAGAGAGAGTCTGTGATGTTGTGAGAGAGAGTATGTGAGGTAGAGTCGATAGACAGAGTGTTTATATCCTCCCTCCATTCTTGGTTTCGTTTCGAACCAAAGATAGTAAATCTTTCTCAAAGTGGACGTACCCATATTTTTGGGGAACCACTATATATTTGGTGTCTATTGTGTGTGTGTGTTTGCATTTGATCTTGGTTTGGACCCAACAAAGTGGTATCAGAGCCATTAAAGCTCAATAGAGTTGAAACTTCAAGCTCTATTTCGAACCATTCCAGTGACCAAATCATCACACCACCCACATTTTCAGACGACCCATCAAACCAGGAAGAGTTTCCCGTCAACCGCCGCCGAAACCGCCGCCGCACGCGCCTCCACGCGCCGCCTGAAGATTGGCGTGTCAGGAGCCTCGGTGTCACGCGCCCCACGCGTCTTCAACCTCCAGCGCGAGTGAGGCACACGCGCCCCACGCGCCTCCAAGTTCAGACGCGCATGAGGACCACCCGCCTCACGCGCTACATGTCATTGATGACGTCAGCAAGGCTGCCACGTCACTGTCTGCCACGTGTCATCCCCAGACACTGCCACGTGTCAGCCCACCATTCAGCCACGTCACTCGCCACGTGTCACCACTGACACCTTGCCACGTGTCACTCCCAGCTGCTGCCACGTCATCACCAACTTGCAAAATTACAATTTTGCCCCTCGACGTTGTTTTGACCATTCCGGACTCATCCTAAGTCGGAATTGAGCTCAGTCAGAGGCGATCTTAAGGTTTTCGACCGTTCCGGACGCAACGGTACACTCCGTTTTGCGTGATTCCACTCCGAATATATCAAACAAGCCAGGAGGGCTTAAAGATTCTGTTTCGATGGACGATTCAGGATCCGGAGCGATGATCAGATTGACCGCAGCCAACTATTCATTGTAGAAGTCAAAGATGAAGGATCTTTTGTATATTAAAGATCTGTGGAAGCCGATCAAAAGGGCTGATGATGCACCTGATGGCAAACCGAAGGACATGACCGACGGAGACTAGACGGTACTCAACCGAAAATGTGCCGCCCAAATCAGACAATGGATCGACAAAAGCATTTACAAAAATTTTGCCAACGACAATGATACTTATGCTCTTTGGCAAAAATTGGAGAAGATGTACGCACGGAAGACATCTCAGAACAAGGTAAATCTTTTGAGCCGTATGGTAAACCTTAAATACAAAGACGGCAAAAGTGTGTCAGAACACATGAGCGAATTCCAGGGGCTGTTAGATCAATTCAACTCTATGAAAATGGTTTTAGAAGATGAGATGCAGGCAGTATATCTATTACATTCTCTTCCGAAAAGTTGGGATACGCTAGTTGTCTCTGTAAGCAACTCAGCTCCAGATGGAATAATTAACATGGAAATGGCGAAAGATAGAATGCTGAACGAGGAAGCAAGAAGAAATGAAGAAGGATATCATGTCAGAAGCTCTTGTTAGTGAAAGACGAGAAAAAAAAGAATGGCGCGGTAGAAGCAAAAGCAGAAACCATCGCAATCAGCCACAACATCGTGAGCGATCAAAGTCCACTTTCAGAAGAGACAAAACCTGTCATCACTGCGGCAAGCCAGGTCATTTTATCAGAGAATGCAGGAAGCTTAAAGCTAAACAGTCTGGACAATAGACCAGAAATAGAGGTGACGAAAGTACCTCAGAAGCAGCAGCAACAACCGGAGAAGGGCTCGTCATCGTTCAAGATGATGAGTGTGTCAACTTTACATCCGAAAATTCTACCTGGGTTATTGACTCAGGTGCGTCCTGTCACATCACTTCAAGGAAGGATATGTTCACATCCTACACCAGTGGTGACTTCGGACTTATGAAGATGGGGAACCAAGGAGCATCCAAAATTACCGGCAGAGGTGATATTCTTTTGGAAAGCAGTAATGGATGCAAACTACTCCTCAAAGATGTGAGACATGTCCCAGATATTCGTCTCAACCTGATCTCCACCGGCAAGCTCGATGATGAAGGCTACAACAGTCACTTTGGTGATGGTAAGTGGAAGCTCACCAAAAACAATCTTGTGGTGGCTAGAGGAAAGAAGACCAGCTCTCTCTACACAACGCAAGCAAAACTGTGCAGAGTTGAGGTGAATACGATGGAGAAAGAAATCCCCACCGAGTTATGGCACAAAAGACTTGGTCATATGAGTGAGAAAGGACTCAAGATCCTTGCCAGAAAAGAACTCTTACCTGGAATGAAAGGTACTCCATTACACACCTGTGTCGACTGCATCATGGGGAAACAACACAGAGTTGCATTCCGCAGTTCCCCTCTATCTAGAAAACCAGACATTCTAGATCTCGTACACACGGATATTTGCACCATGCAAACCAGAACTCATGGAGGTGCCCTCTATTTTGTCACATTCATTGATGATCATTCCAGGAAATTATGGACCTTTGCCTTGAAAACTAAGGACCAGGTGCTAGAAGTATTCAAGCAGTTCCATGTAAAGGTTGAAAGAGAAACTGGGAAAAGGCTGAAGTGCGTACGTGCAGACAATGGTGGCGAGTACAGAGGACCATTTGAGGAGTATTGCAGAAGATTCGGCATCAGACTCGAAAAATCAGTGCCAAAAACTCCTCAACATAACGGCCTTTTAGAAAGAATGAACAGAACCATCTGCGAAAGGATCAGATGCATGTTATCTAATGCCAAGTTGTCAACTCCTTTCTGGGGTGAAGCAATGAGAACAGCGGTTGACTTAATCAACCTATCTCCCTCAGTTCCATTAAACTGTGATGTTCCAGAGAAAGTATGGAGAGGGAAAGATGTTTCCTACAAACACTTGAAGGTGTTTGGCTGCAGAGCATTTGTCCACATCTCTAGAGATGAAAGATCCAAGCTTGACGGAAAGGCCAAACAGTGTATCTTCCTGGGATATGCCCATGAAGAGTTTGGTTACAGACTCTGGGATCCTATCAACAAAAAGGTCATCAGAAGCAGAGATGTGGTATTTTTCGAAGATCAGACCATTGAAGATCTTGAAAAACAGAAGAAATCAGATCCACCTGAAGAGTTACCAGCTAATCTAGACTCGATTCCTTCACCGAGAGCAGAAAATGATGGGGGAGCTATACAAGGAGATCCAGCTGATGACGGTGCAGAACCAGAACCAGAACCAGTTGTAGAAGAAAATCCAGTTGATCCTCAAACAAGGAGATCTTCCAGAGAGTGACAACCGAATCGCAAATATTCCTCCGCAGAGTACGTGATGCTTAGTGACGGGGGAGAACCAGAGAGCTATCAGGAAGCTGTTGAAGACAGTAAAAATGCGGAGTGGATGAAAGCCATGCAGGAAGAGATAAAATCATTGCATGAGAACCACACATATGACTTGGTCAAGCTACCGCAGGGAAGGAAAGCTCTCAAGAATAAATGGGTATTCAAACTGAAGTCTGAAGAAAATAATCCACAACCAAGGTACAAGGCAAGACTGGTTGTGAAGGGATTCGGTCAGAAGAAGGGCATTGATTTTGAAGAAATATTTTCACCTGTAGTGAAAATGTCCTCCATCCGAATTGTTCTTGGCTTGACAGCCAGCTTGAACCTAGAGATTGAACAACTGGATGTAAAGACCGCATTTTTACATGGTGATCTGGATGAAGAAATCTACATGGAGCAACCTGAAGGATTCAGAACCAGATGAAAAGAAAATCTTGTGTGCAGATTGAGGAAGAGTCTCTATGGGCTCAAACAAGCACCAAGACAGTGGTACAAAAAGTTCGATTCATTCATGGACCAGAATGGGTACAACAGAACCACTGCTGATCACTGTGTATTTGTCAAGAAATTTCCTGATGGAGATTTTATCATACTCTTGCTATATGTCGATGATATGTTGATCGTTGGCCATGACAGCAGCAAGATCAACAAGTTGAAGAAGGAATTGAGCAAGTCATTTGCTATGAAGGAGTTGGGACCAGCAAAACAAATCTTGGGAATGCAAATCTCTCGAGACAGACTGAAACACAAGCTCTGGTTATCTCAAGAAAGGTATATCGGCAAAGTTCTTGAAAGGTTCAACATGAGCAAAGCAAAACCAGTCAGTGCTCCACTAGCAAGCCACTTCAAGCTGAATATGAAGCAGTGTCCTTCAAGTGAGACGAAAAAAGCAGAAATGAAGAAAGTGCCTTATGCTTCAGCGGTTGGCAGCTTGATGTACGCCATGGTATGCACGAGGCCTGATATTGCTCATGCAGTTGGAGTTGTCAGTCGGTATCTATCAAATCCTGGAAAGGACCATTGGGCAGCAGTAAAATGGATTCTTAGGTATCTTAGAGGAACTACCAATATTTGTTTATGCTTTGGTAGTGGTAAATCTTTATTGGAAGGTTGCACAGACGCAGACATGGCCGGAGACAGTGACTCCAGAAAATCCACATCAGGATACCTAATCACTTTTGTAGGGGGAGCAGTTTCATGGCAATCCCGATTACAAAAGTGTGTTGCTTTATCCACTACAGAAGCTGAATACATTGCAGTAACAGAAGGATGCAAAGAGCTCTTGTGGATGAAGAAGTTTCTTCAAGAATTGGGACAAAAGCAGGAAAAGTATGTCATATACTGTGACAGTCAGAGTGTTATTCATCTTAGCAAAAATTCCACCTTCCACTCAAGGTCCAAGCACATCGACGTCAGGTATCACTGGATCCGTGACGTGCTAGAAGATAAACTTCTACAACTAGAGAAGATTCACACAGATGATAATGGATCAGATATGATGACCAAGAGCCTGTCCAGAGAAAAGCTAGAAGTTTGCAGAGAAGAAGCTGGTTTAATACCAGCCCCAAATTGGCAGTGAGGGGGAGATCAGGTGAAGACGTTCTCCTCTGATTGGTATGAAAGGGGGAGAATTGTAAGTTTCCATACCCACATATATCCATGCAAAGACAAGCCGTATGCAGACAAGCTTCTCAACCTTAACATCACGCATGCGACTACAAAGTCAAGGTTGGCTGCTAAGCGTGAAGAGTATTTGGCAGGTTCTGGAGCATGCGTGAAGACCTCTTGCCATACATGCGCAAGTAGTGTTTTGTCTTGTATTTTGGATGATCGGATATATATAACAGTGTATGGTTTTGTAAACAAGTAGAAGACACAAAACAGAGAGTGATATATTTGAGAGAGAAACCAGAGAGAGAGAGTCTGTGTTGTTGTGAGAGAGAGTATGTGAGGTAGAGTCGATAGACAAAGTGTTTGTATCCTCCCTCCATTCTTGGTTTCGTTTCGAACCAAAGATAGTAAATCTCTCTCAAAGTGGACGTACCCATATTTTTGGGGAACCACTATATATTTGGTGTCTATTGTGTGTGTGTGTTTGCATTTGATCTTGGTTTAGACCCAACAGAAAGAGGCTTAATTATCATAGATTGTTCTGCACGAGGCAGGAGAAATTGCCAGGATTTTCAGAAGTAGATGGATGAAAAAGGCAAGCTCCAAGATATCATAAGAACACTAACCAAACTATAATACAAATAAAAACAACAATACGGCTGGTAGAGGTTCATGGGAAAACACTGTCATTAATGCCCCTGAAACGAGGCTATTGATGAGGAAGAGCAGATAATTTAGGCCAAACTAGGTCAGAGAACAAAAAGTAGTAAACCCCAGATGGGTCATTCAGGAAAACCCAAATCAATGATCGAGGCATTCATGAACAATTCTATAAAAATACAGGAAAGGACCGGTACAGTGTACTGGGGAGATTCTAAACTGACATGGGGAATGATACAAAGAAAACAAAATACATAATTGAGCAAATAATACATAAAGGACTTGTATCCCCTTTTTATTTACCCAAAATAAAAAATAAAAACAATCTGTAATCTCGCCACTAAAATATAACTTCCACAGTCCGCGGAACCAGCCACTATATATTTGAGAGCTGACCACAACTAAATTTTGAAAAGTAGGTGCCGACTAAATTCCATTCTATCACACTCGCTTTTAGACAGTCAATAATTGAACATATTAAAACATAGTGGTAGATTACTTCAGTTTATTACGATTGTTGTTAGCTGTACAAATGTATATCAACGAAGTACCATAAATTTTCTTTGATAACGAAGAGCAGATAATAAAAAATATACAAGTATTTTGATACAATTAGTAAGTCAAAGTTTTAAAGTGCGTAAGTCAGGGCATAGGGTAACATAGCTATAAATGCTTATATCTACAGCTTCTGCCTTCTAATGCATGCGAAATCATATTATTAAACTTCTGATAAGTACCTCATTTATGCTTTGTTCCATATCAAACGTTCCAAACAAAAATTTGTAATCAGGTCTCTTGTATTTAAAGAAACTACCAAATTGCAAGGAATGCGACAACTCACTTTTGTTCTAATCTGATGAAGGAAATCTTTCTTTTCATCCATGCTCTTGATATTTGTCGTCTGATCAGCTTCCTTCTGCACATTTAATTTTAGCTGCTCCGGCTGCTGCATGCATTCAATAGTTAATTTTATCTTATTATTCACACCTTTTTATAAATAAGAATATGGTTGATACATAGGCCCATCGATTTCTGCCTATGATCTATTAATTAAATCAGAAACACGTGGACAGAACTACCACTGTCACCTTATACTTCATTGGAAATGCAATGACTTCCTCCAGATTTTGTAGTTGTTGTTTAACTAGGTTTGGCTCAGAATGCATAGAAATGGTAGATCCCAGAGACTTCATATCAAATGCGTGATTGAGGGCTACAGGTACAGGATTTTGCTTATTTTCTGCTACATCTGAATGCAATTTCATAGTACGCCATTCCAAGGGCGGAAGAGGTGGAGGGTGTGGTGTAGAATCCTCAAGGGAGTGCCACTCTAAAAGATACTTTTCATCATTGTTTATTTCCTGCTTAAATAAAGGGTTCAAAGTATAGAAACTTGGAAGATCAAGTAAACGACTAGACTGAGAAGGTTCCTCCCCAAATCCAGCATACGGGGTTTGAAGTCCAGAGTCAATAACAAGGCTTCTCCCAGCTCTTCCTTCAAGCTCCATAGAGCTAGAAACATAATCCATTGATGAGATGTTGAATAAAGTATCATAAAATTCATGGCGCTTGTTTTGCGCATAACTTGACTCAGAGTGATGGCTTAGACAATCATCAGACATATCTGGAGATGATTTATAGGATGTGTCACCATCATCTTTAGAAACATCGTCATGCAGTGGAATAACTGGCTCTGGGACCAACTGAAATGAAGGAAACATGTCTTCACTCATTTTAGGACAACGAATCTGATCAGGGAGTTTTAGTGTGAGTTTGGAATTCTCCAAGACATTTACAGGATGCAAAGGTATCTTCATATGTTGGAGTGGCGGTGAGGAAGAAGGTGACTTTACTAGAAGTCCACCTTCAAAAATCTCCTTTAAGTGTCTTCCAGAAGAATATTTGGTTTCAACTGATTGGTTCCCATGGACATGATAAAATTTATCACTATGACATGAAACTTTAACATCTGGGATTTGGCAGCCCGAGCATGATAACATATTGCTGATAGAAGGTTCTATGTTTGATCCATCAACAATATCATAAGATGTTCCTCCAAATTCAATGGTGTTAAGTGCATCCATATACTTGTCCTGCTCACTTTCAATATCAGCTAGTTGGTTATCTCCAAGGATTGATGCTGGTGCATAGTCATGATCAAAATGGAAATCCATTGGATCAACACTTCTAAAGTTAGTAGCATCTTTGTCCCGAGTATGTAAGTCAAAGTTTCTTGAGAACGTTTCCGGAGTTCTGCTACAATCATGTTGCTGCCTTGTAGGCTCCACTATATCTGTCTTTTCATACCAAGTAACAAAAGAGGTAGTGGATCCAGTTTGCTCCTGATATGAACTATTACTTGAATCATCTAGAGCTCCAGTGTGTTTATCAACAAAAGCTGAATCAAGGGTATCATAGTGCTGCGTCCTTAATCTGGCAGAGGATGACTGATTGGGTTCGTGTTCTGCAAGTTCCATGGAGTTGCTTGGATGGAAAACACATTTTATGAAGCCTGAATCAGTTGAATCAAAAGAATTAGATGGCTTTGCAAGGGCAGGTTTCAATGTAACATCAAATGTGGAGACAGTCTGAGTAGGAGAAATCTGCTCAGCAACGTCTGAAGAAGCAAATATCGACCTGCATAGAGAGATTTACCCACATTTAGACCAAGGCAATGACTATAAAAAAAAGATGCTAGTAATCTACTCCATTTGTACCCACCAGTTTCTACACCAATATACACCCACAGACCATAAACAAAGTACCTGCCAAATTGATTTGATATTGCTGCACCATGTGACACGTCTCCATTACTCTGACATGCTCCTTTTTTCTGCTCAATTTTTTACATCCCTTTCTCAAAACATAGTATTTGAAGCAACACAGAAAGTAATATACAGATTTGCTCAAACTCTCCATAGCATTTAGAAAAATAACCAACGAATTAACGAACCCCTGTTAAAAGATCCTTTTGAGGAATTATATCATCTCATACTTATTCTTCTACTCATGCTGGCATCCACAGAATCTAGCAGGCAAGTTTATCCACAATAAGAATAGTCTTTGGAACTCTAATGAGGCCACTTAGTTGAATATACCTACAGAGTAGACTAGGAATCACCATCTGTCCCTCTTACCTAGCCAATGTCAATGGAATTTTTTGGTAATGTCTGAAATTGAAGGTTGACTATCTCTGAGT
Source organism: Cornus suecica (assembly GCA_963922005.1). Lineage (NCBI taxonomy): Eukaryota > Viridiplantae > Streptophyta > Magnoliopsida > Cornales > Cornaceae > Cornus > Cornus suecica. The sequence goes on along the minus strand of OY998241.1, from coordinate 63,206,364 downwards.
TTTGAAGACATACCTTGTTTCCAAAATCCTTCTTATTTTTCGGAACTTTCTCAGGGCTGGCTGATGCTCCCTTAATGAAGGTTGGATCTGAATATCTCTTTAAGCAAGATCCTGGGCCACCAGTGTCAAATCTGGAAGACAAAGCTGAAGAGTTAAATATCACGCAGTAAACCAGAACGAGAATTACAACAGCAAGAGTTGAATATACTTGTCAAGCAAGTGCAACTGTGGAGGATCACAACATTCCTCGTAGCAATCCATAACAAATTGTGGCAAGTCATAGCAGATAAAATGATTTTGTCTATTTGGGATGCAGGCATGCCAGTCGGTACCTGCAAAGAAACTGCTTTCCTCAAAGGACCATAAAATCCAGCCAATTCAATTTAGCTCCAGACAAAAATTAAGGATGAAAATTTACCTACAAATCAATTTAAATATATGCAAGTCCATGGGTGAGCATTAGGGTTATAAGCTCAACCGGTCTATGTAGGCACACCATGCCACCACTTCATTAAATGCACTGATATTACATCTCCTAAGCAATCAAAGCAAACCAACTTCAATCACGGAAATATGATGTTCAGCCAAATTATCATTCATTACATGGAGTGGGCAATTACTATTATGATGTTCAGCCAAATTAGTAGTAGTAGTAGTACGTGAAGTGGGCCTTCTCGTGAGATCAAATGAAACTAACACTTATTAAGCTCAAATTTTCCCATCGATAAATTGCGATTTCAGTCTTGTTTGAACGCCTCAAAGAGTTTCAAATCAAATAGAATTCCCAGTATAATTCTTTATACTTTTTTTTATATAATTTCATGCATTATTCACCGGAAGCTGGTGTCATTGATGATGAGTCTTCTCAGATAGGTATTGTTCAGCAGTGACGGGACTCGGATCCTAAATCAGCTAGACCCCTGCATTGTTTATAAGGATTAAGAACCAAGATCAATGACTAGATAAACAGCTACTAAGTAGCATGATACCTGCATTTGGGATTTGTACATGGATCCAAGCAAAAATGTTTTTTACTGTGCACACCCACACACTATAAAACAACTTCGTCATCATTCTTTCCTTTGTACCGTGTGAATGACAGCGATATATATACTCTTTTACCACTCTATTCTATGAGAAGCCATATATACACTAATATTTATTTTATTTAAAGTTATTTTTCATTATTTTGTTACAAGCAAGTAATAGTTGACCTCTCTCTCTCTCTTACTGACGGCAAAAACTAACCTTCCTCTTCTTAGTGGTGTATCTAAAGGTCTACTACAGTATATAGTTTCATATTATCCAAGCCTACTTTCTCTTATTCTGCTTCTCACACTTTGATCATTATATTAAGTCTCTCTCTTGTGGTCATTCCTATCATCCATTTCAACATTAAAAATGGTATATAAGATAACTAGCTCAATAACTGTCCTATAAAGTTTCTCAACTTATTTAATTGTACATGTCAATAAGGGCCAGTTTGGGATGAGCTTATGCTTTTTTGCTTTAGCTTCGTTATTGTTCACAATTTTGAGAGCAAAGTGTGTTTGGTGACATGTGCTTTGCTTTCAACCGTGTCAAAGGAAAACTTTCAAAATGACCAAATTTGACGTGCTTTGTTACTGTAGCAATGGGCAATGAGTTAGTGAAAGGCTGAAAGCAATAGTTTGGGCTTAGACAAGCATGAATAAATTAAAATAAAATTTATAAATAATGACTAAATAAAAAACAATAAAATTAATAAATAAATAAAATTAAATGAATAAATAATAATATAAATAATAAATTAAATAAAATGTATTTATAAATTAAATAAATTGACTAAATAATAAATATATTAATACATAATAAATAGAATAAAATATATTTCTAAATAAAATAAAAATAAATGAATAAATAATAAATTAAATTAAATATATTTATAAATTAAATAAATTGAAGAAATAATAAATATATTAACACATAATAAAAAAAATAAATTAAATAATATATAAAAATAATAATAAAGAAATAAAAAATTATAATAAATAAAATAAATAATAATAAGAAAAAAAAATTAAAAAAAATATTTTTATTTTTCTTACACTAAAAGCATCAGTACCAAACATGCTTCCAGTTCAGACTAAAAGCACAACACATGCTTTTGTTATGCTTCAACTTTCCTTTTTTTCACAGCACGAAGCATGCAACACCTCCCAAACATGCCCTTACTTGATTACTCTTAAGTCTAATGATTCGATTTTTTTTAAAAAAAAGTTCTTATATATAAATATAACACAAGCTTTTAGTATATATAAATATAACACAAGCTTTTAGTATAGATAATTGCATACGTTTTAGACAGCTCAGAAGGTGCTCAGACTCCTTTAGCATTTTTACTATGGTTGCTATCATATTCTTTTTTGCTCCATGTAAATCGATGTCATAATGAATTCAGTCCATATTGGTAAGCAGAACACGATAAAACGAAGCTGCAATTTCTTTTAATCATCCGATTATAAGAATGGGCATCAATTTAACCCTCAACACAGGACTATTGTTCTCCACGGGCAAATATACAACAAAGTTACTTATCCAATACATAAATATATTTATACACTCTATGTGTGTGTGTATATATATCCGAGTCAGACTTTAAACGGCCACAAACAAGATATTGTATATATATATACCCAAGTCACAAATCAAACGTCCAAACAAAGGATATTGAAGCATTACAAAAATAAAACACAAGAAAATGATCCATACCGGCAGAGTAAGCAAAATGAAAGTGGCTTTTTTGGTCTAATAAGTTCTTCTCAAGCGGAGGAAGTGCAGCTTCGATGTGTTTTACACGAACCCTCAACTTCTGGATTCTAGAAGCTGCAGTCATTGTTTCCTCCTGTAGGCCATGGAAAACATCTGCCGCAAATCTACCATATGGGAAAGATGCTATCTTAGCACAATAACTTAAAAGGATAGAAATATTTAGAACACTGCTAAAGAAATGTGAGTTATAGCAATCAAAATGGTGATACTGGTTGACACCTAACACAGTAACACTTGAACACAGTGATTGGTACAGGAAAACTAAACCCCTCCTGCAAATCTACTAAATGTGAAAGATGCTATCTTAGCATAATAATGTAAGGCTAGAAACATGTACAACACGGCTTCATCCAAGTTATAACAAACAAATTGCTGATACTGGTGGACATCTAATATTTGAACAGGGTAAGTGCTGTAAGAAAACTATAAACATTTCGACTTTAGTTAACTAATACATGCCTGCTGGTATTATAAAGCTTTACATCAAGTAACTCCAATTGAACGTCTACACTCGGGCATGATTATCAATAATTTGTCTTTGAGCAATACCAAATAGAAATTTGATAAAAGCTTTCTAATAAATCTAGTGACTCAGTTTTCTGACTCCAAGTTTTGTCACGGATATTAACTCCCTTCATCTAGCTTTGATACTAGTTCTTAGGGCAGACGCGGAGTAATTATAAATTTTGATGCCGTTTGTCAAAATTCATAGACCCTTCTTCTGGCACAATTGAAGCATACCATCATCACATCATCAAACACACAACACAATATTTAGGTTAGGTCTGTCACCCAATCTCTGGGCTACGCCGACTGAGAGAATAAGAGAATACTACTGCTATCTTTCATGGCACTTTTAGTGTTGGGCTCAAAGCAAACCCTACCTCTGTTTGGCTACATCTTTCTTTTCTCACCCACTCTCTTGTGTCCTCACATCACACACCCTCAACTCATATTTCTCTTGCTTCTCCACTAAACCCATGTTTATTATAAAGTCTTTAGCCCAATTCCTTGGATTCTCATACCTTGAGAAACAACTTCCTTCACCAGTCTTCAGTATACAAAAGAACATCTTCCACTTAAGGAAGCAAATCCACCACTCATTAGGCAACCGTAACAGGTCCCAAAAACATGCAACCGCAAGTCCATCCTCAACTGCTTCAGCAAGTGTGAGCAGTTGGTCTTATTCAGAACAACATCCTTTAGGAATTTGAGACACATCCTAACAATTTGTTCCTATGGAACCTTCTGATTTGAAAACAATAAGGCAATAATTGCATCCCTCGAAGCACAACCTTACCAAGAAACATATTGTAAGACAGTCTAGAGGTACTTCAAATTGCATCAATCTAGTGATTAAAGCTACAAATTAGTGATCTGGTCCAAGAAATGGGTCGAATCTAGCAAATGAATGAACATGTCGATTTGAAATTCAGCTGGTGATTCAGGGGGAAAAAAATCAGCTTGTATTTTCCAGGTCTTTTTATGAAGATAGAATGTTAAAATCCACATTAAATGCTTACTAACTGGGAAGTTTTTCCGTAAAAGGTTTGATAATGAAAAAAACTGTTTGTATTTTTTTAAATGGGTCGACTTTGCACTCTTGTATCTTCAAGCTAATTTTACTTTCTTTTTACAAATTCTATTAATTTTGAACAAATAAAAATGTGTGGGTTGACACTATCCGTTTTGACCAAACTCATATTCAACTCGTTATAAATCGATTAAATATGGACCTTTTTTGACCCATCCAGTTTTGGCGTGGTCCAAACTGATCCAACCACCCATTTGACACCTCTACAATGAACAAAATTAATTAGACTAAAAATTTGACATGAGTTCTGTATGATAACTTTATTTAACCCTTAAATCTGAACAGATTCAATACTTATTCAATTGATAAGCAATATAAACATCTGAAAACATTAAGTGCAGCTTAAAATGGGAGGAAATTTCAAGTAACAAGTTCATCAATTAACACTGAAGTATGATGACTGAAAATTAATAATGTATTCAGTACTTAATTTCCAGTTTTTATCAAACACCACCCAACTAATTCCCTAATTCTTTTATTGAATCCTAACAAGTTTCAAAGTTTAGTAACAAACCAATTTTCTATAATGTTGCAAGCGCATTTACCATATACATAAATATGTGTATATGTATGTATGTGAAATTCCTGATTTTATATTCCTATTGCAATCAACAAATTCAACAAAAATAAACATTTGAACATAAAAACTGACTATTTTTTTGTTAAATGGTAACAAAATTCAAAGTTAAAAAAGGAAAAATATAGAATGAGAAAATGTGGAAATTACTCAGTCAGGTGGCCTAATTGACGCAAAACCCCAACGAGAGCAGAGACAGCCACAGCATCGAGCACAGCTTTGGGATCTTCTGGGTTGGATTCATTGTAAAGCTCTGCTTTTCCCAATCCGTACTCATTCTTCACCTCAACGCGTACTAGAGGCATCTCTTCTCTGCTCTCCAACTCTATGCTTTCTCTCTCTAAAATTCAACAGCATGTAGAGAGACAGAGGATAAGAGGTGGTACAGGAGATTTAATGGCCCAATTAATGTATCCAATCATCAGAGAGAGAACGTGGGTAGAGGGAATGGGATTAGGTGAAGGCAGAGGAGCAGATTAACTGACAATAGATGCATACATATATATCTACATATATATATACATGTGTATATACATAGACGCTGATAAAGGAGCCTCACCCACAGTTGTAAATTAGTAGTACTACAGTTTTTAAGAGAGTCAGAAAGTAGTTAAGGGGACCGAAGGGTGTGGGCCCAGAAGCCCATAAAGGTGCTGGCCTATTTGTTGCGCACGTATCATCACGCACCTAGATATCGAAGGGGCCCAAGATAGATACGCCATACAGCCCACATCATACGTCACCAGCTTAGTTTGATAGGAGAATAAGAACAATGCGTTGTCGTTTTAGCTGACCTATTAGAGTTAATCTCACTCTTGCTCTTTGAGGTTTATCCTAATTCCACTTTGACCACCTCAAATTTCAAATATCTCCATTACACTTCATTGGATTTGGCATTCGTCCCACTTAGACCACTCCATATTGATGTCGTCAGTAAAATCCGTTAAGTGAGTGACGTTACCCTCTGACCATTATGTAAATTGTCTAATTTATCCTCACAAAATATGTGTTTTTTAAAATATAATATTCAAGGGTAAAGAGATGCACAAATTCCCATTAGTGAAATTAACCTGTAAACTTAAAGCAAACCTCGGACGTGAAAGTGAAAATTGGCCATACATATTGAGAGAGAGAGAGATAGAGGAGAAATAGCCATTTGAGAGAAAGAGAGACTGTACATATCGAGATTGAGGCTCTCTTCTTCTCAGATTGGGTTTCTCCCTTATCCACCATTGTTTATATCTTCTTCTATGCTTGCGTGGTCGAATGTTCTGCGGTTGGACCCAAAAGTTTAAGCTGATAGGTGAGGCTATGATCCACCCATTTATACACCTAATCACTTTTCCATCTGGATTCGATGTGGGACAATACCCTCTAACATTCTCCTACATTCGAACTCACGTAATGCCCTTGTTACCCGACTTGGACTCGTACTCAACTCAAGTGGTGGCATCAGATAGAGAATTGGGTCCTGCTCTGATACTAACTGTAACAGGTCGAATGTTTCATACTTCGAACAAAAAATTTAAGCTGATAGGTCATGCTAACATCCACCATTTATACACCCAATCAGTTCCTCATCCGAATCTGTTGTAGGACAAGACCATCTAACACTAGGTATTGTATGGGACTCGGTGACTCTTCTAGAAGTAAACAATTTCTTATTCACTAATTTAATCCAAAAGAATAAGTCCTCTTCCGGGGTTCATTGTAATTTGTCGAAATTGAAGAGCCTTAGCCATGGATATTGTTGAACCTGCTAATTTTCATACTTGTTTAAATCATAAGGCCAATCCTTTTTAATTATTTGATCAAAATAGATGAAAAGTTTTGATTTTGCAAGATACGTACTAATCATCCATTATGATAATGTGAGGACTGTTTGAGAAGTAATATTGTGCTATAGATGAAGTCACCCCATCTAAAAATATAAAAATTGGAACTAGATCTTAGCCCATAAGAAACAAGAGAGTATATTGTAAGAATACTTTTGTGTATTATTTATTTATGGCATGTTCTAAACAATAACCATGTTGAGTCTTATATATGTTGATTTTGTTTCAATGACATCGATAAGCTTCGTCAAATGCATAATCAAACATTGAAGTAATGAAGAATACAAGTGAAGCACGAAAGTGAGCATATTGAGGAAATATGTCTCCTGGAGGGTGAAAACGACATTTTCCGAAGCCATCACTTCAAGCAAAAAGTATCGTGGGTTCAAGAGGGTCATTTTGGCGCAGTTGCGAAAAAAGTGATTTTAACAAAAATGTCTACGCTAAAGCCTACGCTTTCAGTTTCAAAAAGTGTCTGAAAAACATATTTTTACACTTGGACCTATGCTTGGAGGTGCGTTTGGACCTACGCTTGAAGCGTAGGCCCAGGTACGCTTGAAGCATAGTTGCGGCAAGATTTTGGGTAAATTTTGCTACAATGTCTGATTTGTCCATGGGTTGGTTTTATGATTTGTCTATGACTTATATACATTAAAGTGCATGCTATATACATTACATTCACCAGAATATAGGGTTTGGATATGAAATTATGAAAAAGGGCAAACTTAGGGTTTGGATCATCATTGTCTATAAATACCCAAGTTTTCAACAAGAGGAGGCACGTCTTTAAGAATTATATGCAAGTTTTCTAAAGCTTCATCTTCTTCTTCTACAGAGATATACATATGGTGAGAGAATATTATTAAGTGATTAGAGATACACAAGTTCTCTTTTATTATTGGACGTCTTCAATCGTGCTTCTACATCGACGATTTCTATGCACAATTGAATGTTATAGTTACTGAAAAATTCACACACCGTTTATAGCAATGTGGTTGCTTTGATTCGTTGAAAAACGCAGCCATCTGTGTGCGGAGATCGAAGCAGGAGGCTTCGTGGTGATTTTGATTTGTTGAGAAGCAGAGCCGTCAGAGTACGGAGATCGGAGCGAGAGTTTCGTGGAGCGTTAATGAATATAGACTTTTAGACGTTGAGTGAAGAACAACAAATTACATCGGTTGTAATTTTTTTTTCCATAGTCTGTACAAATTCTCTGATTCATAGTGCATCGATACCCGAGCGTATCCGTGGTTTTACTTGGAGTCTTTCCAAGGTTTTCCACGTAAAAATTTCTATGTCTTCTCATGATTTAAATTTCTGCACTTATATTCATATTTGCTTGATTGATCTATTTTGAGAATTGAATTGAGAATTAGGGTTTGTGATTGATTAAAATTGATATTCCGCTAAATAATTTTAATTGTTCATAAAATCGACAAAAAACCTATTCACCCCCCCCCCCCTCTAGGCTGTTTTTACTATCGTCTAGGTAATTTTAATTGGTATCAGAGCGTGGTTGCCCTGATTTAGGTTTACTAACTAAGGTTAGATTATGAACTTAGATGATGGAGATGCCTCGTGAAGGAGGTTCCATATCTTGATCCCCTTTGTTTGACGACTCGAATTACACATATGGGAAAACGAGAATGAGAGCATTTTTAAAATATTTAGATGAAAGAGCATGGAATGTTGTTGAAGTAGGATATTCACCTCATACTGTGAAAGACGACGTGACCAATGAATCAAGACCAAAACCGTCGAGCGAGTGGACTGCTACCGAGATGAATAGTGTTAATTGGAACTCGAAGGTGTTGAATGCATTATACAATGTTGTAACTCAGAGTGAGTTTAAGAGGATTGCTACGTGCGTAATTGCCAAGGAAGCTTGGGACATTCTCCAAGTCACTCATGAAGGAATGTCGAAGATGAAACAATCAAAATTTTGAATTTTGAATTCTCAATTTGAACAGCTTAAGATGGAGGAGGATGAATTCTACGCCGACTTTGAGGCCAGGTTAATTGATATCGTAACAGGTTGTCATAACCTAGGTGAGCCTATTCATGAGACTACCATAGTAAAAAAAATCCTTAGGTCTCTTCCTGAACGTTTTCGATCTAAGGTCACTGTCATTTCAGAGGTCATGAGTCTTAAAGAAATTAAGGTTGAAGAATTGACTGAAAATTTAAAATCTTATGAGATTGAAATATTCAAAAATCCCCCTAAGAAGGCTAGTGGAAAAAAAGAGAAGAACATAGCTTTCAAAACCACTAGGGAAGATTGTGTTGAACCTGATGAAGAAAGTGAGTTAAGTATAAATGATATTGTCATGTTTGCTAAGAGGTTGAACAAATTTGTTAGGGCTAAACAGAATGGTCAGGGACAAAAATTTGGGGATAAGTTGGGTGAGTCTAGAAGTAGAAATAAGACTCAAATTAGAAAGGATAAGTCTGATCCTAGAAAGAAGAAACCCAAATGTTTTGAATGTCAAGGATATGGTCATATAGCTGCAGAGTGTGCAAACACTCTGAAGAAATTCAAATGATTAGTTGTTAGTTGGGATGATGACTCTGACAATGAATCAACAAGTGATGCAACAGAATCAGAAGTAGGTGATGATTCTGAGAATTTCACTATGTTTGTTGTACAGAGCAAGGAGGTTAAAGAAGTTGCTTCAAGTTTGGCGATGTAGATACAGAAAAATACACAATGAATTGGATCCTTTATTTATCCCTAAACCATGTATTTATACATAAATTGGTAAATGGGTCAAGCCCATTTACCCAAGTTTATCAATCCCTTAAATCATGGGATTTGATAAACTCTTTTCTTTTTTGGACTCTCTTTTCCATAAGCATGACAAATCCCTAACTTATGGATCACTCATTCTTTAGAAACTTCTATGGGCCTATTAGTCCCACAGCCCATCAATCTTTCGGCCCATCAGCCCTTCGACCCATCAGTCTTGAGGCCCATCAGTCCTATGACCCATCTATATTGGGCCATGTAATTTCTGACTATTACACAGGCCCCTGAGGTTATGGGCTTATGATTCACATCATAGCCCATGACCGAAATTGTATAAACTCATATACACATTAATATCTTTATGAGAAATAATGGTGGTAAGTTGGCATGCATTTAATTTGTATTTCAAAACAAGGGGCCATAACTTCCTTAATTTTTGTACCATGACGGCTCATATATCGTGCAACGTGCGACCTTTGGGCTTCGTGCAGTCCTTTGGCATGCTCATTTCCTTCTATAAAACCCACCCTAAACCATTTGATTTCTTCATTCTTTTCATCCACAACTTTTCGTTCTTGCCTTTCTCTCTCAACTTTTGCTCCTGGAACTCATCTTTCCTTCATTCCTGCAATATTTTCCGTCGGTATTCCATCGGAACAGACGTCTACTTCTACCCGAAGCTCTTCCTGCCTCTTCATTATCATCTGAGTAAGTCGGATAATACTTATTTCTTTTCTTAATTTTCATCTCTGACTCCCACCTGTCTCTTCTACCTTTCTAAAACTATGTCCGATAGCGATGATACTAGGTCAGTAGAGGAGGTCGTTCTGTCCTCTGCAACCGACACCGACCCTACTAGTAGTGATAGCCCTTCTTCCATCCGTTAAGAGGCCTCTGTCCCAAAAACAATCCCTCTAAATGCTGACCTTCCGGGTTCGTCAACGAATCCGGGAACACCTGTTACAGGGGGTTCTCATGATAATGACAAATCTGCGAACCCAAAATCTTTCGAACCCTTCATGGTTGCCCCTCTTAAGAAAACAAAGCCCAAGGTGGACGTAAAACATCTTCGGGCTGAGACCCACGTACCTGGTGATGTTTTTGTGGCCCCTTACCCAGGTTACTTAGACTTCCCTAAGAGTGAGGGACTTCAACTAGGTAGCATTTTGCTATCGACGGTTCATCTAAAAGTTTTAAGATTCCCTCTTCACCATTTCTTTCATTACGTGTTTTTTTATGTTAGGGTTGTACCCCCTTCAACTCAACCCGAATAGCCTTAGGATTCTGTCCATGCTCTTACTATATAACAGGGATCTGAACCTTAATCTAGGTTTAGCCGACTTGCTTCTCTGCTATTTTTTCCAAAATGCCAGAGAAAGTAAGGGCAAATACAACCTCTTTCCCTTCCAGGGTCGGGGTATATGCTCTGGTACAGAAAATTCTGATAAAGGATGGAAAGAGAGAATGGTAGTTGTTAGCGGCAATTGGTTTTACCCATTCTCTTTGACATTCCCGATCCCACACACCTTTGGTGCCATTCGTTTACCTGTCTACCATCCCCTTCATAAGGCTTCCTGTCTTTGTGAGTTCTGTGATTTACATTGGGGGGAATACGCATACAAATTTCTAGGTTATGAGGATAGAGAAATTTCCTTGTCCCTCATAAAAAAACGGATAGCCCTTCTGAAGGCCAAGATCTGGAGCAATGTCCGATCTGCCACTACCCTTCTGACTAAAGCCAATCTGAAGATTATTTCTAACTTGGGCGCTGTTGTTGATAGGATGGATTTACCCGTCAAACCCCTTTCTGCCAGATGCACTTAGGTTCCTGAAAGGGTCAACCTGGTTGACGCTATACCGCTCTCAACGGCACCCATAACGCCTCCAGTACCTCTGCCCGCACAAAGTCCAGTAGATCCACCTCAGCCTCCTTCTATAAATCCTCCAATCACGAGGATTCGATCTGGTACAGGTGGTGGAGTGGCCAATAAAAGATCTAGGTCCCAAGCTACTGATGCCTCGATGAGCGAAACTCCTCAGGCTTAGGATGCCCCCCGTACTTCTATTCCTTGGGAGCCAAAGTTTCTTCTTCCTGATGGGACTCCGATCTGCGCCGATCATCTCACCATCTGCCATCCAGAAGCTCTACGGGTTATGGTGAAGGGGATTTGGACTCCGGCCGATAGGGCTGCTCAGTCGAAAATCTCCAGGACTGAGCTTCTGAAAAAGAGCTCCACAATAGTCATGGAGGTTGGTAATTCATTTTTATTTTATACCTTGGTTCATTATCTTCTCTTCGTTATGCACTAACATGCCCTTTTTCCCCTTATGTGTAGCTTTTTTATGGGATCCAGGCCTATAACAGAGTTTGATGTTCGGGAAATGGCCAAGATGCAGGCCCAACTCCAGCAAAATAACGATCATCGTGTTGCTCTGGTCAAAGAGGCAGATGGTCTTCGCCAGAGTGTATCTGAGCATAAGAGCCTTCTGAAGACCGGAGAGGCTGAGAAAAGGGCTTTAGCGGCCGAAAAGATGGCTTTAGCTGCTGAGCTAGCAGAGGTGAAGGCAACCTACCAGAAGATAGCTACTGAAAAGATGGAGTCAGATAATCTTCTGGCTCTTGAACGATCCAAGGTAGAGGTGTGCCATTTAGGTGGTTTAGACATGTACATCCGGTACGTCACCATCTGCGACGTTCGATCGGTCAGAACATGGCGAGATAGGCACGAAATTGAGCACATTCCCTTGGCAGATCTGGAGTTCAAGACTGCTGAGGAGTTTGATGCTTTCATGGGAGTGTCTCTTCCTTACAAGGACCCACCGGTTTCTAAAAATGAGAAGCGGTTTGCTGCTATCTTGAAGGGAGAAGACTATCCTCCCCCAGAGTAGATAGGATTTTAAGTTCTCTGTACTTCAGAAGGGTGTTTTTGAAGTTTATATCCTTTTGTAATGAAAAAGAACTTTTCCCAGTTTAGTGGTATTTTGTTTTTGTCGTTTTGGTTTTAGTAAAATTTTGTGTTTTAATATTTAGTCTTTTGAGACTTGTTGTTGCCCTTTGGTTAGTTCAAATCAGGTTTGAACTCAACACTTAGGAAAATTCTTAACTAAACATGAAGCCTTCGGGCATATGGTCCCCGAGACTTATTTTTGCCCTCTAGTTAGTTCAAATCAGGTTTGAACTCAACGCTTAGGAAAATTTTCAATTAAACATGAAGCTTTCGGGCATATGGCCCCTGAGACTTGTTTTTGCCTTCTTGTTAGTTCAAATCAGGTTTGAACTCAACACTTAGGGAAAATTTTCAATTTAAACATGAAACATTAGGGCATATGCCCCTGAGACTTGTTTTTTCCCTCTGGTTAGTTCAAATCAGGTTTGAACTCAACACTTAGGAAAATTTTCAATTAAACATGAAGCCTTCGGGCATATGGCCCCTGAGACATGTTTTTGCCCTCTGGTTAGTTCAAATCAGGTTTGAACTCAACACTTAGGAAAATTTTTAATTTAAACATGAAGCCTTCAGGCATATGGCCTCTGAGACTTGTTTTTTTCCTCTAGTTAGTTCAAATCAGGTTTGAACTCAACACTTAGGAAAATTTTCAATTAAACATGAAGCCTTCGGGCATATGGCCCCTGAGACTTGTTTTTGCCCTCTGGTTAGTTCAAATTAGGTTTGAACTCAACACTTAGAAAAAATTTCAATTAAACATGATGCCTTCTCATAAATATGAGTATAAAAATAGACTGTATCTTTATTCAAAAGGACTTGAGTATCATGAGGCAGAGGTGCCGAACATCGGGCACATATGCTTTATTATAATCAGCAAAAGGTGTCATATGCGAGACACAGTTTTATTTTACTATTTAACAAGAAAAAGAAACTACCTAAGGATAATACCTCTTCAGCCGATAAGCGTTCTGAGAGTTGGGCTCGATGCGGCCTGTCTCGTTCTTCCGTACCCGATAAACACCGCGTCATATGACCTCAATTATTGTATAAAGTCCTTCCCATGTCTCTCATAACTTGCCAATAATCACAATCTTTCTTCTGAGTACCATATCGCCTACCTGAAACTCTCTTCTCTTGACTTTCTAATTAAACCGTGCCCTAACTTATTGCTAATAGGCAGTCAGCCTTATCCCGACAACTTATCTTCTTTCCTACAATAGGTCCAAATCATGAACTAGGTGCTGATTGTTTGGACCTTCCTCCAGGCTTGACTTCTTAAATTAGGTACTCTTAGTTCGGTCGGGATAACGACTTCAGCACCATAGGCCATGGCGAAATGGATCTCTCCTGTTGGTTGTCTTGGAGTAGTCCGATAGGACCATAAGACCTCGGGCAATTTCTCCAACCAGGCTCATTTTGCCTCTTCAAGCTTTTTCCTGAGTGTATCAAAAATTGTTTTGTTTGTCCTTTAAGCCTGTCCATTTCCCTGTGGATAGCCAACGGGGTGAGGGATAATTGTTGGGTTCAGTAATTCCGGAGGTGGATGAATGGCATCTCCATGAAATTGGCACTCTTTGCAGTGTCGGGTGTAGACCTCAACGTCCCTTAACATATAAGGCCAGAAGTATCCCTGGGTGAAAACTTTATGGGCTAAAGACCTTCCTCCGGAATGATTGCCACATGATCCGGCATGTATCTCTTCCATGACTGCAGAAGCTTCAGAGGATGTGAGACATCTTAAATATGGCTCGGAAAAAGACTTTGCGATATAGTTGGCCGTTGTATAGAGTATATCTGACAGCTTTCATTCTTATTTTCCGGGCCTCTGGTTTTGACTCAGGTAATGCACCGGTTCTCAAATAGTCTGCTATGGGGTCCATCCAACTAAGGCTCCCAAGGAATGACCATCACGTCTTCGGAGGGCTCCAAGCTTGATCGGACGATGAATTCCACTGGTGCTATTCTAGTCATACTTTCCCCTGCTGCGGAGGCTTGGTTAGCCAGACGATCTACCATGATATTATCCCCTTTGGGGATTTGTTCAAAGGTTAATTGCAGGAATTCCTCGGCCTCTTTTAGTACCAAATTCCTGTGTGCCTCCATTTTAGGCTCTTAGGTTTCATACTCCCCATTTAACTGCAGTACGACCAACTGGGAATCACTCCGTATCTATGCTTTCTATACTTGAAGGCTTCGGGCCAACCGAATCCCTGCTAGAAGGGCCTCATACTCGGCTTCGTTGTTGGAGGCGGGAAACTCCAATCGAACGGACTGCTGAATTTTAGTGCCATCTGGTGTCACAAGCTCTATATTGATCCCTGCTCCATTGACATTTGATGATCCGTCTACGAACACAACCTATAAGCCAGGTTTATTTTCTTCTAAAGAGTCTGTAGTTGTTGTTTCAAACAGAAAGTCAGCTACCGCTCGTCCTTTGATTGCAGTTCAGGGGACATAGGTTATGTCAAAATTCCCGAGTTTTATTGCCCATTTGGATACTCTCCCAGATAACTCAGGTTTTGCCATTATGGATCTGATCGTGGTTGCGGTTGGCACTACGATCCGATGTGCTTCAAAATAATGTCGAAGACGTCGTTTTGCATTGATCAGTAATAGTACTAGCTTTTCTTGCTTCGAATAACTGGTTTCTGCATCAACAAGGGCTTTGCTGGTGTAGAAGACTGGTATCTGGTATCCCTTGCCCTCCTTGACTAGAGCGGCGCTAGTAGATGTTGCAGATATGGCTAGATATAAGTGTAACGACTCATCTGCTTCTAGGGTTACCAGTATGGGAGGCTTTGCCATGTAGCTTTTGAGTTTGTTCAGGGCTTCTGATTGCTCCGGCCCCCAGACCTCTCCTTTTGCCACCTTTATAACATGAAAGAATGGCTAGCACCTATCAGTTAAGCGAGAGATGAACCGGCTGAGAGCTGTTATTCTTCCGGTTAGTACTTGGATCTCCTTCTGGAACTTTGGCTCTGCTGACTCCATGAGGGCTTTGACCTGTGCTGGGTTGCTTGTATTCCCGTCCGATCAACTATGTGTCCCAAGAATTGGCCCGAGGATACTCCGAAATAATATTTGGATGGGTTGAGCTTCATTTTGTACTTTCTGAGGGTGTCGAATACCTACTGCAGATCAGTCAGGTGACCACTTTTCACCTTGCTTTTGACCACCGTGTCATCAATGTAGGCTTCTATGGTAGATCCCGTCATGCCCTGGAAAACCCTGCTGACAAACCTCTGGAAGGTTGCACCTGTATTTTTTAGTCCGAAAGGCATAACTGTGTAACAATATGTACATGTTTCAGTGATGAAGGAAGTCTTTTCCTCATCATCTGGGTTCATTCGTATCTGGCTATACCCAGAGTATGCATCCAGAAAACTCAAGCGTTCGAATCCTGCGGTGGCATCTACCATCTGATCGATCTTTGGTAAGGGGAAATAATCCTTCGGGCATGCTCTGTTCAAATCAGTGAAGTCCACACACACCTTCCATTTCCTATTCTTCTTCTGAACCACAATAACGTTTTCCAGCCAGGAAGAATATTGTACCTCCTTAATGAATCCTGCTTGGAGAAGTCGATCGACCTTTTCAACTATGATATAGTTTCGGTGAGCCCCCATTCGCCTTTGTTTCTGTCTGACGGGTTTTGCGCTGAGATCCACGTTGAGGGAATGCTGGGCTATTGATGGATTGATGTTGGTCATATCCATATGGCCCTAGGCAAATACGTCAGCATTGGAGCGGAGGAGGGCCTTTATTTCTTTCTTTGTGCATTGAGGCCAGAACCAATATAAGTCAATCTTTCAGGGTGATCGGGGTAAATATGAACTTCTAGCGAAGGTTCAGCTGCTATTGATGACCCCGCACCCTCCTCCTGTAATTGCTATTGATCTTCGGGTACCACCTTGGATCATGATTCTCGTTCCGGTTCTGTCTTTTTCCTCAAACCTTTCAAGGTGATGGCGTAAAATTCTTTGGCTGCTACCTGATATCCCCTGATGTCAATCACATCAATTCCGTTTGGATCGATGCACCGCATGACTTAATGCATGGTTGAAGGAACTCCGTGCATCCGATGGATCCAACCCCTTCCCATAAGGAGATTATATGAGGGTTTGACATCCACCACCACAAAAGTTTCTTTGAGCATGCGTCTTACCGCTGTTACTGGCAATTGGATCTTTCCCACTGGTTCCACTCTTCTGCCATCAAATCTGGCAATCGGGCTTCTGGAGGGGACTATCTCCTGAAGGTTGATCTCTAACTTCTCAAAGGCCCACTTGGTGATAATGTTGGTGCTGCTTCCTGGGTCAATCATTACCCTCTTGATCAAGCAGTTTGAGACCATGAGGGAGATGACCAAGGGATCGTCATGTGGTGATTGAATGTTCCACATATCTGCAGAAGAAAAAGTTATACGGGTATCCTCTTTTGGGCTTCGAAATTCGCTGATTTCCCTAACTTTCATAGTTTCTAAGCTTGACGCATCTAGGATCTACGGGCTTCTGACCGACTTGGTCCACCGTGAACCATGTGAATGACTCTTACGGGCTGTCCCACTACTCCCTTGGTAAGCGTATGTGATGTTTGATTTGGTCGAGTGCCCTCCTTGGCAACGTACTCCGTCAATTCCCTTTATGCTATCATGGCTTCTACTTGCCTCCTAAGGCTTCTGCACTCGTTGGCGTTGTGTCCGTACTCGCCATGGAAGGCACAATGTCTTGACATGTCTCTCTGGTCCATCGGTTGTCTGTTGGGTGGTGGTGACCGGAAGATTCCTTTACCCTTAGTCTCTTGATACAATTTGGCCAGAGTAACCTTGTCCTTGAATCTCTAACGTTTCTCTGGGACTGGGGAGGGTGCAGGAGGAGCGTCTGGCCGCTTTCGATTGGTTGCCCGATCCTTAACTTTTGGTTTGGATACTCTTGCCTCTACGCTTGCAAAGGCTGTCCTTCTTTGGCGTATGGCCAGTGCCTCTTCTATCCGGAGGTGCCCTTGTGCCCTGGTATTGAGTTCCCCGATGTCTGCAGGTGGCCTCTTGACCAAAGACTGATGGAACTTGGTTCCAGGGATCAAAGCCATTCTGAAAGCCTCAATGGCTGAGTGCTGATCACAATTGTCAATTGAAGACATCTCCACATTGAATCACGAGACAAAGCTTTTCAGGGATTCACATTTTTCTTGGATCATGGTAAATAGACTGAAGATGGTCTTTCTTTGTCTTTTATTGCCGAAGTACTGGGCAATGAACAACTCACAGAGTTTGAGTCAGTTTCCAATGGATCGGGGTGGTTGTTTCCTGAACCATAGCAAGGCTGCTTCGGTCAGGCTGGTGGGAAATACTTTGCAGAGTAAGGCTTTCTTCTCATTGTAGACATTCATTTTGGTAGCTTGAACCTCTCAGGGTAGGGCACGCTAGTGATTGCCAGCATGAATAGAGTCTGCACGACGTCAATGGATGCCTCGGAGGCCAGATCGTTTGGGGTCTGAATCTTCAGATCTTTAAGAACCTCCCTTTAGAATCTGATCATAATCTCCTCCAACTTTTTCATGGTCATAGTCTCCTCGGGATTGTGCATCCTGAGCACTTGCAGGGATGATTCTGCGTGTTCCTCCCAATCGTTATTGAACTTTGTGTGGTGGTTGTCCCTTTCTGATTGGTGGCCTGCGGACCGCTCCTGCTGGTTGGATTGTTCGTCATTCGGGATTTCTCGAGGGTTTTGCAGCAGGGCCAGTTTGGCCACCAACTCGGCGTTCTGCCTCTCCAATTTGGCAGTTCTGTCCTCCAAGGCTCGCCTGATCAGATCTTCGGTTTGTGAAGGTTGGCTTCCATTCGGAGGTAACTCGGATTGCTGCAAACGGGTGATAACCGCCATGGATGGTGTAAGTCTAAACTCTTCGTAGAGAATGAGAAGCTATTGAAAAGAAAGATTTCAATAAAAGTGTTTCCCACAGACGGCGCCAATTGGGTAGATGCAGAAAAATACACAATGAAATAGGTTAAGAATTGGATCCTTTATTCATCCCCAAACCATGTATTTATACATAAATTACCCAAGTTTATCAATCCCTTAAATCATGGGATTTGATAAACTCTTTTCTTTTTTGGACTCTCTTTTCCATAAGTAGGACAAATCCCTAACTTATGGATCACTCATTCTCTAGAAACTTCTATGGGCCTATTAGTCCCACGACCCATCAATCTTTAGGCACATAAGTCCTGTAGCCCATTAATCATGTGGCCCATCACTCCTTCGGCCCATCAGTCCTATGGCCCATCTATATTGGGCCATGTAATTTCTAACTATTAGAAGCGATATCTGAAGAAGAAGGTTCTGAGAGTGATGAAGATTGTGATGGAACGCTTCAAGAGTCTTATAATAAATTACTTGATAAGACCACACAACTTCACAAGAATCACATGAAACTGTTGACTAAAAGTCTTAACATGGATAAAGAATTGCATTATTTAAAAGACGAATTAGCCAATAGTTCTTAAACTCTAAATCTTCTACAGACCTAAAAGGCCAAGTTGATTGAGGATTTGAATAAGTCTGAACTTGAAAAGACTGAGGTTTTGAAGTTAGTAGATGGTTTCAATAAGAAATTGGTTAAGAAATCTACTAAGATTGACAGTTTGGAAAAAGAGCTGAAAGATGCTAACTTGACTATTCAGAAGTGGTTTAGTGGAACTCTTAAGCTTAATCATATGTTAAGTGTTGAAAAATCTGCAGGGAATACAAAGGGATTATGTTTTATTAGAGTAATGCCGAATTCGAATGTTGTTGCAAAAACCACTTTTGTAAAAGCCTCCCATGTAGCGGCTAGTTCTGCACAAGGAAATTCAAATTGGAATCCTGATACTCGAATTTATGTCAAAAGACCTGTTAAAAGCAAGCCTTTCCTTAACTCTAGATATTCTAGGAGGTTAACTGATAAACTTCAGAGGTTTGTTCCTGTATGTCACCACTGTGGTGTCAGAGGTCACATTCGACCAAGGTGTTCAAAGCTGCGAGGGTGATAGGTGTCAAATATTAGTCATTTTGACCCCTTAACTCAATATTGTTACGTTCTTTCATTCCATTATTTGGTATGTTTATGTTGTTTGTATGTTAAGGCATGTTTCAGGAGCTAACTTCGGTGAATTAACTGAAGAGTGTGTTCTTTTTATCCAAGAGGAGAGTCAAAGAGGTAGCCCGAGACAAAAATGGCTCCCGGAGGGCAAAAATGGCATTTTCAGAAGCCGTCATCTGCAACAAAAAGTATCGTGGGTTCGAGACGGATGTTTTGGCGCATTCACAGAGAAAAGTGGTTTTCCATAAAAATCTTACACTTCTGCCTACACTTCCAGTACCAAAACGTGGCTAGAATTGCAAAATTTACACCTGAACCTACGCTTGAAGCGTAGCCTCCAAGCGTAAGTGAGACAAATTTGAGGATTTTTGTGAGATTTTTCCTATTTCACCCCGGGCTTAATTGGAAGACGTGCCCACAACTCCAGACCTTTGTATACATGTATATACACTTATATTTAGGGTTTTGATGAGTTTTAAGAGTGAAAAGACTGAAAAGGGCCTCTCTATTCCATTGCCTATATATACAAGACCATACATC